>OW285242.1:125250602-126450602 GCA_935421215.2 Melolontha melolontha | reverse complement strand
TAAAAAGTTTCTAAGCAATGTCTTTTTTTATAAAAACTTTTATATTTTTTGCATTTCATAAATTATTTTGAAACTCCAAACAAATGTGTTTCTTAAACGAATTGATGATTTCATAATTAACTCAGAAGAAAACTTTAGAAAAGAAGAACGGGTGGTACCTACATTTACATTGTTGAAAATTACTTTGCCGCTCTTAATCATCTAACTTCTCCCAGACTTTATATCTTTAACATGCTCCTTAATTCTTTGGCTTTATAGTTCTCAACTTATGTTATACAGAATGCATCTCTCTTTTTTCGCATATAATAAATACCGCGTGTTAGAAATATTTCTGTAAGAATTTGTATAGAATTGATATATTCTTAGACTACTATTGAAACAATTTAAAGTTGGGACTTCGAATATTTTATTATTCAATATATTGTCGTGGATTTTTTCCCGAAGAATTATATTGAACTAACAGTGTATTTATGACATTTATTTAAAATGTACTTTGATTTTATATTGTATATTTAAATGTTTATATTTTGGAATTATTGTTTTGCCCGGGACTGTATGATTATTATTGCATCGGAAGTTGTTCCGACTTGCGGTATGATTTTTGAACTGGATACGTCCGATGTCCGCATATTTTGCCGGTTTAAAGACAGAGATATCAGGTGTGTTGAAGTATACGTTTGGGGGTAAAAAACTTCATTTTTTACTTCTTGCATATTTGATTTAAGTACGGTTTATTTTGTTTGTTTGATCTGATTTGTATTTAAATTTCATTTACGTGTCTTTAACGAGTGGTGGTGATTTTGGTTTTACTTTTTATTTAGATTATGCTTGATATCTCTCATACTAGTGTTTTTTCAGTAAAAAAGTGCTGCGATCGTAAGTACTTTTTCATGTTTGATTTATATAACTTATATTTCGCTATAAATTTTGATATTTGTGCTTATTTGTAATTTTGATTTTTTTTCTATATTAGCTTATAATATAGATAGCTAAGAAAATTACCATATTTTTTGTATGAGGGAGTTTTTTTTTTCAAGACATTCTAGAACATTTTATTCAGGATTTTGAAGGGGAGATTTTTGTACTTGTGTTAAGTTCGCACAAGTAAAGTAAAGTACGTGGTAACGTTTAGTCTATTAACGTTTGAAGTTAGGAGTTTAATTTAGATGTTAAATTTGAGAATTTTCTTAACAATCTATTAGTTTTATGTTTGCTCGCGAGTCACAGGAGGCTTTTCTCTGTGTGCGTGTTATTATCACACAGACTTTTTCCTCCAAGCTATTGTTAATCCTGCTTTAGCTCTCTTTTCATTTTGAAAAGGGTTTTTTTTTTTTTTTTAATAAAACTAGTTTAGTATAAATGTGTTTTTTCTTTGACTTTATTTAATGCCATTTTGAACTTTATTTTCCACGTTCTTGCTCGTGTGAGAGCAAAACCTGAAGAAAGAAGTTTCTAGCTAGAAGATTTTACGATTGAACTAGTCCGGATTTTTGTTGTGAACTGACCTAATAAGCAAAGGCTGCAGTACACAGCAATATGTAGTCTCCTCTTAAATTAATACACTTAATACAGCGATCCTGCAACGCGTTTAACTATTCTAAAAAAAAGATTCTTCTTGGTCTGTAAACCAGCCCTACACAGCTTATATTACCTCTTCGTTATACAAAAATTGACGTCCTTTTAAACTTTTTTTCAATCGAGGAAACATACATATAAATAGTCTGAAGGGGCTAAGTCTGGGGAATAGGGAGGACGTTCCAGGACTTCAAATCCTAGATCCAGAATTGTATTAATGGTAATGCGTGATTTGTGTGCAGGGGCACCGTCCTGCAAAAAACAACACACCGTTCGCGTCTTGTTTCCAATTTTCACCCTCAGAGTGATTAGTAATGTAGAATAAGAATCTTCAGGGAAGGTCTGCCCCTTTTTTAGGTAATCGATCATAATTATTACACCAATATCCCAAAAAAAAACTGAAGCAAGAACTTTTCCAGCCGAATTTTTAACTCGAAACTTCTTAGGCGTTGGGAACTATAATGCTTCCACTCTATCGATTGCTGTTTCGTTTCTGCGTAAAAATGGACCTATGTTTCATCCATTGTCACAAGGTGGTTCCGTCTGCCGTGCCGTTGGCCGTGACGCTTTCACTCTTGCTCGTTTGTGTTCGGCGTTCAAGCATTTAGGAATCCATTTGGTAGAAATTTGTTTCATATCTAAATTGACGTGAACTAATGATTGGATGCGTTAATGTGAAATTTTTAGTGCCTCAGCTATATGTTTCAGCCCAATTCGACGGTCTGATAATATCATGTCATGAACTGCGTCAGTATTTTCGAGGGTGGACACCGAAATCAGCCTTCCTGGTCGGTTCTCATCTTCAACAAAAAAATTTTCTCTTTTGAATGACGCAATACAATTTTTGACCGTCGCATATAGTGCCCATCATATGGATGCACACGTGTTGCTTTTCAACTTAACTTGCATTCAAATTTTCGAAAAAGTATCGGTAATTTTTTATCGAAAATAACGGGTGTTCAGAAACATTCGAAGTCAAAGTACTCCTTGAAAATATGAAGTCATATCTGATATAGATTGATACATTTACTTAATACAATTTTATAGGTTATCATTCATACACGCAAATGTCAGTTTATGTCGAAATATATTACTTTAATATGCCATATTAATTAATATAAACTAGTCAAGTAATGATTTTAGAAGGTAACAGTAATTAATTTGCAAATTTCAAATTAAGTATTTTGATATTTTAGAGAATTCTTGCTGAACAATAGCACCTCTTCATGCGATAACTGGAAAAAATTATATAATCCAATTAATATGCTGTTCATTCTTGTGTAATAAAGCTCATCTAATATGTAGTAATATATAGACAATGCAGAATTAAGAGGAAATAACTTTACAAGTAAAGGTTTATAGTGACAATAGTATCTAGTTATCGTACTAGTTTAATATATTGACATTCAATAAATTATTGTAAGAAATGGCTTAAAATAAATTTGAAACAAATAAATTGTTTGTGGAGTCCTTAGATTACAACCATAATAAATATCATAAGTTGTAGTTGTATAAATTACCAACAATAATTACCATAATTATAAAAGATGTTGAAAATGTCCACCACCTTCTTCCAAGCATTTTACGCACCTCCTCCGAATGCTACTAAATACATTTTGCAATATGGGACTATTTCTAATTTCATTAATTTTATTTATAATTATGTCTTGGAGATCTATATAATCTTGCACTGGTACTTGATAAATTGAATTTTTTAAAAAAGGCCATAAATAGTAATCACACGGTGTAAGATCACAAGCTCTTGGAGGAAATTCATGATCGCTGTTCAAACTAATTAAACGATTTCCAAACACTTCTTGTAACATATTCATTGTTTCCCCCGCTGTGTGAGCTCTAGCACCATCTTGTTGAAAGTATCCCAAAGCTAGTTCATCATCGCGAAGTTGATTAAAGAAAGGCAATAGTATTTCCTGTCGATATCTTTCTGCAGTCAAGGTACCATTAAAAAAATTGCACTAATAATCCTCCCTCTACTTATAGCGCACCAAACACCAACTTTCTGAGGATGTAAAGGAGCTTCAACATAAAAATTATTGGGCTTTGTATCACTCCACATTCTCATGTTTTGCGAGTTAACATATCCACTAACATGAAACCATGCTTCGTCTGAAAAGAAAGTTTTGTCTAGGACATCATCATTAAAATTATTTGTAAACCATTCGCAAAATACTACTCGTCGCGGATAATAAATATCGAGGATTTCTTGCAAACAAGTTATACGATATGGGAATAACTGTAAATCTTCTTTTAAAACTTTATGGCAAGAACCAACTGACAACCCGGTTTGTTGAGCAAGAGTTCTTACTGAAGTTTTAGGGGCATCAGTCATTATTTCTCTAACATTCCCAATCACTTCTTCTGTCCGGACTTTTAGTCGCCCACCACCCTCTTGGCGTCCCACACTACCAGTTTGTCGAAAAACTGGAACAATTCTGATTAGTGTACACTGAAAAGTATTATAATCAAAAGCAAGGTTGGGAAATTCATCTCGAAATTCTTCCAAACAAGCTTGAATTGAATACTTCCACTGGCCATCGATCTTTTGACCATTTCGAAAATATGCTTCAACCATGAATGCTTTGTGTACGTTAGTAAATACCATTTCCAAAATTAAAAAATATAAATTAGTATCTTGGATATTAGATTCTGACAATTTTTGACAGACAACAGTTGACATTTAATAATTATTACAGATCAGATACTTAAGTAAAGATATACGATTTTTTGTTCAGAGCCCACTTGACTTCGAATGTTTCTGTACACCCGTTATAATAGTGAAGCTGACAGTTTGTGTCAAATTTTGGTTAAGTTAGCACTACTGTACTTGATTTCGACCGCAACAATGAACATTAGCGTCCTATACCGTAATCACTTTTGACGTAAATATAAAAATTTATGAAATCAAACACTATATCCTTACTTTTCGAAATGTGTGTTCCCAAAATTTACTAATTACAATTATTTAAGAAAATGGGATAGATTGTGCTGCGTTCTAAACAAAAAATGTGAACAATAAAAGCTAACGGAAAGCAGGTATTAGGACTATGGCAAAATACGTTAAACATCAATTGACATAATTCTCAGTATGGCTAATACAAAATTTGAAGACGTCAGCTTCAATTTTAAACGGACACACGATAGATATTACTACTAATAAATTAACTAATTACATAAAAATGCCCATTTGATGGTGACATTTTTGCCACTCTGACAACAATAAAAAGTTACATAGCTTTTTATCACCGATAAAAATGCTTCTTCCTCAAAATTGGATTACTTATCTAGTAGCTCCGCATCACTTAATTTATTTTGGCAGATGTCAGTTATAATAACTATTAAGTATCGATGAACGTAAAAATAATAATAGTATGAGTCGGTTTGAGGAAATTTCAACAGGAGAAAATACAACAAATTTCAAAAATTCAATACCGCAATCCACAAGAAATACAAAACTAAAAGCGCGTTAGAAGACTGTCCACAATTAATAACTGCTCCCCTCAAATTTAAATTAAACGTCAGCAACCCTTTTGTACCTAGAATGTATTGTTTACCAAAAATTCACAAACCAGGTATTTCGATGAGACCTATTGTATCGGGTATTAACTCACCGACGTACTTGATTTCAAAATGGTTATTAAACAAGTTTAAAAATTTACCCGAGAAACCAGAAAGTTTTTCAATTCAAAATTCGTTGGAATTTATTAAAAACATCAAAGATTACAAGCTGGAACAGGGTGAAATTTTAGTATAATTTGATGTCAGTTCATTGTTCCCTTCTGTACCTATTCCTGAAACACTGAAATATTTAGACAGTTTATTGCTTAAAACAATATTGAACGCGAGAAAATAAATACTTGAGGTTGACAACTTTATGCATGTCTCAGAACTGCTTTCAAATTGAAGGAAACTTCTATGAACAGCGGCATGGCACAGCATGGGCAACTGCTTGTCTCCATTTATGGCGAACTTATTTATGAGTCATTTTGAGATAGAATTTAAGAGATCATCTAAATATTTCCCTAAAGTATGGATTAGGTATGTCGATGATATTTTCGCGGTTTTTAATACCAAGTTGTGTAATTTGGACGATTTTTTAATAGAATTAAATTCTAAATTCCCTACAATTAAATTCACTATAGAAAAAGAAAACAAGGAACAAATGACATTTTTAGACGTTTTGGTAATTAAGAATAATAATAATTTAGAAATAGATATTTACCGAAAAGACACCAATGTGAACAAATTTATAACCGCGGATTCAAATCACAGTTTCCAACAAAAGATGGCTTCCTTTAATTTTCTTATCCATCGGTTGTTAAGTTTCCCGCTTACAAAAGATAGATATGAAAAAAAACTTGGATTAATGCATACAGTGGTTCGATTCGAAAATAATAACCAACCTAATTAAGAAACATAGGCTTAGGAAACTTATTTATGATACCACGACCTTACTACCTCAAAAAGACCTAGGTGAGAAATTTGTTTGTTTACCGTACCATTTAGCCTCTAGAAATCTGAACTCTATCTTCAAAAACCATTCTCTTCGAATAGCGTTTAAATCATGTAACTCATTAAAATCACTTTTAGGTAACACCAAGAACAAAATTGAGGTAGAACATAAATCTGATATATATGAAATAAATTGTAACGATTGCAGCCAAAAATATATCGGCCAAACTAGATGTTCAATTTCAACACGTTACAAGGAACATATTTCCCACTTTAGATTCGATAGACCAGAAAAATCTAGCGTTGCCCGACATATTTGGGACACAGGTCATTCTGTGCCGGCAAATAACCTTAGGTTGATTAAAACTGTTAATAATTATAGAGAATTAGATAGTTATGAAAGTATTTATATATATATATATATATATATATATAGAAATAAGAATAAATTAATGAATTCTGACAATGAACCAATCCCTCAGTCCAGTTTGTATGCCTTATTGTGACATAGCATTTTTTTACGCTTCATGTATTCACGCTTCACGGTTCCCTAAATTTCACGCTAGGTTTAAGTAGTATATAAGTGTTATTTCGATGTTAGGAATTTAGTGTTATCCCACTGGCGATTTGGTGAAGAGCATAACTTCTTAGCCAAATACGCTACGTTTAACACTTTTCAGTTTTAAGGCTTTTCTACTGAAGATGGCAACTTGGTTGTCGAAATACTTATATGGTATTTATTGATATATATTGTGGTTAGGGTGTTTTTCTTATTTCTGTTTAAGAAATACAAGATCGTCAATATGGAGACAATTCACAACGTTAATTTATCTTGCCAAAAAAACACTTCAATTTTTCTTTCACGGATAAATTTCTTTTTCTCGAAAAACTTATATTAGACAAAATTTTTTTACATTTTTTCATGTAAGTTTTTCCCTTCAAATTACTGATTGGCAAAATAATTTCGTTAGAAAGAGAAATTTATCCGACAAATAAAAAATTTTTGTGATTTTATTTATGATAAGTTAAGAATAGAAATAAAACTACAGTTTTAATCTTCACTTTTAATAATTACTCGTAAAACGACAATTGTTTCGCCAACACAGTGGCTTCCTCAGGTGTTTACCTCTAAACAGTACGTTGCAAACTAAATAAAACATAAATAATAAATACTGTTTAGAGGTAAACACCTGAGGAAGCCACTGTGTTGGCGAAACAATTGTCGTTTTACGAGTAATGATTAAAAGTGAAGATTAAAACTGTAGTTTTATTTCTATTCTTAATTATGGATCTTCATCAAGTAAATGCTGAATCAATTCAATTATGATAAGTTTCTGGATAAAATATTTTTTTTCTATTTTGCGTTCGAAATGAACTCATTATGAAACCCAAAACAATATCGAAATGAGCTACATTTCGATACGCTTTTTCTTCATTTTTCAATGTTGGCGTTGTTCGAACACAGAAATAAATATCATTGCTGTCATTTGATTTTAAGAATTTATGTACATTTGACAGATATGATATATGTCCGTATTTTACACAAACAACGTATGTTGTATACAATTGACAACAACATATATATGTCTCTATATCACTCATGTTTATATTTTTAAATGAAATATCAAGTAATGTTAACGAAAATTAATAAATAATATGTAATATAATATACTTCGCGGATAGCAAGATTTAAATTTGAAAATGTCAAGTATCAATGTGACCAACTGCATGCTTTATATAAAAATTAAACTCTGAACTTTCAAATTAAATAATTCCAATTTAAGCAATTTATTAATGTAAAAAAACGCAAAATAGAAAAAATAGTATAAAAAACTCGTTTCATAAGGCCTTTGCCGCACTCGCTCTATAGAAAACTCGCCGCTATCGCGGCTCGTTTTCTAAACTGATCTCGTGCGGCAAAATGGTGCCTTATGAAACTTGTTTTTTAATATACTATTGTATACGTTTTAGATGTCTGTAAATAAACTATTATTAAATTTCAGTCTCTCATTTTAGTTTGGTTATAAACGTTCATTAAGCTGAAACCTTTTTTAAAGGACACATGTAAAATATATGGATACATGATTTTTTTAAATATATTTCTGTTAGTCTAGGAAGTCCAAAAATAAGGAAAAATTGGTTTACGAACAATTTTGCTATAGAAAATAATGTCTTACCTAGGTTAAATTAAAGTAGGAAACTGGAATTAGATCAGTCATTATTTTACACTTTTTAGCATTTTGTAATTCACAGCACAAGGCTGCAATAAGTTCAGGCTCTAGTCTCTCGTGGAAGGCCTTCCGAATTATATTAAAATTATCTTCATTATATTATTTTTCCCTACATTACTAAATTTTGCTCTTCATATATACATTATTCTTGATACATATTTCTTGTGTATTATATATTTATACTTCATTACATTGTTTTAATATTGATTAAACTGCGCAGATTTTCGTGGCGGAAATGTAACAATTGTTTCCATCGAATATTATGTTCTATATATTAAGCCGCGTGTGTGTGTTGCTTGAATGTTCTACTAAATTAAGGAACATTAAACAATATGTTTCATTGAATAATTGAGGAAATTAATAACCTCGAATAATGTAGCAAGAGATTAATTAAATTAAATACCCTAAACAAATACTATAATAGTTAATTGACGAAGGAGATACTTGTTGAAACTTCATTATAACGCTAAGAAATAAGTAATTAAACTTCTAGTTTCAAAAATTCTTTCATCCACCTGATGAAGCCATTGTATGGCGAAACAATATTGTAGTGGTATTTACAATAAAAGAATTTTTAAAACTAGAAGTTGAATTACTTATTTCTTAGCAAATACTATAATAAATTACGTATTCTACTCGGGATGTTTAAGTTACATATTACCTATTGACTCCCAATATATTTAAAGAATAAATGGTAGTAATTACTAGAAAAATAATTAAAATCAATAACACAATTTTCTTCAAGGTTTAAAAGTCTAGTTGCTGTAATAATCAACATTTTTCAGAAATTGTTATGAAATCTAATGCCTAGCGTAGAAACAAATAATAATAAATATAGTAATAGAGGGTGGCCCAAAATGACCGAAGGGGTTTTAATTCCTTATAACTTTTTTATTATATTTTTTTTTTGTTTTCAGTATTTTGTAAAGAAGACTTGCGGAATTTAAAATGGAACAGTACACAATTGAACAACGTGCCAAAGTCGTTGAACTTTATTTCTCAAATCAACGATCCATTGTTTTGACTCAGCGTGCATATCGTCGTTATTTTAATGTGCGGGTTGGACCCTCAGAGTCAACAATAAACCGTCTGGTTGCAAATTTTCGAGAACAAGGGGCAGTAAGGAACCTTCCTGGTGCCGGCAGACGACGAACGGTGCACATGGATGACAATATTGAACGGGTACAGGAGAGTATTCGGGAAGATGGAGAAACATCAACCAGGAGACGTTCGACACAACTTGGCCTCTCAAGAGGGTCGCTGCAGAGAATTTTGCATACAATAAGAATGGTTCCATACAAAATTCAGCTTGTCCAACAATTGAAAACGACAGATTACCAGCAACGACTTGATTATGCAATTTATTTTCGTCAAAAAGCAGAAGAAAATCATGATTTTATTCATAATTTAATTATGAGCGACGAAGCCCATTTCCAATTAAATGGGTTCGTTAATAGGCAAAACTGCAGGATATGGGCTACGGAAAATCCAAGAGTAGTTCAACAGCGAGAATTACACCCACTTAAGTGTACCGTTTGGTGCGGTGTTTCGTCGGAAAGGATAATTGGCCCATATTTTTTGGAAAATGAACACGGTGTCGCCGTTTCCATCATTGGTATTAGATATCGGAAAATGTTGGAAAATTTTTTAAGGCCAGCCGTGGAAAACCATCCGCAAGTATGGTTCCAACAGGATGGGGCCATAGCGCACACTGCGAGGGACACAATGGCTCTTTTACGCTACATCTTTGGTGAACGAATTATTTCCCGTACAAGCGATTTTAATTGGCCTCCGCGTTCACCGGATTTAACCGCTTCAGACTGTTTCCTTTGGGGTTATTTGAAAGGAAAAGTCTATATTAATAAGCCTCGAACCATACAGCAATTAAAAAGTAATATACGCGACGAAATCAACAACGTAACACCTGAAGTTTTGCAAAAGGTTATGAAAAATGTTTTGGAAAGAGTACGAATATGCGAAGCAGAAAATGGCCACCACTTTCGAGATATAATTTTTCATAATTAAATTAAAAATATTCTCCATTAATATACTGTATTTACAATTTTAAAAAAATTAATAATTATGTCTTAAATAAGAAGTTATAATGAACTCAAACCCCTTCGGTCATTTTGGGCCAGCCTGTATAATATTTCATATTATTAAAAATATTTTTGTATTATACAAAATTGGTAAGGTTTTACTACTCAAGTATGTTTCAAATTATTTTCTTAAAATAAAATGAATTTAATTTCTACTACAATACCTTACTAATATGGTATATAACATATCTATATCCATTACAAATAACAAATTAAAACTCCTTTTAACAATATCAGTACGTGTGAAATATAATAAAAGCTACCAAAGCAGAAAAAGGCTCGTCTGAAGGAGCTATTTGAAGTATAAAGGCTTTTTTAAGCTATTGAATACGTTAATAGAGTATTCTAAGCACGTAGTTTAGGGGTGTTGAAAAATGACTCATTATCGACAAGGATTTTGCACCTATTTGTCAGGAACAGTTCTCTGAACATAAAGAAAAAAAATCACTTTAAAATAATGACCTACGGTTACAGTATTTTTCTCGTTCGCAATATGAAAGAATAATTGTATCGATTCGAGTTTTAATCCCGTGTTATTTTAAGCATATTCCCGAGGCGAAAGATTGTTTGTTCAAAATATGACGTAATAATAACGAAAATTAATCGTGGTCATCAAATTTTCTGGGTTATATGTAGGGTTCGTATGTGATGTGAACGTAAAATAATATTTTGGTTGACCTTCGATCTTATGTGTATACAGGGTGATTCGTCATTCAATTTTAAGATGAAAAATTCCTATAAGCATGTGTGATAAGTTTTATCGTTTATGAGATACAAGGTGCTCAATGTTTTTATTATTTTAATAGAAGCAATAACATTGTGACAAATAAAACATTTCAGAAATATTCAAATCGACGTCTAGTGGAATGCCGAATCCTTTCGAAAATGCCAGGAGTGTTGCGAATTACATTGCAACCTACTATGATGCGGTTTTGAAAATCTTCTAAATTTGAGTGATTTTAAATATCCCCACACAAAAATCCAGCGGATTGTGGTCAGGTGACCTTGGGGGCCATGGGAGTGGAGATCCTCGTCCTCTCCAATAGTTTGAATAAACCTTATTAACCCTTAAGTACTAACACTCCGCCTCACAGACGCCACGTTATGGTTGGACACACATCTCCCCACCTATGTGCTTTTAAAAGTTGACCAATAATGTAATTTTACTACCCGATGATATAAGTTAGCAGTCACGAGAGTAACGCTAGAGAGTGCGTTATACCTCTGATATTTTAATTTATACTATCGATGCCGTCTGTCAGACGAAGCGATAAGGTTAACGTAAGTTTTTTTAATTATCGCCGGACAATTAATCAGGGACACAGTAACCAGCAAAGAATCAGTGCGACGGACCCAAAGTTTGAGGAAACAGTTCTAAGGTGGTTGGAAGAAATAGTGACATAGAATTAGACTGTACCGAAAATGTTGCCGAAAAAGTGATCACGACTCAGAATCTGAAGTTGAAGGTAAAAAGTATAAATATAACCATAATCTGTAGCTGTGTTTGTTCGGTTATAGGTGATGAAAATATATATGAGAATAGTAATAACATTGAAAGTGAGGATGAAGAAAGTGAGGATGAAGACCGTGAGCGACGGTAAAATTATTACTATGGCAGAAATCGGTTCAAATGGTCTAAAGCACCTGGAACATCAAAGAGAAAGTGACGGCCACAACATAATATAGTTCTGCAGCTGCCTTGTTTACGAAACGCTGCGAAAAATATTGGAGATTCTCCTAACTTGATTTCAGTATGGAAGCTTTTGTTTAGTGATGATATTTGTCACACGATTATTAGATGAACAAATGTACGAATAGGTAGAGAGAGGGCGAAATACAAGAAACAGAATTCACCAACGCTTAAGGATTTAGATATAACTGAATTTTACGCTTTCATGGGATTTTTAGCATTTACGTCATTATTCAAATCTAATAATGAAATTGGATACTTTATTTGCCACCAACGGAACTGGGAGGGAAATCATAGGATGCATAATGTCAAAAGAAAGATGTGCTTTTCTTCTAACGTTTCTGTGATTTGACGACCTAGAAACTAGGGATGTAAGAAAAGCAGTGGACCCAGCCGCTCCAGTTTCTGAAATATTTAATATTTTTATTAAAAACTGCCAATCATGCTATGTTATAGGCAAATCCGCATGCATTGATGAAATGCTTGTGGACTTCAGGGGACGTTCTCGTTTTAAAATACATGCCTAATAAACCCGTAAAATACGGGATAAAGGTAATGTGCTGCGCGGATGCCAGAACTAATTATCTGCTAAATGCTTATATCTATACAGGTAAAAATTCTGATGAAAATGGACTATCAGACGAGGAAAGGAAATTCAATAAGCCAACACAGGCAGTACTACGGCTCACAAAATCATTTAATAATTCAAATAGATCAGCGACTTTTGATAATTGATTCACATCTATTGAGATTGTACAAGCCCTAAAACAAGAAGGATTAACTTGTATTGGTACAGTAAAGAAAAACGAAAAGGAAATTTCTGGAGTTTTTCAATCAGCAAGAAATCGTCCAATAGGAACTGCTTTATAGGGCTATACAAAAGATATTACCCTTCCTTCCTAGACAAAAAAAAATTAATAGGGCTGCTCTTTTAGTATCGTCCTCTCATCACCATGCATCTGTCTATCCGCTAACCAACATGCCTGATATTATTGTAGATTACAATTCCACTAAAGGTGAAGTTGACACATTAGATGGAAAGTGTAGCAAATTTAGTTGTAGTCGTCGAACCCGTCGCTGGCCTATGGCTATTTTCTTTAGACTTTTTGATATTAGTACAGTGAATTCACACATACTTTAACGAATCTTACAGAAATGTTAATTATCTAGAACGACCAAAATTCATAGAAGAGTTAGCATTTCAACTTGTGAAACCACATTTCAAAAGAAGGCTGGAAACCTCATTTGTACCAAGAAAACTAAAATTGAGTACATTTGAAATCCTAGGTGTTGAGGAAGTCCAACAACCAATAGATAGTAGACTTGAGAAGTTAGAAAGAAGGAAAGATTGCTCTTTATGTCATTACAAGAAAAAAAGACGAACGGCTTATGTGTGTTACCATTGTAAAAGACCTATTTGTTTAGAGTGCGCAAAAAAAGTTTGTGCGGACTGTGCTGAGAACGCTCAACTTTAGGTCATGCCAGAATTTGTTTTATTTGTTTATTTTTAAAATGTTTCTGTTTAGTTAGATGTGTTTATGTGTTTTCAGTACAAAAATAAATGTTTTTGTATTATTTTATTGGTGTTTTGTTTTTGAAAATGCAGAAAGACGGATAGACCATCAAAACATGAAACGAACTTTCATTGTGATTTTTCTTTTTTATTTCAGCAGCAATCAGGAATAAAATGGTTTTCTAGTATAGTTATAGTGCTAATGAATCATTTGATGTCAAATACAAATGATTAAACATAAATATAGATTTTTTTATTACCGTTTCTAAGACTTAGTGTTGTCGCAACTAATTCCATGTGTTAGTAGTTAAAGGTTAAAAACTCCCGTATGATTAATGCAAAATGTGGAGGTGCACCTCATGTATGAAACACATACGCCTTATAATTATGAAAAGTACATTTTCTAGAAAATGAAGATATGTATCACCGTTGAATCGATGAGGAAGGAAAAATGGTCCTATTAAATAATTGTCGATAATACCAATCCAAACGTTGACCGAAAAAGTTTGTTGGAATCGTGCTGCAACTGTGGCATGTGGATTTTCATCAGCCCACTTATGGTTGTTATGAAAATTCATAATACTATGTCTTGAGAAGTTGACTTCATCTAAACAATACAGTGGCAGCAAAATTGGAATTGTTTGCCATTTTTCTTAAAAACCATTGGCAATACTGCATACCGAGCGGATAGTCATTAAGTAGCAAATCATGAACACGTTGAATATGATATTGATGCAATAAATTTTCTTTAAGAATATTTCAAACAGTTTTGTGACTAACATTTACTTGTTGAGCAACTTTTTTGGTACTCGTTTCTGGATGTTCGTCAATCATTTGAAGAACCTCATCTTCTAATTATGGAGTTGTCGCATTTTTAGGTGCTCCACTAATATCCCTTTATCTTGCAAAACTTCTTGTAAACGAAGATGCAGTTTAGTAAACGTTTCAGAACATGGTAAGCAGCATATTTTCAATTAGAGTATCTGTGTAGCCGTTATTAATCGCTATTTGTTTGAAAGCTAATTGAAGATTTCAGGGCTATTTTGTCTCGAAAAGTATATGATGTAGATTGGGAAGCCGAAAACGAGCAACAATTAAGACCGTGAATTTAAAAGAAAATTCGAGAGATTGATGTTGAAACGGTCGAACGTTTGATACGAGATGTTCCCAGAAGACTGCATATTGTTGAAGACTATGGAATTAAAAATAAAAATTTCGTTGCTAATAAAGCTGTTAATTGTATCTGCTCTGAAATATTGCCGTAAAACCCCTTTTTCTTTTTAAAATATTCCAAAGAAATTTGCCAAAAGTTTTGATTCATACGTTACTAGAGTAAAATCATTTTCGGATGAGACTGGCGCATTTTAGTAATTAGAAAGAGAGCCACCTCATAAATGAGAGAAACAGCTAGTAGTATAAATCCGTGTACTATACGAGCCACAAACGTTTATCGATTATTTGTCATTCGGTACCAGGCATTTGATCGGTGTGTTTCGTAGTGGTGTTGTACGTACATTGAGAGTTTTCCTATTTGTAATATTATTGTTGTGCTTTATCTATTAATTAATTTTCTTTCATAGCTATTCAAGAGTAAGAATGCATCCTCTTGTAAGTAGAAATATACTTATCATAAAATTCTTGAAAATTTAGTTGTATTTATTTACACAGGGTAAAATTAACATTTGGAACTTACTGCAAGTGAGAATTAATGAATATTAAATCACATTCTTACATGTAAATGTCGACTTATGTGATGCGTTCATAACTACAATCCGACAAACTAAGTTTGTACCAGTATGCAGAACACACCCTTTCGCGACAACGAACTTCCTGGTAATTAGGTTAATTAAGAATTAAGAAATACTGAAAAAAACAAGTCAATCAACGGGAAACGTACAGACGGCGTTTCGTTCTGGTTGGAACTTTTCAATGCACGGCATTCCTCAAAGACGGACATTGCTTTTTCATTTCTATACTTTCTGTATATATAGTTAACATTTGGAACTTACTGCAAGTGAGAATTAATGAATATTAAATCACATTTTTACATGTAAATTGTAAAAATGTGATTTAATATTCATTTGTTAACATTTCTATACCTACTCTACGTACGGATGACAAGGAGCAACTGCAACTGAATCGCCAGTCGCAAGCTTGTTTTCCGATTCAATATATTCGCCTTGTTTGAGCACCACGAGCGACTGATAGGAATATTCAATGTGTTAGAGAGAGATTATTTGATTCGTACTTAGATCGTATGTAGAATGTGTTGGATAAAGAAAGGGAACGCCCGTACAGTTACACAGTAGAACAGACTGAATATACTCTCTCAACCCTAACCACATAAACTCGCTATTCGTCTTCGTCTTACTACATTGTGGTAGATCAATCACTCCCGGGCGTTCATACGGTATAGGGAAAGGTGGAAGATCCATTAAAAAACGGACATCCGAACACATAAGAGACGTAAAATATAGTATTAAAAACACAGGTTTTTCGACAAACTGTAAATGGTCAGAAACTTGTCGACATGTAGAAGGTGTAGAAAAAGATTACATTATGAAGGAGCACATAATGGATGATTTTTGTGAAGAATTTATTATTAATGTCAATAATGACTCTGAAGATGATTTCTACAATTTTTCAAGCGATGAAGACTGAAGATTTTAAATGTTTCAAAATATATTATATTAATTTTGTCATCAGCGAAAATAAATATTTGATTATACATTGTATGTATGTATATTTGTTTTAATAAATACAAAAATTTTTCTAGGCACATGCTTGTGTATTTATCTTCTTTTAATGTCTCTAAAGTGAGATTTTGGTTAGGAGTAAAATTATAATGAGAAAAAACAAAATTATGGTTAATGAAAACCATATTACAAAATATGGATTAATATAATAATAATTTGTAAATACAAAGACTTAAATGTGAAAGCACTATAAAGAGAAATATTTCATTGTAAAATACAATTTATAAAAAATTTGTTACATAATACCAATTGATTTAATAATTATTTTATTCTTCGCGGAGCAATAAGTTTATTTAAAATAGACAACAAAACATAATTATTATGGTTTAATATAACTAAATATTATTTAAATTTAAAACTGCCGCCTATATTGTCAAGACTGCTCAATGTTTGTAAGGTGTTCAGTATTTTTGTAACGTCATCGCTCACGCATCTTCAGTCTCATCCGAAAGTAATTTTACTCTACCTTCTATTGTAATTAAGAAGAAATAGTTTAGTTAATTAACAGTTTTAGTAAATCCTCATTGTAGTAATTCGTAACTAGATATTACATCATTGAATAAATGAATCCAATCTCCTACGTGTAATACTCGCATTATTCTTCTAAAAGTCTACATTAATGGAATTGTTTGCTTATAGTAATTGTATACGAGCCCCTGTTTCTTACACAATACATTAGCAAACGTAAATATTACATAGAGTTGCCTTGGGAATAATACATATATAAATTATTTATGGTCTGGTGTGGTACCGAAGCAAACACTAAATAAATAAAGTATATTACGCCCTGGAATTTGCAGATTGCTCCTGCTACATACTCATACAGCCTTTGTCAGGAGACCGTTTTGGTTGACATTGATAAAGCAAACCCTCAATATAATTTAAAAGGTTCATTTTAAGTTAATACAGGGTAGCACAGGGAAACGGAAGATTTTGAAATAACTCTCAGTGAATTAAAACAAAACAAAAAAGAATGTAAAACTTTTATTGTTAAAGAAAAAAGTAAATTACATTCCATTAAATGTCGTAAGAAAAAAATTTCATTTTTTAAAAACAACGTCCGTAAGATGATGGCCATCCGAACGAATCCTGGAAACGAATGCTGAGATAATGTATAACACTTGGAAACACCTCTATGGGAATTGCAGCTACATCTTCTCAAATCCTCGTTTTCAACTCAACTATTATCGTTGGGCGAGTGGTGTACACTTTGCTTTTGAAATAACTCTTCAAGAAAAAACTACACACCGAGATATCTGAGGGCAAATGAATGTAGCCAAACTGTGAAATTATGTGCTTACCAAAAAGCTGCCGGATGGCAGCCATTGACGCCTAGGCAGTATGCACTGTAGCTCCATCTTGCTGAAACCAAGGATTATGAAGTTCGAAAAAGTTTGGAAGATGTTCAGCTACAAAAGTTTCGACTATATCAACATATCATTCAGACGTTACTGTCATTGCATTCTCTCTGCGATCCTCAAAGAAGTAAGGCTCAATCACACCCGGTAGTGATACACCACACCAAACTATAACATCTTGGCAATGTAATGGTCGTTCGTGCAATTGACGAGGGTTGCCAGATGCCCAAAGTCTGTAATTCAGCTTGTTTACATACCCGTTGATATGGAAATAAGCCTTATCCGACATGATAAAGTTTCGGTTCATCATTAATCTTTGCAGTCATTTCCTCACAAAATTGTTGTCGCTCCATGTGGTGTTATGGTTTCAGTTCCTGTACAACTTGAATTTTGTAAGAGTGAAACTTCAAATCTCGGGCGGTTATTCGGTTTAGATCCAATTCTGCTTTGTATTTCTTTGCCAATCGTCGTGAGCGTCTTGCGAACTGCGTCAATGTTTTCTGGGGTTCGTTGACCTCGTGGTGGTTTCTTTTTAAGAGCTAAACTCGTCACCTCGAAGTTATTAAGTCGTGTATTGATAGCGTTAAAAGATGGAATGCGACCTTGACGTCCTACATTGTAATGACGTCGGAATTCCCATTGAACAGCAGTACTGTCGTCCTTCTTATAAAATTCTTCCACTCCAAATCCAGGTTGTGAATCTACCTGGTCCATGATTACTAAATGGCAGGTAGTTGTACACAGAAGGATGCCACTCCCACCTTTCTACCAACTCCCCAGGGCTGCCACTACTAATTTACTAGTTTTCCTGTCCCATGTTGTATTTTAAACGATAACGTAAGTAATGTATCGCTAGAATCATTTGTACCGTTTATGGAAAAAAACATAATTGGGAAGGGTACAGCGCAGAAATGTTTTTCTTCCGTTTTAAAGAGGGCTATTTTGACATAAACAATTCTCAACTTTTAGGAAGACCATCGAACTTTAATGAAGATGACCTTAACTTATAATGATTCACTTCAATTAGCTCGAGAATCGACTACTATAATGGATTGTCACCAATCGACCATAATGCTACATTTTCAATCCATTGACAATCTTCAAAAATTGGATGTTTGGCAATCGCATTTTTGACTGCCGGCATTTGTGCCTCTTTGCTAGCTCGTCAAAAACATCAAACCGTTTTCGTTCTACATTGTTACTGGTGACGAAAAAAGGTGCCTTCATGTTAACATCTAAAACAAAAAAGAATGGCTTAACTAGAGTTAAAAGACGTTTCTCCGAAGAAAAGTTGATACTCATCAGTGTGAGCTAATGTTATGCATCTAGTGGGATAAGGAAGGCATCCTCTACTATGACTTGCTTATGAAGAATGAAGCCGTCACTGCTGAGATTTACTGTCAACAACCCCGTCGTCTAAATACTGCTAAAACAGCTAATCATGGACTCGCTTTGGAGGTCACTCCACACCTGTCTTATTCTCTAATCTCGCTTCATCAGATTTCCATCTCTATCATTATCGATTAACAATCTTCGAGGAATTACTTAATAACGATGTGGCATTTTGAAATTACCTTTACTTCTTCACTTCAAAATAACCGCGAAATCTAAAAATCGCCAGATTATTGGTGGGTAATCATAAATAATGAAGAATATATTTTTGATTAGCTCATATATTTTATTTGTAAAAAAATTGTAAAATTTTGAGTTTAATTAAAACACATTTAATTAATAAATGATTATTATTATGTAGAAATGAAAAATATTTTCCTAGGAAAAAGCCGAAATTTTATTTTACATCTTTTGTCCAGTGCCATCTCTAAATGACAAAGATAAATAATTAAAACACTGTGTTAAAAGGAAACTATATTTTATAACGGGTGTTCAGAAACATTCGAAGTCAAAGTAGTCCTTGAAAATATGAAGTCATGTCTGAGATAGATTGATTCATTTACTTGATACAATTTTATAGGTTATCAAATTAGTATCTTCGATATTAGATTCTGACAATTTTTGACAGACAACAGTTGACATTTAATAATTATTACAAATCAGATACTTAAGTAAAGATATACGATTTTTTGTTCAGAGCCCACTTGACTTCGAATGTTTCTGAACACCCGTTATATTATAATGTGCAAATTTCAATTTGAATACAGGGTACCTACTATATTTACAATTTATTGATTTGTCTTATACCTAACTGAATTAAATGTCACCAGATGGCGCTACATTTTAATCTCATCTTAATATGCAAATGTTCATGTTAATATAGCAATATTAGATGGAAATATTTGCTTTTACTTACATATTTTGCCTTATTCTTAAAAAGATTTTCATTTGTACTGGTTTTTATTAATTGAATTACTTATTTTCTGTCTAAATTCCATATATGTATACTCGTTTTATTTTGTTTTCTATAGGAGATGAATATATAAATAGAAATCCCTTTTTTAAAATCCTCTCCAATGAAACCATTTTAACTTAAATGAATGTGTTGATTTGTAGTGTTTAATAATAGTGTTAATAATAATAATAATAATTCATGCTTTAGAATAATAATTTGTTTTCAGTGTGATTTTAAAAAAATACTACACAATTTTCAGTTTATCGTAGGTTGGGCTTCAAAAATTTTTAATTATATTGTTGTTAGCGAGGCCGTGCCGGTGTATTGTGAAATTTAGAATGTCTTTTATTATTTTTTACATTATTATCAACATATTTATAAGCAATTGCACTTTACTGTATTATGTATTAATGCTACTTACTGTAGAGTAAGATAAGTTCACAATAAAGACACATTTTTACAGTGGAATACAAGACGATATGGTTTCTTGGATATATTCTACAGAACTTAGTTATGGACAGTATATCCCGTTTTTACGATATCAGCGATGTATCCTTGGAATTTTTATTAGATACTGAAAGTCTTTATCGTCAAAAGTCTTCTAGTATAATTAAGGTCGTAACCCCTGATTTTCCTAAGATATTCTTCTTCAGAAAACGCGTACATTTCTCGCCCTTAAAAATACCGTATTTACATAATTGTAAGTAATTGATTGATTGTAAGTAATTTTAAGGCCCGGTTTCATAATGATACCCTTAACGGAGAATTATATAATTGAGAATTAAAGTTAATCCTGTCATAAACAGCCCATTAAAATATTTGAGTTTCATAATAGGTGAGGACAAGTTTGTTAGCTAATTCAGCAGTTAAAGAAATTAAAGTTATGTTGACAGCCCTGAATTCATTTCCCCTAACTTTTTAACATGATTTAAGTTACCTGCTTGTTATTTTCTTGTTTATATTTCTTTCAGCTGTTTTGAAAATTAACCTAACTGACACATATTTAAAAAGTAAATTATTTTCCCTGTAAATAAAGAATAAATAAAACTTAATAAGCCCTGCAAAACAAGTGCAATTTTAACAAGGAAGATGAATTATTGTCGTTAGATTTAAATATAAATGCTTGCTATGCAAATTTAATGGAAAATATTTCACGAAAAATTGATCATATTAGGAAATTAAGAAAAGTTAGATATGTGTAATATTTATTATAGTGCTTTACACTAAATAAATGAAGGGGATAAAAATGGACCCTGAATTTCAGTTTGTTATAAAGTAGTATCTAAATTTATTATTTGTTAAGTTTTTAAAAAACGAGTACTATTATTATAAATACATATTTTTAGATACGATTTTAAATTATTCTCGTTCAAATATATTTTTTTTTTAGGTAGATATTGTGCTCGTGATTGTCTTAGAATATTAAACAAAAAGTAGTATGAATTTTTTCTATGTTTTATTTATTTGTTACCCAAATGCATGTTTTTTAAACAAATAAAATTAGTTTGTTGTTAAACTCTAAACACGCAGCAATAGACTTAAAAGATGACACTTGAAAAAGCAACAAAATAGAGGTTAACTTAAACAGGCCATTAAATACATATAAATAAACAAGTTTTCTGCTGGTGTTCTTGGTTCTTGTAATTTAGTCATTAAATATGGCTGTAAAGAATATCCACTATCACCTACCAAAATATATCTCCCAAAAGTACCATTTTGAATACTATTGTTAAAAATTGTTTGGTCATGAGTTGCTCCAGGCCAACGTGCTATAATATTTCTAATTTCTAATTTAGTATCCAGGTGAATCAATTTTTATCAATGTACAATCTATTGCACCTATTACTCTGGGAAACCTAGCTATGGCATAAAATTTCTCTGCAGCTCTTTCCATTTCAATAGCATTTTCATACATATTTATGAAACGAGCGCTTAGGGAAGCAATGGCTGTGGACACCCGTTTTATTATTCGGCATGCTGATGCTTTTGATACCCCCATAAAGTCTGCTACAGCTATTTGCATATTGCCAGAGGCGTAGTATCTCAATGTTAATAATAGCTGTTGCATTGGCTGTACGGATCCACCTCTATAAAACATTGTTTAAAGTTACTTCTAAAAAAAATGTATATATAGTCAGATAATACCTATTTCTATCCCTTTTAATTAGTGGTTCAATTTCCTGTAACAAGGCTTGAACGGTTTCCTTCGTTAATCGGAAACGATCAAAAAATTATTTTTCATTAAAACTACCCAAACAATCTTTTCATTCTTTATAAAATTTCCTTCTTCTAAATACAATATATTCATCCTCAGATGAACTCGAACTTGAACTTGAAGAGCTTGGATGATGCATATTAAAAAATGTGTCAAAATAAACTTTAAACAGGCAGTTAGGTATAGTGGTATAGACTCGAAAAATGTCACTTGAAAAAGCGAACAAAATAGAGGTTAAATTAAACAGGCCATTAAATCTTAACTATTCATTTTGGTGTCATTAGTACTAACGGAGAATTAAAAGATAATTACGGATTATGAACTGATATTTTTATTTTAATTAGGAATTAAAGTTAATCCTCCCATTAATTCCATTATGAAACCGGACCTAAATAAACGAACTTGTAGATGCATCGTTTTAATAACTAATGTATGTTATCATTAGGGACCGGACACAAGAGGCCGAAATTACGATGGACCATATAAATATTCTATAATATCGTTAAGTACAACTCGCAGTTATTGAATAGCACTATTCATTCGGTTAATCGTGCATCTGTTTTTTTGTCATTAAATTGTGACGCAATTACTTCGATCTAACAGTTAAATTCCTTTCTTCATGGGCGTGGATAGAAACTGGAGGAGTTTTTATAATTTGTTTCATTTATTAGTTTATATTTCGTAAGATAAATAAAGTATGGTGAGTTAATTTCATTTTTTCATTGCTTTAACTGTTAATTACATAAATACGTACGTGCCCACTGAATTTCATTAAGTTTAAATAACTTACGTATACATTTTTAATTTACATTTATTTAGATCTAGAACATTGTTTAAGTTACTTTTTCAGATATGATATGGAAGAACGTCGAGAATAGCATCGTGAAACAATGGCGAGTTGGATCAAACTGATTGTATGTCCACTGCCAGTGATTCCGAAACTTATTGCAAAGTCTATAAAATATCGTTAAAAAATTCCATGTAATCGCACGTAAAGCGTCACTTAGCATCGCAAACACATACAAAGAAATTAGTAGAGACCGGACATATCGGGCTGAAATGGACGTCATTACAACGGACGATATAAATAGTCTACAACATCCGTCTATCGTCCGTCGTAATGACGTCATTTCAGCCCGATGTGTCCGGTCTCTAATTAGACCCGTTGGAATCTGACAATTTTAACAAAGAACCCTGTAAAACTTTAATGGCGGCAAATATTCCATAAAGTAAACTTGACAATCCGACCTTCAAAACATTTCTCCAAAAATATACTGGTCGAAATCTTCCTGATGAATCCACTTTACGCAAATATTATGTTTCTAAGTGCTTCACGAAAACAGTAGAACGCATTAGAAGTCATTTTCAAATCAGTACCTATGGATAAGTGCCGACGAAACTGTCGATATATTAAGACGCTGAGTGGTAAATGTTGTAGCTGGTGTACTACATCCAACTATACCATATAACGCATATATAAATAGCAACAAAAGCTATAAATACACTTGATGCGGAAACAGTAGCTAAAACCATTTACGAAAATATGCACCAAATGTTTCATTTAGAGGTACAAAAGAAATAGTTATTTAAGTAATAAGGGAGGTAAGTAATATTTACTAGTCGAGGACTAGTTTGCGTCCGAGGGCTTGCCCGAGGACTTGCAATAGAGTTCGAGACTGGTAAATATTACCTCCCGAATTGCTTATAACATTTTTCCCACTCCCCAGACAATAAAATCCTCAAAAATTAAATGTAATCATGATAAACAGTAACGGTGACCGACCTCGGAATTTAATAAATTAGACACATCTGAAACGTTACTAGGCAGTTCCCACATACAATTGTTTATAAACACAAATAAAACGAAATTTGACAATTCAGTTGTGTTAGTTGTGGTTTAAAAATGAGTGTTTCCAATGTAGAAGACGAAGCGAAAGAGGCTTGTTTGGATTTGCTATACAGGTCATTCGTTCAGAAAAACGTCAACAACATTATTAGCGAATACTGGAGTAGAAGTTCTCACACTAAAGAGGCACGGGGGTTGGAAGTCTAGTAGTACTGCGGAAACCTACGTAGCCGATTCTATTGCTAACAAAAAAGCGATTGCTAATAAGAGTAATAAGGTTTTATATGATAATCAGGGTACAAATTATACTGAAGCATCTTCGGCGATGATAGTGTCAAATGAAACCACGGAATTAAGTGTTGCTGATAAAGTAGGTGATAATAACATTGAATTATCAAGAAATATAAATAAATATCTCAATTTTGTTAATAATGTTACTAATTGTACAAACTGTAATATTGACAAAATAATTTGAAACATACATGAGTGGGTAAAACCACATCAATTTGTATAATACAAAAGTACTTTTAATAATATAAAATATTATTAAAAATGGGGTGTGAAGAACACAATACAAGTTATATATTTGTGAATGTATCTCCTCTCCAGAGACGCAGATACGTATTTCACGTTTCTACAGGATCGTCGGTACGCCCCTGCTGGAGAAGAGATACATTCAACCAAACATAACTACCTTGCTATCAAACAGAAATTATTAAGACAGAGCGTGAAAGAATATTCAGCGCTGCCTACATAATAACTGCCGAACTAAACAACGTGTTTCTATAGACTGTAATATTACCATAAATATAAATTAATAGAACCCGTGTTTTGATGCACTTTTTTTCCCTAAAGGACGTAAGTAAATTACTTACGCCCCGTTGTCATAACAATCACAGTCATTTCAGTAAAACCAACTTACGTCTATAGAAACAATGTATTAATGGTATGCTTACTATAAGGGGAGTGGGAAAAAATATTTTTATTTGTCAGTGACAATGCTACATATAACGTGTGTTCATTTGAAAAGTCAATCTAGGTTACTTTGAAATTTTGATAGAATTAAGACGCAAATATATTAGTATGTGTTTGTTGTTCCGTAAACGTAAATCCAAATGACATTTGATCATGTCAATCACATTTGTTATTTATTTGTATGTATGAAACTGTCAAAATATACGACTTCGTAGGTTAAGTAGTAAATTTTACTTTACGACATACTTCAAAATGTTCTCAGTAAATCACATGCTACTAGTTGACTTTTCAAATGAACACTCGTTATTTCATTATGAAACAGATATGTAAATAAATTTACATATCTGTAACTGTATACGTGGACAATACCTCGTATTTCGGCATTTACTTCTGCTTAATACATATGTTTCTGCCATTTTATAGGCGTCGTCAGCTAAGCTACTAAAGCAAATTATACAAATGATACAAATCTTAATAAATAAAATCTGTATCTGTATATAACATTAAGCCGAACCGCTCATCAGATATAGCAAGTTTCACTCTATAAGGTGGCACTTATTTACGAGTGACATCTTACGGACGAAACAGACTATACCAAAGAAAGCGATCTTTCGATTGACAAGCTATGCTCATACGAACCGAAAGGAATACGGGTAGTCCTAAAACGCGCCAGGTGGCGGTAGATATACAAAAATGTTTTAAATATGTCTATACGTTATATGCACGTATAAAGCTTTTGTTTCATTATGAAACAGATATGTAGCTTCAGTAGCTTAGCTGACGACGCCTATAAAATGGCAGAAACATATGTATTAAGCAGAAGTAAATGCCGAAATACGAGGTATTGTCCAAGTATACAGTTACAGATATGTAAATTTATTTACATATCTGTTTCATAATGAAACAAAAGCTTTATACGTGCATATAACGTATAGACATATTTAAAACATTTTTGTAACACTCGTTATGTTAAAAACAGGTAGACTATTAAAGGAAACATATTCCAATATGCTGCATATCACAGAATCTGTGAATATATCAGAGACATCTTTCCGGAAGCTGATTGACTTGTATCAGCTTTTAAAAAAAAATTGAGAAAAGCACCATTGAGAGTAGCTCTTTACAGGGAAAAACTTCCATCTTTGTCACTAGTAATTACTAGATGAGGAACATGGTGGGAAGCTACTAATTTTTATGCAGAGAATTTCGATAGTTTACAAAATTTCGTTACATGTTTAAATGATGATGCTTGAAATATTTCTTCTAATACAAAATCCAAATTTAAAAAATCAGTTGTGCTTTCTTCAGGAACACTTTGGAAATTTGCTAAAACTAATCACTTATTTAGAAAATCAAAATCTCAAATTAAATGATGGATTAACCACATTAGATGTGGCTATTAATAATTTGAAAAATATTCCAAGTGACTTCGGATGTGGCCTTCGGCAAGAGTTAGACGCAGTTTTTAATCGAAATCCAGGTTTAATAGCATTGCGGAAATTGTGTATGTGGACCATGTCGCAAAATCTAACTGCGAACTACGCTGAAATAAAAGAATATTTCCAGTATGCACCTATAACCAGTTGTGATGTAGAAAGAACGTTTTCTATCTACGAGGATGTATTTCATTCAAAGGGAACAAATTTTACAGAAGAGAACCTTGAGAAAGTATTGCTAGTTAATATTCATACTCCTTTACTCAACTTGAACTACAAAATGAACAAATAAAAATATATTTCATATTTTATAAATCACCACCCGTTTGTTTTCCAATTATTTAAATAAAATTAAAAACTCTATAAAAATACAAATTTTCAATAGTACGCCCGTGGGCGATGAGTCATAGGCCTCTCGTGTGCGGTCCCTAATCATAATTTTATATGTTCTGTCTCCACTGGCGCAATTTCTGATCCGTTCTACAGTTCGTGATATCATTTTGCTGGAAAAGGGACGTGTATTAATTAAAAGAGAGGTGCGAACTCAAAATTTTGGGAAACGTTGGGAAGTGCTATGATTAGAAGTTGTGGATCATATATTACGTTTATATGGTTACTGATTTGACCCATACGAGGACAGCTGAAACAAACACTAACAGAATATTTTCAATTTATTTCAAGCTGTGCCGGAATTTATGTTTTAAAATTTTACGTATTTATTTAAAAGTAAGCTTGATTTTTGTCATTTACGATTTTATTTTTCCTATATCGTAATATTTTTTTCAATTTTACCGTTAGTAAATATGATAATTTCCCAATATTTATTAGGAAATGTCGCAGTTTTATGTTAAAATAAAAAAGACATGAATTCGATTTCCTTATGACAAACAAGGTAATGTTTTAAATTTTTGCGGGATTTCCACAAATTATTTCACCTTTTTTAACCCGAACAAAAATGAGTAAAAATAATTAGTACTTTTTTGTCTTACAAATAATATTATGCAAACAAGTTTTTGTTTTTAAGAAATATATAGATACCCTTTCCACGTTTCATACACGGTGAATTAAAATTACCAAGACATGAATCAAATGGGTATATGAAGGTCAAACACTCCCTTATGATGTAAAAAAAAATGTGTTAGTCATTTAAAATGTAAGTGTTGTACAGAGTCCTACGAACATCAACTCCAAAAATGTTGAAACGGTATTTATTTAGGAATTTTTTTTTAAATATTGGTGTAGAGGGCAATTTTTAATCATATGTAAATATTCCATGCATAATTCCGAGTTTATAGTTAGCTTAACGACTGCTATCCTTTCCAAAAAAGTTGAATCATTACAAAAAGTCAGTTAAAAAATAAATATGAATTGCTATAATAACCTATGCTTGTGGATAATTGATACATGTGGATCAGTTTTCTTCTTAATCTACCAACGAAAAAATAATATGGAATATTTATAACAAACGTGACAATAATAACTAATTAACAACGGATTTTCATCAAGCCCTTGATGAAAATCCATTGTTTAAAATAGAAATAAAACAAATAGTTAAAATCTTTACTTGATCAATATTTGTTCGTAAATCGAAAATTGTTTCGGCAGCACAGTAGCTTCGTCAGCTGTTTGCTAGAGCGCGTTACAAAGTAGCATTGGTATACATCGGTAAACATTTTACGATATCTTTAAAATGTGACAATTTACACAAATACTGTAGTAAAAATGTGCGACCCATTTGATCAGCTCTTATTGTTATATTATTGGGTACTAAAGATGTTTACAAATAACATTTTTGAATAGAGTGAATGTGCATTTCTATTATCGTCTAATCGGTTGCTTATTTTTATCTGTTCTATCTTTATTGTTCTCAATGTGTTTGAATAAATTATTATTTATTTTGAAAACCGTGTTTATATTAAGTTTTTTTAAAACGGACATTGAAATATCTTCATTAGGTTTCCCAGTGTATATAATTTAAATTTTTAATTTTGCTTGTCTTTTAAATTAAATTAAAATTTACTACTTAACCTACGAAGTCGTATATTTTGACAGTTTCATACATACAAATGAATAACAAATAATAGGTATTTATTGAAAACTATAACAAATGTTGAAAACGTTGTCCTTCAAGATCAATGCACTTTAAAATCGTCCGTTCAAAATTTCTGATGATATTCTGCAACATTACTGGATTGTTATTAATTTCCATGCATTTCTGTTCGATTCTCTGTAGCATATCATTCAAATTCAATATAGGTGTTCGAAATATGTTATTTTTTAGATAAGGCCACAAAAAGAAGTCGCAAGGTGTTAAATCGCATGAACGTGCAGGCCAGGCAATTTCAGTATTTCAACTAATTATACGCTCATCAAAAAATTCTCTTAAATAATCCAAAGTTTCTGCAGTACAGTGACAAGGTGCTCCGTCTTGTTGGAAATATGCATTTTGAAGTTCATCATCATGCAACTGATTGACAAATGGTTGTAAAATTTCCGTACGGTACCTTTGAGCAGTTAACGTTCCCTGAAAAAATATTGGTCCAATGATTCGCCTTTGGCTTATCGCTGCCCAAACACCAATTTTCTCTGGATGTAGCGATTCTTCATTAATAACATGTGGATTTTCACTACTCCAAATTCTTGTATTTTGTGAATTTAGGTATCCTGTTTTATTAAACCATGCTTCATCAGTAAAGATGACTCTTTGCGAAAGTTCTCCATTATTGTTCATATTTACAAACCAATTACAAAACTGTAGTCTACGTGGGTAATAAATTTCTAACAATTATTGTACTGCTATGACATGGTATGGATAAAGTTGCATATCTTTTTTTAATAACTTGTGAGTTGTACCAACAGAAAGGTTTATTTGTTGACTCAAATGTCGAACAGATGTTTGTGGTTCATTTTCCATTATTTCTTCAACACGATTGACAACTTGAGGTGTACGTTTATTAACTGCTCCGCTGCCTGATTTTCTTAAGAGACTACCAGTTTCAGAAAAAAGTTTTAAAGTTCTATCCAAAGTATTCTTAAATTGTATATAATCTATTACAAAATGTGGAAACTAAACTTGAAATTCTACCATGCAATCTTGAACTGAATAAACCATCAATTTTATTACCACTTCGAAAATAAGCCTGGACTAAAAAAATTTTATGTTCTAAAGTGAAAGCCATTTTAAAACTGAGAAGCAATTTCTTAAAACCAGAGTCGACGCACGATTATTTTATGCACTAACTGATATTTGTGATTGACATTATCAAATGTCATTTGGATTTACGTTTACGGAACAATAAACACATACGAATATATTTGCGTGTCATTCTATCAAAATTTCAAAGTAACCTAGATTGACTTTTCAAATGAACACACGTTATAGTATGATACTGTATTATATATATCTCTTTTTTAATAAATAAATAACTTGAAAACTGCCCCATTTAGGAATCTACGTGAAAGAAACTTTCGCAACATAGTTTGAAATTTAAGCCAGATATAAGCAAAATTTTTATTTTATGTATCTTTATAAGTGCACTTCCTAAGATATCTTGTACATTCCATTTCATTTATGTACTCATTTATTTAAATACGTAAAATCACTTAACCATGACGACAAATCTCGGCAAAACTAACCGACTAATTTCGCGGTCGACTTTTTTAATAATTACAAGGCACAAAGCCGTAAATCAACCATTACAAGTATAAGTCCGGATATTTTAGAAATCGCGCTCTGAATTCAAACGGAGTATTATATGAAACGAAGAGTGGTAAGCAACTAGTGGATGTTATATTTAACAACAATAACAACATGGAATATATTTATCTGAAGGTAAGTAATTCTGTTATGTTCATACGTTAATTATGGTGAATTAAACCATCATTATGTCAATTAGAATCTAATTGCCTTCAATTTTACCATAAATTTTAAGGCTTTTTTTAAGAAGCTATTAAGAACTAAACTTGTTATTTGGTATATGCATTATATTAATTTAAAAATTAATAAATTTTGTAGTATAATCTGTACCACATATATTTCCGATAATATCCGAAGAAATCAATAATTCAATTATATTTAAATAAGAATTGCTTTGTAATTACGATTATTATTCTGTGACCTTACATTTGAAAGTAAATTGGTTTTTATTTGCATTTTATTCGTTTATTTTACACACAACAGGAAAAAGTATGAACGATTGTAAATTATTATGCAATTTACTAATTTAAGATTATAGATATAATTATAGAAGGTTAATTTGAGAATATTTTATTTAAACAACTATAAATAGACATGATATTCTTAATTAGTCTCAAATGTTTAGATTGTATAGTAGCAACATTTGTATTATAGAAAGTATTTTTAAAGTTTTTATTGTAATTTGTTTACCTATATTTTTAGATATTGTAATTATATACAAACTGTTTTAGGGGAGTATATTTTTATTGGTACTGTTTCTTGGAAGAGACGGCAGTTATTACACGGTAGAGGCTAAGAATTCAGATGGAAATGGAAATAGAGAATACAATTCAAATTATTTCGGTGCACCCAAGAAACAACAAAAATATTACCAGTAAGCTAATTTTCATTTATTAAATTATCAGTGGCGTGTCGTTTGAGTTTGGAGGGGCGCACCAGAAATCAAATACCAAATGACATATAGGCAAATTGCGCGAAAAAGTATCCATTTATAACATTTATTTAAGTTGAATAAATACATAGGAATTCAAAAATATTAATACCTACAATAACGACAAAAACAATAATAATTGTAAATCAAAACGGAAAAAATCCAAAACAAGGGGCTCATTTGAAACAAAAATCCACCTACCTTAAAATTCAAGTTTGCAAAAACGAAGAGCTGAAACAGCGGAATAGTTTTTATAATGTCATAAAAATCACTTCACAAAGTAGGTAGCCACGGTTTATAAGTAGGAAACATAAAGAACAACATATTTACACAGATTAAACTAAACAAAATGGGAGGGTAAGTCATTTTTAAAAAATGAAATCCGCTCTGCGGTCCTTCATGGAAATGAATTTTTCCATGACTTTATCATCAAAATTGTTTATTTCGTGCACTAAATTTCGATTTATGGACATCATAGCTAAAGCATTTAGTCTGTCATTAAAAACATGGTATTTCGCATTTTATGTGTTTCAGCGTCGAAAAAGTGCGTTCTGCTTCGGCTGTTGTCATTGGAGTCGTCACGATAATTTTTAATATTTTCGACGTTTCGATTAATATTTCACTAAGGTTATTTTCCATAATAAATAAAAGAAGATTCATTGCTCCAACAATTTCTTTTAAATCTTCTTTCGAGTAAATTACCTCCAACTCAGTTCTTAATTTTGATTTGCTCAACATCGGATAAAATGAACATACTGCTTTAAAACAGTCACAGGGAATTTTTTTGAAAACTCTGAATATTTATCTTGGTTAAAAAGATCAGCCGCTTGCAAATGACCCCGGTAAGAAAAGCGTTCCTTCATTTGTACTGTAATTATATCACAAACTTCTTTGTCAATAACACTTCGAAAATTATCATCCATTCGCCTTCTTTTAGATGTTGGATATTCTGATTCAACAATGTTTTTAAGAGAATCAATTTGATTTCTAATGTCAGAAACACTTTTCTCGAAAATTAGCAACTGTACGCTGTCCTTATATTTTTTGATTACAATTGATTATACAGTATGTCAACATGTGGCAAAATTTTATGGAAGAATTTTATCGAAAATATAAATTCTTCCGATGCCCTTCTTAGACCGGATGCTTCATTTGAAGTAACACTTTTCTCACATCTGGTTTCAATTTCTTCGAACACTTCTACAAGCTTTTCAAGATTTTCGTGAACAAAATTAACTGTGCGAATATTATAATTCCATCTAGTTGTCACCGCCCTTGGTAATCTTTTATTTATTATCTCTTGCAAAACGTTGCAACGATGAGATGAGTTTGAAAAGAAACAGGTATGGCCGACAGATTATTAAAAAACACGCGTACTTTTGCATTTTGTGATGCCGATTTCTGCGTAATGAGGTTTAATTGACGGGCATAACAATGAATAAAATGAACATTGGGATATTTTGTTTTAATTTAAGTTTGAACGCCTCTGTTCACACCGCTCATAACATTTGCACCGTCATACGTTTGACCTATTAATTTTTGGGGAGTTTTTAAAACTAGGGGGTCAATTTAATTTTGAATGCATGTTTTTAACCCATCAGCTGTTTTATCTTTCACCCTTATAAAACCCCAAAAATATTCACGGATGGGGCCTTCACAAAAATATGTTAATATTAAAACCATTTGACAATAATTTGAGATATCAGTGGTTTCATCGCATTGAATTGATAAATAGTCTTTCTTTTCAACTTGCTTACAAATTCCTTCCCTACACACTTGTAACATACTGTCTAGAATTTTATTCTGGACAGTCTTTAAAAACGGTTGCCGTACGTAAATGTTCTTTTAGTATATTGACCAGCTCTGCAGTGAAATTAATTAGTTCTTTAAATATGCCTTGATTCTCAGAGGATTCACTTTCATCGTGACCTCTAAGTGCTAAATCAAAAGCACCACAAAATTTTACACTACTTATTATCCTTTTTAAAATATGGCGATTTTTCTCGACCTTATTATTATGCGAAATAATACTTTCTCTATATGCACAGCTTAAGTGAGACATAATATTAACCTTACCGATCACAGCAAAGGCAGTACAAGAATTGATGTGGTCACGAGACGATTCATGTTTCCTCATTTTTTCAGGAAGATCGTGTAAATCAGTAATTCCTCTTCTTGCCCAGTTGGGGTCCATTCTAGAGTCGGCTTTATAAAAAAGCAAGCACGGAAAACAGTACAACAAATTTGTTATTTCACACCCACATATCCAGATGCTTTTTTTATAAATATCTTTGGAAAACCGACGCGTAAAAGACCGGTTTTCGGCTTTTCATTCACAAGTTTGTGACAACTTTATATCTGGCAACGGCCTCCCCAGTTCTTTAATTTTAAGTTTATCAGCTAATGGCAGCCTATCAAAATTTATTTGAATAATATTATTTACGAAATTCATTATTTATTATGACTAATCACACCCGAATTATATTATACGATACGGTACGATAGCGTCGTAGACGGCACTGAAACACTGGCCGCTAGATAACTGCGCCGTAAAATGCGCCTAAATGTTTTTATGGAATCGTGTACTATCGGCCAATATCGGGTCACATTCTCCAGGAATCTATAATGATTAATGCAAGCCGCAGCGTATTTGCGCCTTAATATAATTCTGTGAGTTCTAACAACGTTAGACAACGAAAACGGAGTTCAGTTTTTTTAAATTTAGAAATTTTAACTACTTATATGAATAATAATAAAATTAATAGTAATAATAAATATTTAAATAAACATTTTAATTGTGCGTTATATTAAAAATTCTAGGAGGAGCGCGCGGCTTCGCGGCCTTATACAGCCACCGCCACTGTAAATTATGTTCGTTGTTAACGGGTGTGTTAACTGTTACTTCGATTTAAAAATGCATATTAAGTAAAAATGCAACAAATATTTTCAAATGATTTATACTTTATTTTCGAGAGTACACCTTCTAATTAAGAATGGAATATTATTTCATTTTAATGACTCTGCAGTTATCCATTCTGTCAACCCAATTTTTCAGTACATTTTCAATCGTTTGAGCCTCTACTTCACCAAGAGTAATTGCGTCTTTCAAAGCCTCAATCGTCTCTGGATGATCGGCATAACATCTGTCCTTGACCGCTCTCCGCAAATAATAATCAAAGGGAGTCAAATCTCAGCTCCTAGACGGCCAGCCTGATAATGTGATTTTCGAAGATAGGACACAAAACGTCGATGGTAGCGTTGGCTGTGTGAGCAATGGCGCTATCCTGTTGAAACCAAACATTGAGCAAGATTTCCTCTTCAATTGTAGAGAATAAAAAATCATTTAACATGGCACGATAACGGACGCCATTGATTGTTAGTGCGGCTTCTTGCTCATTTAAAAAAACTTGCCCTATGATGCCTTTGGACTATTCCACACCATACAGTCACTCGTTTTGGGTGCATTGGCATCTAAATTGTGTCGTGTGGATTTTCAATGTCCCAAATACCGCAATTTTGCTTATATAACCCCAGAGGTGAAAATGAGCTTCGTCGGAAAAGATGTTTTTTTGGTCAAAATATTCAATTTCTTCCAAACGATTATCGGCCCATTCAGTGAAGCAAAAACGCGATAGATGGTCCACTGCCTTCAATTCTTGAACCAGTTAGACTTTGTAGATCTTCATACTGAGATTTTTATACAAAATTTTTCGCACAATCCAATCGCTGATGTTCAATTCTTGTTAACAATGGCGGATGGGGTGCTTGGATATTAAAACACATTTTCAGCTACAGCAGCAACATTTTCCATCGAACGAGCTGAACGGCGAATGAGAAACGTGTGTATTGTCTACTAACATGCCAGTCGAACGAACTTTCTTCACAAATGTCCTTACACCGTTCTCAATTGGCGCTTCAATTCTACCAAATTGTACAAGTAATTTTCGACAGTGTTGCCCAGTTGGGGTCCATTCTAGAGTCGGCTTTATAAAAAAGCAAGCACGGAAAACAGTACAACAAATTTGTTATTTCACACCCACATATCCAGATGCTTTTTTTATAAATATCTTTGGAAAACCGACGCGTAAAAGACCGGTTTTCGGCTTTTCATTCACAAGTTTGTGACAACTTTATATCTGGCAACGGCCTCCCCAGTTCTTTAATTTTAAGTTTATCAGCTAATGGCAGCCTATCAAAATTTATTTGAATAATATTATTTACGAAATTCATTATTTATTATGACTAATCACACCCGAATTATATTATACGATACGGTACGATAGCGTCGTAGACGGCACTGAAACACTGGCCGCTAGATAACTGCGCCGTAAAATGCGCCTAAATGTTTTTATGGAATCGTGTACTATCGGCCAATATCGGGTCACATTCTCCAGGAATCTATAATGATTAATGCAAGCCGCAGCGTATTTGCGCCTTAATATAATTCTGTGAGTTCTAACAACGTTAGACAACGAAAACGGAGTTCAGTTTTTTTAAATTTAGAAATTTTAACTACTTATATGAATAATAATAAAATTAATAGTAATAATAAATATTTAAATAAACATTTTAATTGTGCGTTATATTAAAAATTCTAGGAGGAGCGCGCGGCTTCGCGGCCTTATACAGCCACCGCCACTGTAAATTATGTTCGTTGTTAACGGGTGTGTTAACTGTTACTTCGATTTAAAAATGCATATTAAGTAAAAATGCAACAAATATTTTCAAATGATTTATACTTTATTTTCGAGAGTACACCTTCTAATTAAGAATGGAATATTATTTCATTTTAATGACTCTGCAGTTATCCATTCTGTCAACCCAATTTTTCAGTACATTTTCAATCGTTTGAGCCTCTACTTCACCAAGAGTAATTGCGTCTTTCAAAGCCTCAATCGTCTCTGGATGATCGGCATAACATCTGTCCTTGACCGCTCTCCGCAAATAATAATCAAAGGGAGTCAAATCTCAGCTCCTAGACGGCCAGCCTGATAATGTGATTTTCGAAGATAGGACACAAAACGTCGATGGTAGCGTTGGCTGTGTGAGCAATGGCGCTATCCTGTTGAAACCAAACATTGAGCAAGATTTCCTCTTCAATTGTAGAGAATAAAAAATCATTTAACATGGCACGATAACGGACGCCATTGATTGTTAGTGCGGCTTCTTGCTCATTTAAAAAAACTTGCCCTATGATGCCTTTGGACTATTCCACACCATACAGTCACTCGTTTTGGGTGCATTGGCATCTAAATTGTGTCGTGTGGATTTTCAATGTCCCAAATACCGCAATTTTGCTTATATAACCCCAGAGGTGAAAATGAGCTTCGTCGGAAAAGATGTTTTTTTGGTCAAAATATTCAATTTCTTCCAAACGATTATCGGCCCATTCAGTGAAGCAAAAACGCGATAGATGGTCCACTGCCTTCAATTCTTGAACCAGTTAGACTTTGTAGATCTTCATACTGAGATTTTTATACAAAATTTTTCGCACAATCCAATCGCTGATGTTCAATTCTTGTTAACAATGGCGGATGGGGTGCTTGGATATTAAAACACATTTTCAGCTACAGCAGCAACATTTTCCATCGAACGAGCTGAACGGCGAATGAGAAACGTGTGTATTGTCTACTAACATGCCAGTCGAACGAACTTTCTTCACAAATGTCCTTACACCGTTCTCAATTGGCGCTTCAATTCTACCAAATTGTACAAGTAATTTTCGACAACTGACTCACTACTTTGAAAATAAGTTTTCAATATTTCTCAACGTTTATCAAGCGTATGGATTCATTTCGTTCACCTGTAATACTAATAATACTGAATTTCTGTCACTTGACAGATGACAGTAGATCTATGATTGGCGCAATAACAGCTAGTTCAAAAACGAACCATAAGATGCCGCACCCTTTAGTTCTTATCTGGAATAAAATCTAGTGATAAAATCTCTTAATGGAATGTGTCGTGTTTTGTATTTCTTGCTAACAGTAAATTTTCTAGTATTTTCTTAATTTTTATGAGAGAACTGGATGCTTGGTATTTTTGCTGTTGTTTTATTATTAATTGATTCAAGAATGTATTTCAATACGTTAATTCTGAACAAAGCACCACTCGTATACCTAAAATGTACCTGTTTTATAATGATAAGTATGATAACCTCCTAAATTCATGTTAAACTCCCAGTCCTGAAGAATGTTAGCTCTATTAATGTATCAACCAATAATTCATATTTTCTTTCTTGACAAAATTCCTGTAATTAAGCCCATATAGACGAATGAGTCTTAAGAGCATTATGAGGTGTTACTTTCGAGATTGCCTTTTGTATATTTTAGATAGATTGTTGACCGAATCGATTCATTTCTAATAATAAAAATTCGCTTGAAAGACGGATAAAATAAATTGACAAAATAAATAACGGTTGCTGGCATAATAATATTAAAACATCAAATTTTTTTCATTTATTAAAACTAATAAAATTAAGAAATTCACGAAAATTTTATGTATTGCACGTGTGAATAAATTCAAGGTCATAAAATTGATGATTTGACGGTGTAAAGCCACCTTAACTAAGAACTAAACCAAAATAAACCTAACTATAAGCATAACGTGTTAATTTCAATTTTATTTTTATAGAGACATTTATGTGGCACAACTTGTTCCAGAAGTAATAGAATATGGTCATGTTAAAGAAGCGCCATTTTCATGGGAACAACGATTTGAGAAAATTAATTTAGATCAGAACAGGCATCAAGGGAAGGTAAGGAATTTGAATATTTTTAAAAGCAACCGCAAGAATCATTATACTAAATGTACTTAATACTTAAAGTAATATATAATTAATAGATATAATAAAACACAGTTGTATAGTTTCAAAATAATATATATAATGTTAACACACTACATATGTTTCACCACACTGTGGCTTCATCAGGTGGATGAAAATACTAATTCAAATTATCAATTAGATCTTATATATGTCAATACAAAGTACAGAACTAATCTCATTCTAAGAGGGGGTGGACATGTATGAGTTTTAAGTTTAGTAGGGGGGAGTTATTTATGTCTAGTTGGTCATTTAAAATTATACCTAATTTATTATATTTGTTAATTTCTAAACTTTCTAACATATTAAGTTTTTTACTTTTATCTAGAACATGCAAAGTTTTAAAATTAGTGTTGAATTTGTGATTATGTTCTAGGCAATGATTAGCGAAAGTTGAGTCTGTCTTCTTGTCTCTGTGGCTTCTTTCATGTTCTTTCATTCTAATATCAAATGTCCGTCCTGTCTGATGAAGCCACAGTGTGATGAAACATATGTAGTGTGTTAACATTATATATATTATTTTGAAACTATACAACTGTGTTTTATTATATCTATATAATGAAGTTTCAACAAGTATCTCCTTCGTCGATTATTAATATATAATTAAATTAGTGCAGTGGAAAGTTTTATCATAAAAATATACGAAATATTGAATATCCACATTTTAAGATGAAAAGAAAAACGCAAATTAATGAAGTTTATTGAATATTTTGTAAAAATAAAAATCAATGCAATATTAATCTTAGTTTGGCTATAGATTTTGACCGTAAGAATGTCTATAATTTGCTTTTCATGTAATTAACTGCAATTTTCTATATAGTACAGGCTTTTTCACATAACCTGTTCGTTAGAAGTTTTCTATGTTAACTCCTTAGGGCACTTTTGAAAATTTGTGGCACGTAATCTTGATATTTCAAATGGAATGTTATATTTTTTATTGTTTCTTGAGATGCTTTGTAAAATGCTACAACACTTTATATTAAGGTTATTAAAAATTAACCGTTTTTGAATTATTTTGATTTTTGCGAAATGTTTTATTTTTTCAACGTAATTTTTAAAATAACATACGCGCATCTAAAGGTGGGAACAGACTTGAATGCACATGTGGTGAGTCGCGACAAATATTCAAATCTGGACAATCTATGTGCATCGACTCAGCACATGTATAACGACTTGCGAATGGCCGCGAATGCACATAACGCGGGCCAAACATTGTCGGTTTTTGGGCACCGCTCAAAGAAACTGTATCATGCGTGCACACACAGTGTGGACAAGTTTCAACTCGATTACTAGTTGATATATGTAAATGCAAATGCAAGTAAAATATTGTTGCGAAAAGCAAAGACTTCCTAATGATTATATTTCAAATATACCTCCTTCTACATATTGCATTCCTGAAAATGAACGACAGAGTATTCAGAACTCTGACACTCTTAATCCTGGTATTCCTACCCCTGGAATTCGTACCTCAGGTATATATATATATAACCCTGATCTGATCTGATTCTTTCTCAGGAACGCATCGTGGAAGATGTTTTGACTCTGAAAAATCTTTAACTTTACTATTCATTCTTGCCTTGTATTATATATAACTTTGTATATTCCATTCATTTCATTCAGTTTTTGATACTCTTTTGATACTCTTTTCTTTTCTTCAATAGCTGGGGCAGTATTGCATACGCAGCTCCAGTAATAGCCACTTCTTCCACCATTTTAGAATATTTACTGACAAGTGGAATCCCGTGAGACAACAGGCATGAACATAATGAATCTCTTTAGAAATTTTTTGATGCACATACGGCGTATTGAACGCGGTTATGTAAATTATCATTGAAGCTAAAAGTATCTTGAAAATTTGCTTCTCTAATGGCAAGTGGATTTTGTTGTGCCCAATTATGACAATTTCTTCTATTAAAAATCCCTTCACGGTTAAATTCGAATCTTCTTGTGTTTTAGTTATAATAAACTCACAAAGCTGAATTCTTCTATCTTGATCTCCTGGACGAAAGGCCTAAACAGATTGGAAAGAATAATAATGCATTTTATTTTTCTATAAAATATTATGTATTAATGTGCATGAAATTTCATATGAACATCTGCAGACTCCGCCGGTATAAATCTGGTTGGATGCGCATGAAAATATCCCAAAATAACGATTTTATTACTTTCGTCGCTTGTAATCGGTTTTGGAACCAACCGTCTTCTTGACTTGAATGCCAAAGCGAATAAAATTTGACTCTATTCGCTTAAATTTAGTTTTATCTTTCATTAAAAGTCGACATGTTCTTTCAATAATTTGAAGAGATTCACCATAAATGTAGAATAAATTCTTGCATATTTGTGAACAAATTAAAACCAGTTAGGTACGAAATAAACTTTGTGACAATTTTTACAGATCATCACACATCAGATTTACTTTTCAAGGCTTACTACTACTATATTTCTTGATAATTCTCAATTTAGAAAATAATCATTAATAATGTGAAGTAAGAGCTGGCAGGCAGGATCGCCATGTGATGTCGGTCCAGCTAGCTAATCCTGGAAGGATCACTATGTGTTGTCCCCTGGTCCTCGTTATGGCTTCAACTCCGAGGCAGACTCAGTAGAGGCCGGTTTTATTGGTAAAATAAATAATATACTCGGAAACAATACAAACAACATTTAATAAATAGATAACAATAACATTACATGTTACGATGTTCATAAATATAATATCGATTAGATCAGATTTACAAGAATCACTCGTTCTCCTCTGTCTTCTGTGTCTATATATACATATAGACATATAGCCAAATAATTGCTACCTAAACGCGACCAAAATAGGTAACGACAAGTAATAAGGAGGTAGCACGATGTTCTGCTTATTCTCCTCCTCTGGCCTGAACCTACCTGAAGATGGTCGTCCCCAGGAAAGTACTCTGCCGGCTAACTCAGTTAAGTTTCGTAGAGTGTCGCGAGTTCAAGGTCGCTAGGTGTAGATATAGACGCCACCGCTTTCAACCTGCAGAATAAACCTAGAAAACGGAAGCAGGCGGGACCCAGGTAGCTTCAAAATCAACCAGAGGGTCAGCCCCTCATTACCTGTTTCAGGTACAATCACGAATCTTTGCTTATCTCAACACTTGTAGGAAGGGGTTTAAACAAACTCAAGTTGTCAACAATAACAAGATTTAATTTCAAGAAGTTGGTTCATAAATAACATCAGAAATCGCAGGACACAATATAACAATGGTATAACAAATTAGATTAAATTCTAAGAAGTTATTATCCAAGCAATAAGATAAATTAAATGATTAAAGAAATTGATATATTAAATATATATAGAGACGCAAATTAATTTAAGAAGCTATTTGAAATACAAAAGTTATCATGTTTCAGAAAGAAGATTCTAAAGTTATATAAACGTTGATAATATGTTAATAAAGAATACTGGCTTTATTTAATAAATTTATCAGAATAATACCTCAATGCAAATATTTTAAAAAGTAAAGAAATCAAATCTAGGTGGTATTATTCGAAATGGAAAAACGAAATCAAAATGAATAGCTACAAGCTACATAGATTTAATAAGCCACACTACGAAATTATTGGGTAACATGAAAATCATTCAACGTTCGCCCAGGTCTAATAAAGGCTTAGTTCAAAAATAAGGTTAAAAATACAAATTCTTCCAGTATTATTCCCTTAAACACCCTAGTATCGCTCAAGGCGCAATATAGAGTTTTCTTAAATACAGGTTCACCTGTCAAGACAACAACACCCTGTATACACAGGTGTAAAATTTATGAAAGTTAAAGTATAATTTACGATTTAAGATCAAGACAAATATAATACAGAACTCAAATTATGTATCCGTAATAGTGGTTCTTTACAATTAGTTAACAGAGCAAAATAAATGAAATCTCGATCTTCGACGTAACCCCAAGATATATCTAAATTGAACGAAGGCCCGAGTGAAGGTTCTAAGCCTCGTTCTAAAATCTACACTAACTATTGGCTGCTGGTGAAGCTAGTCAACCAGTTATTTAATTAACAAAAGGTAAATTACAAATCAGACGTTTAATGTTTATCGGTCAAAGTAATAAGGTGAAGCCCCGTAGCTGACTAAATTTAGAGTATAAATTTACAAAGGTTGCACAGAGAAGAGATTAGCTTCTCTCTAGTGCCTACTAAAGATTTAATAAACAAACAATTAAACTACTAATTAAAATTTAGAAAAGGATAGTTCGGGGCTGATTATTAACCCACTTCTAATTAAGAAAAATATAACAGCAACTACTTAGCTTATCAAACTTTTATGCCTAGAATTCAGAATCCCTTCTTGTGATTGCCCTCACAGAGGTAGAACGGGTTTGTCGTTTCCTAATGTGTTTCAATGGGGAACAGCCGCCATCTTGGAGACGCCGTGTAGTTGAAACAAGTTTTCTCAGGACAGGATCCTCTGGAGATACCAGAATCACCGATGAGAGTGGTTTGAGGAACCCTATACGGAACTCCTACAGAAGTTCGCAATTCTACGTTGCCTCGCTGCGAAGAATAACAGCGTAACCAAAAATAAGTATCGGCCACCACGTGGTATATCCCACGAAATAACTTCGAAGTAAAGTGTACGGTTTCAAGTTCTTAAAACCTGGATAGAAGCTCCAAAAATATTAAATCCTAAGGAAGATAAAAGATTCGAAATAAGCAAAGATTCAAAAGATAACGATATTTCTTACCGCAGAAAAGGTTCACTGTCAAAAATTAAAGGACCAGCGCGATTCAAGTTAAGCGTTAAGCAGATATATATATATATTTCATGTCTACTTAATTAATAACCTACTTACATAACTAAACTAGAATATGAATTTGTAGCAATTAATGAGGACGTGTTTCGTTAAATAAGTGTTACATTGAATATGTAGAAATAGGTGTCCTACTTTAGTTATTACATCTTCCACTGGACAGAAAAGATAAACAAAGGGCTTCTTTGCCGTTTTGGTTTTTCTTACCTGTGATAAATGTATAGTTAATCTTCTTACATGCTACACGTCTATTGATGTCATATATCCTTACTGTATACTATATGTTCTTAGTCTATTATACAACGTTGTATGTACTATGATATGTAGAAATTGGTGTCCTACTTTAGTTATTACAATAACTCTAAAACTATGAGAGATAGGCATAGGGAAAACTATATCTGTACGATGTAAAATGTTTTTATATGTTATATATGTTCCATTAAAAAAAACTATTTTTATTTAAATAAAGATTATTTAAATAATCAATAAAATTGATATACAAAAAAGTTTTAAGTATATCAATACGTTAAGCACGTATTACGCATTTGTTACAAAGGAAACAGACATGTAAAATACACATCTGTAACTGTAAACATGGACAACAACTTCGTATTTTCCAGCTTTTTACTTCTGCTTAAGACATATGTCTCTGCTATTACTATAAGCGTCGTCAGTTAAGCTAGTGAAGTAATTTAAAAGCTTAAATCGCCTATAAGGTATAGCAAATTTCGTCCTATCAGGTAGAACCATATAATATAGTGACATCTGACGGACGAAAGAGATTATGCCGAAAATGGCAACCCTTCCCTTGCCGGTACATATGGTGCTACCTGATAGGACGATATTTGCTATATGAGATAGATTTGAATATATATATATATATATATATATATATATATATATATATATAGTTTTCTGAAATAGTGTCTAAAATAGTATATTTCTAACAAAGAGGACAACTATCATCCACCGAGAGGTAGTGTTTATAATCCACTTTAGGAAGATATAATATGCAGTCCGTAATTTAGAGCAGATAAATACAAAGTGCTAGGTTTTGATCCCAATTTGTTAACTCCATTATACACGTTATAATACTATTATCACAAATTCACTTTACAGTTTATTTTGTGCTAACACGATCTTGACATACATTCCTTACTCCTAACTCAACACCAACTTTTGAATAGACTTTGTGGTAGACGATATTAATATTATGCAGATGTTGAACTAATTTGTCATGCTTATTTAGCATTTCCTGTGATTTAATTTAAGTTTGTGTAATTTTCTTATTGTTTTTGTTTATTGAAACCTGTTGCAAATGGATTAATTATTTCAACATTATTGATAATACAAATAATCCTGAAGGGCGGATTGATTTTTCCCCTTTCTATTACACTTTCTAGCGCACCGTGAACGTGAGATGCGCTATACAGGGACTACGCGAAAGAAAAAGAGAACGTATGAGAAATGTAAAAATGCAATTATATAGAATATGAATCCAAAAAATTGTGAGTGATGAGAACAACAAAATTTAAACACGCTGAAAATTGTATTATGTGCTGCCTATGAATTCAGAATGTCTATCAATAATACCTTTGTTTAACTTACACTCACACACACGCTACAGCGAATATGTCTGTGTTACATACGTAACAGCTGCCAATGTTATGTAAACTACAATATAACATTGAGTAAACAGCTTTGTATGCTAAGGATTCAATAACTTCAATATATTTCCGTACCTTTTAAAAATATACATATACATACCTTTATTTTGCATGCAAGTAAATTATTAAAACTTAAGACATGTGCTCTACAAGGCCTTTTACGTCTTTCTCTTACTCTGCAACCTTGGTGATTTGGTAACAATCTACCTCTTTCGCTTAATTGGAACACATAAATGTAAATAATATCTAACGTACAAATCGAAACTGACAGAATTGGTGGCACAATTGTTTCGCTACTAAACGCTACCCCTACTCTTTATGTTATACTTCTTGAAATACAGTGGCGGGACAAATATTTTATAAATATCTTTGCCATTTCTTTTCTCGCGTCTGCGAAGGAATTTACGCAAAATACTATGGATTCATATTCTATGTATACATCTTTTAATTTTCGGTTTAGTCAATTTACGATTCCAGATGAGGCATATCAAAGGCGGTAATATCACACGCCATAACCTAAAAGTCAAAAGTTACTAACATACAAGTCCTGTTATTGCTGCATTCAGGATATATTATGTTACCTACCCTTCACGACGTTGTTAGTCTTATATTCGTATGCCTCTCTTCGTGTTATTTTCTGTCATTTAAATGTATCAACCGTATTCTAAAAAGCATTCAATAATATTTAATACTCATTCCTGCTTACTGAACTGCAATTGTATTCTATATTTTTACAATACATTCAATACATATATTTAGTTCTCTGTACAACTACATTTATCTCTGAAAGTACTAATTTTTAGGTGAAATGGAATGATCCCAAACACGGTTATGGAGAATTCTATTACGACTATGACCACGATAATGCAAAAGGAGACGGAGGCGGTAAAAAAGAGGAAGAAAAGACGCAAACTTTAGACGATATTTTAGCCGATGGGCGACGATTATTGGAAAAGGGCGATGTGGAATTCATAGATGGAAAATCATTTGATACAATTTTGAACGGAGGACAGCAGAACTACCATGGTGGGAATTATAAGAATGACCCAAATCAAGCTAATCGAGGAAATGCTCTTGTTAATGGGAGATATAAGTCAAGATATTAGCATTATTAGTAAATATAATCTACATTATCTTAACTGTATTATGTAAGTTATTTTATATGTATAATAGCTATACAAAAAAATAGGAAAGATTGCAGGAGTATTGAATTTAATTTTATATTTTATATATCTGGAAGTAAAGAAATTTTGATAATTTGAAATTTATTCAGTGTATTCCAATCATATATAACGTATAGAAATGATGCAAACAAAGAGCTACTCGTTTCCTAGCAATAAAAATTAAACCACTAGACCATTATTATAATGAAAGTTTCATTTTTGTACAAATTAAAAAGCGAGTGATTATAAATGATTGAACCAAACATTTAATTTGGCAACTCTGAGGAATTGCTTTGCCTGGTCATTCAATTTATATTCATCTTCTAGGGTTAGAATATTTCGTATAAATATGGATGACGTATGATTAGAATTATTTGTTGTCTTTCACTTTGTCAAATTTTCGACAAATTTAAATTTAAGAATCACGCATGTCAAGATAAAGTTTGAAAATTATTTCCAAATTAAGAAAACCAATTTCAATCATTTATAGTAACCCGTAATGTAATACGTGATCCAGTTTGTATATTATTACTGTTTTAATATGATATATATTATTATTATTATATTACTATTTTAATAAGAAAATATTGTTCATATCTATTGTATACAGAATTGTAAAAAATAAAGTAATGTTTTATAAAAAAAGGAAGGTAGAATTGTGCAAAAAGGCACTAAGTTGTGCCAAAAATGTGACGACAAGAAATATGGATCGATCTGAAAATATCCGATTCAGAGCGCATTCTTATACACATGGTGAGTCCTGAAGAATCGACCAAACTGTAGGAGTGTATTCTACAGGTGAAAGTAATGTAAAAAAACTCAAATGTTGCTATCCGATTTTTATTTGTTTTCGAGTTATAGCGTAATTAAAAATAAACAAAATTTCATACATTGAAGTTTTTGTATTTTATTGGTATTATCGTTCTTTATAATATATTTTCAAAAATATCGCCATTCATTTCAAAACATTTTTTACATCGTCTACCAAGGGCGCTGGTTGCGTTCCTGATTGCGTCAGGTTGGTGTTTGATATTGTCAGCAGCATTCATAATCCGTTGAATTAGTGCTTCACGAGTGTCCACTTTCACTTGATACACTTCATTTTTTAACCAGCCCCATAAACAATAATCGAGTGGCGTGAGGTCTGGAGACCTAGGAGGCCAGCCAATGTGACTACCACGTCCAATCCAACTCGCTGGAAACCTTTCAGCCAAATGTTGCCTGACTGCACGAGCGTAATGTGCAGGCGCTCCATCGTACTGGTAGAAGATTTGGATTCTGATGTTTATGGGAACATCCTCTAGCAATCCGTGCAGTTCATTTTCTAAAAAATGTAAATAGGCGTCTCCCGTGAGGCGATTCTCAAAAATGTAAGGACCAATTAAAAAACCATCGATCATACCACACCACACGTTTACCGAAAATTTATGTTGAAAGTTACTTTCGACTGTTGCGTGTGGATTTTCGTCTGACCATGCATGCTGGTTATGACAATTATTAATACCGTCACGGGTGAATGTCGCTTCATCCGTAAACAGTATGCTATACAAAACGAGGATTATCATTTATCCATCGACCAAATTCCATACGTCTTCGATTATCATCTCGTTGTAGGTGCTTTACTCTTTGTACATGGTACGGACGTAAGCCATGCTCGTGGAGTGTTTTTATCACCCTTGTTTGTGGAATGCCTAATTGAATACTAATTCTCCGTGAGCTGGTAGTTGCGTCTTCTTCTACTACATCCAGAATATCTTCTACTTCTTGTAATTGTTGTCGACTGCCTCGTTCAGATATTATGTTTACACTGGGAAGCTTTCCGGTCGCGCACAGTGTGTTGAATACACTAATAAATACAGTTTTATTAGGATGTCTGTGATGTGGAAACCGTTGACGATATTCATTAGCAGCAGCTGTAGCATTCCCATCACAAAATCCATAAACAAACACCATATTAGCATATTCTAAATTAAAATAAGTGTGTGGCATTTTAGTTTGTTACACTATAGTCATACAAACGTCAAGTCAATGTCACAATACCCGAACACAATGTTATAATTTACTCCAAGGTATAGGGAACATTTTTTATGATGGCAGCGCCCTCACTATATCAACGATGAACTAGAGGTAGTGACATTAGACGCATTAGGCATACAAACCACTCTACACTATTTCTCGACTGCTTTCAATGTCACTACCGCTAGTTCGAAAAACCACGAACAGGTAGCGCTTCAGCTAGGAAGACTTCCCTATAATAAATTGCTACCGGGGTTTCACTGTTTTTACGAATACATACATAAACATGGTATACTAAATCTACATTTTTAATTACGCTATAACTCGAAAACAAATAAAAATCCGATAACAACATTTGAGTTTTCTACATTACTTTCACCAGTAGAATACACTCCTTGAGTTTGGTCGATTCCTCACGACTCACCCTGTATATATACCCTTTTTTCAAGTTATAGTGGTGATATGTAAATACATTAATTAGGTACCCTGCGGTGAGGGTCTAGAGAAACGCAAACAGTGATTATAATATCGGCATGGAAACCAAAGATATATTAATTTCTGAATATACACGAATCTAGTTTCAATTTGACGAACGACAAAACACATTTTTTTCTCAAAATTTAAAACTTTTTCTATTTATCCAAATATTATATTTAATAAATTTAGTATCAAAAAACACACTTGGCTATTTCACAATTTTTTATTAGATATATTTCTAACATATGTTTCGGCTGTTATGCCATTGTCAAAGAGGATCTTAAAAATAGCCAAGTGTGTTTTTGTATACTAAATTTATTAATTACAAAATGTTTCACCAAGAAGTGTCTGCTACGTCAATTAATGAAATATTATATTCATATCACATTATGCATTTATAAATATGTTATAAAAATCAATAATTTTAGCTTTCATTCAGTTCGCGAAATCTACTATTAAATTATGAGAATACATTACAATTAATTCTAAAATGGAAAAATAATTTCTTGCCTTGAACATGGCGCCATCTAACAATTAGTGTCAACACTGCAGGAATTTCCAATTCCAGCTTCAAACTCATGCATAAATTATAGTTCGGATATTGTCTAGAAGATGGCGCTACATTTTATATTACTAATTTTAATTTTTAAATGTTGCTGAATATGCCTTGTCGCACATCAAATTACTCCTCTCAATGTGTAGATTACGAATCCCTGATCAAAACTGCGGGTCCTTTTGTCCTTCACGAGCAATCCGTCCTCAAAATTAAAATTTTAACAAATTTTGCCTATTTTCTGGATATTATTTCTTCTAAACCATAGAATTTCCTCGCTTAAGGTTTAAATATACTACGCATACATCCTTCCGATAACGCCCTGTAATTAAATGACTCTGATTCGGCATCGTTTTGAACCCTGCAATTCGCCTTATTATAAAAATTCATATTTCTCAATCCACGCCTTCCTCGTCAAAATTAAAGCTGGATGCGTTTTTTACGCAATCGAATTAGTATATGAAAAGTTCAACACTAACATTTGACGTGTTCTCCAAACCGATTAAGAATCTAAAATTTGCTTAAGGGGTAGCCCTCATTTCAAATTTCGATTTAAACATCGATTTCTTTTTAATTTAGTACCTCTATGTACTTTTGTCTAATAAAAACGATCCTATCGTTTATATTGCATTTACACTACAGCACTTGGCTTAATCTATATTAATCAATCTTCCATTGGACGTATAACAATCCTTATTTCTCAAAATTCAAAACTTTTTCTATATATCGCATACCGGCATTATGGCTTTATAAATAAATGACAAAAATTAATTATTCTTTCATTCTATTCGCGAAATTTACTATTCAATTATAAGAATACATTAGAATTAATTTAAAAAAATTGGACAAATTAGTATCCTATTTTTGATAGCGCCATCTAATTAATAGTGTCCAAACTCCAAGATGTAATTAGTACAGATTCAAACCTACGGCCGAACCATTTGTTAATAGTGTAGCTATCCTCCGTTAGAGGGCGCCTAATATTGCTATTAATTGTAATTTTAAATATTAAATATTTCCGAATTGGCTTTATCGCACACATCAATTACTGATCTCAGCCTGTAGATTATTAATCCCTAATAAAAAATGCGAGTCCTTTTGTCCTTAACTTGCAATCCTGTTTCAAAATTCAAATCTCCATGAATTTAACCTATCTTTAAGATTTTATTTGTACCACATCACACAATTCCCGCTCTTGAGCTATTAATATTTTACACACACACTTTCTGTATTACAAAAATTCGTACCTCTTAATCCGCGCGTTCCCCGGCAAAATTAAAGCCGCATTCGGGTTCTGGGCAGTGGAACTACATAGTATAGAAAATATTTAATACTAACATTTCACGTGTTCTCCAAACCGACCAAGATCGAAAATTTCTTCAGGCAAATTTAGATTTAAATATCGATTTCTTTCTAGTTGGGTACCCCATGTACTTTTGCCTTCTAAAAACGATCCTGCTATTTATATTGCAGTATAACGCTTAGTTTACGCTGCAGCGATGATCTTAATCTATGTAATTTGATGTATGACAAGGCAAGTTTTCTCCCAGCATTCAAAACTTTGCCGACTTTACCAAATATTATATTCATAGCACATTACGCGTTTATTAATATATTTTAAAAATTAATTCTAGCTTTATATCAATTCCCGAAACATACTATTCAATTACAAGGATAGACTACCATTAATTTTTAAAAATTTAATATTTTACATTTAGACTGTAGCGCCCCCTTATTAACAGCGTTCAAACTGCAAGAAAACCTCAATACGAGTTTCACACCCCACATCTGAGCTGCTGTTCCTCTATTCTATCGAAGATGGCGCTACATAAATATTACCTAATTTAATTATTAGATATTCATGAATATTTTTTATGACACATCAAATTACTCGTCTTAACGTGTAGATTACGGTTCCCTAAAAGAAAATTCGGCTCTTGTGTCCTTCACGAGCAATTCCTAAGGGATTTCGATTTAAACATCGATTAATTTCTAATTTGGTACCTCTATGTACTTTATCCTATTATTTATATTGCAGTATAACAGATAGTTTACGTTACGGCGATAATCTACACGAATCGACCATCAATTTGACGTACGACATGCATTGTTTTTTCTCAAAATTCAAAACTTTTTCTATTTATCCAAATATTGTATTCATACTACATTATGCCTTTTAAATATATTATTAAATTTAATTATTCCATCATTCATTCAATTCGCGAAATATATTATTCAATTATAATAATGTTACAATTATAATTTCAAAAGATTGAATAGATAATACCATCCGACTGTTGCGCCATCTAAATAACAGTGTCCAAACTCTTAGTGGTTACAATTTCAATTTCAAACCTATACATGAATCATTGTTAATAGTTCAGCAATTCTCCAGAAGAGAGCGCAAGATATTTCTAATTAATTCCAATTTTTATTTTCAAATATTGCCGAATATTCTTGATCGCCCATTAAATTACTCGTCTCAACGTGTAGATTACGAGTACTTAATAAAAAATGCGAGTCCTTTTGTCCTTCACGAGCAACCCGTCCTCAAAATTAAAATCTCCCGGGATTTCGCCTATCTTAAGGATTTTACTTCTACCAAACCATACAATTCTCGTGCTTAAGCTTTCAATACGTTACACACATCCTTCCTATAATCCAGATAATTTTATAAATAATCTAATCTATGTCGAAATTACTCAAATTTGGCATCGACCTGAACCCGGCTTTTCGCCTTATTATAAAATTCGTATGTCTCAATTCAAGCGTTCCCCGTCGAAATTAAAGAGTTTTCTACGTATATAAAAAATTCAATACTAACATTTGACATGTTCACCAACCCGACCAAGAATCGAAAATTTCCTATTTCAAATTTCGATTTAAACATCGATTTCCTTCTAGTTTGGTACTCTTATGTACATATACTATGTACGCCTATTATGTATAACACATAGTTTACGCAACAATGTTAACTTTTATTTAATTCGCAAATATCCTATTCAATTATATGAATATATTGCAATGAATCTTAACAAATTAAATAAATTATTATCCGCTTAGACTATTGCGCCTAACATTGTCCAAACTCTAAAAAGTTCCAATTCCAGTTTCCAACCCAGTCCTGAATAATTGCTAATAGTTCAGCTGTTCTCTAGAAGATGCCGCCATCTCGATATTAAATGCTAATTTTCAAATATTTCCTCATATACTTTATGGTACATCAAATTATACAAAAATGGTTTTAAATGTATCTATACGTTAATGCACGTATAACGCTTTTGTTTCATTATGAAACAGACATGTAAATAATTTACATATCTGTAACTGTATACTTGGACAATACTTGGACATCATATTACTCGAATTACTCGTCTTAACGTGTAGATTACGAATTCCTAATCATAAATGTGTGTCCTTTTGTTCTTCACAAGTACTCCAGGCCTCAAAGTTCGAATCTCCATGAATTATTTCTACCAAACCATACAATACCTGCGTTTGATCTTTCAATATGTTACACTGTAACGTCCTATAATTTTCACAATGAGCTAAACTCTGTCGAAATGACCCAGATATAGAATTGATCTAAACTCTGCATTTCGCACACTTTATTTTAACAAATTTCCTTTTCCGAGCTCATTTTCTCGATTGCGGTACGTTTTAGACCTAGTAAGTAGATTAAGAATATTTATAGTTATACATATTCTTAATCTATACGAATCTAGCTTTAAGCCAAGTTTCTTATCAATATTCAAAACATTGCCAATTTTGCAAATATTGTATTCATAACTCATATTTACGCGTTGATAAATATTTTATAAAAATTAACTATTCAGACTTTTATTTCAAATTTTACTCAATTACAAGAATTGCTATTAATATTAAAAAATTGAATAAAGAATTTACCTGTTCGAGTATGGCGCCATCTACTTAGGAGTATACAAACTGTCGAAAGTCGCAATTCTAGTTTCAAACCTTTGCCTAAACTGTTGCCGATATTTGGGCAATTCACTGAAAGATGGCGCCACATATTACTTATTATTTCTAGTTTTAATTTTCCAATATTATTTATAATTTTAGGTTCTCGCACTAGTGTCTTTTGATTTTGTACAAACTCTAAATGTTTGATATAAAAGTTATATTTTCTAATAAATTATCTGCAATTTAATTTCTACAAGTTTGTCTTTCAAATATGGTGTCTATCAAGAAAGGGAATGCTCAGATATTCTCAAAACACTGTGAGAAATTCGGCTTTCTGATTGACATATTCATTAATATCGGGAACAAGACCTAATAATATTGTAAATACCATAATAATTAAATAATGTTTTATATAATTATATTCAATAGAAATTATTTTAAAAAGATATATATAACGGGTGTTCAGAAACATTCGAAGTCAAGTGGGCTCTGAACAAAAAATCGTATATCTTTGCCTTAAGTATCTGATTTGTAAAAATTATTAAATGTCAACTGATATACACGTAATTTTACCTTGTTATTTTTGACATATCTGAATTATATTCACATGAGTCGATCTGGATAAAAGATTATCTTGAATTTTGTGTACTTATATAATGGCAGAGTGTTTTGTAAGTATCGCAGTAAAATTGTAAATTTATATTTGTTTACGTTTAATTTCATATTTTAATACCTGAAATTAATTATCGTAGATTCGATGCGACAAAAAAATTCAATTAACGCAGCATGTAGGAACTGATTTGCATAAAAGAAATATCACAAGATTTAAAAATGCACCACGCACCGCTACTCTGAATTAATCGTTTACTTCAACAAGTAAAAATATAGAACAGAATAGTTTCTACAACGCGCTCTTAAGTGTAAACATTCCACTTTCAAAGTTGGATAATTCAACGTTTAAAATTTGTTTAGAGAAGTATACGAAACTGTCAGTTTCTAGACGCTCAACTGCAAGAAAAAAGTAAAAACTATGATGAAAATTAAGGAAACAATAGGTGAAAATTATATTTGTTTCGTAGTCGATGAGACAACAGTATTCATCCACCTGATGAAGCCATTGTATGGCGAAACAATATTGTAGTGTAGCAAAAACAAATTGCATGTCGATGCGACAATTCACATCAAGCTTTGATACAAAATAATACAAATCTGTATAAAAACAAATTTGTATCTGTATATGCATGGACACACAGTACGTATTTACCAGCTTTTGCTTCAACTACCAGACGCATGCGTTTCTGTGTAACCACTTTGTCAATGATAGGTTTACGAAGACAAAAAACTGTAGGTACACTTGCGTGTGTACCTACAGTGTACCTACAGTCTTTTGTCTTCGTAAACCTATCATTGACAAAGTGGTTACACAGAAACGCATGCGTCTGGTAGTTGAAGCAAAAGCTGGTAAATACGTACTGTGTGTCCATGCATATACAGATACAAATTTGTTTTTATACAGATTTGTATTATTTTGTATGAATATTGTAGTGATTTACAATAAAAGAATTTTTGAAACTAGAAGTTTAATTACTTATTTCTTAGCGTTTCAACAGACAGTTGTCTACACGATATTACCAACTTATTAATTGGTATTTCAAATGAAAATTGCGCCGGCCAATCCTTCTTAATTAGTACAGAAGAATTGGAGAAAACAAATAACTATAACAAGATTTATAAACGATAGTTTAAAGAGGTTTTATTTCCCGAATGCCGTTCCAAGTGACAAGGTATTACTGATGTTATCGGATGCTGCGCCGTATATGGTGAAGTCAGCACAGATTTTGAAGATTTTTCATCCGACTCTGATGCACGTAAGATATTTGATCCATGTTGTTAACAGAGTAGCAGAATAAATGCGTTACACATTTCCAGATATTAATATTGATAAATTTGACAAAAAAAGTATTTATTAACTCCTCGACCATCAAAGCGGCGAAGAGTAACTGATGGTAGCCTAAGAAGGAGGGAAACTATTGAAGTGTGCGATATTATTTTGTTAGAAATAAAAACTAGATTTCGGTATACAGGGCACTTAATATTAGCAAACTTAATTTCTTTTAAACAGTTCTCCTCTTTTCAAAAAAATTTCCGGAAGATTGCCTTAAAGAAGCAGTAAAATTTTATCCATGCCTCAATGAAAGCAGACTACGAACTGAATTAAGCGTTCTATATTCTAGAGAAGAATTTAGGAAAAATATAGAAGTCGGTGCTGTAGGTCTGCTAGGTCTTCTGCTGGATGGATTAAGCGACACCTTTAATGAAGTTGTTAAGCTTTTCAAAATTGTCATTACAATCCCAATGACAACGTCCGAAGCGGAACGCCAGTTTTCACGGCTGAAGAGAATAAAAACTTTCCTGAGAAATACAATGAAAGAAGAGAGATTAAATGCCCTTACTATGTTATCTTGCGAAAAAGAATGTATAAATGATTTCCAAAACTTTAATGAAAAAGTAACAGAACTGTTCTGCAAAGTCAAAGACACGTAAAATGGACTTCGTTTATCGTCAGATGTAATTAAACTGTGTAGTGTAATATTTACTATTCCCTCAAAACAAACTCTACAATGAACAGTACCTGTCTGGAACAGTACGTCGGTGAAATTTATAAGGATTGGGTAAGCGTTTTTGTATTACACTTTTTAATTTTGAAATTATGCACTCCCTATGTGAACTACCCCGAGCCGCCACTGCCTTGTTCAATAGAATTTGACACATTGTTGCATGATGTTAACTAACAGTATTGACACAATCAAGTTGCAGTTGTTTATGCGTTAGCTAATATGCCTACTTCGATTAATATAAAACCACTTTGCAGTATCTATTCAATCATGTTCTGAAAAAAATATAACGTTTGCGCTAATTTGTTCGTACTTCACATAGACTCTATTAATTAAATATAATTACATATTAGAAGTTAACAAAAATAATTAAAAAATGAGAAACGAAAATAAAACTTAGAAAAATATGAAACTTTAAATTTAACGATTCACTTTTACGACTCTTGCTATATTTTTGGACAAATTCATTAACGTACTCAGGCACGTATTGAATTGTGTGAATTCTAAGCTGCTTGGGTGTAGGATAGTCAAGAAAACCAATGGCTGCACCCTCGCATATAACGGGGCTGTCCATGAGTTCCTGTTCTTGCGTAATTTTTGCTGCACATATCGTCTCATTTTCGTGACGTTTTCCCTCGCACTTGACAATATTAGTATGGAAAACTTCTATTTTAGGGCCACATATTTGGTAGGCTCCGGATATGGGTTTGATAGTGCGAAAACTGCAATACGTCTTACAAATACTATTGGTGGGTATAGTGTCAGCTATTCTCATTAAAGTAATATTATGCGGTGTTAGTGTAAATGGTTGAGAAATTTGAATTAGCAACACCATGAATGTAATTTTCTCGTCATGAAGCCATCGCACAGGTAGTCTAATTTCACCGCTCACGCAGTCCATATTATCGCTCCCCATTAGTAACGTTTTGTTACCTAATCCGTCGTAGTAAGGTATACAGGATTCGGCTGCTAATACGAATCGCTCGTCAAAATATATTCCAAGGCAAAACATATGGTTTTCTCTGTCTTCAATTTTTAAACACATTCTAACCAAAAAAGATGTATCGCTATTGTTTAGGTCCTTTATTACCGTTTCATTACAATAGGTTGGTCGACAAAGTGTGAGAAATAGAATTGCTTTGACGAATGGGAACAAGATTAAGGTATTTGACATTGTCGATTTTTTTTTACAGTGATTATGCTTTCTGTCAAAACTTGTATTGGTATTCTAGGTTAGAATTGTCAAAATCTGTCAAATACGAAATTTCGGACAAGTTTTGGGCGCTATCTCGGTTCAATATGGCGTACTAAATATAGTATTGTTGCCAAGTCTTTGTAGTCTCTGTATTAAAGAGATCAGTGGCGGTAGCTGTATAAGGCCGCAAAGCCGCGCGCCCCTCCTAGAATTTTTAATATAACACACAATTTAAATATTTATTTAAATATTTATTATTATTATTCATTTTATTATTATTATTCATATAAGTAGTTAAAATTTCTAAATTTCAAAAAACTGAACTCCGTTTTTGTTGTCTAACGTTGTTAGAACCCACAGAATTATATTAAAGCGCAAATACGCCGCGGCTTGTATAAATCATCATAGATTCCTGGTGAATGTGACCCGATATTGGCAGATAGTACACGATTCCATAAAAACATTTAGGATATTTTACGGCGCAGTTATCTAGCGGCCAGTGTTTCAGTGCCGTCTATGGGACTATCGTACCGTATCGTATAATATAGCAGCGTACAGTTGCAAAAAGACTTACTAATTTTCAAGAAAAGTGTTTCTGAAATTAGAAATCAAATTGATTCTCTTTCGAAGTGTTATAGCCAAAGAAGTTTGTGATATAATTACAGTACAAATGAAGGAACGTTTTTCTTACCGCGGTCATTTACAAGTGGCTGATCTTTTTTACAAAGATAAATATTCAGAGTTTTCAAAAAATTTCCCTGTGACTGTTTTAAAGGATGTATGTTCATTTTATCCGATGTTGAGCAAATCAAGATTAAGAAATGAGTTGGAGGTAATTTACTCGAGAGAAGACTTAAAAGAAATTGTTGGAGCAGTGAATCTTCTTTTATTTATTAACGAAAATAACCTTAGTGAAACATTTATTGAAACATCGAACATATTAAAAATTATCGTGACGACTCCAATGACAACAGCCGAAGCGGAACGCACTTTTTCGACGCTTAAACACATAAAAACATTATTGCGAAATACCATGTTTAATTCTTTCAATGGAGACTGTGGTTAAATAAAAATTTAAAAAAGGTATATAACCCCTTACCACAATTATTAGTCGTATCCTAAATACGTATTTCGACAACTAAGTTGTCATCATCAGTAGGTAAAAACTACTAATTAAAAGTCGCACATGGGGCACAGTAAAGTAAGAAAAACGTTTCCGCACAACTACTATACACTGCAACCCTGTAAAGACTGTTTAAAGAGTCTTTACAGGGTTGCAGTGTATAGTAGTTGTGCGGAAACGTTTTTCTTACTTTACTGTGCCCCATGTGCTACTTTTAATTAGTAGTTTTTACCTACTGATGATGACAACTTAGTTGTCGAAATACGTATTTAGGATACGACTAATAATTGTGGCAAGGGGTTATATACCTTTTTTAAACCATGTTTAATGACAGACTAAATGCTTTAGCTATGATGTCCATAAATCGAAATTTAGTGCACGAAATAAACAATTTTGATGATAAAGTCATGGAAAAATTCATTTCCATGAAGGATCGCAGAGCGGATTTCATTTTAAAAAAATGACTTATCCATCCATTTCGTTTAGTTTAATCTGTGTAAATATGTTGTTCTTTCTTTTTCCTATTTATAAACCGTGACTACCTACTTTGTGAAGTGATTTTTTATGACATTATAAAAACTATACCGCTGTTCCAGCTCTTCGTTTTTGCAAACTTGAATTTTAAGGTAGGTGGATTTTTCTTTAAATGAGCCCCTTATTTTGGATGTTTTCCGTTTTTATTTACAATTATTATTGTTTTTGAATGAATATAAAAATCTTAGCAAAATAGAAGGAGGAAAATGGATGGCATATATCGAAGAGCTTTATAAGGAAGGGAGTAACACACATACGGAGGAAGAAGAAGGAGACAGCGATAATGAAGAAAGAATAGAAATTGCAAAAGAAGAACTCAGGATTACCATAGAGAAATTAAAAAACAGAAAAGCCCCAGGGCCCGATGGCATACACAATGAACTGCTAAAATACGGCGGAGAAACAATAATTGACAATATCGCATTACTCTTTCAGAAAATTTTAGATACCAAGCGTGTACCAGACGAATGGAAAACGAGCATTACAATACCAATACATAAGAAAGGAAATAAGAACAATCCTAGTAACTACCGTACCATCACCCTACTTAATACAACACTTAAGTTATTAACGAAGATATTCGCCAACAGGCTCACTAAACAATACACAATAAGTGAAGAACAACAAGGCTTCCGGCAAAACAGATCAACAATAGATGCTATTTTTATACTAAGACAGATAGTTGAGAAATCAATTGAATACAACAACCCTGCCTATATGTGCTTTGTAGACTTGACAAAGGCCTTCGATCGTGTCAGACTGGAAGATGTGCTGAAGTTATTAAAAGAAGAAAACCAACCCAGTGGATTGGTAGAGATAATTAAAGACATAAACACAAACAACAAAACTAAAATTAAGATCGAGAACGAACTAACATCGGCAGTAGACATCAAATCTGGAATACGCCAGGGAGATAGTCTAAGATAAAATTATAGGAGCTGTAAAAAATGTGGGACAAGGATACGGGCTTGGAAGAAAACAGATAAAGATTCTGTGTTATGCAGACGACGCAGTCCTGATCTCAGATACAGAAGACAATTTACAGCGTATGGCATACACTTTTAAAACAGTGGCGGAAACCTATAACATGCAGATATCAACCTCTAAGACAAAAACTTTAGTAGTGGCTAGGGAGCCCAGACGATGTAAAATCGTAATTGGGGATGAGATAATCGAACAAGTTTCTAAATTCGAATATCTAGGAATAGAAATATCCAGCTGCGGAGACCTAGGCGACAGTGTTCGAAGACAAGCTAATAGGGCGGTTTATGTTTCGGGATGCCTGAGGGATGTTATTTGGCGGAATAAAAATATGAGACTGGACAGGAAAGTACGCATATATAAGGCATGCATAAGACCAATACTTGCATATTCAATAGAAACGAGAGCCGACACAGCAGAAACAAAAAGGATGCTTAGAACAACGGAAATGAAAACATTGAGGTCAATAGCGGGGAAAACACTGAGAGACAGAATCCCGAACAATCAAATACGGAATCAATGTGGTGTACACGATATCGTACGGTGGGGCAGACAGAGGAGACGGGAGTGGAACCAGCATGTAACACGAATGGATTGCGAGAGATTAGCCCGAACAGCAAGGGATCTAAAGCCAATGGGCACCAGACCACCGTGAAGGCCCTTCAAAAGATGGCGAGATAGTTGGCAGTCTACGTCACAAACATGACTGCAGCACTATGAAAGAGATCGGATAAAAACAGGCCTAAGGCCTAATATAAGAAGAAGAAGAAGATCGTTTTTGTCATTATTGTAGGTATTAATATTATTTAATTCCTATGTATTTATTCAACTTAAATACATGTTATAAATGGATACTTTTTCGCACAATTTGCCTATATGTTATTCGGTATTTGATTTCTGGTGCGCCCCTTCAAACCCAAACCCCACGACACGCCACTGAAAGGGATTATAATCAAACATCAAAGAAGGTTTTGGTATGAAGAATAAGATAGTTTGTAGCGTTATTTTCACCAAAAAGTCTCTGTTGCTGATATTCTTAAAAAAACTATTAATAAATATGGTTTACTATAAGAGTATGCGACGTGGCAACAGTGCACGGTAGCTAGGATAGAATAAAAATGCAAATCAAAATGACGTAGTGTTTACAAATTGTTCTTGAAGAGGAACAATATTTGGGTAAGTTTTATTATAATGAATTGTTGTATAATGAATTGTTATATAACTGAGGGCAGCATAATTTTGTTCAAAATTTGGCAGTACACTTAAGCAGTTAACCAACCTTTCTTCTATAATCGCGACCACACCTAGGCCTAGGACTTATCCACCCCCAAACATTCACAGAAAAATGTTGCTCTGTTTACAGTACGCACATATTGGTTATTACATCTTGTGCCACTAGGTCTATAAACACGAAGGCGCCCATTATGACATGATTGAAATGACCTCCCATCTGTAAATACCACATTTTCCCACAAATTTAAGTTATTTACAAATTCCAATCTTTGCTGCTTGTTAACTTCCGTCAAGTATATTTTATTAGCTGCACATCGATTTTTTAATTCGCTATTTTGAATCCTGCGACGCACAGTATAAATTAAAGCAGGGAAATTAATTTGTTCTCGTACACTAATTGCTGATTCGAATGGATTCTCACGCAGAAAATTTAGTAAATTTGTGTCTTCCTGTTGAGTCGAAACATTGCGCCTTTCAGATCCTCGCCTTCTGATAATTGCTTCAAATTCAATCAGTTTTCTCTTTGCTGACAGCACCGTGTTTTTACTGATTTGTAATTCGGCAGCTATAGCCCTTATTGGGACACCGGCCAATCTGGCTTGTAACATTGCTTTTTGGTAGGCACTCAAATTCGACATGTTTTAGCTTTAAATTAACCGCTGTCACTTTTTACATTATACTTCCATTTTATGAATGAAATGTACAGTCGTGGCCAGGTAAATGTAGTACAAGCTTTTCTTAATAAATTTTTAGGGTGTAAGTTAGTATTTTGACAATTATATGTCAAATCATTTTAAATTTTATTAAACGTCAAACATATTTTTACGATGGCACGAAAGCTAACCGCAAATGATAAAGATGGTATATTAATTAAATTACAAGAAGGGTACAGTATTAGGGAAATTGCGCAGCAAATGCAGTTAAATAAAACCACCGTGATGAAGGTTAAGAAAAGATGGGAGACTGATGAGAGCATAGACAGAAAGCCGGGTATTGGGCTTTAAAGAATTTCGACTGAACAGCAGAACCATAATCTAGTTCAACATCTCCGAGAACATCCTTTCGATTCAGTGAAAGTAGCAGTTGCGGACACAATTTTTCCTGGTTCACGTAGAACCGCAACCAGGAGAATAAGAGATAGCGACATAAGGTCGCGTGTTGCAGCCAAAAAAATTCAGGTTAGTGAAGAAAGGAAGCAAGCCAGGCTTTTGTTCGCATTAAATCATATAAACAATGGACCTGAGTTTTTGAAAAATGTAGTTTTCACTGATGAGAAATATTTCAATAAACAAGTAATGGTTCTGTTCGTGTCTGCAGACCTGGCGGTAAAAGATACGAGGAGCAATATATAGATAATTCAGATCGGCAGGGAAGATTCTCTATAAATATTTGGGGATGGATAAGTTACCACAATGTTGGAATGTGTCATAGAATAAATGGGAGATTTAATTCCCAGAATTATATTCATACTCGTATTTTGGAAAATCTTATGTTACCATCAGTCCAACATGTGTATCCTGAAAATATTTTTATATATCAGCATGACAATTGCCCAGTTCATAGTGCAAACATAGTGTCGCGATGGATGGAAGAGCATAACATTGAGATTTTGCAATGGAGTGCCAAGAGTGCGGACATGAACCCAATAGAAAACGTATGGGCCGAGATGACGAAAAGTATGTCACGAATAAGATTTCAAAATCAGGACCAATTGTGGGAAGCAATTCAAAATGCTTGGCAATCTCTTATTCACAAACCAAATTATTTTAGAAGTTTGGTGGCTTCCATGCCTAGAAGGTTAAGGGCAGTAATAAACTTTAGCTGATGATGATAAATGCTGATGGCGGTCCAACAAAATATTAGCTTTTTGTTAAAAAAATTTTATTATTAAAGTTATTTTTCGTATTCCTTAATTCAATTTTAAATTTAAATTTAACTTATTATTATACTTTTAACTTATATTTCTTAACTCAAACAATAATAAAGTAAATATATTCCAGTATGATCTGACATTTGATTTTATTATGACAAGTAGCTTAAGCTGAAGCTCGTCTTACAATAATAATATAACGGGTGTTCAGAAATATTCGAAGTCAAGTGGGCTCTGAACAAAAAATCGTATATCTTTACTTAAGTATCTGATTTGTAATAATTATTAAATGTCAACTGTTGTCTGTCAAAAATTGTCAGAATCTAATAGCGAAGATACTAATTTATATTTTTTAATTTTGAAAATTGTATTTACTAACGTACACAAAGCATTCATGGTTGAAGCACATTTTCGAAATGGTCAAAAGATCGATGGCCAGTGGAAGTATTCAATTTAAGCTTGTTTGGAAGAATTTCGAGATGAATTTCCCAACCTTGCTTTTGATTATAATACTTTTCAGTTACACTAATCAGAATTGTTCCAGTTTTTCGACAAACTGGTAGTGTGGGACGCCAAGAGGGTGGTGGGCGACCAAAAGTCCGGACAGAAGAAGTAATTGGGAATGTTAGGAGAAATAATGACCGATGCCCCTAAAACTTCAGTAAGAACTCTTGCTCAACAAACCGGGTTGTCAGTTGGTTCTTGCCATAAAGTTTTAAAAGAAGATTTACAGTTATTCCCATATCGTATAACTTGTTTGCAAGAAATCCTCGATATTGATTATCCGCGACGAGTAGTATTTTGCGAATGGTTTACAAATAATTTTAATGATGATGTCCTAGACAAAACTTTCTTTTCAGACGAAGCATGGTTTCATGTTAGTGGATATGTTAACTCGCAAAACATGAGAATGTGGAGTGATACAAAGCCCAATAATTTTTATGTTGAAGCTCCTTTACATCCTCAGAAAGTTGGTGTTTGGTGCGCTATAAGTAGAAGAAGGATTATTGGTGCAATTTTTTTTAATGGTACCTTGACTGCAGAAAGATATCGACAGGATGTACTATTGCCTTTCTTTAATCAACTTCGCGATGATGAACTAGCTTTGGGATACTTTCAACAAGATGGTGCTAGAGCTCACACAGCGGGGGAAACAATGAATATGTTACAAGAAGTGTTTGGAAATCGTTTAATTAGTTTGAACAGCGATCATGAATTTCCTCCAAGATCTTGTGATTTTACACCGTGTGATTCCTATTTATGGCCTTTTTTAAAAAATTCAATTTATCAAGTACCAGTGCAAGATTATATAGATCTCCAAGACAGAATTTTAAATAAAATTAGTAAAATTGGAAATAGTCCCATACTGCAAAATGTATTTAGTAGCATTCGGAGGAGGTGCGTAAAATGCTTGGAAGAAGGTGGTGGACATTTTCAACATCTTTTATAATTATGGTCATTATTGTTGGTAATTTATACAACTACAACTTATGATATTTATTATAAGGTTGTAATCTAAGGACTCTACAAACAATTTATTTGTTTCAAATTTATTTTAAGCCATTTCTTACAATAATTCGTTGAATGTTAATATATTAAACTAGTACGATAACTAGATACTATTGTCACTATAAGATGAATAAAACCTTTACTTGTAAAGTTATTTCCTCTTAATTCTGCATTGTCTTTTTACATGTTACTACAGATTAGATGAGCTTTATTACACAAGAATGAACAGCATATAAATTGGATTATGTAATTTTTTCCAGTTATCGCATGAAGAGGTGCTATTGTTCAGCAAGAATTCTCTAAAATATCAAAATACTTAATTTGAAATTTGCAAATTAATTACTGTTACCTTCTAAAATCATTACTTGACTAGTTTATATTAATTAATATGGCATATCAAAGTAATATATATCCCCAAATTTTATTTTTAAATTCGCGAATACAAATTTTATGATGAACGAAAAAAATAAAATTGTGCTCGTGAGCAGAATTTTTTCATTCTCTCATGCAAAATAAAATTCTTTTCCCGAATTTTATTTTTAAATTCGCGAATACAAATTTTAAAACGAACGATAAAAATAAAATTGTGCTCGCGAGCAGAATTTTTTCCTACTCTGTGTATCAATCTATATCAGACATGACTTCATATTTTCAAGGACTACTTTGACTTCGAATGTTTCTGAACACCCGTTATCAAATTTATGACATATATGAAATTTAAGGTTGTACTACCTACATTTATCTGGCCATGACTGTACATTAGGAAAAATCCCTATGTCCCAAGATTTTTTTTCTAACTGATCGTACATATTTTTTTTATTATCACATCCTATATCAAATTTCTTAAATGAATATAATTTTTATGTAAATATTCATTGTATGTATTACAAATTCAAGTAATAAAATAGATATTAAATCTATTGTCATTTATTCTTATGCAACTGTGACCTGTAATGCAGTTAAGTTAAATATCGAAGTGTAAATAGCAAGTGCTACTTCGTTTCATTGAAATTTATCATTTAAATTTACCGCCAAAATTGCTGTCAGTTAAATATGCCTAATGTGATGCGAGTGGCGACGGGTTGTCTCTCTTATTAAAAACAGAGATTTGCATCATAATAACCATAATAACCAAGCCTGAAAGTCTGATTCACAACGTCTAAATTTAGTTAAAATTTCCTTAAACGTCAAAATGGTACGACAAATTATATGGCCGCGAGTTTATAAGGCAATTTGTAGAGATAAATAAAATTAGCCCAGCTACCATAGCTACTTATTTAAAATTAATCAATCCACAAGACTTTACACGACATGCAATGTGAAGAACTTCTGCCAGTATGTTAGTTAACGCAAGAGGCAACATAACTACACTGGTATCTCAATTCTTGTACATACTCGCTACTTGCACGCCTCGATTCTTGCGACACGAAAATCTTTCTCATTACGTACTCAGTACTTGCAATATTCGAAAATTTTGACCTCAAGACTTGCAACATTTTTTTTCACATGCGTTTCTCAGTGTAGATTTTTTTGTTTGTTTGTTAGCCACTTACATAATACATGTATGTATTTCGAGTTTTGAATTGAATAAAGTTCAGGGAAGTCCCCCCGTAGTATGAAACAGATGACGATTTGAATTTTATGTCAGTCTAGAATTGAATTGTGCGTGATTTGGTTGCAAAATGGCAAAGAAGAATTTTGCAGTGCTTACAATAAAAGAAAAAGCTGATCTTTTAAAGAAATTAAATGCGGGGTATTCTATCAAAGCAATAGCTAATATTTTTCACGTGCATAGAACAACAATAACACGTATCAAGAAAAATGAACCATTCATAAAGAAGTTTAGCACACAATCTGAATCCGGCCCAGGTAAAAGAAAGACGCTCAAGGTCTCCGAGTTTCCGAAAATGGAAAAATCCTTGTTCAATTGCTTTGCAAATCAAAGAGCAAAAAACTTACCAATAACAAGTGACATGGTGAAGGAGAAAGCTAAGTTACTCCATGAAAAAATCCAGAAAAAGCCAGGTGGCTTCAACGCCAGCAATGGTTGGGCTGCTTTAAGAAAGACATGAAATCCGAAAGCTCAAAATATGTGGAGAAAAATTGTCGAACAAGAGTGATTCTATCAATTCGTTTTTGGATAAATTCAACAAGAAAATTGTTGATGTTGGTTTATCAAAGGAGCAGATATACAATGCTGATGAGTCTGGATTATTTTGGAAACTTTTACCTGATAAAACTCTTGTGCGTTCGAAACCTAGGCACCAGGTCATAAAATAAGCAAAGAAAGGTTAACTTTTCTCGCATGTACTAATGTTGCCGGAAATCATAGAGTTAAATTAATGGTTATTGGGAAATCGGCGAATCCACGTTCATTAAAATATTTTGCTGATATTCCTGTTGTCTACAAAGTGCTTGGATGGCATTGGTTTTGTTTGAAGAATGGTTCCACAAAACATTTGTACCAGAAGTACGTAAATTTTTCGTAAAAAAATTTTTTCAATGTAAAGTTTCTTCGCAGCAAAAAACTTACCGCAGAAAGCACTTCTGCTCATTGATAATGCTCTGTGCCACCCAAAAGATGGCGAGTTGACGAGCCATGATGGCCAAATATTAGTGATGTGCTTTCCTCCAAAGTGCACCGCTCTAATACAACCCATGCTTACCAAGGCTTACCAAGCTCAGCTACCAGAAAAGCCTTTTAAGTCATATTGTTGGTCGTGGGCAAACTATTGATGAGTCTCTGCGAAACATTAATCTGAAAGACGCAATATGCTTTTTAGCTAATGCATGGAATGCTCTTAATGAAACTTCTATTCGGACTTCGTTTCAAAAATTGTTCAAAAAACCATCTGAGTAGGATAATGAAGATATCATTCCCTCTTTCAGAGCTACGTTTACAGCTAGTTGATGATGCATCTAATTTTCAGAATATTACAACTTTACTTCAGGAAATAGAACCATTGCAGCAAATTACTTATTTTAAAATCGAGCAATGGATTACTGAGAACACTACAGATATTACAGCTTTAAATGAAGAATACTGTATCGACGACGACAAAGTTGTCGGTGAAGAAGTTGGTGACGTGGTGCTTAATTTAAAAAAAAAATACATTGGAGGATGCTATATCAGCATCTAATATTTGCTTGGAATGGGCAGAGCAAAACAATGCTTCCTTAGAGGATGTTATGACACTCCAGAGGCTTAGAGACAGCGCAATACTGAGTAAGCAAGCCTGCACAAAACAAACGCGAATCGAATTTTTTTTAAATATTACATAAAAAATATAAATACTTAAAACTTTGCAAGTGTATTGAACGAAATTATAAAAAAAAATAAATGCTGTGCTGAAAAGATCTATATAAACGCTTTTTAATTTAATTGTATGAAAAAGTTCGGTACTTGCAACAACCTCAAAATTTGCACCGAGCCCGGTTTTCATTGCGAGCAAGAATCGAGTTTCTACTGTATGTTGAAAAGACACGGCGGATGGAAATCGTCGGTTATAACTAGAGCAGACCAATTTCCGTGCGCGCCATGTGCGCCGATGTGAGGATGATTTTATTGCATCAGAACTAATAAAAAGAATTCAGTATGTGTTTGGTACTTGCTTAGACTGCATGTAAGTGTAAGCATACGTAATAAAATGTCGTCGACACATAAATCGAGAAAACGACCGTTGTCAGAAGAAGTGAATAAGTTTATTATGGATTTTCCGGACTTAATATACGATGGCTCAAAAATTAAATGTTTAGTGTGCAATTCATATCTAATGTGTTGGTCAAAAACACATTGTAAAGAACACGTAAGCAGTTCGAAGCACAATAATAACAAAATTAATCGACAACAGTTTATACAAGAACTATGTGTAACTATGATTGTGTGTACACTGCCGTTTACCTTGTTAAGTAATGATTCATTTATTTCATTTTGGAATAAATACGCGAATCAAACATTACCGAGCACGACAACGTACGAAGGAATTTACCATCGGTGCGTAAACAGGTTGAAAATAAAATCAAAGCCGAACTGAAAAATAAAAAATTGTGGTTATGTGTGGACGAAACAACTGACAGCAAAAAACAATCTGTAGTTAATGTGATGGCGCGTAATATGGAACCACATCAACCAACGTCTTCAATTTTATTAGCATCCAGACGACTAGAATAATGTAATGCCGAAAAAATTTCAGAGGTGCTATTAGATACTTTGGAAAAATTAAAACTTTCGAAAGACCAAGTATGTTTATGACCGACGGTGCCGCAACCATGTGTTCTGTAGGCCGGTCTTTTAGAAAATATTGTCCTAACTTGTTACATATTACTTGTAAACTCCATGCTCTACACCTTGTGGTAGAACAGGTTCGTATATGTTATCCAAAGGTAGATACTTTAATATCTAGTACAAAGGCAGTATTCCTGAAATCTCCAAAACGTATTCGGAAATTTCACGAATTGTGTCTCGATACCCCTGAGCCACCACGGCCGATTCTGACACGTTGGGGTACATGGTTACGGGCGGGGTTTTACTATCAAGAACATTTTGAAAAAATTAAGGACGTGGTTTTATCATTCGATCCGAAAGAAAGTGCAGCTATCAATACAAGCCAGAAAAAAATTCAAGATGCCCAGATTAAAATGGATTTACAAAGTATTTGTGAGAATTACTTGGGACTAGAAGAAGCAATAACAAAATTAGAAAATTAGTAGCTGTCGTTAGAGGAATCACTGCAAATCGTTAAAGATGTTCACGCACAACCGTGTGCTGTAGAAGACGCAAAAACTGAAAGTGTTCTAATTAAATTTGAAAGTGTAGAACGCTCGTTTTCCGAATATAAACATATTTTTTCCTCACGGCGGACATGTTTTACAGAAATAACCTTAGAAACGCACCTGATGTTGAAAATATACAATCGAGTTTCTCCAGTTTCTCAATCCTTGGAAGACGCTTAAAACGGTAAAGTGTTTTTTTAAATCCTCTGTCGTGCACACAATTACTGACTTCATACATTTTTCATTTTATTTATAGGTACATACAACGCTGCTATAATATGTACTATTCTTATTTTTCGTGTGTTTATGCATATTACTTTAATAGCAGAAAACCAAATGTATATTTAATTATTTCTGATAGAATAAATGTCTATACTTATATCGGTAAAAAGCTCATGTTGCGTCCCTATTCTATCGCATATTCTAATATATTACGAATTACACTCCCATACCGGCGCTCATGGCGCGCACGGAAATTGGTCTGCTCTATATATTACGAATTACACTCCCATACCGGCGCTCATGGAGCGCACGGAAATTTGTCTGCTCTGTATATTACGAATTACACTCCCATACTGGCGCTCATGGCGCGCACGGAGATTTGTCTGCTCTAGTTATAACTGAAAGTTACATCGATGAATCGGTGAAAATTACCAAGTTATTTACAGATAAACAATCAACAAACTCAGGCTTAAATTCAGTTATTCCTGATGATTCCTGTCAAATGAATACAAATACATCCGATAAATGTATAAATACAATTGGCGCTAATTGCACAAATTGTTTATAGTTAAGGTATATCAAAAATAATAAACAAATGGTTTATTCACGTTTATTTTAAAAATTCGTATAAAAAAATAATATATGCAGCTCGTGGCTGATAAAATTTCAACGTCTGAAGTTACTTTTTCAACTAGCTATCGCTCGTTGAAAAAAAACACTCTCAACATTGAAATTTTATTTAAACCACTTGTCCCATAATATACTATTATTAGTTTGAGCATAAATGTTGTGCTAGTTTTTAAACATAGAAATTCATTCATAATAATTCAATTAAATTCAACAGGTTGTGGTTTAAAATAATACAAATTATTTATTTAAAAATATAGACAAAAGTTACGCTACCAAAAAAAAGAATAAAATTGTATCTGTTACTTGTCGAGTAACTTCTACGCAATCCATAAGATTGAGTTATTTGCCTTATACTTCCTACAACAGATGCTACAGGATGTAATATTAATTGGTCGTCTAGAGGAAATGCCAAAAATCCCGCAAGCTTATAACCACAAATTAGAGGAGAATTAAAATATAGCGCCGTTTCTGGGGTTACAGATCCACATATTATTCCTTCCATTACCTCTTCCATACAGGGGAGAATATGAGTGTCATAACATTCAACGTCTTTATTGCACATAGCGTAACCCTTTTTAAGAGGTTTAATAACTTTGTAACTGCAGCATACAGAACATTTCTGAAATTCTATTGACTCTGTTTCAAGATCAATCATAGAGATGTTGGGTCCTAGTGTAAAAGGTTCATTAATTTGTAACATCAATACATTAAAATATACTCCGTCGGTTAAAAGCCATCTTTCTATTTGTCTGCCTTCGCCACTGATACAGTTCATTTTATAACTGCCCATGAATACTGATATTCGTCCGTGTACTTGTAAGTACATAAGACAAGCCTCACTCGCTAAGATCCAGTTTGGTTTGTAATAAATGCCAGTGCAAAATACTTCGATTTGAGATTCCGAAAATAGACACATTCGAGCAATGTAAGATACGTCGTCAATTGCTATAACATTTATTAAATATACACAAGAAGCAATGAGAATTGATATAAATTTGATGGGTAACATATTTTGACATCGTACATCTGTCATAAATATAGGACTTTCACAATACACGTCATTAACAGAAATTTCGGAATAACAAATACAAAGTCAATAAATGGTGAATGGGGAATAGCATATACCGATCGTTTTGAGTTGTAAGATATTAAAAGCGGTGAGGAGGTCAAGGGAAGTACGTCCCCACCAATATTGTAGAGCACACCGCTTATTCAGATAACGACGAATGCTGTGTGCATATCATCGTGCGTCGTGTTGTGCTTGAAGACATTTCACAAACTATGATAATATGCAATGTAAAAATGTTTAATTTTAACAGTAGATTAACATAAGGCAACTTATTTTTTAAAACATCAAATTAAGTGGAAAAACTTCTCTAAATTAAAATGAAATAAAACTACGTACCATTTAAAATATAAAATTTATTTCGAGCTGAATATTATTATACGAAAAACTTAAATAAGACTTCTAAAAATTAAATAACAGGGCGTACTCTTTAAAATATAAATTAAACTCATTCTGAAAATATCTAAACAAATTAAAACTATAATAATAATTAATTTTATAAATTATAATTTATTAAATTAAGTGTTCGACTGCTTTCCCTTCTTGCATTAAACAGTAACCCATTCTATCTTAAAATTCTCTTCGAACGTTAGACAACAAACCGGGAGTAATATTTTGGCAAACCTCAATAATTTTTTGTCGTAATTCTGGCAAAGTTGTAGCTCGGTTATGACTATAAATTTTATTTTTAATATAACCCCAAAGGAAAAAGTCAAGAGGAGCCAAATCAGGGGATCTTGCAGGCCATCGAATGGTGCCCACTTTCGAAATTAATTTATTTGGGAATACATTTTGGAGATATTGCCGAACATCCCTATGCTCATGTGCAGGACACCCGTCATGTTGGAACCATACATTATTGATATTGTCTGAGACTTCTTCAAGACCTGGTATAACATGTTCTTGTAGCAGATTCAAATACCGTTGTCCATTCAAATTGCCGTTAATAAAAAATGGTCCTATAATGTCATTATTGTAAATACCCACCCAGATGTTTAATTTCTGTGGATATTGCGTACGAGTTTGAAGTACTCTGTGCTCATTGTCTCGAGACCAATATTGGCAAATACTTGGATTTTGTGCGCCATGAATAGTAAACGAGGACTCGTCCGTAAAACATATGTTTTCAATAAAATTATTTATCTCAATATTTTTATCGATTATAGTTTGACAGAACTCCATTCTACGAAAATAATCATCCTCAAAAATCTCTTGGTGGTTTTGATATTTATATGACCGATATTTGTTTTTTTTAAAAACCGCGTACGCAGTTGATTTACTAATATCTAATTCTTCGGCAATATCACGAAGAGATTTATTTTTATTTTCTTCCACAGAAGCACAAATTGCTACCTCCGTATCCTCATTGCGTGGCGGGTTATTACGTCTGCATCGATAGCAGTTAACGACACATCCGTAGGTTTTAAATTTGTTAATAACGCGGGATATAGTTGATATCGATGGCACAGGTCTGTTAGGAAAGGACAAAGGGAATAAGTTTCTAATCTCTTCATACGTGTTCCCTTGAAAATTCCAACTTAGAATTTCAATTTTCTCATTTACTAAAAATAAATCCATTATGGACGTAGCGGCCTGTCCTTGTTATACACACTTCGATCCGATTGCTGTGAACTACTGACTGCAACTAACTGCGTATTGTGTCGCCTACTTGCGCTACTAGACCGTGGTATCTAGACTCATAGGTACGCGTCCCCACTTCTTTGCGAATTTTCATACCCCTTACCTCTTCCCGGCTTTATTTATCCTATTTGTCAAAACGATCGGTATAAAGATTTAATGTTGTTTTCATATTGCCATCATTGAAAATGACGCCTGGCATTGTTGACACATATTCAATAATAAATTGCTTTGACAGTTAGGTTATACCGCGTCTCTTTGCTCGCTTTGTTTGGTTTTGTTTTTATTGTTTTTCACCATTTTGAACGTTACATTTTACAAAACAATTATTTTCATAAATAATTATGCCCAAAGCAATTTGCAGTAACTGCAAATCGCAAGTGGCAGCTGTTGCCCATTTCGAAGCGGAACGTGATAACGGTGGGCCATTGCTACCTACAACTGCACTAAGAGAGATAAATTTGATATATTTCATAACGAGCCATCGGAAAAATTCATAATTGGAGTAGACTGTGAAATTGGGTTTGTATTTTAGCCACTTCCACATAATGACATTTATTATTTGACATTGAAACTATAAGTTTGTGTCAAATTTTTCAAAACTCTTATTTAGAAAATTAAATTTATTTAAGAAATGGTATTCCACATAGAACAAAAAGCAAAAATTATCGAATGTTACTTCCGTACAGGTGTAAGTACAGGTGAAAGTAAATGGCGAGTGGCAGTATTCAATTACGGAATGCTTGGCTGATTTTAGTGAAGAACATCCTGAATTAGTGTTTGACTACAATGAGTTTTACAATTTTTTGACAAATTGTGTAAAGTTATTCAGAGAGACTGGTAGCATCGGTTGAAAAACTGGAAGTGGACGGCCATCTAAACGTACAGCTGATAATATTGTAGCCCTTCAGCATATTATTGATGAAACTCCAAAAACATACATTTCAGTAGTGACCCAACAAACAAATTTCTCTTATGGTACGTGCCAATTCATTCTTAAAAAAGTCTTACATTCTCATCCATACAAGCTGCAATGTTTTCATCAACTTTATCCAGTGGATTATTTAAGACGAGTGGAATTTTGTCAATGATTTCAAAATAATCTACACAATCAGGATATCCTTAGCACAGATTTTTTCACGGATGAGGCCTGGTTTTATCTTTCTGGATATGCTAATTCACAGAATATGAGGTGTTGGTCCTCCGAAAATACTCATTTTTTTGTTGAAAAAACATTGCATCCCCAAAAAGTTGGTGTTTGGGTTGGAATATGTCGAAGAAGATTGGTGGGTCCCAATGTTTTTGAAGGTACACTTACAGCTGAACGATATCGCAATGAGATACTCGGCTCATTCATAAATCAACTGGATGATTAAGAATTACAAAATGGATATTTCCAACAAGATGGTGCAACAGCACTTACGACCAGAGAAACACTTCAATATCTCAGAGAATTTTTTGATAACAGAATAATAAGCAGGAACACTGAAATCCCTTATCCAACTAGGTCTTGCGATTTAAACATATGTGATTTTTTCGAATGGCCATACATCAAAAATTCGATTTATTCAACGCCAATTCATAATCTGGAACAACTGAGAATTCGCATAACAGAAAAGTGTGAAGAGATCAACAACTCACCGCAAATGCTGCATAAAGTTTTTGCTGGATTGCGGAGAAGAGTTGGTTTGTGTTTAGATTTAAATGGACAACATTTTCAACAACTTCTGTAGCTATATGTAAATTTTGATTATGATTTCGATATTAAATAAATTATTTGTTTTCTTTCCTGTTGTAGTATCATTTCAATGGCATAACCTTTTTTTACAATGAAACCAAATGAAACTCTCAAGCATCAAGTAAAGTGTCATTATGTGGAAGTGGCTAAAGTACCAACCCAATTTCACAGTCTACTCCAATTATGAATTTTTTCGATGGCTCGTTACAATACACACTATAATGCAATAGCATCTTTTATAGCGAGTATCAGCAATATTAGGACTAAGCCTTAGATCCGTTAATAGGATCTCTTCTGATGTTGAAAAAGGCAATCCCCTTGCGAGTCCGAAACGAAAGCGTGACAAGAAGAAGCCTGCAGTTGAACCTATCAAAGGCAGTAGTCCTCCCAACCATGGCTATCCCTTATCTAATATCCATTCCAAATAAGAATAAAAAGAAGAGGCCGCATTTTCCTGTCAGTACTGACCGGTATTTCTGTCTGTGCTTGTCAATTGCATGTTTACTAGTTGTTTATTGTGCTATTTATTATTAATATTTGTTAAAGATAGATCTTTATAGAGATTATAAAGTGAAAACCTCATTTTCTAAAAATATTTTATCATTCATTAATTTATTTCATTTATGTAATCGTAATCGTTTCAGAGCATGGATGACGAAGCTTTACCAGGTCCATCAAAAAATCGTAAAGAAAAATATATAAAAAGTGGACAGGCAGATGGCTTACAATGTGTATTTTAGGAACAAAGCTAATATGTCTAAAATAGCTGCTGTTCGTCAAACTTCAAGGGAAGTAGGGATTGGTAGGAATATTATGTTTGACATTATTAAGGAAATTGAAATGCCTGGAGTTACATAGTCTCCATTAAGAAAACGAAGTTGCCGAGATGCTTACAATAAATTAGATGAAGTATCAAAAAGTACGATTAGAAGGCACGTGCATTCATTTTTTTTTTAAAAAGAATTACCAACTTGCACAAAAATATGTGAAGCTATTAAAGGGGATGCCAGTTTACCTCCTTTAAAACGAACATCACTTTGGAGAATCCTAAAGAAACTAGGATACAAGTGGGAAAAACGCACACGAAATAACATATTAATTGAACGAAATGATATTATCTTATGGAGACGTCGTTATTTGACAAGTACAAGAAAGTTTCGTGCAGAAGAGAGAAAAATCTATTATTTCAGAAATATTTTGATTTCTTCAATCAAGTTAAGAAACCGCTCTAGTGACAACCCACGACTTAGCCACCTTACTTCAGTGTAAAACAGGGGATCACCATATTCGCTTTCAATATCCTCGAGAAATTGTGTGAATTGTCGGTGATTGAGACCTCGTGATTTTATAAAGTTTACAGTAGGTACTACAACTTTCATCACATTTTGAAATCCCAATAATTTTGAACAGAGGGCCTCTTGATGTATAATGCAATGAAACTGCATTAATTCCTTGGTATATATGTTTTTAGTTTGTAAATACTCTTTTAACATAGTTATTATCTCAGATTTACTTCCAACCATTGAAGGTGCTCCGTCAGTCGTAATTCCAGATAATTTCGCTAAATCCAAATCCATTATAGAACATTTTTCCAGAAGAGCTTTGAACATGTCACTCCCCTTGGTTTGACTTGTCAAAGAACTCATACCAATCAGTTTTTCACTCACTTCAAAATTTTGCGTTACACCTCGTAAAAATATTAAGAGTTGTGCAGTGGAACTTATATCTGTAGATTCGTCGAGCGCTATAGAAAAATACTCAAAACTTTTCGATTTCGTAGCTAATTGCTCTTCTATATTAGCTGCTAATGTGGTAAGTCTTCTTTGAACTGTCATCCGATTTAGTTGAATTTTCTCAAACCTCTTTGCATCTTTCGGACACATTCTTTTGCGGCGATATCTAAACACTGCTTAACAAGCTCACCATCATTAAAGGGCCGACAAGTTTTCGCTATTATTCGAGATATTTCAAAGCTAACTTCAGTAGCTGTTTCAGCATCTTGAATTGGTTTGTAAACATAGCTTGCTGGCTTATTAGTTCCCTTTGTAAAGTGGAAATTTTTTACTTTTGATTTTCGCCGGTTAATTTTGTAAAAGTATGATGCTGGGTTTCATAATGCCTTTTCACATTATATTCCTTCGGAATAGAAACTCTACTCTTGCATAACTTGTCTCGTTAAACTAGCTTCGCCCAACAGAAATAATCTTACTTGTTACTATCAGAACGTGCGTGGATTGAGGACAAAGGCCATTCAGTTTCTTCCATCTGTCACTTCTTCGCCATTTGATGTTATTGGACTTAGTGAAACGTGGTTTTCGAGTGATATTTATAGTGCCGAATTTTTTCCTGATACCTATTCAGTCATCCGTTGCGATCGACGATTTGAAGAACTAAGGCAGTCTCGCGGAGGAGGCGTTCTACTAGCATACAGGAGTACTCTAAATTTTATTGATTTAAATTTATCTGATGTGTTTCGTGAATTTCCTTATGTTGACAGCGCTGGAGGTAAATGTACTATAAATGTGATTTCTTTCCATATTATTATTCTCTATATACCGCCTTATATTTCGATTACAAATTTCGAATCGTTTTTGGAATTATTTGAAGAAGTAGTTTTCAACTATTCTAATTTAATCATCATAGGTGACTTCAATTGTCCCCAGTTTAACCTCAATACAGGTAATGATACTAAATCGATACTTGTAACATCTTTTATGGACATGTGCAACCTTCATCAATACAACAGCACTACTAATTCTAACAACAAATTGCTGGATCTCGTCTTATCTGATATGGATTGCGAGGTCATACGTGACGGTTCACCATTGGTTACCGAGGACACTCACCATCCTCCTTTAATTATTAATACTTCTATTTTCTCAGATACCTCGGCTAACTTTCCCATTAACAATAACAAGTCTTTCAACTTTCGTAAAGCAAATTTTCCTCTTTTATACAATGCACTGTTGTGTATTGATTGGGACTTTTTGGACAGTGTCTCGGATGTTGATTCCATGTGTGAAGTTTTCTACGATACTCTATATTCTGTGTTCGAAAAATACGTCCCCACTTACGTGAATCACCCCCGTCGTTTTCCTAAATGGTATACTCCCGAAATAATTTATAACCTAAAATTAAAATACAAATATTTTAAGCATTTCAAAAGTACCAAAAGTGCTGCATCTCTATCATTGTTCAAGCATCTGAGAGCATTAGTTAAGAAACAAATATCTTCAGCTTATAAGACCTATCTTAAAACTACTGAAACTAAGCTTAGAGACAATCCCAGACAATTTTGGTCCTACATTGGTGAAAGAAAGAAGAGAAGTCGTATTCCAGGTAGAATGAAGCTATTAGGAGTCAATCTTGAGGATCCTCAATCAATAGTTAACGCATTTGCTGATCATTTTAGGAACGTTTATAATACACCCTCTACGAATAATAACATAGATCTCCTATCAATCAATTCAATGCTTCTCCATTTGCATCACTTATCGGATGATGATGTATTGCTCAGCACTAAGATGCTTGGGAATAAGTTTACTTCGGGAGATGATCAAATTCCTGCTTTTGTTGTGAGGGACTGTGGAAACGTCTTTGCAACACCATTAGCGAAGATATTTAATTTGGCTCTCGCTACATCTACTTTTCCCGCTATTTGGAAGAGTACTAAAATTGTTCCCGTCTTAAAAGCTGGTGATACTTCGGACATTGCCAACTACCGTCCTATTGCCATCATTTCGAACTTCGCGAAAGTTTTTGAAATTGTATTATACCAAAAGGTATACCCTTTTATTAAGACTGCAATATCACCGAATCAACATGGCTTCATGAAAAAGCGATCTACTGTCTCTAACCTTGCGGTATTCTCTCAATACGTTGCTGAAGCGCTGGATTGCGGGTCACAGGTTGATGTCGTATATACTGACTTTGCCAAGGCATTTGATCGAGTGGATCACGCTATCTTGCCAGCTAAATTGGCGAGTTTTGGATTTAGTAAACCGCTGGTTAACCTTTTAACTTCATATCTACATAATAGGCCTCAACGTGTATTTTACAACGGATATTTATCGACACCTTACATTGCCACTTCGGGAGTTCCGCAAGGCTCTAACTTGGGTCCTCTACTTTTCATTATTTTCATTAACGATCTCTCAGACCGGCTCGAGTCTAATAACCTTTTCTTTGCCGATGACTTAAAGTTGTTTTCTCGAGTCTCCGACTCGAGGGACTGCCTTCGACTTCAGACGGATCTGGAGAATATACAAACTTGGTGCAAGGATAACAATTTGCCTTTGAACCCCGTTAAGTGCAAGGTTTTATCTTTCACCAAAAGACGTAATGGTATGCACTTTGATTACCAACTTGGGGATATAAGTATATCCCGTGTTGAATCAGTTAAAGACCTGGGCGTTATCTTCGATATGAAACTGACTTTTAATGAACATATCAGCAATGTGTCTAAGCAGGCCACACAAACTCTTGGTTTTATTATCCGCAACAGTGGCGAATTTTCTAACGTGAGCGTATTGACATCCTTATTTAACTCATTAGTGAGATCACGTTTGGAATATGCCAGCTTGATATGGTATCCGTTTTATCAATCACAAAAACGTCTACCTGAGCAAGTTCAGCGGCGATTTTTGAAATACATGTGGCTCAAGGTGGACGGCGTCTATCCGGACAGGGGCTTTGATCACACTCAACTCCTTTCTCGTTTCAACGTGCCTTCTCTCTCCTTTAGACGTTTTGTAGCCAGTCTCAACTTTCTTCATAGACTTCTTCACAATGAAGTTGACTGCACAACACTATTATCCTACTTTAATTTTCTTATCCCCTATTCTTCACACGTCCTTCCCGTACTTTCTATCTTCCTTTTCCTCGAACCAATGTGTTGGTCAGGTCTCCTGTCTACGTTATGAGCAGTAATTACAATAAGGTTTCTTCTGAAATGGATATACATTTTCATGGTTTGTTGAGCTTCAGACAGCGTCTCTATAACATCTGCGATGTGTATTCGTTGTAGTGTGTAATTAATTAATTACTAGATGTTCCCGTTTCTTTTTTTGTTTTTATTGGTTTTGATCACTTGTCCAGACTATTGTTTATATTCATATATATTATTTGCTTGATTGTTGTATATTATTTTAGGTTTCTTTATATTTTATATATTTAGGAAATTATGTCTTTATAATACTTTTTTTTTTTCTATTAGTACTTATTGTTATGTGTATGATTTACAATTTTGTTTTATTTTATCCTGTAAATGGAATTATAATTCTGTTGGGTAATAAATATATAAATAAAAATAAATAAAAAATATTAAACAGACACTTTTGTTATGCGATGAAATAAGAAAGTATTTTTCGGTTCAAATATCTTGAAACTGTCGATTTTCATCTTCAACCTTACGACTACGATTTTTACTGGGGCCTGGTTTATTCATATCAAAATTGATATTATATTGTTACGTAGGTAGACGCCAAGTTCGAACGACGAAATATTTATTCTTCACAGATTACAATTCACATAATATAACGTTCGCTTGTCCGTAGTTAAAACTTAACTGCCCCGATAGCGGGCGATGCGTTGTATTTATACGAGTTACCTAACATTGAGAACCTACCACATTGTTCGGGGACAATACCGACGTGTTTCGCGAATCTGCGAGTAATCTAGTTGGTTCGGCAGATTTCTAGTCTCGTAACAATATGCTTGGAACGACGAGGAGCATACCTGTCCTACGTAGTAAACCTGAACAAGAAAGTAGTAGGTACTTAAAGACACATATCTTACTAACAATTACAAGAGTTAGAATAAAATGAAAAGTCAAGAAATATTGATTTGTATAATGTATAGAATTCACGGTTGGCTCTTGGTGAAACATGATTAATAATTTACTAAATAAAACACTTGGTATATTTGTTTCACAAAATGTATTTAAAATATATCTGACATATGTTTCGACTTATACAGTCATCTCAAAGAGTCATGTTTACATGACTCTTTGAGAATGACTGTATAAGTCGAAACATATGTCAGATATATTTTAAATACATTTTGTGAAACAAATATACCAAGTGTTTTATTTAGTAAATTATATTGATTTGCAATGGATTTTTACCTACTTTTGTAGTTTTTCCAACAATTTTTAAAATTCGTTGGAGGGCCGCATAAATATCGACAGTGGGCCGCTTGCGGCCCGCGGGCCGCGGTACGTGCATCGCTGCATTAATATATTAGAAAACTTTATGCTTCCTTCTGTGTCTCAAATTCATCCTGATAACAATTTTATTTATCAACAGGATAATTGTCCTGTTCACGTTACGAATGATGTGAGGCATAACAAGATCATAACATTTCAAGATCATAACATAGAAGTATTACCTTAGCCATTTTATAGTCCTGATGTTAACCCTATGGAAAATATCTTTGGGGTTTATTAGTAAAAGGAATTTTTAAAAGAAATTTCAGAGCCCAAAACGCAAATGAGTTATGGAAAATTATTCATCAAGCTTGGGAAGATTTATATGAAAATCACAACGAATTGTGTAGGAATTTAAATATTAATGTAATATTCAAATACAATTATCTAACAAGAAACACATAACGTTTATAATAATGTTTGTCTAAATGACAGAAAGTTCGTTTTTAAACGATAAAAAACTAATAAAAGATGTTTACTTGATTTAAATGGTGTACGCGATTTTCTTGAATACAAGAGTACGTCAGACAATACAAATATAAGTAATTATTTATTTGAAAACTAAAAAAACATTCATAATACTGATATGAAATAATATCCGATTCTGTTTAAAGCTTAAAGATTGACTGGCACGGAATACAATTTTTCCAGTAATTTCTTCGATTTGTTCGTAAACTTCATTGATGGGATGAAACATTATCTGATTTGCAACCGGCATTGTCACGAATCCGGCAAGTTGCTTATTACAAACGACAGGTGAGTTGAAATATATTTGGGAGGTGAATTTATCCCCGCTTCCACAAATTATATCACCAAAAGGTACTTCTGATTTGCAAGTTTCTATTTTGGTTTGATCGGTTTTCATTTTATCAGGACATATTTCCTCTTCAGGGATTGTATCATTAAGTGATTTAAAACTACAATAAATAGTGCACGTTCCTGTAATTGTTTTAGATCTTAATAGTCTAATAATTGTTATATCATTTTCTATTGGAAAGGGTTCGTCGACTTTTAATAACAACACACTTAAGGATTGCCTTTCCACTGAGTGCCATTCGACGACAGCTCTTCTTTCGCCACTTTCACAATCCATTTGTTCGCTCTTCATGTACATCGAAATAGTTCCATTTATGCCGGCAAAGAAGAAAAGAGCACATTCGCGATTTGAAATGACCCAACTACTGCTAAAATAAACTCCTAAACAGAAGAGGTATATATAGGATTCCTTGTCACCGCACATGCGTACAAGAAAAGAGGTATCCGTTTTGGTTTTTACAACAGATACGACAAAACATATTAGAAATAATATAATAATGTTTTTGACAACTACCATTATGACATAAACATGACTTTTAAGAAAATTTTGTCTATACCCCTATATTTCATCTAAGAAACGAGCAGATGGCGCTGCAATCTGAGTGAAATTTACACATGATAAATGTTGTAAATTGAAACTAGTAAACATATGTTTTGCTATCATAAAACTTTTCAAATAACGACGTCTCCATAAGATACCATTTCGTTCAATTAATATGCGTTTTTCCAATTGTATCCTATTAGTTTCTTTAAGATTTTTCAAAGTAATGTTCGTTTCATAGCAGGTAAACTGGCATTCCTTCAAATAATCTAGAAAAAAAATACTATACGCATATAGTTTACATTATAATTTAAAAAATACAGTCGAAAACAAAAAAGTAGTCAAAAACACAGGTTTCTGTCATAGATTTTCTCAAAATGATGAGTGTAAGAGAGGCTTCAAAGTTATTTGTCAATATTTGCTTATCTATCAAAACTGACAACTTTACAGTTGATATTAAACTAACGAGCCATCGAATAAATTCATAATTGGAGTAGACTGTGAAATTGGGTTGGTACTTTAGCCACTTCCACATAATGACACATTACTTGATGCTTGACAGTTTCATTTGGTTTCATTGTAAAAAAAGGTTATGTCATTGAAATGATACTACAACAGAAAAGAAAACAAATAATTTATTTAATATCGAAATCATAATCAAAATTTACATATAGCTACAGAAATTGTTGAAAATGTTGTCCATTTACATCTAAACACAAACCAACTCTTCTCCGCAATCCAGCAAAAACTTTATGCAGCATTTGCGGTGAGTTGTTGATCTCTTCACAATTTTCTGTTATGCGAATTCTCAGTTGTTTCAGATTATGAATTGGCGTTGAATAAATCGAATTTTTGATGTATGGCCATACGAAAAAATCACATATGTTTAAATCGCAAGACCTAGTTGGATATGGGATTTCAGTGTTCCTGCTTATTATTCTGTTATCAAAAAATTCTCTGAGATATTGAAGTGTATCTCTGGTCGTAAGTGCTGTTGCACCATCTCGATGGAAATACCCACTTTGTAATTCCTCATCATCCAGTTGATTTATGGATGAGACGAGTATCTCATTGCGATATCGTTCAGCTGTAAGTGTACCTTCCAAAAAAATGGGACCCACCAATCTTCTTCGACATATTCCAACCCAAACACCAACTTTTTGGAGATGCAATGTTTTCTCAACAAAAAAATGAAGATTTTCGGAGGACCAACACCTCATATTCTGTGAATTAACATATCCAGAAAGATAAAACCAGGCCTCGTCCGTGAAAAAAACTGTGTTAAGGATATCCTGATTGTGTAGATTATTTTGAAACCATTGACAAAAACCGTATATTTTTTATTTATGATATGTACAAAATTAAATTAACACAAGTTCTAGAGAAAAACGAGGCCTTTAATCAGCTTAGTAGAATATCCAGTGTGTTGCAAGGAAACTGCAATGAAACTATTGAGATGAGTCAATCAATTATCTGCAAATATAAGTAGGCGTCAATTATATCAGGTTACGTTGAACGAAGCCTTTCAGCATACAAGCTATTATTGACGGATCGCAGAAGATCATTTTTAGTTGAGAATTTAGAAAAGTATTTAAGACAATACTATACAAAGGCAAATATAAATACAAAGAGTTACATTGTTTAACTTACTTAATGTCGAATAAAATATTGATATAGTACGTATTAGTGGTATCTAAATTTATATTGACATTATTTAATATTTTGGCAATAATTTAGTTGTGTAACTATCACTTAAACTTTACATATTTTTATATTCTTCTTCTTCTTCTTCCTCTTCTCCTGCTTCTTCTTCTTCTTCTTTCGATAGGCGTATCGCCTGTTTAGTTCCGGTTTCTTTGTAGCGGCAGTTCTTGTGAATTTGATTGCCAGCTGTCTCGCCAGTGGTGGCCGGTGGTCGTCCTATGGGTCTTCTTCCGTGAGGTATGTTGTTTCGTACTATTCTGGCCATTCTGTCGGGAGTCATTCGGCTGACATGGTGGTTCCATTCTCTTCTTCTTTTCCGTATCCATCTGACTACGTCATCCGTTTGACACTTCTCCCTTATATCTGTATTTCTTTGCCTATCATGTAATGTGTATCCTGTTATCGTTCTTAGAGTCTTCATTTCGGTTGTTCTTAGTATCCTCTTTGTGATCGTCGTTTCCGCTCTCGTCTCCGCACCATATGTCATCACCGGTCGTACGCATGTTTTGTATATCCTTGATTTGCATTCCGTACTTAGGTGTTTGTTTCTCCAGATTGGATACCTAAGATGTCCCGATATTGCTGCTGCTTTGTTTACTTGTTTCCTCACCTCATCACCCAAAAACCCTGCGCTTGTAATTTTGCACCCAAGGTATTCGATTGACATGGTTTGGTCGACGGTCTTATTTTCTATTACCAATTTGCAGCGTCCAGGTTCTTTTGCTATGGTCATGCATTTGGTCTTGTCTATGGAAATTTCCATGTTGTGTTTTCCTGCCTGTTTGTTGAAAGCATGTAACATTCTTTGTAGGTCGTCCTCTGATTCCGCAATAAGTACTGCGTCATCAGCATAGCATATTATATTTATGTTGTGTATGCCCATCCGATATCCTAATTCGGTGTTCTTTACAGCTTTCACCAGCTCATCCATGATTGCGTTGAATAATAAAGGACTGAGACTATCGCCTCGACGGATGCCTGTTGTGGTTCGTAGGTGTTGCGTTAGGGTGAGGTTTGTGCGTATTTGCGTTCTTGTGTTCGTGTTTAGGTCCTTAATGAGTTCTACGCATTCTTTCTTCGTATTATTGTTTTCCAGGATCGTGATGACGTCTTTTAGTTCTACTCTGTCGAAGGCCTTAGTTAGATCTACAAAGCAAAGATAGGCAGGGGTGTTGTACTCTAATGATTTTTCTATCAGTTGTCTGAGTATGAATAGAGCGTCAGTGGTGGATCGACTTCTTCGAAATCCTTGTTGTTCTTCGCTTATTGGCATTGTTGGGGTTATTTTGTCCGCAATGATCTTAGTTAGGAGTTTTAGCGAGGTGCTCAACAATGTTCCCACGGTAGTTTGCTGGATCGGTTTTGTCTCCTTTTTGAAGATGGGTATTGTTACCCTGTTCTTCCATTCTTCAGGTATTCTTCTATGTTGTAGTATGATATTAAACAGTTTTGTGTATTCTTTTATGGTGGCAATTCCTCCATTTTTTATTACCTCATTTGGTATTTTGTCTTGGTTTGGAGTTTTCCTGTTCTTAAGTTTCCTCGTTGTCTCTCTTACTTGCTCTTCGGTGATTTGCGTTCACTCTTCTGGTGGGTCGTTTTGTATGTCTTCTTCTTGTGTTTCTACAGGGTTCTGTATGTCTGCGTAAAGATTTCTGAAATATTTTTCCCAAGTTTCTTCGGTAATTGTTCTGAGTTGTATTGTTTCATTCGTTTCCCGTTTCATGCCTCTTAGTAGTTTCCAAATTCGTTTTTGTGCTCCATACATGTCTGCTTCCATTTCGTTACTGAATTCCTGCCAGTATTCTTCCTTGATCTCTCTAACCCTATTATTGACCTTGTTCCTAGTTTCAATATACTTATTTCGGTTTTCTTGAGTTGGAGATTCCCTGTATTGCAAATAATTTTTCTTCTTTTCCCTTGTGATATCCTTGACTTCCGTTGTAAACCAAGGTTTATTGTTCGGTCTACTGTTCTGCGATACCGTGCGTGTGCCTAGGGTTTCTTCGGCGGCTTTATAGATGTTTTGTTTCAGTTTATCCCATGCTGTTTGGGGAGTGTCGGGTTGTATTATTGGGTTAAGAGTAATGTATTGTTTGCATCGGTCTGCGTATAGTTGTTTCGTATTTTCAATATTTTTACACATTTTAATAAAAGTTCTGCATATTTTCATCGAATTTTAGAAACATATATGCGCATATAATACAGTTTTCGTGTGCATATAATTCCCAGTTTTGCTCATCATAAATTAATTAACCACTTTCATTTCATTGTAAGGACGTTACAGATAGCGAGGATCCCCACTAAACGAAATCATTTTTACAAATAAATCAACTACCTAATATGGTTTAGGTAACACGGTAAAAATGCGCGACGACTGTGTCGCCAAATTGGTTAGCAAGTCTTAAGAACTATAGATGTGCTCCTAGATAAATATTAATTATTGTTCTTGCCGTTGTTATTATGTTGCTATAATATAGTTAGTAGAAAATCTGAAATATAAATTAATTATTAGAGAAACATTGGCTGCTATGTAAGAATTTAATAATTATTACGTAGATTCAGTGTTTATAAAAATAAAATGTTGTATATGCTATTTAATTAAATTCTAGCGTCCTGTTTTAACTACTGTAATTCCTGGATTGTCAACAACACTTTTATGAGATTAAGTTCATTATTGTCGAGTAAAATTCAACACACGCTCCCACTCGGTTTTGTTATTTTTGTTAATAGTATGATTAAATTCATAAGCGCTTCGAAAGTTTTACATTTTCTTATTCGTTTGATTTTAATATAAAGTAAAATATCAGATTAGTTTATTAAATGTACAAAAGTTAAATTTAATATCATACTTGTATTGTCTGCTGATGTACATTGTGTAACAATATCCTAAATAATAAATGCTTGCTGTGAGAATTGCCTTTTTCCAGAGCAACTAAAACGACCAAAAATAAAGCCTGCATTTAGGAAAAGATCTCATGAAAAGATAAATAATTACGGGCCTCTACATATATCGCCAATATCTGTGATAAATCATGACATATTGTTAGAAAAGTTGGGAATTATTAGAAAACCTATATGAGGAACGTCTCTGAAATAATGAGACGCTCAATATGGCAACACTGCATCAGGCTGGAGACGATTACACATGTGAGTGGAAGCAACCAAAAAAGGTACAGTTAATTCATTTCAGTGTTAGCATTGCGATCGCTAGTTATTTACAGTTGTGTTAAAATACCGCCTCACACAAAAAATGCAGGCGAATATCGAACAGTGATATGCAATTAAATTTTGCATTAAACTGGAAAGAACTGCTTCAGAGACACTTGAAATGTTGAGAACAGTATATGGAGATGCTGTTTTGTCTTCAGCTCCAGCATTCAGATGGCACAAGGCTTTCAAAGAGAGCCACGAAAACATCCAAGATGAACGTTTCTCCGGATGCCGTCCACATCGTGTTGAAGTCATGTTGAGTTAAGCATGAGTCTCTTTCTGAAATTTTGACAGAGGAACTAGGCATGAGGAAAGTGCAAAGCTGGTACCTAAGAACTTGTCAGATGAACAAAAAGAAAATCATACTGTTACAAACTTAGTTTGTCGAAATGTAGAAATTAACGCAGCATATTATGTGACATTTGCATGTAAAGTGGGATTTAATACTCATTAATTCTCACTTACAATAAGTTCATTATACAACGTGTTTCAGAAAGAATTACATGAGTTTCTCCTATAAATGATGATATTCTGCATTCTTGAAATGTGGATATAAATCAAGTAGTATAAAGGTTATCTACTTGTCACTGTAAAAATTTATCATCGAGATATATGGTGAGGAAATTAATAGCAAGTACAATTAGATTATTAATTTATTTTATAAGAAAACTTTGAAGATGGGATATTAATCAAACAATCAAGGTAAATAACTAATTTGTAGAAATTTATTTTGTAGTATTGTTTATTAAGTAAAAAAATATATTTCTAGTCGCAAAATGACAAATGTCAAAATAACATAATTAGTTATAAATAAAAGGCAAGTGACTTATAACAATTAGCAAGTACTAGTTACCCAGTGCCTACTGAGATGAAGTTCTTTTTGAAACACCTTGAAACAACTATATAACTAGAGCTGAGGATGTTTGCGGTATAACCATGGTTATATCATGTAACCATAGTAAATTACTATGGTTACATGATATAACCATGGTTATACCGCAAACATCCTCAGCTCTATATATAACGTGTCCAGGAAAGTATGCAACAAAGGGAAAACTTTTTTATTGTCTATTTCTCAGGAAATGTTATTCTTTATAAAAGTTTTTGCTTTAGATTAAACCTATTTACCCGTTAAAATAAATAAGTTATCATATTAGATAGTAAAAATACAATTCTTTTATTAATTGTTCAAAATTTCCGTACCTACTTAATATCGTGTGTGCAGTCATTACTATTTACTTTTAATCACGTATGCATGGTATTTGACAGTAACTTTGACATCCTACAAAATACATTACTATGGCAGAACGTTTAACTTTGCAAGAAAGAGCAGAGTTAATGCTCATATATGGCGATAATTATAAGACATGCAGACACACAGCTGCGACTTTTAACGAACGGCATCTCAATAAAAACGTTTTTTGGTCTAGGGTATCCCGAATTTTGCGACAATTTAAACAAACAGGCTCTTTGGAATTTAATTTTAAAAAGGAACATTAGACCAGCAAGAAATTTAGATAATTCTTTAAATGTTTTACAAAGTGTAATTGGGAATCCTAAATTATCTGTGAGAAAATGTGCAACTAATTTAGGATTACGTAAATCATCAGTACATCAAATATTGAAAACATACAAGTTTACTCCATTAAAACCAAGATATGTCCAAACGTTGCAAGAACGAGATTATGACCAGCGTTTAGAGTTTTCCTTCATGATACAAGGTGAAATAGAAGCAGACATAACATTTCCCAGAAAATTATTATTTACCGATGAAGCGACATTCACCACAAATGGTGTAGTTTGTTCGCAAAACTGCCGTTGGTGGTATCAAGAGAATCCACATTTCCAAATGGAGTTTAAAAACCAATATTCACGAAAGATAAATGTTTGGTGCAGAATTTTGGAGAGAAGAGTGGTCGGGCCGTATTTTTTTCCACAAACTCTAAATGCTGAAAGGTATTTAGCATTTCTGACTACTGAATTAGAATATGAATTTGACAACTTACCTTTACAAACAAGACGTTCTTTGTGGTTTATGCGGGATGGTGCACCTGCACATAGTTCTCGTCGAGTCGTGCAGAATTTAAATCAAGAATTTCAAGAAAAATGAATAGGAAGATATTCAACATTTCCATGGCTTCCACGCTCGCCGTTTTTAAATCCTTTGGATTATTTTTTATGGGATTGGTTGAAAAGTCGGGTGTATTCAGATAGGTCATTTGATAACCAAGAAGATTTGCAGAACATGATTGGGGAAGCGGTAACGCATTTAAATAATAATCCCAATATCCTGCAAAATGCCGTTAGGACTTAAGTAGACGTACAAATTTATGTATTGAGCGAGAGGGGCATCATATCGAGTGACGTTTGTTTAAAACATAAAAATAACATTTTTTTGTATTTTCAAGTTATTAAAAAATATTTTCATTATTTAAGGCGATATTTTATTTGTTTTAATGGGTAAATGGGTTTCAAGTAAAGCAAAAACTTTTATAAAGAATGAAATTTCCTGGGAAATAGACAATAAAAAAGTTTTCCCTTTGTTGCATACTTTCCTGGACACGTTGTATAAATGAGGGGTCATGTCTGTCCAGGATATTGTGTGTTGACAAGCTCCAATAAGAGCGAAATGCATCCACACATTCCGGGGTGGATGTGAATTTTCACAAATTTTTCATTAAAGAGAAAATCGCTTGCCCATTAGCTTATGGGTACTAGAATACGATTTTGAAACAACACCACACATCACCTTCACCGTAGCCGAAGAAATGTCATATGAGCAATCCCGAATCAAGTCCATGTTTATCTTTTGTGTGAAAGGTAACACCCCTGAACAACGTGTTTTCAAAAACATGCCCAATTAATTAAAGAAGCTGATCTGTCTTCTTCAAAATTGTGATGTATCTAATACTATTTACAACAGGCTGCTAGGGGCGCGAATACATCCACCCTTAAAAAGCCAGCTGGTGTTTACTCGATAGGTGAACACTGCATAAAGATGACCGACATCAAACTCAATGAGCCCATGAGACTTATTAGAGATTGTTTAAAAAGTGCACCTATAGTCTGACTCCCTGTTCTAAGTCATATTGTACCTCTCACACTATCCGAAGATAGGAGAGCCTGGTTAGAGAATATAATAAAATAATACTGAATTCCTACCTCCCAGTATACAGTGACCTAATGATGCCAGCTTGTCGAGATTGAAGTCTAGATCTCCTCCACTACCGCTAGCAGAATAACTTATAGTAGAAAATTTCAACCCAAATGATATATGAGGAGAGCATTGGGAAGTTTCGAAATCCTAAAGCGGCCCACATCACTGATCCTACTATACCTTTACCAGGAATGGACGTGCCTAGCCACGAATGGAAGATTGAGTTTAAAATTTAACAAAGTAATTTGAAACATACTTGAGCAGGTACAACCTCTCCAAATTTTGTATAACACAAAAACATTTTTAATAATAGCTAGGTTTTGCGCTTGTTATGGAGACAGTGATAGTTGTTACAGCGTTCGTCAATAAGTAGCACTGAATTTTCTTCTACGCTCTGTTGTAATAACTTTTATAATATTGCAAGGGTGTCGTTTTTGTAAACAAATCTCTCCAGTGGTGGTGTACTGACGATTCTGTAGTAAGATTAAACACGTGTCTGCGTCTCTGGAGAGATACTTTCACAAATATATGAACTTGTATTGTGTTCTCCACACCCGATTTTGAATAATATTTTGTATTAAATAATACAGCACGATGCACAGTTTGAATTGAATGGTGTTGATGTTTAAACGCGAATTCCCTGCATTAAAAATCGTAAAACTAAATATTATAACGACTGGTCAAGATAATTTGGAAACGAGTTATTTATGAATCCGAAATCGTATGTCGTTACTGGAACTGTATTTACATTACAAACGTGAAGTAAAGTGTCAATCGAATATATAACTATGCAACGGTTTAATCGGAAAAGATATACGGACTCACATTCATGAACGACTCGATTACAGGAGACAATCTGTAATCGATCGTTCGTTATTATCTAACGATATACTATTTTTAATTTTAAATATTATCGATTGTGTACCTAAATTTCCTAACTTAATTCCCTCAACATTCTATTTTACTTATTTGTAAAAATTTATGAAAATCATATTTCTCATCATCTTCTCTCCTTTTACTTTTGGAATTACGATGGCAAGAACCTGAAATACAAATATTACGTTCATGTTTGTTCAAATTTTATCAGCTGTGGTGAAACCAAATGTTCTTGGTTAATTAAATTTCACTTCCCATTTCAATATTGTTCTTGTCCCTATATATAATAAATGTATAATTGTTTCAGCCTTTACTTGATGAAATTCCATTATAGCTATTATCGGTATAAAACAAAACAAATTTTAATGAATTTCACTTTTTAATTAACACTGTAACGGTCGTTTCGCTCCAACCTGAGCTTCATCAGACATAAAATTTAATTTATTAGAGTCACTTGAAATTAATAAATTAAGGAAAACCGACAAGATCCTAAATGATCAATTAGAAACAAATAATTCACCCTTACTCAATTTATTTATTTGATATTCAGACAGTCACATATTGTATTTTTCCATAGAATTTCTTTACCTCCCTGTAATATAATGTAAACCCCTAGTTTTATTACTTAAGAACAGTATTGTATGTGCATAGACATTTTAGTAATAAAAAGTACCCATTCCTTCAACTATTTAAAATAACACATGTGTTTGTTACCGTATACTTGTGTTAAAAAAAAATTGTAAATAAGTTAGTTATATGTCTGATGAAGCTCAGGTTGGAGCGAAACGACCGTTACAGTGTTAATTAAAAAGTGAAATTCATTAAAATTTGTTTTATTTTATCCTGATAATAGATATAATAAATGTATTATAAAATATTGTTTTTTAATTAAGTTATACAGTTTTAAGTAAAAACTGTTTGATAAAAAGGGCCCATTGCTCTAGAAATTTAATTTGCAATTTTACCTCGAGCAAAGTTTATATATTATTAAATTGGATAATTTGTTACAAATGAAACAGATATGCATTACATACATCTGTATCTGTACAAATGGACATGCACCTTGTATTTTCCAACGTTTACTTATGCCAAAGACACGTGTTTCTGTCACACAATAGACTTCGTCAGTTTGTCTAGTAAAGTAAAGTTTGGTGGAGTTTATTTGTTCTGATCAAAACCTTGTAATTCAATATTTTCCTCTAAATTTTTACTAAATTTTATTACTTAATTTAAATTCTTTAACCATATAAATCATTTAGACCTGTTTACAAAATTATATTATTAATTTGCAAATACATTTGCTTACATTTTTAATATCGGAATCTTAGAAAGCTTAGAAAATTCAAATATGGTGTCGTTTGCAAAATTAATGTATGTACAATTAATCAATATTAATAAATGAAAATATCTTTTAATTGACGTAATTTTGAACTGATTAAATAATGAAATGAGAAAAGTCGACTTATTAGAGATCACAATATATATATATATATATATATATATATATACAGTAGATTCTATTAGTCGGCGATTTAAGGTCTGTTTTACTTTAATATGTATATATTTAAAATAATCTTACATGTTTCGGCACATAATGCCTTTGTCAAAGAATTTAAAAATATAAATGACAGTTTATTCGTGTCATATATCTGTAGTTGTCATGGATAAAATTAAAATATTCAAAGATACATTCAAGCTTAATAATAATAATTCATACCTAAGCACTCTCAACAGCTAGACATCATTTACAAAGGTCAAGAAATAATTATCTATCTAAATATATATATGAAAATGAAAAATGTGTGAAAGACATATCCGTACGGAAAGTGCAAATATCGATATTTCACTGTTTTTACAGATCATCAGTGCACATTATCCGGAGACAGACATGACTTTTACTTCTATACTACGTGTATATATACGAACTATAATGTGTATGAGAGTTAATAATTATTAAATCTCATTTTACAACCGATTGTCGCTAAAATTTGTTGCATTAAATTCTACAATTCGGCAAATCACTTTTGCCCTAGATTGCAGACGCAACAAGCCGCGACGTCAACTGTATAAGTTGTCAGTATAAATGAAAATGAAAGTCTCCGGATAATGTGTACTGATGATCTGTAAAAACAGTGAAATATCGATATTTGCACATTCCGAGCAGATATGTCTTTCACAAATTTTTCATTTATTATTTATTTTTTTATTATTTTTCGAAATTTCCAGCTATTTATTTTTTTCTTAAATCAATCTTATTAAAAACTTTACCTTTATAACATATGACAATGTCGTAATTTTTCTATCATCTTTTTTTGACATTTAGATTAAATACGTTTATCTATTCTTATATCTTAGACACTTCATACTAAAGTAATTTATACTGAAACCCTTTCTCCAATAAAGACTTCATAACGATATATGATATATATATATATATATATATACATATATATATATATAATAACTTCGTGACCTTGGTATGATATGGTAAACCTAATCAGTAGGCGATTAAAGGTCTGTATATTACTTCAAAATATATGTATTTAAAAAACTCTACATGTTTCGGCAGTATCGCCTTTATCAAGAGAATACAAAATATAATATATACATATTTTGTATTCTCTTGATAAAGGCGATACTGCCGAAACATGTAGAGTTTTTTAAATACATATATTTTGAAGTAATATACAGACCTTTAATCGCCTACTGATTAGGTTTACCATATATATATATATATATATATATATATATATATATATATAATATATATATGTATATCAATTGATAAATTCTTGGTGTTTTTCAGCTTTTATATGAAATATGAGGATGGAAACATTGCTGTCTACAAATTATATAGCAAATCATACGAAATTTTTAATTGAAAATATTGTCTACGTTGGGACTTGAACCCAAGTCTATGGTTTGCCGGACCGTTGCTTTACCACTTAAGCCACGATAGACTTTGGTTCAAGCTATTTAGAAATGCATATATAACGTAACAGTGTTAATGATTCAGATGTCAGTTATTGAATATATATGTCAAGTTTGAAAGCAGAAGTCAGTTTTGAAAGCAGATGTCAGTTTTGATAGCAGTTGTCAGGTATTGAAAGCAAATGTCAGTTATTGAAAGCAGATGTCTGTTTTGAAAGCAGATATCTGTTATGAAAGCAAATGTCAGTTTTGAAAGCAGATGTCTGTTTTTCTTTAAAGCAGATGCCAGTTATTGAAAGCAGATGTCAGTATTTTGAAAGCAGATGTCAGTTTTGAAGGTTTGAAATTGCTAATTATTACCACATAGCTATATGAGTGTTTAGATAATTTCTTAGCCGTTCATTAAATATATCAATTGATAAATTCTTGGAGGTTTTCGTCTTTTATATGAAATATTTACATATAATAGCCGAAAAACTCCAAGAATTTATCAATTGATATATTTAATGAACGTCTAAGAAATTATCTAAACACTTATATGTATATATATATATATATATATATATTGAATTTAATTGGAGTGAGAAATAGCAATTATTCAAATCTCCTCTCACATGTAATTGTCGCTAAATTTGTGCAATTGATTCTACAATCTGACAAGATCACTCCTGCCGAAGAATGTAGACGCAAACACGTCGCGACGTTAGCCATCCACCTGTGCGGATAATGAAAATTGTATGAAAAAAACCACATCCGTCCAGAAACGTGCATATATCGATATTTCACTGTCGTTACAGATCATCAGTACACGATATTCTAACATGTCCATGTTAGAATATCGTGTACTGATGATCTGTAACGACAGTGAAATATCGATATATGCACGTTTCTGGACGGATGTGGTTTTTTTCATACAATTTTCATTATCCGCACAGGTGGATGGCTAACGTCGCGACGTGTTTGCGTCTACATTCTTCGGCAGGAGTGATCTTGTCAGATTGTAGAATCAATTGCACAAATTTAGCGACAATTACATGTGAGAGGAGATTTGAATAATTGCTATTTCTCACTCCAATTAAATTCAATATAATTCGTATATATACACGAAAGTATAAAAATAAAATCATGTCCATGTTAGAATATCGTGTACTGATGATCTGTAACGACAGTGAAATATCGATATATGCACGTTTCTGGACGGATGTGGTTTTTTTTCATATATATATATATATATATATATATGTTACACGTAATGCTAATGAGAACACATAATTATTGAATTCTCACATACATGCCATTGCCGCTCTAATTCGTTGCATCAATTTCTACACATGACAAAATCACCTTTGTCTAAGAATGTAGCTGCAACGCTTCACGGCGTCAACCGTCCAGGTTGTCCTGGAAAATGAAAAAATGTGTGAAAGCCGTATCCATCCGGGATGTGCAGACGTCGACGTTGCATAGTTATTACTAATTGTCAATACACCTTACCCAGAAATAGATACGACTTTCATTTCTATACTGCGTGTATATATACTAATGATGTTAAACGTAATGCTAATGAGAACACATAATTATTGAATTCTCACATACATGCCATTGCCGCTTTAATTCGTTGCATCAATTTCTACACATGACAAAATCACCTTTGTCTAAGAATGTAGCTGCAACGCGTCATGGCGTCAACCGTCCAGGTTGTCCGGGAAAATGAAAAAATGTGTGAAAGCCGTATCCATCCGGGATGTGCAGACGTCGACGTTTCATAGTTATTACTAATTGTCAATACACCTTACCCAGAACTAGATACGACTTTCATTTCTATACTGGGTGTATATATACTAATGATGTTAAACGTAATGCTAATGAGAACATATAATTATTGAATTCTCACATACATGCCATTGCCGCTCTAATTCGTTGCATCAATTTCTACACATGACAAAATCACCTTTGTCTAAGAATGTAGCTGCAACGCGTCACGGCGTCAACCGTCCAGGTTGTCCGGGAAAATGAAAAAATGTGTGAAAGCCGTATCCATCAATAATTATGTCTTCTCATTAGCATTACGTTTAACATCATTAGTATATATACACGCAGTATAGAAATGAAAGTCGTATCTATTTCTGGGTAAGGTGTATTGACAATTAGTAATAACTATGAAACGTCGACGTCTGCACATCCCGGATGGATACGGCTTTCACACATTTTTTCATATATATATATATATATATATATATATATATATATATATGTGTGTAGGAACTAGTAAATCACTATGATGAATACAAGATATTTTAATGGCTCCACTAATTATTTTTTCATTAAATGCCCCACAACTTTCTTAAATTAAAATGTATCATGGAAGTGCAAATATGTGTTAAATAAAATAATATCTAAAACGGATTTTAATCCCATTCTGAGTTTATTGTTTTGAATGACGGGCCGAGGGTATACAAAACGTGGAAAGGGGTTGAAATTTTATTTGACCCTAATGTAAAATAATTATTTAGAAACGAGCGAAGGCAGTGTTGAAATAAAACAATTTAAATTCATTAAATACATCACAACGCTAACCGTATAAATTTATTAAATGAGAAAAGTTTCTCGTGTAAATTCATATACGTGAGTATTATAAAATTTGATTTCGAATCTTTTAGATACGGTGCGATAATATAAGTTAATGAATGTGGAACTAGAACAATATTACAAATGGAAGAATATAAAAATTAATTCATATTAGTACTTGATTTGAATGCTTTCTTGAAGCAAATTACTACGAAATATAGTTATTTTGTCTAAATCTCCCAAGTATTTATAAATACAGTCGTGGACAAAAAATTCCGGACACTGAAGTAAATGTCTGTTATCATAATTAAAATTCCATTTTTGCGTTCTTTTTCCACAAGACATGAAATATTATTTATAAAAGAAGAATTGGAAGTTAAAGAACATTTAATTTATAAAAACAGCCAAAAGAAAAACAAAAATAATAACTAACCCAAAAAATCCAACCCAACCCAAAAAATCTTGGTGTGTTCTTTATTCATCTTTTATCTGTTGTGTTGAAAGGTCATTACTGACACTTATTGGTTGACCAAATGCAGGCAGAAAATGTACCGCGAGTGGTAACTTTGAAGGAAGATGGACGTAGAATTCGATACAATATTGAATATTGCCAGGAGTACTGTCCAGGACTCAATACAGCAACATCATCAAACTGGGAAATACACAAACAGGCCAGGATCAGGCAGACCTCGCACAATAAATCCGCGAGAAGATCGTTTTATGGTGTTATCTACACTATGCGATCGTGGTTTACCATCAACAAGTGTGCCTCGTCAAGTCGAAGACGTTTACGGTACGGCAGTTTCTGCACGAACCGTTCGCCGAAGATTGAAGTAATATGGATTGGTGTCATGGAAACATACTTCTTATCCACTTTTGCTCCCACCTCATCGTGTTCAGCGACTACGATTTGGTCGCGAACATAGACATTGGACAATTGATCAGTGGATCAATGGAGCTCCGTATTGTTCAGGGATGAGTCTCGTTTTTGTCTGCATTCACCGATGGACGAGAACGTGTGTGGAAAAGGCCTGATGAACTATTTTCAGTGTGTTGTATATTTCCCAGAATGGTATTTGGTGGAGGCGGCATATTGCTTTGGGTTGTCATTTCACTGTACGCGAAAACTGACCTTGTTCTCATTCAAAACGGTACCATGGCGACTCTTAGGTACATTAACGAGTGTTTAGCTGATCACGTCGTACAATTTGCTGCATTCGAAGGCGAGAATTTTACTCTAATGCACGATAAAGCGCGACCTCACACCGCAAGGGTGGTTGAGTAAATAGTTAGGATTAACTTTGGCCGTTTGCAATGGCCAGCTCGAGGGCCGGAGTTAAATCCTATCGAAAATCTCTGGGGTTCATTAGGGCGACGTATTCGGCACCGACAACCCATACCGATAACCATTCGGTATCTTCGAATAGCTCTCGATGAGAAATGGAAAAACATTACATAAGAAGAGGTCGCCAACTGCATTCAAAGTTTACCACGCCCTATGGCAAAAGTCATTAGAGTTCGTGGAGCTACTATAGATTTTGCCTCCAAGTCGACGACACCCTGTCATTAATGAACAACTTCTCTACCCTTACCATTTACAACGCGTACAAACTTTAAATGCTGAAGGTTATCCGCATCGACTGGGTTTTTGCCAATGCTTTTCGGGTCACGTCGAACCTGATTTCGGGAGAGCAGTATTGTTTTCTGAAGAGGCATGTTTCACGCGCCATGTTTTTTTTTTATAGTAGAAACAGTTACATTTGGCAAGTTAAAAGTCCTCACGCTGTGGTGTTTAGAAGGTACCAGCAATAATTTAGTGTTAACATGTAGGCTGGTATTGTTAAAGAGAATTTAATAGTTCACTTGATGCTTGCGCGTTTGAACGCAGGCATTTATCTGAATTTTCCGCAAAATATTTTGCCTGTATTATTGGAGAATGTTCCTTTAAACATTAGAAATAGCATGCGCTTTCAACATGATGGGGCACCTCCACATTTTAGTTTGAACGTGCGCCAGCATCTGAACCAGTAATTTTCCCGCCGATGGATTGGAAGTGGAGGTCCCGCGGTCTGGCCCGCGCGTTCTCCCATCTCAACTCGCTGGATTATTTCCTTTGGAGTTATCTAAAATTTTTAGTTTACGAAACGCCTATTCGTAATGAGGAAGATCTCTTAGTAAGAATAATGGCTAGTTGTGCACATGTAGAAGCTACGAGTATTACCGGCATATTCCATAAGGTTCTCGAGTCACTGAACCGACGGTGGAATCTTTGTATTGAAGCAAATGGTCGACATTTTCAACAATTTTTGTAAACCATCATTTATTTGTCAATAAAACAAAGTCCCACATGAACAAAAACTAAATATAATTTATTAATGCCCTTCTAAACATTATTTGTAAAATAATACCAAAACAATTTTTCATTTTTAATGTTAAAATAGTATATTAAAAAACGAGTTTCATAAGGCACCATTTTGCCGCACGAGATCAGTTTAGAAAACGAGCCGCTTGCGGCGAGTTTTCTAAAGAGGGAGTGCGGCAAAAGGCCTTATGAAACGAGTTTTTTATACTATTTTTTCTATTTTGCGTTTTTTACATTAATAAATTGCTTAAATTGGAATTATTAAATTTGAAAGTTCAGAGTTTAATTTTTATATAAAGCATGCAGTTGGTCACATTGATACTTGACATTTTCAAATTTAAATCTTGCTATCCGCGAAGTATATTATATTACATATTATTTACTAATTTTCGTTAACATTACTTGATACTTCATTTAAAAATATAAACATGAGGGACATAGAAACATATATATGTTGTTGTCAATTGTATACAAAATACGTTGTTTGTGTAAAATACGGACATATATCATATATGTCAAATGTACATAAATTCTTAAAATCAAATGACAGCAATGCTATTTATTTATGTATTCGAATAACGCCAACATTGAAAAATGAAAAAAAGCGTATCGAAATGGAGACGCAAAATAGAAAAATATATTTTTCTATTTTGCGTTCGAAATGAACTCATTATGAAACCCAAAACAGTATCGAAATGAGCTCCATTTCGATACGCTTTTTTTCATTTTTCAATGTTGGCGTTATTCGAATACATAAATAAATAGCATTGCTGTCATTTGATTTTAAGAATTTATGTACATTTGACAGATATGATATAAGTCCGTATTTTACACAAACAACGTATGTTGTATACAATTGACAACAACATATATATGTTTCTATGTCACTCATGTTTATATTTTTAAATGAAATATCAAGTAATGTTAACGAAAATTAATAAATAATATGTAATATAATATACATCGCGGATAGCAAGATTTAAATTTGAAAATGTCAAGTATCAATGTGACCAACTGCATGCTTTATATAAAAATTAAACTCTGAACTTTCAAATTAAATAATTCCAATTTAAGCAATTTATTAATGTAAAAAACGCAAAATAGAAAAAATAGTTTTAAAAAACTCGTTTCATAAGGACTTTTGCCGCACGAGCAAGATTTAAATTTGAAAATGTCAAGTATCAATGTGACCAACTGCATGCTTTATATAAAAATTAAACTCTGAACTTTCAAATTAAATAATTCCAATTTAAGCAATTTATTAATGTAAAAAACGCAAAATAGAAAAAATAGTTTTAAAAAACTCGTTTCATAAGGACTTTTGCCGCACTCGCTCTTTAGAAAACTCGCCGCTATCGCGGCTCGTTTTCTAAACTGATCTCGTGCGACAAAATGGTGCCTTATGAAACTCGTTTTTTAATATACTATTTTCTATTTTGCGTTCGAAATGAACTCATTATGAAACCCAAAACAGTATCGAAATGAGCTTAATTTCGATACGCTTTTTTTCATTTTTCAATGTTGGCGTTGTTCGAATACAGAAATAAATACCATTACCGTCATTTGATTTTAAGAATTTATGTACATTTGACAGATATGATATATGTCCGTATTTTACACAAACAACGTATGTTGTATACAATTGACAACAACATATATATGTTTCTATGTCACTCATGTTTATATTTTTAAATGAAGTATCAAGTAATGTTAACGAAAATTAGTAAATGATATGTAATATAATATACTTCGCGGATAGCAAGATTTAAATTTGAAAATGTCAAGTATCAATGTGACCAACTGCATGCTTTATATAAAAATTAAACTCTGAACTTTCAAATTAAATAATTCCAATTTAAGCAATTTATTATTGTAAAAAACGCAAAATAGAAAAAATGGTATAAAAAACTCGTTTCATAAGGCCTTTTGCCGCACTCGCTCTTTAGAAAACTCGCCGCAAGCGGCTCGTTTTCTAAACTGATCTCGTGCGGCAAAATGGTGCCTTATGAAACTTGTTTTTTAATATACTATTTTTTAATTCACTATTATAATATTTGCGTTATTCTTCATAAAATTCTTTTTCTGAAGTCTTCTGACAAGTTTATAACCATGTTTGTAAAACTACGCTTGATTTATTTAATGTATTTTTTATGAGATATTATTTTGAAAGCACAAAATAAGTTTTAATTATGACACTCGGTATATCCTATGTACACCGATTTGTTTAAACAGAAACAAATTTTCCGCAATGTATGTGGGCGACGTTCATTTGTTTTCGTGCACTGAACCCCTTATCTTAGTTTTTTGTTCATTTAAAAACAGAAAAAATCGACTAAAATGAATCCAAGAGAACAGCTCAGATGCTTCTCGTAAATGTAGCAGACGTGTATACGTCAGTATTATACTCATTTATGTCTGTCAAAATTTTAATGCATGTCTATGTCACGCCCGCTACGAGAGTGTATAAACGATTCACTTAGAATTGTGGAAAATAAATTACAGTTGGTGGCATAAACAACTAAAAAAACATGCATTAAATTGGGACGAAGATTCATTTTTATGAATTTATTTGACGGGTGGTATATCACAAATTACAGGCTACAAAAAACAAACTGTTACGATCCGAGTAACGTTGAACTAGTATTTAGCAACAATAAAATTTACAACAACAACAATCATTTCTATAGAACGTTGTCAACAATAGTTACACCACGCACACAATGGAACGAAATGGTGTTTTGCAGGCCTAAACCCAATAAGTTTGGAAGCGTTGTAGTAGAATGATGAAATTTGCAAGAAATAGTTTACAATAGCTTTAAAGTTATGTCGTTATAGAATCATACGCTGGATTACGAAAAAACAAATTGCTCGCCAATTAGACATTAGTCAAGTCAAGAAAGAGGCCAGTACATTGTTCAGATGTTGAATTATAGAAAAATTTGCACCAGATGGATTCCGTGACAATTAACATGAAAGAATTAAGAAAAATCATTTGTCAAGAAATTCTTAACCAGTATCGACGCGAAGGACATGATTTTCGCATTCATCTTTATTAGCAAAAATTCTCCACGTATACGAAGATCCAAACGAGTTTCATCAGCGTAGAAAGTCATCCTCACCATTTTCTGGATGCAAAAACAGTAATTTATACAAAATATTTGCTGAAGGGATCAACGATACGAGCCCTAACAACTTAATGTTCGGACGATACTAATTTTTATAGTTAATATTTTTTGTAAATACTGAAAATTGTTAATTATTCATTTTTATTTCTGATTTGGTAAATACACTATTTCAAATAATTTCTGACAAAAAATAACTGTTCTCTTTTAAGAAGTATAATTTTTTATCCAACACCTCCTAATAATAGACCTATATCTATGGCGATTTTAAATCAATTATGTAGCTTATAACTCACTAGTGAGTTAAAAACATAATTTATCTCACTAGTGAGATAAAAGAAGGTGAAATTTAGATTGCATGGAGACATTCAAACTGATATAGTATTAACACATTTATATTAGTTCTAAAGGGTAAACAATAGCAACTAATTAACATTTACATTAATATTAAAGTTGAAGGAAATCCTCTTTGTATCTGACTCTGCATTCAGGTTATTCCAATTTAGAGTTATACTAGAAGACGTATTTGAAGTATCCTGAACAGAAATTTGATGACCAGGAGTCGAGGACGTTAGACTGTCTGGACCTTGTATCTTTCTGGCTATATCAATCTTGTTGAATACTGAATCTTGTATATAACCTTCTGCCACAGTGGACAATTTCCACCCACCATGTCGTTTAGACATTTTTAAATGTTATGGAGAAACAAATAGGTACGAAAATCGATGTAAAAGTACTGGACAATCAAGAAAAGTGACTTATAGAATGACGAGACCACTTGAAAAAATATGTGAAACCCACAAAAGAGCCACTCTAAGTGATGTAACTGCTCGCTTCAATGCAGAAACTGGTGTGAGAATTTCGCAAGATGTTACAAGCAGTGGATCCATATATATTATGTATTTGAGATTTGGAATTTACTGCAAGTGAGAATTAATGAATATTAAATCACATTCTTACATGTAAATGTCGACTTATTTAATGTGTTCGAAACTACAGTCCGACAAACTAAGTTTGTACTAGTATGCAGAACACACCCTTTCGCGACAACGAACTTCCTGGTGATTAGGTTATTATTATTATTATCCTATTTGAGATTTCTTTAATTTTAAACGATTTTACTATAGGCGAAAGAAAAACCGCTGTTAATAAAAGTCCAAATCAAAAATCGTTTAATCTGGGCCAAGTCTAAATTACACTGGACAATAGATGACTGGTCCAAATTCGACGTTTCTCAAGGTGGCGATAGGAAACCTATTATTCGGGATAAAACTGAAGCTGTGTGTGTCTGGAAAGGGTGTAGGAAAGATGGAGATAATAGATGGAATTGTTAATGCCAATAAATATCAAAAAATTCTGAACAATAGACTCATTTCTAGTGTAGGAGAGCTCTATCCCGACAGAGACTACATTTTTCAACAGGATAGGGAATCATCCCATACGGCAAAATCAACAAAAAATGGTTTGAGGAACATGGCATGAAAGTTTTAACATGCCCTTTAAGCAGTCCAGATCCCAATATTATTGAGACCTTGTGGCACCGCATGAAAAGTTATTTAAGGAATAATCCTCAACAAACAATAAGTGAATTAAAGACAAAACTCTCAGAAATTTAGGAATCCTTTACAACAGGTTATTGCAGGTTACTTGTGGAATCCATGCCAGCCAGAGTAAAAGCTGTTATAAAGCCCAAAGGTGATGTGACGTCGTTTTAAATCATCTAATAAATGATCGTCCGAACAGCAACATTAAGTTGTCAATGTAATTTGTTCATTTATAAATTTGTTAAGCTTCTATGTAGTTAGAGTTTGAGTAAAATCTATTCTTTTGATAAATATAATCTTTTATTGTGTGACAAAGCTAAATATATGAATATTAACAAGTGTTCATTTGAAAAGTCAATCTAGTAGCATGCGATTTACTGAGAACATTTTGAAGTATGTCGTAAATTAAAATTTACTACTTAACCTACGAAGTCGTATATTTTGACAGTTTCATACATACAAATAAATAACAAATAATAGGTATTTATTGAAAACTATAACAAATGTTGAAAATGTTGTCTTCAAGATTAATGCACTTTAAAATCCTCCGTTCAATATTTCTGATGATATTCTGCAACATTACTGGATTGTTATTAATTTCCATGCATTTCTGTTCGATTCTCTCTAGCATATCATTCAAATTCAATATAGGTGTTCGAAATATGTTATTTTTTAGATAAGTCCACAAAAAGAAGTCGCAAGGTGTTAAATCGCTTGAACGTGCAGGCCAGGCAATTTCAGTATTGCGACTAATTTTACGCTCATCAAAAAATTCTCTTAAATAATCCAAAGATTCTGCAGTACAGTGACAAGGTGCTCCGTCTTGTTGGAAATATGCATTTTGAAGTTCATCATCATGCAACTGATTGACAAATAGTTGTAAAATTCCGTACGGTACCCTTGAGCAGTTAACGTTCCCTGAAAAAATATTGGTCCAATGATTCGCATTTGGCTTATCGCTGCCCAAACACCAATTTTCTCTGGATGTAGCAATTCTTCATTAATTACATGTGGATTTTCACTTTTCCAAATTCTTGTATTTTGTGAATTTAGGTATCCCGTTTTATAAAACCATGCTTCATCAGTAAAGATGACTCTTTGCGAAAGTTCTCCATTATTGTTCATATTTACAAACCAATTACAAAACTGTAGTCTACGTGGGTCATCAATTTCTAACAATTCTTGTACTGCTGTGACACGGTATGGATAAAGTTGCATATCTTTTTTTAATAACTTGTGAGTTGTACCAACAGAAAGGTTTATTTGTTGACTCAAATGTCGAACAGATGTTTGTGGTTCATTTTACATTATTTCTTCAACACGATTGACAACTTGAGGTGTACGTTTCTTAACTGCTCCGCTGCCTGATTTTCTTAAGAGACTACCAGTTTCAGAAAAAAGTTTTAAAGTTCTATCCAAAGTATTCTTAAATTGTATATAATCTATTACAAAATGTGGAAACTCAACTTGAAATTCTACCATGCAATCTTGAACTGAATAAACCCATAAACGATCAATTTTATTACCACTACGAAAATAAGCCTGGACTAAAAAAATTTTATGTTCTAAAGTGAAAGCCATTTTAAAACTGAGAAGCAATTTATTTAAACCAGAATCGACGCACGATTATTTTATGCACTAACTGATATTTGTGATTGACATTATCAAATGTCATTTGGATTTACGTTTACGGAACAATAAACACATACTAATATATTTGCGTCTTATTGTATCAAAATTTCAAAGTAACCTAGATTGACTTTTCAAATGAACACTTGTTATATCAAATTACAAACTTTCAAATAGAAAATCAGAATATACTTCTAAAAATTGATATCGTCCGAACATTAAGTTGTTAGAGCTCGTAGTTCATACTGCATGCTACTTCGATAGTTCAAAAATTTATGATCACTAAAGACTCGTATCGGTAGAGTAAGGAAAGAAAGAACGAATTTTTTCTTGCACCACGACGAAGACAGTAAGCTTGAAATTCACGGTTGTTTCGCATCCTTATTTGGCACCTTCGGATATCTGGTTGTTCCCAAAGTTAAAGCAGATATTGCAGGATCAACATTTTTCATCAGACAATGAAGTGGGCTGGTGTTCGCAATGATCAATAGTAAACGAGAAAGTTTTTTCCTAGACGGAACATTCAATGTTTGTAGAAATGTGTTGCGCCAAAGATAATTATGAATACAGTGTGTAAACGCATTATTTCGACATACTTTAATATGTAATAGCTGTAATAATATTAAGCATAAAATGCTAATACACGAAAAGTCTATCTCGAACGAGATCAAAGAAAAAAAATTTAATAAATGCGCGTGGCTCGAACCGACTCTGGTAAATATAGTATTTCTTTTATAACTGCAGCGTTACCTTTACTGAAGGGTAATGGTGGAAGTTTTAGACGCGATGATGGATATTGTCAGAAGTCAGAAGTCAGTCTGTTATCAACTACCGTGAAGTATAGCTTATTCAAATCACAAATTAACAGGTATCAACTTACTATACGGCAAAACAGATGAAAATGTTAGAGCTACTAGACGTATTTATGAAGGGCGGCTTCCAAACCGAAGATATCCATTAAATGATTTAATTTTACAAACCGTGTACAGATTGAGAGATTTAGATATATTGCATCTAAGTTATGAAGGCTGTGGCCGTGAAAGACGATCTTCGGCAACGTATTTTTCAAGCTGCGACCTATATCGGTGAAGACCGAGTCCTGTTCGTGAACTTCGAAAGTTTTCCGATCGATTAGAAGCTTGTATTTACGCAAATGACAGCCACATTGAACATCTTTAAGCATTCCACCTGTTTCACACAAATCTGCTCCTTTTAGGGAAAGAAATTGTCATTAAAAAAGGGGCAAATAGAACTAACACAGAAGAAAAATTAACATTCAATTAAAAATTACGAGTGTAATTTATGATTTCTCGGTGTGAATATAATTACTTGAGATAACTAAATTACAAATTCCACATCACCACAAAACAGTTATACCGTTTAATATTTTTAAAGAAATTCGATATTCAATTTTTTTCGGGATATTAGAAAGGTCAGGCCATTGACCTACTTATAAATGACAACGGAACAGCTAACACATCCAGGAAATGGATGAATACATGTTTATAAACTTATCACAGAAAGATGGTACTGAAATGTGAAGGGGATATTTTGATGAACTTGAACAAATAAATGGCTATTTGTGTGTTGGATCGACAACATGTGAACATAAAATCTCTATTTATTTAGATTCAATCTGAATTCAGGACCGTATTTGAGAAGGTTGTGTTTGTAAATTTCCGCAACTATTGAATTGCTTTCTTACGTATCTATTATATACAGGGTACGGCAAAACAAACAGTGCAGTTTTGATGGGCTATTAAAAAAAATGGCACAACTTACGAAAAAGTGGTTTATTCTGCTTGAGTCAGTACTACACCCCATTTTTTCACTTAAGTTTTAAAGATCACATCAGCAAGATGATGTCCTCCAGAAGCGATGCACTGATGTAGGCGATTTCTGAAGTTTTCAACTGCGTTCTGGCATATATCGATCGGAATGGCGGCGATTTCCTTTGTAATACGGATCTTCAGTTCTTGAAAATTGTGAGGACGATGCTGAAAAACCTTTTCCTTGAGGTGCCCCACAGGAAAAAATCGCAAATGCTCAAATCCGGTGATCTCGCCGGCCACCCCAGGTCGCCCCTCAGAGAGACGAGGCGCGCAGGGAACATCTGCCGCAGTTTTGTCATTGAAATCTGCGCTGTGTGGGCCGTAGCCCCGTCTTGTTGGAACCGAATATCCCCAAGGTCTTGTTCTTCAGCCAACCGTGCCAATTGTGGATCAAAAAAAATTTCGAGCATCGAAACATAACGCCGAGCGGTGACGGTTGTTGCATGCTCATCCTCCTCAAAAAAGTATGGTCCAATAACCCCAAATTTGGAAATGGCACACCATACAGTGACTTTCGGGGAGTGGAGAGGTCTCTCGTGAACTTGTCGTGGGTTATTGTCCGACCAATAACGGAAATTCTGTTTGTTTACGGCTCCAGAGAGATGGAAGTGGGCTTCATCACTACTGAAGAACGTTGACCTTGGTGGGATACGGTCTAACATTTCTTGGGCGCGATTCACACGGTTTTGAAAATCTGGAGGCATCAACTCTTGAACCAGCATAATCTTATAGGGATGGAAGAATAAATCTTTATGCAAAATCCTCCTTACAGAGCGGTCGGACATGTTTACTGCAGTTGCATGTCTCCGGGCAGAGCGTGTTGGTGATTGTTCAACAGCTGCTCTCACTAGAGCTACATTTTCGGGAGTTCTCACTGTTCTGGGTCTTCCCATACCCCTAGGCCTTTTTGTTGAACCAGTTTCTTCCAGCGCACGAACCCAACTCGCGATAACATTGCGGTGCGGAACGGGATCACGAAGTGGAATGTTAAAGTGCCGTCGGAAGGTCCGCTGAGTGATGATGAAAGAACGACCGCTTTCAAAAAACGTGCGAACGGCGAAGCCGCGATGCTCTCCGTTCCAAACCATTGCTACGACTGAAAACGGAGTGAGTTACCGGACACAATGAATCCTCTCCCAGGTTCCCATCCTCACCACAGCGGATGTAGTCGCCCATCGCAACTGCACTGTTTGTTTTGCCGCACCCTGTATTATCGTACGTAGGAATATTTTATTAACACCCTGTATTTTTCATTAATTCGTTTTTCATAATTCTTATTTAATAGAGTCAGAAACGTTGTATATCAATCCGTTCTTGTATAATTATTACTCTGGCAGTAGAACTGTTCAAATCCACCTATAATGTTCCTTTTCATGAATACTTTTCTGTGTTTAAGTACGTCTCTGTGTATAGTTACCTAGACAGCAATTTAACCGAAAGTTATTTATACCTTTAATTATCGGAGAAAGTATTCCAAAAAGTTATTCAACCGCCCATTTTCAAGCAATACCCTTGATTTATTGGTTAGTAGTTCTTCAGATTTGGGTAGATTAAAATTTTATGTAATATGCTATTAAATCAAAAATAAACGGCGGCAAAATATTACTTGGAAATGAGAGTTTTCTTACGCGGCGTAGCTTTTAAGGTGTTTTTAATTTAAGTAATCTAACTTTAAGAAGGTTAAGTACAATTTAGTGATTTTGTTTCACAATACATTGATCCACATTTACCCTCTTCGTTATCTTCTTATACTCGTAAAGTGTTAATTAATTTTAATAAATGATAATGCTTTCATCCAAATTAATTTAAGCTAGCTATTTAAAACTAAATAGCAAACTTAAACCGCAAAAAGTATGAATTACGAAGAAAAGGAAAAAATAATATCAAAAGCCAAAAAATAGAAATCGATATTTTCCGGAAAGAAACCAATGTTAATAGATTCATCACCGCGGATTCAAATCATAGTTATCAACATAAGACAGCTTCCTTTAATTTCTTAGTCAATCGGTTACTAAATTTTCCATTAACAAAAGAGAGATATGAAAAAGAACTAGATTTCATTAAAAATATCGCGACATACAATGGCTTTGACATAGAAATAATAAATAAATTAATTAGAAAAACAAAAATAAAAAATACAATCCGCGAATCCACAAGTTTGATATCTCAAAGTAACCAGGAGAAAAAGTACATGTGTTTACCATACCACCCCGTCACGAAAAACATTAATAAAGTTGTGAAAGAAAGAGGTCTCCAGGTTGCCTTTCGGTCCGAAAATACTATGAAAAGTCTCCTAGGGAATACTAAAGATAGAGTTAATTTGAATTCGAAATCAGGTATATACGAAATTAGTTGCGAGGATTGTAATTTGAAATATATAAGCCAAACAAAACGACCAATAATAACCCGTTTTAAAGAACACATATCACATATTAAATACAATAGACCGGATAATTCTAATGTTGCCAACCACGCTTTAAGCACACTACACAATGTGTCGATCACAGGGTTGAAGCTGGTCAAAGGAATTAATAAACCCCGCGAACTAGATGCTTATGAAAGTATACATATCGCGAAAAATAAACAATATTCCACGAAAGAGACTTTTCGGCAAAGTCTCTTTCGTCCGTCAGATGTCACTTATTAAATAAGTGCCACCTTATAGGATGAAATTTGCTTTATCTTGTAGGCGATTTCAGCGTAATGTATATACAGATACAGATCTATTCATAAAGATTTGTATCATTTGTATAACATTGCTTCACTAGCTTGACTGAGGACGCCTAGATGGCAGAAACACGTGTCTTAAGCAGAAGTAAATACTGAAAATACGAGGTGTATTGTCCATGTGTACAGTTACAGATATGCTTATTACATGTCTGTTTCAATTCTTACTTTAGTATTAAGTGTTTGTTATTAAAATCATTTGGCAATGCAAATTCTATTCACAAGAAAATGTTGATAACTTTGCAGAAGGCTAGTTTTTCATGGTATGCTTGTGTTAAATCCGATCATCAAACTTTAGTTTAAGAGCAGTTGTTAAATATAGTTAGTTATTAGGTTAGTTAGCTATTAGGTAGTTGTTATTACAGTTTGTAACCACGCTGTTCACTAGATATGAATCATTTCCAAAATAGTTTTAGTCATTCCTTCTTTTTAATTTCACAATGACATAATTAACAAATTAACTCATTTTATTTACTTACAGGTAATGATACCACGATAGCCGAACATATTAATAACTAATTGTCATTTATTTTAATCGTCATGTAAATACAGACAATATGGCAAGACCATTTAGATAAACGAGTATTCTGAAAGGCGAGTATACATATGGATATTAAAACAATCTGATCGAACTTTATCTGAACACGAATTATTATTGCGTATTCTCTTTGTATTTGATAAAGGTACACAAATACGTAACGTTACGCCTATTGTGTTATTGAGTTTATTATGATCACAAACATTTCCCAATTGTCAAAAATATTATCTACAAGTACTACTTACTCCAATTTCTGTGTATGTATCCTTTGAAATTCTTTTATTTATTATTTCAATTGCGGGATGAGAAAAGTAATATAACTAAGAGATGGAGAGTGGCTGCGATTTTCATAATAATAAAGATATGCTGGGAAACTTAAACATACCTAAATATGAAGATAAGACTGCAAAGCGAACATTTTAATGCAGAAGCTCAGGTTGATGATTTACAAGGAGTTTTAAAGTTTATTTCAATCGATAGATTACACTGGCCATGATTTTTACACATGATTTTTGTTGACTTCTAAGTTCGTTTTTTACTAATTCGGTTGTTCTGAATCCGAAAATTATATTAGTTTTTGCGTATCACGTCAAAATTAAATGGTATACTGTACTATGAAACCTATCAAGATGACTATGAAGGCAATGAAGCTTTATGCTCATGTTACAACCTAGACAGCGAAACTTTTTAAGCATTGATTGTTCTAGATTTTTATAACTGCAGGCCTTTTGGTTTCCAAGATAATTGTTCGCGACCATCGTGAATGAAGTCCAGGTTTCTTTCTCAGCTTCGTTCATAGAGTTGATGAAATTTGAATCTCATTAAAGTTAAAAGTTACATTGCAAATCTAGAGCTTTAACATATTACTTCATAAGACCCAATTTGATGTGAAGAGGTGGAAAAATTACTTTCTCTCTATCGACTAAAGGTTGACTTATAATATTCTTTTCTCCAACATCTAGGGATGTTCTGAGGAACCAATGTTTCTGAATTTAGTGTTGGTTTCTAGCTCGACTATCCCAAAGGCATAAAAAGCACTGAAATTTTGTGTATCCTCTTTGAAAGCCAAGTAAAAAGTTTACCATTTTGAGATTAACACAGAAGACCCAGTTATGGTCTGTATATTTTAGTAACTTTATAACCTTCTCAATGTTGTCATATGTTTCCTTTAATTGAATTGAATATCCAATAGGAATTGAACCGAAAACATTCCAGTTGTGTTAGAGGCTTCTGCTGGAACTGTCGATAAACAAACACCACTTAAATCAACTTTTTTATTATAATCAACGAGAATGTGATAATAGTGGGCTGGAGCACTGTCATGCGCAAACTAAAGCCCCTGCAAATTGGCAAGCGGAATATCTTCTAGAATCTCATCAAGATTATTTTCCAAAAATGCAAGTAAGATATTCCTGAAAGCCTAGATGGCAAAAAGAACGGGCTTATGAGATTGTCACCAAGAAGACCACACCAGACATTTAATGAAAAGGTATGTTGGTAATGTATAGTAACAGTTGTATGAGGGTTTTCTTCGGGTGTTTCGAAAATTAGTAATTCCATTTCTTGTAAAGCAAGATTCGTCTGTAACCAGCAGGCAGTTCAGGAATTTAGGATCACGTGTGCATTGTGTAATTAACTACTGAGAGAAATTCCTGCGTTTGTTATAATCTTGTGGTAACAAATCTTGCACAGGCGTAACATGAAATGCATACATTTGTTGTTCGTAGAATGTTCGCCATACACTGGTCGAAGAAGCATCGAAACAAAGTGAAATCTTCTGGTGCTTGTACTAGAAAATAACTGAACAGCATTGAATATTTCTTCTTTAACGTTTGCAGTCCCTCGAAATCTTTGTCGGCCGGAAACTCGTACAGGTTTCAGCGTGCCACTTTTCCTAGGACGTCTTTCAGTGACTTCAAACATTTTACGATTTGGTATTCTTCGGTTGATAAATTTTTCATGACATCTTCGAACAGTAGCCACACCATTCCTATGTACCTCGCCATAAGCTAAAAGCATGTTTGTTCTGCAATGTCAACAAATTTGTGGTGTCTCCGTCCATGATAATTAAAAATTGAACTCTCACAATATTCACTCATACGAAAATGCACAGAACTAGTAACACAGATGAGTAACTTGCATAAACAATGTTTAATACTAATTGACAGATTTTTAATCACCTGTCACGCAAATAAACGATGTTCAATTGCTTCAAAGCTTCTCAAACTACGGCTACTTAATTAACATCTGATTTTGAGATAAAATAAGTAAATCTAAATACAGAGTATAGTTGGAAGAATTTCTCAAAAAGAATATGATTCTTTAACTAATTAACTAATAGTAACTTCTAAGAAGTTCATTAACAAGTGCTATATAATTGTCAGATTTTCTATTTTCTAGAAAATTGTGGGTCACCAAGTCACTTAAGATTTCTTCAAATTTATTATCTTGTTGTAGAAGTTTAATTTGGGATACTACAAAAATTCCCTCTTTAAGTTTTACATCTGAGTTTGGGAGAGATTTTTGTTTTGGAATCCACGGCCATCTTTATCCGTTGCTTTCACATAATTTTTCATCAAGCCTAATTTTATGTGTAATGGCGGTAGAAGTATTTTATCAGGTTCAACTAGTGATTTATGAAGTATATCCTTTTGTCCAGGAATATACTGACCTCTGATTGGACAGTCTTTAATAATGTAGCAATTCTTTGTATACCGTAGTTGTAAACCAAGTACAATTGCTACAACTTTGAGGTCTGCGCTGATTTACCATTTGTACATTTTGTAATTAATTCTGTCTAGAAGAAAAGTAATATTTTCATACGTTGCTTTTTAGTAGATTGCGTGGCGATCGAGGATGGATGGATAAACGTTTCCTATGGGAAGAAGGACAGCTCACTATGCCCTTAATGATTTTTTAATAATTAATATTTTTTACCAACGAAATATTTCCAAATCGGTGGATTGCTCGTAGAGGATTCATTGAATGACCCGCACTGTCTCCAGATTTAAATCTCCCACGGATTTTTTTCCTTTGGGGTCATTTGAGATCTGTGGTTTATACTAGACGACCGCATAATCTAGACGAGTTACGGCAGAGAATTGAGGAAGTGCAATTAATTCGTTAGGAGGCTTTGGAAAATGTCATTCAAGAATTTGTTCACAGACTTGCATATTGTCAAGAAGTGAACAGTCATAATTTCAAGAACTTTCTTAACTGATATTAATTTTGTTTATACAGGGTGTAAAAAAAAGTAGTTCGGATATTTTGCCTATTAATGGTTCTCATTAAGATAAAAAAAGTCTTAGTCCCAAAATCAGTCGTTTCGGACATATAAACAATTCCGATATTGTTATTGACTAAAGCGGTTTAGTCATTAAGTGTTCTTTTAATAGGAAAACATACATACAAAAATTAACAACTGAACAAGCGATGCTTAAATTAAATGTTCGACATGACCTCCTTCCATGTGCAAACATACTTGAAATCTACGCACAAATGAATTTCGCACTCTTTCGAAGATTCCTGAAGAGTGGCGAATTGTCTCACATGCGTTTTGTATTCGTCGCTGGAGATCTTCTATGTCATTTACGGGTGTGGAATATACTAACGATTTTAAGTAACCTCAAGAGAAAAAAAAGTCTAGTGGATTAAAATCAGGTGATCTAGGTGTAGTTGCGTCATCATCCATCTACCACATCTGTAATCTATATCTTCTAATAATATTGGAAAAGTGTTTCGCAGAAATTCCAGATAAATTTCAGCAGTTAAGCGATTAGGAAGCAAAGCTGGTCCTATCAGTCGATCGTCTAGAATATCAAACCGAACATGAACAGAAAACCTATGCTGACTCCTTGATTCCACAACAGCGTGAGGATTTTCGTACGCCAAAACGTGACTATTATGAAAATTAATAATGCCGTCTTTAGTAAATTCGGCTTCATCGCCGAATAAAACTATAGTACGAAAGATAGGATTTTCTGCAATTTTTTGCAAAATCATTTCACAAAACATACTTCGTAGGAGCGGTTAGTGCTTGCACTCATTGAAGATGATAAGGATACAGTTGTCGCAGGTATAAAGTCTTCCAAACTAGAAGAGCGCTAATATTTACTGCAGCAGAGACCCTTCTAACACTAATACCTGGATATTCTTCAACCCTTCTTAAATCATCCTTTTCTACTGCAGGAGTACAAACAGATCGAGGTCTACCAGCATTGCGATAATTTGGTTTAAACAAACCCACCTCTGATAGACGTTGATCCACTTTTGTAAAGAAATTATCACTAGGTAAAATACGATTAGGGTAAAGCTTCCGCATAAAGGTGACGTGCCTCATAAACATTACCATACAAAAAGTGAATGTCTGCCATTTCTGCATTCGTGTATCTCTTCATATTTCACCTACAGCAAAAGCGAGGTCGATATGACATATGACATTACAGTAAATAACGAAAAATAATAGTATATTCTTCAACGAGCGTATAATGACGGCTATTATTCACGAGGGTGAAAATTACCACGCGAGCCGTAGGCGGGCATTGTAATCACCCGAGTTAATAATAGCCTATTATACGCGAGTTAAAGACTATACTTTCTCTACGGCTACAGGATTAAATAAAAAAGAGAGTTATCTTAAAATTAGAACAACTACTAATATTTATTACTGATGGTTTTGAATTTTTATCAAAATTCACTTCATTCAAAGTATGAGTGTTTGAAAATGTTTGTTGTGTATTATGAAGAGTTCCTGTAGTCTGTTCTATCGAGTGAAGTATTTTGTCTGCCGTGTTTATTTTATTTTTCATGGAATCATCCACGTAGCCTTCAGCTACTGATGTACTTTTCAAGCCCCATGTCGTTTAAGATCAGTAATATCTCCACCTGCATCAATTAGCAATGTACCCGAAGATCTACGGAAGCTATGTCCAGTGTATAAATTTGCATTTGGCAATTTTAAGTAGCTAGCTATTTTTTGCCCATTAAACTAAATTTATTAATACCATTTTTTTGTACGGTGCACTTTCCATGCTGGTAGTTTAAGAAAATTGTCGTATTAACTGGACGAAGGTTAGTATATTTCTTACATATTGCTATGTATTGTGGTGTTGATTAACTTATTTAAATTGGCCCACAATACACAATAGCTTGCACAGTTTCACTCAAATCGGTACAGCTTTCCAGGAGCTCTTGTATCTTCAGGGTTACCCTCAAAGGGTATGTGTTAAATAAAACAAAAGGTATTAGCAACACAAACATTTACTACAAAAGAAAAAAAAAATTTCAACTTTCTAGAGTATAAAGAAGTGCTGAAGCAACAATTGTGCAACAGCGTGAGGAAAAGTTTTATAAATAATGACTTATATAAGATAAAAAACCTCACTTTGACCGCGAACAAAATTAAACTAATTAAATATTTAGGAAAACTATCAGACTTCAATAATTACGTTATTCTCAATTTCAAACGTCAAACAGAAAAATAACTGTAAGCGCGCGCATCAAAATTAACCCATGCGCACATTCAACATGGTAAAAATGTAATTTTCCCACCAATTCCTACTTTCTAAAATATATTACTGATAAAAAAATACTACATAAAACGTATGAAAATTTTCCTTGATATTTATCTGACTATAAATATATTTTATAAACTAATAATTTACTGAATTTACGAGCTCAATCAATATACAAATCATATAACTAAATTAATATATAAATAATTATACTTGCAAATATACAAGTACATTAATTAATGTAGTCGTCACACTTCACAAAAAATTCTAAAAGAGAGATTTCAGATAGGTCGCATAAATCAAAAATTACAAGTATCAGAAACTCATAATTAATCGGGAATTACTTCAAACACATCAGTAATAACTCAACTAAAAACATAAACCTAAATTAACAATAAAATAGTGAATAAACAGGAAGTCTTTATTCAGCAAAAATTAACTGAACCTATCTGTCTAATGGATAGAAAATCTCTAACTCCTTCCTCTCGGAAACGAAAATATCACCCTCCCTAAAACAAAATCAAAAGACCGGCTACAACGATATACTTCCGCTTGGCCGGGACTGCGTACATCAAGACCACGCTCGAACGTTCTACAGACGTGGACCAAAATATACATTATAAACGAATTTTAATAAAATATTTACTATCTCTAAATATTTTCCTGGAATAAAATGTACATAAATATATAGTCTCTTATAGTTTCTTTAAATTCTTTCTTCGGGGAAAAATTCATGACAATATGTCATAAAATTTTCCAGTGATTAGAAATTTCCTTACAATTTTTGTTTTAGTGTTTGGTACAGTTATTGAAAAATCTGATTGCAGGTTTTCTATGTGTTGCACCTGCATACAATGCATTTCATTATTGCGACAAGCACCCATTATTCCCATTATCAACACAACCTTAAAAAATGAAATTTTCATTTAGCAACATTTTAATGAAGTTTATAAAGTACGCAAATCTTTTACCTTAGTTGCAAGATATAGATCATCCGGAGCTTCTGTAATTATTTATTTATTTCTTCGGGAGTGAATGTTTTTGACTTTTTCACTTGATACCCTTCCGATTTCCATTTGAGGAATGCACGTAGTTTCGAATAATTTGATATATTTATTTCATTATTTACTATCAATGGGCTCCGTAATAGTGAGTATATTTTCCATAAAGAGGAAGATTTGTACTTTTCAGAGAGTTTTGAAAATAGGCCAAAATAACGTTTTCAGAAAACGAATTTATCTTATTTATACTTCTCCATTCCATAAAAGCCATGTACGCTTGATCATAGAATTTCTTAGGTTTTTTGGGTAATAAGTTTATAGATGTTGCTTTTGCAATGTCTACAATATCTGTTGGAGGTGTACACATTTCATCATTATCGCTTTCATTAGCGACAAAGCTCATTTTTTAGGAGGAAATGCGAACAACGTAAGATAGTCAGAAAATGTATTTGACGTTTTAAATTTTGACATGTTTAGCGGTTGCTAGGTAACGCAAACCTTATACTGCATCAATGGTGTACGGCCCGTTTAATAATGAAAATACGAGTGATTTTATTGGTCAACAGGCCGTGTATATTAATGATTCATTAGTTTCATTACACACAGGGTGAAGAATTGATGCCATTATACAATTGAATAAATATGCAGAATGAATATATTATTCAATAGCCGTAGAGAAAAGCTAGGATACACATTTATTGTACATGGGTAACATAAGCAACAGTCTAGTTATGCTTTTGATGAAAAAAATGTAAAATCAATTATAACTCAGAAACGGCTGGTTTTAGGACCTAGGTTTGCTAAGACTTTTTTCTTTATATTAATGAGAACCATTAGTGGGTCAAATTTCCGAACAACTTTTTTTAACACCCTGTATTTTTCGTGTTCATTTTTCTTGTTCTCAATAAAATTTGCATTATTAGATTTAATTAAATGTCTCTGTCGTTGTTGAACAAAACGATACCAAACCTTAATATTGCTAAACTCCCAGAGCAGAGCTCTATTGAAGTTCGTAAAAATATATTTCATTTAAAATAAAAAAAGTTCACATCATTTCTGACTTAATCGGAAGTCTGATTTGGAAATAAATATGCTCTTTGAATTCATTACACGGGTCAACACAAAATTTGACTTTGACTTTAAAACATAAAAATTCGATATTTTAGGTCGTAATTAGACGAAAATAAACCCCAAATATAGTCTCCCATCATGTTTTCATTGTATTGGCCTTGATAACGTTGTTCGAAGCTCATAATGTCCTGATGAAAACGTTCTCCTTGTTCTTCTGAATACGCTCCCATGTTGTTTTTAAATTTATCTAAATGAGCATGCAGCATATGTACTTTTAATGACATCCTGCAGCCCATGGCCTTAAAATTTTTTAGCATATCCGCAACTAGCTTTTCGTAGTTTTCAGCTTTGTAATTTCCTAAAAATCCAGAAACTACTGCTTTAAAACTGTTCCAACTCGCTTTTTGAGTACAATTCAGCAACGTTGGAAATTTTTCATCGGCGAAAATCTGTCTAATTTGCGGACCAACAAAAACCCCAGCTTTAGCTTTTGCTTCTGATAACTTCGGAAAAAACTTTCCAAACTATCCAAAAGCTTCTGAAGTTTCATCCAGTTTTTTAACAAATTGTTTCATCAACCCTAACTTAATGTGCAGAGGTGGCATTAACACTTTTTCCGCTTCAACAATCGGCTCAAATGTTACGTTTTATTATCCGACACAAAGTTCTGTTCTTACAGGTCATGACCGTTGAATATAGTGCTTAGCATCCGCTCTGCTATCCCATAAGCACAGATAACACGGATACTTTGTATATCCGCTCTGTAGTCCCATTAAAAATCCCACCATTTTAAAATCTCCAATCAGCTGCCAGTTATACTCGCGATACTTTACAGATTCAAGCAAGATTTTAACACTGTCATAATTTTCTTTAAGATGTACTGAGTGAGCGATTGGAAGAGATGGGAATTTATTTCCGTTGTGTAATAAAACAGCTTTTAAGCTTTTTGTAGAGCTGTCAATAAATAAACGCCATTCGCTAGGAACACAGGGTATGCCAATTTCTTCGAACATACCCTTTATGTCATTGCAAAAACAAAGTCCATCTTCTTTTGTGAAAAATGTTGAGAATGTTTCATGCCTAGTCCGCTGATCCGTGATATTAACATCATCAAGCAAATTCTACTGTTTTAAGCGAGAGCCTAAAAGCTCTGCTTTATTTTTTGGCAAATTTAAATCTCTTATCAAGTCGTTAAAATCTTCTGTAGTAATAAGATGGTGTTTTGGTTGTTCTGGTGTAAGTGAAAACTCCTTACGGAATTACTTTTATTAGAACTAAGAGATGAGCTACTTTTCTGCGATAATTTTTTTTCGCGGCTCAGGTACTGGTCGTATCAGGTTATGTGCAACTGGAGCAGAAGAAGATTCAAGGTCAGGATATTTGATAGGTTTTGCATTTTTACCTCTACGTCTTTTACTCGGATTCACAATGCAAAAGTAGCAGTCAATGACGTGGTCTTTTGGTTGTCGCCAGATCCTTGGTATTGTAAATTTCATGGACCTCTTCTCACCTCGATACCAACTTAAAATGTAGAAATAAAAATTAATATGTCTATTATATTTGATTTACAATAACTACAAGCAACATGTGGAGCATGGCTTGTCTTGATGCCGAACAGGACAGTCAAAATATGCTTCGTAGGCTTCACAGAGAACGTCAGATGTCTTTAGTTCGTATTTGACGTCTCGAACTTTAATAAATTGACCACATATATAACAAAATGCATCAGCGTCATATTTACACTTTCGCGATATTTTAAGTTTTTATAGACTTGTACAAAACACCTGATCGCTGTTTATCACTAGAGTGCCATCTAGCGGCACTATGTGAACGTAAAAACCCCACTCTGTTCGCGCGGTATTTTTGAATGTATTAAAATTAATTAAAATTTATAAAGAAAATAAAAAATGAGTATTATTACTATAACTATCACAAAAGCAAACTTTATATCAAAAAAAGCTATTTTCTTTTCGTTTTTGTGCATAATTAACCGAAAAATCATAAAATAAACTTTAGGACAATGAACGAAAATTTTTTTGTAGAGTCGTGTTATTTGCACTAAGGTAAGTGTGGAAAATTTTATGAAAATCTAAGTAGCCATATCAAAGATATTCGAATGGATGTATGCTTTTGCCTAACCGTGTATAATAACTATGTTTTTTGTGAAACGATCTCTTCAATGTAGCTTTGTTTCAATAAATTTGTGTTGTTGCATTTGATAATGATTTTTAGTAGGCGTGCTTGTAAGAGTAGATATTGTACCAGATATGCTTTCTAAGGTTAAATTTGTAAATTTACGTATAATTTTCAACATATAAAAGTAGTCTGCGCTCTAATGTATGCATAAGGATTGTTCTCAATGTGAAACACAATGTATTTTGTTCTGTGTGCATAACAGCATAATCTTAGCTGACTGTGATATCTATACAACCTATGTTTCTAATATCATTTTCTGATTTTCATTCGAACAAATATTTCGTAGATACAAACAAGTTATGTTATATGAGAAAATACATAAATCATGGTATCTATTTGTTTGTAGATTTTCACGTCATTGCTACTGTGCTGCTCCAACATCCATCTTTCTCTTCAGCAGCGTGGGTAGAATAGAAAGAATGTACATAAATACGTATATATCCATTGATAAAATTCGCAAAATACACACAAGAAAAGTGGTAAAATGAGCGCGCACACTGTAAACCGAAGGATACCGGTCGGCGATTGGCTGAGCTTTTGCTCTTTTGCCCACGGATACCACCCCATTGGTCGCTGGAAACTCTATTAAGCGTTGTGGTTTTTGGCGCGAGTTTAGTGCCGATCTTCACCTTGTGCTTGGCGTTTTCACACTGCTATTTCAGAGCGGTAAGTGTAATCCTGCGAGTTGTCCTGCACGCGTTCACGGAGGACTTGAAGCCGGCGAGCGAACAGAAGTGGTAAGTCTTTTTTCTAATCTGCTTTTTTATTGACGATTCGATTTTCAAACAAAGTCTATAATTATGAGACTATTATATTTCGTAAAAGTTTGAAAATATTGTGCGTTGGAAATAATATTTTTCCGAGCTTTAATAATATTATTTTATTTAAATTTAAAATGTTTCTTACTTTGATTGTCATTAGAGAATTTATTTGATCTATATTTTGTTATATTCTAGAAACGGTCAAGAAATGAAATACATTTATTTTATCTACATCACGTTAGTATTATTATATTTTAATAACCGAAACTATTGTCTAAAATATTCGGTTTAACTTGAAGTTATATTCACCAAAATAATTTCAAGATTACATCTTGTATTTTGCTTATTATAAAATAGTCCTGTTGCTTTTGAAATATGTTGGCATAATTATCGCTAATTATTCTTTTAATTTCTAAAGTAATTAAACTTGCTAAGAATTCTCTATTAATCGATAGTTTTGTTATATAAAACTTTTTAGTATATAAGTTGAACACAGTTAGGAAACGAAAGAGAAATATTTATAATATAATTATATTGCTTATAATTAATATAAAATATATATTGATTTGCAATAAACAAAACTGAAACTAATATTAATCTAATTTACATTGCTATCTAGAATGATAATTAAAAAAAATTAAATAAAAATTATCTGTTAGTAAGAGTAAAGAAACTTGTATACTAAGCAATTCATGTAAATTTTATCGTAAAATTATTCATGCAAAAGCGATTGCTTGGCACAATATTTTTACAAATTTTTAACTGTATTCTATTATGAATAAAATAAAATTAAAAAAAACCCTTACCACAATCGAATTTAATGATTCTAAATACGTATTTCTACAACCACGTTGTCATCTTCAGTAGAAAAACAGTGTAACATTTGAACGCACAAAAACACTCACAGAAGGATTGTTCTGAACGTCTTCTAGTTTAACACTAAATTCTTCAATCTTAAATGCTACAAAAATTACCTACATTTTGGCAAACCCCACCTATTCATGCAAGAGCATTAACCCATTATTTGGAAATTCTATAGAAAAACCGATTAAAAATATTATAAAAGCCGTAATTTAACATACATTAAAAATCCAATTATGAAACTAATCCTTAAATTATGTTGAAATATAAATTTGGAAATTAATGTCGAGTCAGAATATTTTAATTTCAAATATTGTAATGAAACGAATTTAAAAATAAATTCCATGAATTCGAATATTTTTTAATGGTTTTCCTATTTTTCTTGCTTTAATAACATCTAACTGTCAATTAACTCAAATAAAGAAGAACCTGGTATAGGACCCAAATCTGCGTTAATTACTTTATTCCTATTTTTAAAGATAAAAATGCTCTCAAAACTATCTAATTCGCTGGGGGGCGTGTGACGTTTTTTATTAATCTCAGACAGTCAGATGTTACGTTGTGATCTGATTCAAGAATATGTCGGGCAACACTTGATTTTTCCGGTCTATTGAATCTAATATGCGAAACATGTTCTTTATATCGAGTTAGAATCGAACGTTTTGTTTGGCCAACATATTTTTTATCACAATCCTTACAATTTATTTCATAGATACCAGATTTGTTGTTTACCTCAACTTTGTCTTTCGCGTTGCCTAAGAGAGATTTTAGGGAGTTATTCGACCGAAATGCTACTTGAACATTATACTGTTTAAAGGTTTTACTTAAATTTTTCGTAGTTTCGTGAAACGGTAAACTAATAAATTTTTTGCTCGAATCAATTTGACGTAGCAAACATGTGGAATCCTGAATTGTTTTTTTTACTTTATGTTTTCTAACTAGCTTGTTTATTATTTCTGAATCGAAACCGTTGTAACTCGCGATTTTCTTAATTAAAGTTAATTCCTTTTCATATCTATCCTTTGTCAATGGCATACTTAACAAACGATTGATAAGAAAATTGAAAGAGGCACTCTTGTGCTGAAAAGTATGGTTTGAATCTGCGGTTATATATCTGTTAACGCTGGTTCCTTTTCGGTAAATATCAAACTCTAAGTTTTTGTCATTCCTAATTACTAAGGTATCTAAAAATGGCAAAAAAGTGTTACACTGTTTTTTCTAATGAAGATGACAACGTCGTTGTAGAAATACGTATTTAGAGTCATTAAAGTCTATTGTGGTAAGGGTTTTTTAATTTTATTTTATTCACTTATAAGCCACAGTCTCCGATTTGTTAGTTGTATCCTATTATGTCTATAATATTCGTGTTAAATGGAAAGCTAATCATTTTTTATACATTTTTTCTTACCTTGTAATTTTGCAAAAGTATCATATTGATTTGATTTTATCAGGAGACAATGATTTCAAGTACTTATTTCTATACAAAATTTCACGAAATTATACATATTTAACCTCACGATATCTAGTGCCCATATTGCGGTAGGTCTGTCTTAATTCAGTAGAATTAATATCGCAATATGTAGAACAAAAATTATTAAAATAATATTAAACTGCTTTACCCTATTTTTATTTGAATTTTTGAATTTAATACTTTTGCACGTTATACATACAGGTTCAGGAAAATATGTGGGAACACCAGATTTCTGTCAAAATTATGTATTCTTTTAAAAAAGAACTTTAATAATAGCTATTTATGTAACCAGTTATGAAATGGCTTATTTTGTGTAACGAAATGGAATATTTGCAAAATAACATGAGTTACACAAAATAACATTTCATAACGTGTCGCATAAGATTTTATCTAATTTTGGCCAAAACATAGTTTTATAATTTTCCAGTTGATGTGATATTAAGTGTCATAACTAATTTCCTTAGAAACGTCATACGACATAAGTCGTATTAAATTAGTAATGACATTGATAATAATTCCATTTGACTTGATAGATTTATTTGTTTATCCAACACCTCCTAATAATAGACCTATAACTATGGAGATTTTAAATCAATTATGTAGCTTATAACTCACTAGTGAGTTAAAATCTTAATTTATCTCACTAGTGAGATAAAACAAGGTGAAATTTAGATTGCATAGAGACATTCAAACTGCTATAGTATTAACACATTTATATTAATTCTAAAGGGTAAACAATAGCAACTAATTAACATTTACATTAATATTAAAGTTGAAGGAAATCCTCTTTTTATCTGACTCTGCATTCAGGTTATTCGAATTTAGAGTTATACTAGAAGACGTATTTGAAGTATCCTGAACAGAAATTTGATGAGCAGAAGTCGAGGACGTTAGACTGTCTGGACCTTGTATCTTTCTGGCTATATCAATCTTGTTGGATACTGAATCTTATATGTAACCTTCTGCCACAGTGGACGATTTCCACCCACCATGTCGTTTAACTGTTGTAATATCAGCTCCTGCGTTTGCCAGAAGAGATGCTGACGAACGTCTCAGACTATGTCCTGTATATAATTGAGCTTCTGGTAGGTTCAGGAAAGATGCAACTTTCTGAGGTATCTTAGAAATGGAGTTAATTCCAACTGGCTGGATAGTGCATTTTTCTTTCTTGTAATTTAGGAAGAATCTGCCATGTGGAATACCTTTTGGTCTCATACAGACATATTTTCTGTAGAGGTCAAGAATATCTGTTGTAAAACCTTCTGCCTTAACAGTGAAACTTCTAGATACGTTTGCCCTTGTGTCAGGTATCGAAACATACAAGTATCCTCCTTTATCTTCTATATCGTCAACTTTCAGCTTAGTTATTTCATCACAACGACACGCACCTGATATACCCATTATTAAGGCAACCTGCATAGAATACACGAACGAATAATGAATAAATATTTTGAATTAAATATAAGAAAATAAATAATACCTTCATCATCAAATATTTATTGTTAGGAGCCTCATTCAGAAACTTCTCTATATGTAGTCTCTCCAAGATTTTCGCCTTTTTGGACTTGTGGGTTCTTGCCTCACTCTTCAAATAGGAAATCAGTTTTCCGTATTTCGATATGTCACTATTCATATACACTTTCAAAGTACTTCTTAACATGGAATACTGCGTCCACAATGAAGAAGGTGCTATTTTCCTTCTATAAATATGGAAATACGCCAGCATAACTTCTTCCAGTTAATTCCAGTGATACTTTGCTGTTTTTTCCATTCTTCAAAATGACGAAATTCTTTGTCGTAATTATCCTTCGATTTTTTGGGCAGTAATTTATAACATGCTGCTTGAGCTTCTTTCTTAACTTCTAGCGGAATGAAAACAGCCTCTTCCATTACCATCAACTTTTAACTGCAGTATTATTAATCAATCACTAATTTTGTTTGCTTGTTGATTTGCATTATTTATTCTCCATAGTAACTGTATTACTGTATATGAACTTTTTGCATTAGTCGTTTATAATTTAGATTTGACATGGAACGTCAAATTTATAATTTAAATTTGACATGGAACGTCAAATTTATAAAACATTAAAAGCCATTTTGAACGGATCTTAAGAGGTGTTGGATAAAGTTATGTATTGCACACGTGTGTTAATTACAAATAAGTCACTTGAGAAAAGTAGCTGACTCGTCCTAGCAGACTCGTGAGCTAAACATTTTCTCGCGTGACTTATTTGTAACATAACACACTTGTACAATAAATAACTATAGTTTAAGTATAAATACTTACTTTTATTAGCTAAATATTTCTTTGCATTGTACAAATAAAATGTCTAAGCGATATAGAAGAGGCCGCACAAAGTGCATTATCGACTGTAATTCCACAAAAGTCTAAAGCCCGGTTCCTTTTTATCTTATGAAAAATTTGGGAAGTGGTTTGAAAACCAAAAAATTAAAGCGGTTAATGAAATGGTTTTATTAGCCTATTTCGAGGGAAGAAAGAATCAAAAATCTTCAACACTCTGAACTCTTTATTCCATGTTGCGAAGTGAATTGTCTTTGAAGAAGCATATTGATATTGCAAAATATACCAGTTTACGTGCATTTCTAGAGAGGAATTTTCTTGATCTTATTAAAAAGTATATTTCTTTGTATCCATGAAACGTTAAACACGATAGGTTTTTCGTCAAATCTTTCTTATTTACCGGACACTGCTTCAGAATGTCGTCAGCTACCTTTTTGGCAGATTCTGGTGCGGATATTTTGAAGGACTTCCAGCCTCCATGTCGTTTACATGGAGGCTGGAAGTCCAATACTGTAGCGGAAGGTTATGTAGAGAATTCTATAGAAAATAAGAAAAGGATTGCCATTTATATTTTTGGTGAATCAAGCTCAAATGTTCCGTTTTGCATCTTGAAATCAGAGCAGCTGCCATGAATTCTACGTCTGCAGGAGTTAATTAATGTTCACTTTGTCTCATAAATGTTTATAATGCATAAAATTAAGGTTTACACAGTTTGTGCCATTAAACGTTCGTCTTATCTGTGTTGTCTTTATTAACTGGTGATGAAATGAATTTTTCATCAGTGGTTATGAAATATTTTTCATTACGTAACTAGTTACGAAAAGTAAAAAGCGTTTCCTAACGTCATACAGTTTTGAAAAGTGTCACTTTATGTGTCAAAATTAGATAAAAGTTTTTGTATTATTTTTATTCTGCTCTATCACATACTTTATTTTTCTACAACTTTCACTTGTTTCGAGATATGGCGTCATCGGTAGTTCTTTTAAATGGATCACCCTGTATATTTTAACATTTTTGGATAGACACATTTTCAAGAATTACAAGGATATACGGTTTATATGTTTTAACATATTGGAAAAGGTTAGCAACAAGAAATTATTGAAAACAATAGAATTCATAAATAAATGTTCAAACTGATGACCTTCTGCAGCCTGGTAGTATCCTAGTCTATCAACGAAAGACCTTAATGTCTTCTGAATCATTTCTTGTGCTATCTCTTGAAAGGCCATCCTAATTCGATCGTCCAACTCTTCGAGCGAGAGGTTTAGTCTTATAGACATTAGGTTTCAAATGCCCGCAAAGGAAAAAGTCTAAAGGACCCAAATCGGGCGACCGCGGAGGTCATTCAATATATCCTCTTCGAACTATCCAATGCTGTGGAAATACTTCATTTAGGTATGCACGCACGTCAATTCCATAATGCGGCGGGGCTTCATCTTGCTGATACCAGATGTCATCTGAGAATAGTGCAGGATTTATGGGGTTTGGAAATAAATGAAATTAATCCTGGAACAATTTCCTCACTATTGTAAATAACGAATAGCGTACAAATTTTTCCTTAAAATGAAAGGTCCGATTATGTATCCTTCGATTAAACCTGCCCATACATTTAATTTTTGAGGATATTGTGTGTAATTTTCTTGAATCCAATGAGGATTCTGATCACTCCAGCAGCGACAGTTATGTCGATTTACATGTCCATGTAGGAAAAATGTCGCTTCGTCGGAGAATAAAATGTTATTGATAAAGTTACCATTACGATAAATCATATTTATCATTTCTTCACAAAACTGCATCCTTCTATCGGGATCATCTTCATTGAATTCTCGTCTAAATGTACTTTATACTTTATACTTATTTTATAGTACCAGTTATATACCAGTTTTTATAGTGATGTTTTTGGTTCTTCTTGAAGATTAATAAGAACAGCCAATGAATTATCATGTGTAGCCGTTCTACGTCGATTGGTTTTTGGCAAATTTTTAACCCTTCCCGTTACATTAAAGTTTCGCAACACCCTTGACACTGTTGATTTTGAAAATATTTCTTTGAGGGAATGTGGTATTAAAAATATTGCATGCATCTTGTAGAGATCTCTGCCTGTCTCCAAAACCAACCATCATGAACAAAGTAATTCTTTCGCGTTCTGTTAGTTCGCCCATAATGAACGTCTATTTTTGTTGAATGAAAACTACCTGTCACTATAGTATAACTGTCAATAATACATACTAAGTAATTCCAATACTTTTATTTTTGCTTAAAAGGTTTGCATGGCAACATAAAAATACGAATATTTATGATCAGATCAATCTGACAAAAAGATTTTTTTTTTAATATTTCAAGTCACACATCAACCAAACTGTATATCATTGTAATTCTTGAAAATGTGTCTATCCAAAAATGTACAGGCTGATCCATTTAGAAAAACTACCGATGACGCCATATCTCGAAACAAAAATACTACAAAAACCTTTATTAGGGTTATTTTTTAATAGAACACATCATTTTGCCAGAAATCTAGTGTTCCCACACATTTGCCTGACCCTGTATAAAACTTTTTACTATACAGGTAAGTTAAACACAGTTAAAAACGAAAGATAAATATTTATACATTTGTACATTTTCTTAGCTATAATATTATCAATTAAATTTGGGCCATAGTTATTATTGACAGCTATTTGTTTAATAATATTTAATTCTTTGTTGAAATTATTAATCGTTAGCAGCTTACAATAGTATGATACACAGACTTTTAACAATTCCTTTAATGACTAATAATTACAACAAAGAATTAAATATTATTAAACAAATAGCTGTCAATAATAACTATGACACAAATTTAATTGATAATATTATAGCTAAGAAAATGTACAAGCAAACGTTAGAACAAGTAAACCTTCTGATAAGAGTAAAAATAAAAATAATCAATTTAAAAGTTTAACGTACATAGGAAAACCTTCAATTAAAATTTAAAAAAATGTTTATAAACTTCAGACCTTAATACATGCTTTAAAACAGACAGCAATTTAGCCAGGTTCATTAAAAACAATAAATCCAAATCCTCAAAAGTTAATAAATCAGGGGTATATAAATTAAAATGTGGTAGTAATTGTGACAAAATTTATATTGGTAGAACTTTCAGAAATTTCAAAACTAGAATTTCAGAACATAAACGTAGTTATGATAACAAAAACTATATTCTAATTACTCAAATCACTTATTATCTGAAAACCATTCATTCGATTCGTAGTTTGAAATCTTACATGTACAAAAAATCGCATAAATTAGACCTCTTAGAAGCCCTGGAAATAAATAAAAATAAAAAGTCTGGGAATTTACTGAATAACCAACTAGATATAAATAGTTCTCCTTTACTAAACTTATTTAATTAGGGTTTTTCCATGTGATTATTGTGTTTTAATGCCTAATCTCTTCCTTTCTTTGTTAACAGATTATCGTTTCTTTCTTTATATACATGTAATTACCAAATTTATGAGCATACACTTATTTCATTTGTAGAATAATCATTATACCATCGTCGTTTGATAAACCTACAGTGTTAGCGAAAAGCGTAACGTTTTCGGGGCTAGTCAACTGAATAGATTTCTAGATAGCAAGTTAAGAAAATAAGTGTAGATCCTTCTTTAATATTTTCTGGCAAGTGCTAAATGAAAGGTTAGTTTATTGTAACAGTACCTGAATTGAAGTTCCTGAGGTTTCATCCATTAGTTCTCTTACGTTATCAATTACTTCGTGTACGTTTTTTTTTTGGTCAAGCACTTCCTTGTTAATGCTCCACATTACCTGTCTCTCTAAAGACATTAACGCAGCGACGAAGAGTGTGTTGATATTCATTATAATTGAAAAGCAGAACAGAAATTTAAGTTAAATTCCACCTAACAATCGCTAACGGAGCACTGCTACTGGCAGTCAATTTCACAAATATGATTAAATTTCATCCTAAAATTATTATATTCATGTAAATACGAGCTTGTTTTAACTGTATTCTATTATGTCTACAATATTCGTGTTAAATGAAAGCTAATCTTATTTGATACATTTTTCCTTAACTTGTAATTTCGCATGAATATTATATTGATTTGTTTTTATCAAGAGACAATGATTTCAAGTTATGTAACATTTTTGCTATATAGGTAAGTTGAAGACAGTTAACGACGAAAGAGAAATATTTATAATATTACTATATTGCTTATAATTAAGGCTCGCTTTATATGCATGTAAAAATAACAAAAGCATGCAGATATACAGGGACATCATGTATATCTGCAGGTCGATGTAATATACAAGTTGTCCCGTATCGTTATGTTCAAATTCTAGGAGTGTAAAGTAGACTTCATTTCAAGTAACAAAAACGCGAAACTTGTATATCCATATTTATTTGTTTCAAAGTTACAGATCTATGAACGTGATTGTCAGATCATGAAAAAAATGTAATCCCAAAGTCAATAAAACTGATTTTATTTAAAAAAGTTCAATTAATAATATTTTCGAAATGTCCACCTTCTTGTTCAATGCAAGCTTGTGCCCGTAAGCCAACAGAAGAAGTACTTATCCGAATTTCATACTTGTTTTCGGATTTGCTTGGCAGCCAGGTGAATACGATCCAACAACTCTTCTCTTGTGTTCGAAACTTGTGCGTAGACTAAATTTTTCATGTACCCCCCCATAAATAAAAGTCAAGGGGAATAAGATCGGGTGATCTGGGTGGCCATGCAACAGGGTCACCTCGACCAATCCATCTTGGATAATTGACGTTAACCCAATTTCGGACAGCAATTCTGAAATGTGGTGCCCCATCCATGTGAAACCACATGTCTCGTCGAACATTCAGTGGCACATCCTCTAAAAGACCTGGCAGTTCGTCAATAAGAAATTGAATGTAATTGTCCGCATATAACCTCCCAGGAAGAACGACAGGACCCATCAACAAGTCATCGATTAGGGCCGCCCAAACGTTAATAGAAAATTCATGTTGAAATTTAGATGGGCGTATAGCTTTGGGATTTTCTGATGATCACCTGTGCAGGTTTCTCGGATTTGTAACACCACTTCTCGTGAACGTAGATTCATTTGTCCAGAGGACTGTTCTGCAAAAATTAAAATGAAGCCGTGATTGTCTTAATATCCAGGTAGAATAAACTAGACGAGCACAGTGGTCTGCCTCAAGTAAATCGTGTCCCCTGCGATAGTGATATGGATATAAGCCCTCACGTTTTAAAATTCGCCAAACTGTCGTTTGTGGCACTCCTAGTTGTCTAGCGATTCGACTTACACTGAGAGTTGGATCCCTTGTAACAATAGCTACTGCTTCTTCCTCTAAATCTGCTGGCAAATTTACTCCTCGGTCGAAAAGATAATCACGCAGTCCGCATTCCCGAAATTGTCTGTGTACTTCCAGAAACGTTCTGTAATGAGGAATGCGCCTATCGGGAAACCGAATAACTGCTTGACGTGCACTGCCGTTACAGTACCCATACACAAAATGCATGTCCGCATACTCTTGAGAAGAAAATCAGTAAGGCATTTTGAATAAAGAAAACGTCTCCACTCACTAATAAGCTGTTGTATGAACTGAAACGTAATGTAATCCTTTATTAAAAAATGTAATGTTAACAGTCATCTGAACATTTGTTTATTGTAAGATATTCATGGTTCAGCACTTACGAAATAGGCAAGAACCTTCTTTATCATAAATCAATTTCTTGTACTCTTTTTTGTAGATCTCCAAGAAATTACTTTATGCACTACGGCACGTGTTTATTTATTTTAGAATAACATTTTATTATGCGGCGTTAACAATCACAGGCCTGTTATTGAATCGTATAACTTTTTTTAAATAAAATCAGTTTGTATTGACTTTAGGATTACATTTTTTTTTCATGATCTGACAATCACATTCATAGATCTGTAACATTGAAACAAATAAAAATAGATATACAAGTTTTGCGTTTTTGTTACTTGAAATGAAGTCTACTTTACACTCCTAAAATTTGAACATAACGATACGGAACACCTTGTATATTAGTTATGACTTACGCCCTATGATCTATTCAGTTATTACAATTAAGCACTATTAAAGAAATTAACAAATAAATGCTTTTCTAAATTTTATATTTTAAATGATTATCTTCTGTCGACTAGCAAGTGCTTGATTGTGGAATAGATCGTTCAACATTTACGAAAGTAATTGAATTCAGATTCAATCAGAAGGAGTTCTCTTGTTTCTAATTTCAAAATTGTTTTCTTTACATTCTTAACGAGTCACTGCTTGGTGTGCATTATAGAGGATAGATGGTTTCAAAAGGACGGTGCAGCATCTCATTTTGCTAATGAAACAATTCCTTTATCAAGACAAAAAGATACTGGAAGAATTATTTCAAGAAATGGTGATGTTAATTGGCCACCAAGATCATGTGATCTAAAACCGTTGGACTATTTTATTTGGGGTTACGTAAAAAGCCAGATCTATATAAGAACAAACCACAATCGATTCCTAAACTTAAGGATGAAATTATTCGTGTCATTGGTAAAATAGAGCCTCAATTATGTCGAAATGTAATACAAAATTTTAAGAAAATAATGAACGGTTGTGAAGCAGTAAGAGGTGGTCATTTGTCAGATATTATTTTTCGTGTATAAATGTCACAACTGATACTAACAAGTGTTCATTTGAAAAGTCAATCTAGGTTACTTTGAAATTTTGATAGAATAAGACGCATATACATATATTAGTATGTGTTTGATATTCCGTAAACGTAAATCCAAATGACATTTGATAATGTCAATCACAAATATCAGTTAGTGCATAAAATAATCGTGCGTCGATTCTGGTTTAAGCTTCTCAGAACATAAAATTTTTTTAGTCCAGGCTTATTTTCGAAGCTGTAATAAAATTGATGGCTTATGGGTTTATTCAGTTCAAGATTGCATGGCAGAATTTCAAGTTGAGTTTCCACATTTTGTAATAGATTATATACAATTTAAGAATACTTTGGATAGAACTTTAAAACTTTTTTCTGAAACTGGTGGTCTCTTAAGAAAATCAGGCAGCGGAGCAGTTAAGAAACGTACACCTCAAGTTGTCAATCGTGTTGAAGAAATAATGGAAAATGAACCACAAACATCTGTTCGACATTTGAGTCAACAAATAAACCTTTCTGTTGGTACAACTCACAAATTATTAAAAAAAGATATGCAACTTTATCTATACCGTGTCACAGCAGTACAAGAATTGTTAGAAATTGATTACCCACGTAGACTACAGTTTTGTAATTGGTTTGTAAATATGAACAATAATGGAGAACTTTCGCAAAGAGTCATCTTTACTGATGAAGCATGGTTTTATAAAACGGTATACCTAAATTCACAAAATACAAGAATTTGGAGTAGTGAAAATCCACATGTAATTAATGAAGAATCGCTACATCCAGAGAAAATTGGTGTTTGGGCAGTGATAAGCCAAAGGCGAATCATTGGACCAATATTTTTTCAGGGAACGTTAACTGCTCAAAGGTACCGTATGGAAATTTTACCATTTGTCAATCAGTTGCATGATGATGAACTTCAAAATGCATATTTCTAACAAGACGGAGCACCTTGTCACTGTACTGCATAATCTTTGTATTATTTAAGAGAATTTTTTGATGAGCGTATAATTAGTCGAAATACTGAAAATTGCTTGGCCTGCACGTTCATGCGATTTAACACCTTGCGACTTCTTTTTGTGGCCTTATCTAAAAAATAACATATTTCGAACACCTATATTGAATTTGAATGATATGCTACAGGGAATCGAACAGAAAGGCATGGAAATTAATAACAATCCAGTAATGTTGCAGAATATCATCAGAAATTTTGAACGGAGGATTTTAAAGTGCATTGATCTTGAAGGACAACATTTTCAACATTTGTTATAGTTTTAAATAAATACCTATTATTTGTTATTTATTTGTATGTACGAAACTATCAAAATATACGACTTCGTAGGTTAAGTAGTAAAATTTAATTTACGACATACTTCAAAATGTTCTCAGTAAATCACATGCTACTAGATTGACTTTTCAAATGAACACTTGTTACAACTAATATTAAAGGTTTTTGAAAATCGATGCAAATTATGCGTTTTATTTATTTAAAAAAAACTGCGCTCAATTTGAAAGACCCTTTACTTTAGATCACGAGAATATAGGTAATTTAAAGCTGCAAAACTGTTTTTGTAAATATCGTCATTAAGATATTCATTCACCGCAGTGTTCTTAACAATGGGCATAGCCATAGAAAAAGAATGCGTTACTCGTTCTAATGTATATCTGACACATACCCATACTAGCGTTCTGAAGTTTTGTCGCGAATTGTGCCTTAACGCGTATTTTTTACTTGTGTTGTAATTATAATGTGCTAACCGGATATGTATAACTTCGTACTCGTTTTGGACGCAGTACCGCGAACATTTTTACTATTTTTATACAATACGCCTACGAAGTATTCGATTATCAGGGTGAGATGGACGTTATCTACACTGATTCCTCCCGTATTTTTGATACAATCGATCATCAATTATTATTAAAACAGCTTTGCTCCTTTAGAATGACGTCATTTTTACTTGAACCACTAAAATAATATTTAACGAAAACAGTCAAATAAGTATTCGTCGACGAATTGGGATTCGAATATTTATTCGCATTTGGTGATTTCTCTATTAGATTTATTTATTAATACGAGAACTTTCTTGAAAAATTTTAGTTACAAAACAACTACGAAATTTAGAGAAAACAACTTTATTGTTTTTTAAAATAATCTCCTTTAAATAAAATATATACATTTGTTCATTCTTTAATACTAATTTTCGGCGCAGAGACAGGAATTGCTTTTTCCAGTAAGTCATCAAAATGTCGCTGAAATTTAGCAACATTGGCATCAATAAATCTCTTGCAACGTATCAAATATTTAATTAAATAATCAACATGGTTTTGTTAGAGGTAGATCTACTGTCACTAACTTGATGGAACTTACACAGTATATAGGTGAAGCTCGACAACGAGTGGATGTTATCTATACTGATTTTAGTAAACTGTTCGATACAATTGACCACTCTCCACTCTTGTCGAAGTTGCAATATATAGGTGCCCCACCGAAAACTGTATCCTTTTTTAAATCCTATTTACTGAATCGGTCGTACTATGTACAATATAACGAATATAATTCCAATCTTTTTGCCGCTACCACTGGCGTTCTCCAAGGCTCCAATATGGGCCAACTACTTTTCAATGTATATGTTAACCATTTCTTAATGCTTCTAGATTATAAAGCTCTTGTGTATGCAGATGACTCAAAAAATCTTTAATAACATCACTTCTCCACCAAACTGCCTATTTCTACAGAGAAATCTAACACTTATTCACGAATGGTGTATAAATAATCGAGTGTGGTTAGATGTTGACGTATGTGGCTATTCTTTCCTTCTCTAGACGTTCAAGAATTATTTCCTTTAATTATACAATTTTAAATAATATAATTCCTAGAGTCTCACAATTTCGATATCTTGGCGTACTCTTGATTCTCATTTGTCTTTCAGCCAACATATAAAATTTTAAAACGTGAGGGCTTATATCCATATCACTATCGCAGGGGACACGGTTTGCTTGAGGCAGACCACTATGCTCGTCTAGTTTATTCTACCTGGATATTAAGACAGTCACGGTTCCATTTTAATTTCTGCAGAACAGTCCTCTGTACAGATGAATCTACGTTCACGAGAAGTGGTGTTACAAACAAATCTGAGAAACCTGCACAGGTGGTCATCAGAAAATTCCAAAGCTATAGGCCCATCTAAATTTCAACATGAATTTTCTATGAACATTTGGGCGACCCTAATCGATCACTTGTTGATTGGTCCTGTCGCTCTTTCTGAGAGGTTAAATGCGGACAATTACCTTCAATTTCTTATTGACGAACTGCCAGGTCTTTTAGAGGATGTCCCACTGAATGTTCGACGAGACATGTGGTTTCACATGGATGGGGCACCACTACATTTCGGAATTGCTGTCCGTTAATTATCCTAGATGGATTGGTCGATGTGGTCCTGTTGCATGGCCACCCAGATCACCCGATCTTAATCCCCTTGACTTTTATTTATGGGGGCACATGAAAAATTTAATCAACGCCCAAGTTTCGAACACAAGAGAAGAGTTGTTGGATCGTATTCACCTGGCTGCCGAGCAAATCCGACAAAAAAAGTATGAAATTCGGATAAGTACTTCTTCTGTTGGCTTACGGGCACAAGTCTGCATTCAACAAGGAGGTGGACATTTGGAAAATATTATTAATTGAACTTTTTTAAATAAAATCAGTATTTATTGACTTTGGGATTACATTTTTTTCATGATCTGACAATCACATTCATAGAACTGTATCTTTGAAACAAATAAAAATGGATATACAAGTTTCGCGTTTTTCTTACTTGAAATGAAGTCTACTGTACACTCCTAAAATTTGAACATAACGATACGGGACAAATTGTATATAGCAATTGAGTGGACGTTTTGAACAACTAATTCAACTTTTTTTTAATGATTTTTATTGATATATTTTTTGAGATTTTCAACCTCCAAAAATTTTGATAGTCAACAAATCACCCTCGTGATTGGCCAATGTTTTGTGCTAGATTGTTTAAAGCTAAAACTTTGCAAACTCCTTTGGAATTTTTCCCATAATATTAATGCACAATAAAATCACCATTGCTATAGGTCAAGAAAAAACGTGTGTAACTTATATTAATAGGCCGTGAGTAAGCATACTTCTTAACTAAGCCAATCCATTCACTATTTGTAATTTTTAAGATTCTAGAGATATTTTTTGTTTGTTTTACACACAGATATAAAGTCAGACATATATTTGTCTACAGATAAACACATTGAGGAGTGGGTTGGAACAAATTCATTTAAAATTCATGGTTTTGTTTTTCGCAAAAGCCGTCAGACATGTCAATTTTTTTGGCTGCGTTCTCACTGCAAATATGAGTTACTACCTACAATCAGGATAACCTAAAATTAAGACCATTATATGCAAAACTGTGATATATGAAAAATATACATGTTTTCATTACCAAATAAATTGTATCGTTCGCTTTTTGAATAAAATTATAATTATCTACTTCTTCTAGGATTTGAATCTTTCTGGGTTGGCAACTTTGCGAGAAACGTTTCAAAAGAGCCTGCAATTTCGTATATTGCGTGATATTCCTTGTTATATACTCAAACATGAGCGTAGCATAGAATAAATTTTCCACGAAGCCGATGGTTTATATTGAAAATGTTGTAATTGAAAATATGCGATTAACACATTCTCTGAGACATTACTCTACACCATTCTTCAAATTTCATACAGTGTTTCTCGTAACTAATACGAGATTTAGGCTGTAGTAAGTTATTTTCAGCCTCTTCAACAAGTTCTCTAATTTCAAGTGGAGTATCTGAAGAATTTTCATTCATTTTGCATTAAACTTAGTAAGTATAAATACTCAGTACAAAATTGACAATTTCATATTTTAAATTGAGTCCAAAAGTCATGTCAATTACAATTGTTTATGTGAAAAAATTATAAAAAGGGCAAATTAGAAAAACACAACATAAAGAACTCGTGTCATCAGACACTTACTTATATGGTACTCGACCATTAGGGGTTTGGACTCGTACAATAAGACCTATCTTATGCAACTCCTTCTTTAATATATTATTCAAATTGTAGAAAAGTCGTAGTCCGAGAAACATTCCATGGAATTTGAAGATTATTAAGAAATATACGACTTATAACATAAAAAATCTGTATTTCTGTAACCTTTGATTTTAAAAAATTGCAAAATGTTTGCAAAATTGCGACTGGAAACTATAAAAAGAAGGAACTGTCAACTAACCAAAAATGTTTTCGATTTTGTTCGGATCCATGACCTACTACTAAGCATTGCTAGAACATTTCTCGTAAATTACTTTTTAATACAGGCTGGCCCAAAATGACCGAAGGGGTTTGAGTTCATTATAACTTCTTATTTAAGACATAATTATTAAATTTTTTAAATTTTAAATACAGTATATTAATGGAGAATATTTTTAATTTAATTATGAAAAATAATATCTAGTAAGTAGTGGCCATTTTCTCCTTCGCATATTCGTGCCCTTTCCAAAACATTTTCCATAACCTTTCGCAAAACTTCAGGTGTTATGTTGTTGATTTCGTCGCGTATATTATTTTTTAATTGCTGTATGATTCGAGGCTTATTAATATAGACTTTTCCTTTCAAATAACCCCAAAGAAAACAGTCTAAAGCGGTTAAATCCGGTGAACGCGGAGGCCAATTAAAATCGCTTGTACGGGAAATAATTCGTTCGCCTAAGATGTCGCGTAAAAGAGCCATTGTGTCCCTCGCAGTGTGCGCTGTGGCTCCATACTGTTGGAACCATACTTGCGGATGGTTTTCCACGGCAGGCCTTAAAAAATTTTCCAACATTGTCCGATATCTAACACCAGTGATGGAAACGGCGACACCGTGTTCATTTTCAAAAAAATATGGGCCGATTATCCTTTCCGACGAAACACCGCACCAAACGGTACACTTAAGTGGGTGTAATTCTCGCTGTTGAACGACTCTTGGATTTTCCGTAGCCCATATCCTGCAGTTTTGCCTATTAACGAACCCATTTAATTGGAAATGGGCTTCGTCGCTCATAATTAAATTATGAATAAAATCATGATTTTCTTTCTGCTTTTTGACGAAAATGAATTGCATAATCAAGTCGTTGCTGGTAATCTGTCGGTTTCAATTGTTGGACAAGCTGAATTTTGTATGGAAACATTCTTATTGCATGCAAAATTCTCTGCAGCGACCCTTTTGAGAGGCCAAGTTGTGTCGAACTTCTCCTGGTTGATGTTTCTCCATCTTCCCGAATACTCTCCTGTACCCGTTCAATATTGTCATCCGTGTGCACCGTTGGTCGTCTGCCGGCACCAGGAAGGTTCCTTACTGCCCCTTGTTCTCGAAAATTTGCAACCAGACGGTTTATTGTTGACTCTGAGGGTCCAACCCGCACATTAAAATAACGACGATATGCACGCTGAGTCAAAACAATGGATCGTTGATTCGAGAAATAAAGTTCAACGATTTTGGCACGTTGTTCAATTGTGTACTGTTCCATTTTAAATTCCCCAAGTCTTCTTTACAAAATACTGAAAACAAAAAAAAAAAATTATAATAAAAAAGTTATAAGGAATTAAAACCCCTTCGGTCATTTTGGGCCACCCTGTACATAATACTACTTACATAACCCAGGTGCATTTTCTATTTGTTAAAAAAACACGCTCTGGTTCGGTTGTGGCGGCGTGCTAACAATAAAGGACATTATTTAAAATAATTAATGGTAGTGATGATGAGCATCAAAGGTCCAGGACGGGTGTAATGTATGCTGACATAAATATATTACAACTTATTAACTAAATAAAACATAACACGTTGCCCTTAAAAATTTTATTTAATATTTACATGAAAGAAATTGAGTGTTGATATATTTTAAAGTAATTAAATAAATTTAATATATACAAGAAACTTTGAATAAGTAATTAAAAATTAACGTACAAAAATTACGCGCTGAAAAAGAAGTTAACTCATTAAATTAATGTGAACGAAAGTAAATAAATGTAATAAATGTAATATATACAAGAAACTTCGAATAAGTAATTAAAAATTAACGTACAAAAATTACGCACTGAAAAAAAAGTTAATTAATTAAATTAATGTGAACGAAAGTATATAAAATAATCCCTACAGAACAGTACAGAGTTATCTTGAAAACATATCGCGGCCGGACATGTCGTGGAAACAAAGAACATCGGACAGCAACATGCTGAACAACACGTGGAGTAAGATCTTTTGTTACGAAGGTGTTAAACAGAAGAAGGAATTTGCTTAGAAAAGAACACTGGTTTGGAGACGGGTAGCTTTGTTTTATGGCCTAAAGTTGGAGAGGGATCGAAGTTGACGATCTCTTGAATTAAGAACTAAACTAAGCGCGAACTAAGAGTTGCGATATCGATGAAACAAATATCATTAAAATAATCCTTATGAAACAAGCTTTCAAATGATATGCCACATGATACAATTATGAAGTGTACGTAATTAATTAAATAACTATGTTAAAATGAAATGTATGTCTAAGAATTCGGAAAGAACATAGATACTTGAGTTGAACATTCAATCACGTAGATTTCTTAGAAGGGTTAACTGACCAGAATGATAACAAAAGAAAGGCGTTCTCTAGAAAGAATACGAATAATATACACAGAAAATGTCTAAGTTTGAATTAATATTTTAAATTCTAAATATTTGTAGGAATATAATTTAAAATTAAATTAAAACATTTTTATATATACGAAATGTAACAGTTTGTTAGTGCTAAAATCTTGGGAATTTATTTTGCGATTTTGTAAGAGCTTGAAGTAACAACGGTTCTTTTATATTAAACAAGTTACACCATCATTACTCGTCTACTTATTAAACAATTTAGAGACGCCGTGTAGAGTTAGTGAAACGATAATAGTCGGTCAAATCCTATTCTTGAGGAATATATCCTGGCTCATCTTTTAATTATGAGATCTACTGGTATTTTTCGTTCCTTAAATAACGTGAACTTCGCTGTACAGTCTTATAAGTTAATAGTTAATTGGATCGATAGCATAATAGGTAGTCTGTCGATGTTTACCGTGTAGGTTTTATGTCGACACGCTCCACACCAAAGGTTTGTCTGATAAATGTATCAATATGACAAAACAAGAAAAGTAACATGTAAGTTACTAAAGCATTTAAACGATTTAGTTTGCGTTGTTTCGAAATTATTTCCCCGTATATATACAATGTGCCCAAGTTAAGCATGAACTGCATGGGAATCTCGGAAACAGTAAGAGATACAAAGTTGTTTAAATGCAAAAAAGGTGCCCATTTTAGTGACCTTTTACATGGCATTTATGTAATTCAATTATGTTTTTTGAGATATTTAGGAAAATGTGGTTTTTAAAATTTTTGTTTTTATATTTTTCTTACTTAATTTTACAAAATAAATAAAACTTTTCATTGTCACTTTTAAAACTCCAGAAAATGGTGTTATTATATTTTTAGTGCGACGTTTCGGTTTTGAGAAACCATCACCAACTTTATTTTTTTATATAGATGGAGAAAAAAGTACATTCTGTGCCTAATGGAATTCTTCATTATGAATTTAACGGTGTATCACATATTTTGTTTTCGAAATTACTTTTTGCTGAAAAAGTAAATTTATTATTTTTTTATTTTTTTTGTAGTTTTTCCCTAGTGATAATAACGCGCTATGACCGGTAGCCTAGGTAAGTTAATTGGACCAAATAAAATGTTTTAATGAAAATGTTACAACACAATCTAAAATAGTGTTTTGCGAAATACATGTAGATCTCGGTTTCCGGGTTGGAACCGTGCCGAGTTAGGCGTAATTGTCAACGTTTCGTCCACTGTTTCAAGGGATATCTTGACGGCTGTACGTAGATGTTCGTCGTTTCGTAGTAGCTTGAAGAATGCTTCTAGCTGCTAACATTCTGCAAGCTACTGCTAAACGACGAACATCTACGTGCAGCCCTGAAGATGTCCCTTGAAACAGTGGACGAAACGTTGGAAATTTCGCCTAACTCGACGCGGTTCTAACCCGGAAACCGATATCTACGTCTAGAGAACGACCGCGGAAACCTACACCTGCATTTGCGAAATACATATTTATTATTTTATAAATTGCATGTGTATTTTACAATTCTGAACTCACGACAAATGCTAAAACAGACTGTCATTGTTTTCCAAACATAAGTATGATCTTCTAACTGTAGAATGCAAAATGTCATGTAGCATCCTTGGTGTAATATTATTAAACGCTGCCGTTACAGAATCTAACAATTGCTTCTCATTTTCAAAAGAATGCCCATAAACTTGGTTTTTAATGTAACCCCAAAGGAAGAAGTCCAGTGTTAAGTCCGGAGATCGAACTGGCCAGGGCACTTCGCTGGGAATTCCAATCCATCGTCTGGGAAACCGCTGAGAAAGATACTTGAAAGATACGAACCTGTCTAAAGTTATGTGCTGGAGCACCGTCTTGTTGAAACCAGCAGTTATTAACTTAAATTATTCTAAATCATTTTGCAATAAATAAAGATATCGTGCCGCATTTAAGGAACTCCTTAAATGCGGCACGATATCTTTATTTATTGCAAAATGATTTAGAATAATTTAGAAATAAATACTAGGTCCTACTATTTAACATAACTTGTTAAATAGTAGGACCCAGTATTTTTGTATATAGAATTCCACACCACATATTGAATCCAAAACGATGCTGATATCTGGATATTTTTTTAGCACAAAGATTTTTTTGAGCCTAGTAGTGTGCGTTGCGACGGTTGAAGATTCCAACAAAAAATAAATCGCAAAAATTAAGTTTACTTGAAATTATGGAAATTTTGAAATATAAAATTTTCGACCTTTTACTCAACAATCATATAGATTTCGGCAATTCTCCTTTACTGGGTCTATTTTACACTAAATCTTTTATATATTTTGGTTTTCCCATTTTTATGTTTGTATTCGGTGAAGTTTGGTTCATTTGTGTAACAAAGTTTACATCTTGAATATAAAGTTGAATCATCCATAATTTACAATACAACTCCATCCGAGGAAGACACTGTGTGTCGAAACAATTATTGCAATGGGATTTTACCTCAATAAAGTGGAAATTAAGTAATATTTCCTTTTCATTTTTGTTTCATTAATTATGAATTTCCATCAAGTAAAGTTTACTTCGATTCAAAATAACTCTTTTATTGCTTTATTTCTAAGAATATTTTTCTTGTAATTTTGTTGTTTCTATAAATAAACCTAATGTATTATAAATAATGAAATCAGGTACATATATTCTTTTAGATTTTGTTGCAACCTACTACAACTTGTATTTAAAACAAGAAAGTTTGTTAAAGAATCTCAAGAAATAAAAAAAAACAGTTGTTTTTAGATTAGATTTTGGTATTTGGAATTTACATAAGAAAACACATTTGTAATTTTAAATTACTATTTTAGTATCTTATCACTGAAATTTAATTAATTAATTAGTTCTGGTGTTTTTAAAATGAAATAAAATCCTTCAAACTAATTTCTAGATACTTAAACATCCTTTCTTAGCTTCAAATTATAAATAGGACTGATACTAGTGGTTACATTATTCGCAAATATTATGCCTGAGTGAATTTCCAATTTCAGAAACAAAACAAGTATAATCCACTCAATCCATATGTTACTACTATGGCGTACCTTGAAAAGAAATACAATTTCAGTCGTTTGTTTGAAATGAAAAGTTCTAAAGTCATTGCGTGTGAAATATAAAATCCATGATTATAGCAAAGAAACAATGCAAGAAAAATGATAAGAAACACGCGAGGCCTAAGAAAATGCTGTTAAACAGATTTTTTTCTTTCTATAAAAATGTTCGGATAGGGAATTAGTTTTATGCAATAAAAATTATGCAAGTTTTGTTTTGTTTAAGTATTGAATGTTGTTGAACTTCGTATTTTAATTGAATGTAATTTTTATTAAGAGAGATTCACGAAAGCTATTAAATAAATTGAACTATACAATCGCCATTATTCGATTCATCAATAAATCAACAGACGATAGCGCAGTGGGAAGTGATATTAGCTCATCGTGTCGGAGGGTCTGGGTTCGAATTCGGAGCTTGCTACATGAGAAGGTTTTTGTGGTTTTCATTTTCGTTTAAGGTGACTACAGGCAGCCAAATATCTTAAGTCGTTCCAAGGCGCGGTTGTTGTAATAACTAGAGCAGACCAATTTCCGTGCGCGCCATGAGCGCCGGTATGGGAGTGTAATTCGTAATATATTAGAATATGCGATAGAATAGGAACGCAACATGAGCTTGTTACCGATATAAGTATAGAAGTAGAGACATTTATTCTATCAGAAATAATTAAATATACATTTGGTTTTCCGCTATTAAAGTAATATGCATAAACACACGAAAAATAAGAATAGTACATATTATAGCAGCGCTATATGTACCTATAAATAAAATGAAAAATGTATGAAATCAGTGATTGTGTGCATGACAGAGAATTTAAAAAAACACTTACCGTTTTAAGCGTCTTCCAAGGATTGACAAACTGGAGAAACTCGATTGTATATTTTCAACATCAGGTGCGTTTCTAAGGTTATTTCTGAAAAACATGTCCGCCGTGAGGAAAAAATATGTTTATTTTCGGAAAACGAGCGTTCTACATCTAGTGATGTTATATTCGCATAATCAAAATACTTTTTTAAGCAACTTAACGCATCTGTAGACGTGCCCTCACAAATACGTGTTAAGGTGTCAAAATCTGCATTTCTGTCTAAAACACTTTCAAATTTAATTAGAACATTTTTACTTTTTGCGTCTTCTACAGCCCACAGTTGTGCGTGAATATCTTTAACGATTTGCAGTAATTCCTCTAACGACAACGACGAATTTTCTAATTTTGTTATTGCTTCTTCTAGTCCCAAGTAATTCTCACGAATACGTTGTAAATCCGTTTTAATCTGGGCATCTTGAAATTCTTCTGGCTTGTATTGATAGCTGCACTTTCTTTCGGAACGAATGATATAACCACGTCCTTAATGTTTTCAAAATGTTCGTGATAGTAAAACCCCGCCCGTAACCATGTACCCCAACGTGTCAGAATCGGCTGTGGTGGCTCAGGGTTATGGGTACACAATTCGTGAAATTTCCGAATATGTTTTGGAGATTTCAGGAATACTGCCTTTGTACTCGATATTAAAACATCTACGAACCTGTTCTGCCACAAGGTGTAGAGCATGGAGTTTACAAGTAATATGTAACAAGTTAGGGCAATATTTTCTAAGAGACCGGCCTGCAGAACACATGGTTGCGACACCATCGGTCATATACATTCATACTTGGTCTTTCGAAAGTTTAAATTTTTCCAAAGTATCTAATAGCACCTCTGAAATTTTTTCGGCATTACATTGTTCTAGTCGTCTGGATGCTAATAAAATTGAAGATGTTGGTTGATGTGGTTCCATATTACGCGCCATCACATTAACTGCAGATTGTTTTTTGCTGTCAGTTGTTTCGTCCACACATAACCACAGTTTTTTATTTTCAAGTTCGTCTTTGATTTTATTTTCAACCTGTTTACGCACCGATTGTAAATTCCTTCGTAACGTCGTCGTGCTCGGTAATATTTGATTCGCGTATTTATTTCAAAATGAAATAAATGAATCATTACTTAACAAGGTAAACGGCGGTGTACACACAATCATAGTTACACATAGTTCATGTATAAACTGTTGTCGATTAATTTTGTTATTATTGTGCTTCGAACTGCTTACGTGTTCTTTACAATGTGTTTTTGACCAACACATTAGATATGTATTGCACACTAAACATTTAATTTTTGAGCCATCGTATATTAAGTCCGAGAAATCCATAATAAACTTATTCACTTCGTCTGACAACGGTCGTTTTCTCGATTTATATGTCGAAGACATTTTATTACGTACGCTTACACTTACACGCAGTCTAAGCAAGTACCAAACACATACTGAATGCTTTTTATTAGTTTTGATGCAATACAATCATCCTCACATCAGCGCACATGGCGCGCACGGAAATTGGTCTGCTCTAGTAATAACTCATAGCCTGTTAATGCCAGGAGATAAATAATTATACAGGGTTCAGCAGCTGGTATAACACATTTTCATAAATAATAATAATAATAATATAATAATAATAATAGTCTTCAATGCCCAACAGGTGAGCCCAATTACAGGACATAAATGTAATAATTACAATATTAAAACAAAAGAACGTTGTAATTAATATAAAAAATAGGTAAATAAAAGGTTATACAAATAGTAAAAAATAATATTAAAAGACAAATTAGCAGAATATATAACAAAAGAAAAAAAAAACGTATAAATATACAAGGTGTGTATAAATTGTCGCAAAAGCTACACGTAGCGACATTCTTCGTTCGGTTCTGAATAAAAAATCTTAATGTTAAAATGTCGTATCATGCTTCGTAAATTCGTAAATGTCAAAATTTGACAGTAATGATTTTGATTGAACTCACTTTGAAATACAAACTTATTGTTCTACAACGTTGCCAAATGTGTTTTTCGTGGAAGTAGTTAATGAATAAATGTTTAAAACAAGCTTTTAAATCAAAAAGAAAACGTTTACGAAGTAATACTAGTAAAAATTTTTTCTTTAAACTAAATTGCATTTATCTCTATTAACAGATATCGAAGAGCAAAGGTTAGTTACGCACTAAAAGTCTGAACTTCAAGAACCCCGTGAAAACAAACGAAGCATGATACAACATTTTAACATTAAGATTTTTTATTCAGAACCAAACGAAGGACGTCGCTGCGTGTAGCTTTTGCGACAATTTATACACACGTTATACACACACACACACACACACACACACACACACACACACACACACACACACACACACACACACACACACACACACACACACACACACACACACACACACACACACACACACACACACACACACACACACACACACACACACACACACACACACACACACACACATATATATATATATATATATATGAACTTCATGTGTATGAGAATTAATAATTATTAAATCTCATTTTACATGTGATTGTCGCTATAATTTGTTGCATTTTATTCTACAATTCGGCAAATCACTTTTGCCCTAGATTGTAGACGCAACAAGCCGCGACATCAACTGTACAAGTTGTCAGTACAAATGAAAAATTTTGTGAAAAACTTATCTGCGCGGAATGTGCATATATCGATATTTCACTGTTTTTTACAGCTCATCAGTGCACCTTACCGAAGACAGACATGATATTAAGTCTGTCTTCGGTAAGGTGCACTGATGAGCTGTAAAAAACAGTGAAATATCGATATATGCACATTCCGCGCAGATAAGTTTTTCACAAAATTTTTCATTTGTACTGACAACTTGTACAGTTGATGTCGCGGCTTGTTGCGTCTACAATCTAGGGCAAAAGTGATTTGCCGAATTGTAGAATAAAATGCAACAAATTATAGCGACAATCACATGTAAAATGAGATTTAATAATTATTAATTCTCATACACATGAAGTTCATTACAGTTCGTATATATACACGTAGTATAGAAGTGAATATCATGTCTGTCTTCGGTAAGGTGCACTGATGAGCTGTAAAAAACAGTGAAATATCGATATATGCACATTCCGCGCAGATAAGTTTTTCACAAAATTTTTCATATATATATATATATATATATATATATATATATATATATATATATATATACTCATGCATTTACCAGCCTAATTTAAAAACAAAAAATCGCCGTAGCCACATTAAAAGTGGAGTTGAAACGTGAGTGAAGCCTCGACACGTGCAAAGAACTCCTGGACAGAAGGAACTGGCAATCTATCTTATTATTTAAGACTTTCAGCAAGAAAGTAGCACACCGGCGATCCCTTTTGTCCGAAGAGCGAAGGCATATTGTGGCGCTGCAGCAAATCTTCCTGACTTATTGCAGTCGGTGAATAATCTCCATCAATTCTAAAGGCGATGAATTTTAAAAATCGCAGGTGCATCCTATCCCAAATTAATATATGGGAGGCATAGAAAGGATACCAAACGATAGCTGCATAATCCATTTTACTGACAACAAAAGCGAAATAGAACACCTTAACCAAGTCAGTGTTATTAAAATTAGTAGAAACTCGCATAATGAAGCCCAGAATTTTGCAGGAGGAAGTTCACGCAGCTTGCAATTGTTGCTTAAAAGACAATTTAGAATCAAATAGTACACCCAGGTCCTTAATGACAGTTTTCCTTTCCTAGTAAGTATTATTAATTGTGTACTGCGAGAGTATAGGAAATTTGGAGCGGGTGTAACTCACAGAACAACACTTCTTAGTATTTGGTTCTTGAAGCTATTACACCAATTAGAGATTATATCCAAATTGTCTTGCAGAAGAGAAGTATCGTCGATGTTAGTTATTTCCGAATATATCTTTAAATCATCCGCATATACTAAAATTGGACAGGTGATAGTAGCCAGCAGGTCGTTAATATACAACACGAAAAGAAGTGGTCCCAAGATGGAATCCTGAGGCACACCAGATTTTGCAATGCATGTATTCAAAAGAGCGAAAGCCGTTGTAAGATACACAATTTCGATTTTTTAAGTACGAATTAATAAAATTTAAAGAATATGGCGCAAAGCCAAGAGGGCAAAGTTTAGAAAGTAAGGCTTTGTGACTTATAGTGTCAAATGCATGCGAAAAGTCTGTCTGAATAACATCTACTTGGCCGCGCCTATCCAGAACCTCATCCAATACTTGAGACACACTACACAAATTAGTCAATATGGAACGGCCAGGAAGAAAGCCATGCTGGTTTTGGGGTAAGAACAGACTAATATTTCCATAAATTCGTATATATAAAACCTGTTCAAAGATTTTCGCAAAATTGGAGAGAATGGAAATAGGACGACAGTTTGACAACAATGACTTATCTCCTTTTTTATGAACGAGGCAAACAACTGCTCGTTTCCATAGATCAGGAAAGATTTCTGTTTTTATGGAAAGTTTCATAATCGTGACTAAATGGGAGGCAAATACAAATCTGCAGTCACGCAGGTCATCACCAGCAGTAAACTTATTGTTAAGACTCGACATACATTTAACCAACTCATCCACAGTAATCGCAGGAAAGGTGACAGATGGACAGTACGTAAAAGATACAGGATGATTCTGTTAATTTGTAAATATACGTTAGAAAATGTGTGGGCAAATGCATTAACTATATCTAAAGGTTCAGAAAACTTAATACCATTGTCAGAGAGAGTACCAGGAATTTTAGTGGATTTACGTTTATTGTTAAGAAATTTCCACAAATCTCTAATGATTTGATTTAATGTCTCCTACTTTTGCCATATAAACATTATACTATCGAGAAATTAAAGACTTAGTTAGAGATCTTAAGCGCTTATATTCTTTAAGAAATACAATATTCTTTGTAGAGATCCATTTACGGCGAAAATTCCTTATTTTTCAAATTGATTTTGGATAGTAGAATCTGGATTTAGTCTTTTTCGGAACGTATTTATCTATGATGGAATAAAGCACGTCATAAAATTTCGTCAAGCCGGCATTAACGCTGTCATGGCAATCAAGAAATGAGCAGTCGAAAAATTCAGTATACAGTGAGACATAATCAGTTATAAACGTCAAACCTAGAACTTGAGGAAGGAAATCGTGGAAGGGAATCGAGGAAGAGAATCGGTTAAGGTAACTACAGAAAGCCAGATATCTATAGAGATGGCTTGACCATACGTAAAGATCCATATAAAGATGAACGATACTAAATCCACTAGAATTCCTGGTACTTTCTCTGACAATGGTATTAAGTTTTCTGAAGTTTACATTCAAAGCAGAAGATATGTCATCTCTAATTGTAAATGCATATGATAACGTAACAGCTGAAAATTGAGAGAATTACATCAAACATGTAAAAAAAAATTGAAGATGAGATGCGGATTGTCGATGAACTCCTAGATGATATTGAGGAATTCATAATATATGCGGAAGAATCAAGTTCAGATGATGATTCCGAATCTGATTTATTAACAGATTCAATTAATTGATTACTCTAATATTCCGCCACCATCAAATGCTGTTGAACTGAAATTATGTTCAAACCCTTTATCGTGATATTGAAATTCTAATTTAAACTTTAAAAATTTATTTTCCGACAACCACAATGTAAAAAGAACAAATTCGCATGATTTACTAGCACTGAAAATTACAAATTGCATTGTATCCCCAAAACTGTGTTGAAAAGTTATCTTGTTACTAGAACTGTGCAGAAAAGTTCAAGAGGGCCAATTAATCCAACTAATCATAAAATAACAAATATGAAACTGTCAAATGAATGACTCTCAAATGTCAAATTGTTGTTGATACGCAGTGTTGGTAAATTGGCTAGTGTTTTCGTTTTGTCTAAATTATATTATTCAATTAGTTATTGTTAATTGGTAAATTTACATAAAAATAAGAGTATCAAAAGACGCGATTTTAGGTGTTGTATAGTTTTGGGATGGAATCCAGTTCGGACAGCGAGGAAATAACCTCAACTCCTCCCAATGTAAAACAGTTAGCAACTGCAACCACGGAAAATTTATTACCTGCAATATCTAAAGCAAGGTACGATGTCGCTTACAAAAACTTCATGGATTGGAAAGGCAAAAATAATGCGAACTCATTTTCTGAAAATGTTGTGGTGGCAAACTTTGGAGAATTATCAAAGAAATACAAATCGAGCACATTATGGTCGATATACTCAATGTTGAGAGCGTCGCTTGTAGCAAAACATAACATAAACATTGCGACCTTCTCGAAATTGAGAGCTGTATTGAAGCGCCAATCTGATGGATATAAGGCTAAAAAGTCACAGACCTTCAATCCCAACGAAATCAAAACAGTTCATTGACACAGCCCCGGACGAATTATACCTGCTGACAAAGGTGACGCAATTCTAAACTTTTATTTTTAATATATTTATTACAATTTTTAATAGGTGGCTCTAGTATTCGGAGTAAGTGGAGCGTTAAGAAGGGCTGAATTGTGCAACATAAAAGTCAGTGATTTAACTGATTTAAATTCAGCTTTATTAGTTAAAATACCGGTCACAAAAAATAAAACTCCCCGAAGTTTTACAATAACTGGACAGTTTTATCATCTCTACAAGAAATATGCAAGTCTGACACCACAGCATTTAAGCAATGGAGATCGCTTCTTTGTAAATTACCAACGAGGAAAGTGCACCTCACAATTTGTTGGTATTAATAAATTCGGTAACATGTCAAAAGAAATTGCAAAATTTTTAAACCTGCCACAACCAGACTTATATACAAGTCATACATTTAGGAGGTCATCGGCGACGATTCTAGTAGATGCTGGTGGGGACCTCTTGACATTAAAGCGCCATGGCAGCTGGAAGTCCAGCACTGTCGCCGAAGGATATATAAATAATTCCATTAACAAAAAAATGGAAATATCTGAAAAAATTGTTCACTCTGTAAACATGTCAGCGACATCCCCTTCAAACTGCTCTGGAGAGGGGGCTTCACAACAGCGTCAACAACTACGAGAAATCCAAAATATTTCGAATAAAAAAAATGGCAGGGACAATTCTCCTATTATTTTGCAAAATTGTTCAAACTTCACTATTAATTATTATAGAAAAGATTAAGTTGTATGGTTTAAATGTAAAATTTATGAAATACATCATATATCATTATTTTGTGAATCATTCTTTTATTTTCATTGAAATTAATTCTTGTCACTAAGCGGTCGTCGGAAAAGTATAGTGTACAACACGTGCTGAAAATATTTTACACTCGCATAATTAAACCACTCGCCTACGGCTCGTGGCTCAAACTTCACGCTCGTGTGAAATATCCTATTTTCAGCACTAGTTGTACAATATACTATTTTAGTTCTATAAAAATAAATAAAGTACTATTGTTTATATTATTGTTACTGTCAATACAAAAATGACAGTCAAGAATTATTGTCCTCACATTGTAATTTATAAAACATTGCAAATGCGATAGAATCTAGTTCAACAGATGACTATAAAGCTGATTTATTAACAGATCCAATCGATTGCCTTAACATCAAGTGCATGTTCAAACCATTCATGCTGATAATAAATACTGTATTTCTAATTAGAAAACTATAATTCAATATAAACAAAATTTTCCTTCATTATAATTACGTGTTTAATTTATGTTAGGTTATGTGCTATGACAACACCGTCAATAGAGGTTAAAATCAAACTTCAAAAATTATTTTATTAGTTGGTAGATTGTATTGAACAATTTGACAACTGTAAGCTTTCTTCATGAATCTAATACTGGCACTGTGAACGTGAAACGCTTATAGTTAAGTACCACTTGAATTTAAACATATCAATAAAGAAACATTTAAATACATTTTCTTTTAAGATAATGTCAAAATAAACTAAATTAATTTTTGAATTAAACACATGATAAAATTTTATATATAAATTTAGCCAGTTAAGCAAAAAATACGTTAAACTTATAAAATCTTTAATATCACAGTTTTATTTTTAGGAAGTTAAATATCATTACTTGCTGTAAGTGCAGAATTTATAAAAAGGAATTTTCTTCTGCGTCTCGAAGCAAATTCTGAAGTACATATTTGAAAATACTTTCGAAAATAGCACCTTATTACATATATATATGTACATACGAATTTATGCGTAGGCGTGAAAGTGTGCGCAATATGTAATATCACAACACGGCTTCTCATTTTAATATTTTTTAGGCTTTCAATAATCTTAGACGTCAGAATTAAGCAATATGATCCTTTACTCAAAGTTATTTGATAAGCCATTAATGTAATAGTAGCTTAAGAGAATACAAATCCCAATATTGCCATATTGCTATATTGCATTTGTGAAGATTTTTTAATTTCAGTTGATTTGGGAAACAAATTTCTACATATATGCTGTGTATACCGCCCATCAGATGCTAGTTCTAATAATTTGTTAACACTTGAATAATATGTAAGATATAATTCCTAATAGGTCAGATAATATATTGTGCACTGCTGGTGGCTACAATTTACCTACTGTTGAGTGAGTTCCCAGAAGAGAATCTTGTTTATACCCTTTGAAACCATTACACGAGTGGGGCAAATGCTTTGTTGAATCATTGAATTTATATAAATTTAATAGTTTCGGGAAACGTGCTTGATCTTGTCTTAACAAACCGTGATAATGTAAAAGTTACACCTTGCGCCTGAAGATCATAATCATAAAGTTATTGAAATTCTCATTAATACAGGGTGATAAAAAAATTGTAGCTTTATTTTTAACTCGAAATCGTACACACAAAATAATGACAAATTTTAAAAAAATGTGATAAAAGTAAAGTAGCAGGAATATTCACACTTATGCGAGCAACACAGGAACATCTCCTAGAACAAATGTTCGAAGTTACCGCCTCCTGTTTGAATACAAGCTTGTTTTCGCCCTATCCACGAGTTATAACACGTTATGAGGTGGAGGACCATCATGCAAAAACCACATGTGTTGACATACGTTTAAAGGTGCACCCTTCCAAAAGTTCTGGTAAATTGTTTCGTAAAAACATTAAATAATTTTTGGCATGTAAACGATGTTGTAAAATAAATGGTCTGATGAGAGTACTATTAACAATTCCTGCTGAGTCTCTTAAACTGTAAGTGTAAATGTTTCTGTTACTTTACAACTTTTATCACAATTTTTTTTTGCATTTGTATTATTTTGTGTGTTCTACTTTCAGGTAAAAGTGAAGGGCCAATCTTTTTATCACACTGTATAAAATTTATCAAGCATAATTTCAACAATTATTATAAATGCTATAATTATCGAAATGCTAACCATGATATTATCAATCGAGAATTGTTTCCCATTAATGGGGAAATACTATTTCAGCACCTTAGTGTTAAGGAGTGTCAAAAAATTTCTCTACGATATTCTCTTTTCAATTTTAAACCTACTAAAGAGTTATTCATAAAAAATATAGGTGTGTTGGAATTTTATGGTTTATTTACCCAACAGGTTCATACCTGTTTGGTAAATAAACCATGATAATAATAAATTTGCAGACAAACATAAATAAACAAAAACTATGTATATTTATATGTGATGTGACAGTCATGAAGTACATAGATACACATACTAAACTTACTAAATGATTTCTCCAGTAAATATATCGCCATAGATGGTATCAGTATTTCGCATCATGTGGTATATAGGTGATTTCATTAGTAAGTTGATTCAAGATTCGTATGGCGAGTATTAACTAAAGCTACCTTAAATCGAGCAGGTGATATGCCAGCACAATCAATACTATTGCTGATAAGTTTAAATTGGTCATGGGCACTTTGATTAATCCTTCGATCGATGAGTGTTTGGAATTCAAAACGTAGCATCACTTCATCGTTGGTAAGAATCATTTCCACCTGGGTACACTCCAGTATTTTTGAAAGTTAAGAATTTCAAAAAAACGTCGTTGTATACGCTCAATAGGAAGTTGCTGCGATATATCATAGTGAGGGAACCAAGCGGTAGATGCATATTGCAATTTAGGAAGAACAAGAGTGAAGTATAAGGACTGCAGAAGAGCAACATCGTTGAAATATTTAAGTTCTGATAATCAATGCTAACGTTATTGGGGCAGACGAACAAATTTTTAGAATATTAAAATTAAATGATAAAAGTGAATCAAATGACACACTAAGATCCCTAATTTCACTCATGCTGGTGAGCCGAACATCATAAATTGCACATGGAGACAAATATAGATGTTTTTTTTCTAGAAGAAGTCATAGCATAATATTTATTAACGTTCAAAACAAGGTTATTCCTTTCGGACCAATTGCCCTGTAAACTCAAATTAATACTTGACAAAATAATAATGGAAACAAATCATTGATGTATATTAAAAAACAAGGGACCCAAATTTGATCCTTGTGGAATCCCACTTCTATTTTACTAATTAGTCTCCAGTCGGCGAAGTATTTTCCCAGCACGGACATGTCCTCTGAAAGTATGTTATTAGCCCCAGTGGTTTTATTCCGAGGATACATCGGCATATCCAAACTTTATAATAATATAATTAGTTAAACGATTTTGAATTATTGTGAACTACCGTGATGAACTTGTCGTTCGGGTTCTTTGTAAGCAAAACCAACGGTAATTAAAAACACTACATTAATAATAAATATATACTAAAACACTTAAGAATCAATACCAGTATTTATTTATATAACAATATTCGTCACCGCTCGCTGGTTGTCTAAATGCAATCTTCCAGGCGCTATATTTATATCTTATGGGAAGTCCAGAATAATCCAAATTCTCCGCTTCGCTTCTCGAAGCTTTCGGTGTCTAATGGTTGTGTTTAGCGGGTGACATCACCGCCTGACGGGAATGGTCGATGATTCACATCACACTATGCCCTGGAAGTAAACGTATACGCTAAATATACATTACATAAACTGAGTAATTTACACTACTTAGAAGTGGTGGAAATAATGATTGTTTTAAGTTATTAAGTTATTACTAGAGAGCGGACTGAAGCGATGGAATGACCAATTGCCCTGATAAAACGTTGTGGTGGTATCGGGTATAGTATGCATGTTATAAGAGCCCTACTATTTGTTTGCTCGATATTCGTCGAGCAGATGGTGTTATTTCTGTCGTTATAAATAGTACATTGTGTGTATTCCTTTATAAATTAAATTTAATAGTGGCGTGTAACTCGGAATATACATTTATATATTATTTCGATTATTTCGTTGAAATAATCGCTTAAAAAATATATCCGCTAATTTCCAAAGTGTATTCTCGTGTTTACATGCTGTTATACATGCGTATATACAAGGTGTGTATAAAGTGGCGGACCCAGTACACGCGGCGATGTTCTTCGTTAAATTCGGAGTCCAAAATCCTAATACGAAAATGTTGTACCATGCTCCATATCTTTGCACGAGGTTCCTAAAGTTCGGACTTTCAGTCTTGAAATAAGCATTATTACTCGATATTTGTTGACAGAAAGAGCTACAATTTAGAAGAAAGAAGAATCGTTGTTATTATCCTTTCGTTAAAGTTTACTTTTTGATTTTAAAGTTTGTTTTTAATATTTGTTTATTAACTTATTTTGACGAAAAACACATCTGACAACGTTGTAAAACAATAAGTAGGCAGCCTAATGTTGTTCTAGTCAAATACATTACTACTGTCAAATTTTGACACTTATGTAATCTACCTATTTCATTCGACTTGCTTATTTTTCGTGTTTATTTGTATAATTTTGTTGAGTTTTCGTATTTATTTGTATAGTTTTAATCAGTTTTCGGGTTTTCGTGTTTACTAGTTGTTCTGTTTGTTTATTATGAATTTTACGTTAAACGAATATGCCGATATGTACATGATATACGGTTTCTGTCGTGGAAATGTAGCATGGCAGGGCAGGAATATCGAGTGCGTTTTCCAAATCGGAGGCATCCAAGTAAAAATGTATTTCGAAGGCTGAACCAACGACTTCGTGAAACAGGTTCGTTTATTCCAAGAAATGCGAACGCAGGTCGACCAAGGCAAAGGCGTACCGTGCAACTAGAAGAGCAAGTTCTAGCCACAATACAGGAAGATCCCTCTGCAAGTACCCGTCAATTAGCTTCTACAATAAATATTCCCAGTAATAAGACTGTTCATTTGGTTCTACGAGAAAACTTACTTCATCCATACGATGTTTCTAAAGTTCAGCCTCTCTACGGAAATGATAACTTATTTCGAATCAATTATTGCAATACAATCTTAAATAGAATTCAGGAAGAAGGTGACTTTTTAAGACGTATTCTTTGGAGTGATGAGTGCATGTTTACCAGAGATGGTGTGTTTAATGCTCATAATTTTCATAATTGGGCAGATGAAAATCCACATGAATTTCGCGAATACGGTCACCAAAGAGGGTTTTCTGTTAACGTTTGGCTGGGTATAATAAACAACAGGGTAGTTGGACCAATTTACTTACCAAATCGCCTAGATGCCGGTGAATATTTAAATGTTTTAGAACAAGTTATTGATGAGATACCGCTGAACGTACGCCGTAATATGATTTACATGCATGATGGAGCTCCTGCGCACTTTGCTCGTAATATAAGAGACTGGTTGACTGAACACTTTCCGGACAGATGGATTGGTCGTGGCGGTCCCCTTTTGTGGCCTGCGAGATCCCCCGACCTCAATCCATTAGATTTTTTTGTTTGGGGTTTCATTAAAGGTAAAGTTTGTGCAACAGCTCCTCAAGACGCTGACGAAGTTAGAGCCCGAATTGACGCCGCAGTATTAGAAATCACACCAGAAAGACTTGAGCGAATAGTACAAACGATACCACAAAGATTGCAGCTATGGCTACAAACTGAAGGATTTCAATTCGAACAATTATGTAGGTAATACTTACATTGATTTCTATCAAGAAGATGTACAAAAATTAGTCAATATATCAAAAAATTTTAAAACTTTGTAATATTTTCGTAATAAATATGTAATCTAAGAAACCAATTTTATTTCGTTTGTTTCTTTTTTAAATTTAAAATGTAAGGTTCACCTGACGACGTGTAAAAATGTTCCGAAGATTATAACTAGCACATGCGTGTTCAATGTTGCCAAATGTATGTTTCTTTCAAATTCATTCTGAAGACAAAGGAAGCCTGATACATCGTTTTAGGATTAGGACTTTTAACTCAAAATTTGACCAAGAATGTCGCCACGTGTAGTGGGTCCGCTAATTTATACACACCTTGTATATATATATATATATATATATATATATATATATATATATATATATATGTATTTATTTTTCTTGAGATAGTATATTTTCTATTCTCTTCTATAAGGGTTTCTGGTTTCGTTTCTTTCAGTATTATTTTACAACTTTTAGTATTTTAAAAAATCCGTTTTATATTGTTATATTGTATATTTATCCTATAATTTTTTTATAAATATTAGGTTTAATATACTGCCTTATTTTTGGAGTAGCATTCGTTTCTTCTTTTTATTTCATTTCTTTCTGTTCATAGTAGTTCTCTTTATTTTCATTAACTATGGGAAATTCTCGTAGGGTAACCATGGTAGGATGGATTAGAGGCCAACAGATTGGTTGCATATTCGTAATGATACCGAGATTTATTGCAGTGCCTCTTCATTAAGCTTAAGGCATCCACAAAAGTGTAATGTGCAGAGACATGTTTCTTCGAAAACTCATCAAGATAACATATGACCATCTGCACCTGACACTTTTAACGAAGAACTGTGTGAAGTTTTCATGGCGGCCAATATCCCATTCAAAAAGCTTAACAATCCAGTCCTTAAGAGGTTTCTTACAAACATATTCCAGATGAATCTACTTTACGTAAATACAACTTACCAAAATGTTATTTGATAATCATAAATAAGAAGAATCAAAAATATGAATCAACCCATCTGGTCATTATCTTTGGGTAAGTGCAGACGAAAAAAACGGATGTAATTGAACGATATGTGTTAGATGTAGTTGTTGGTATTCTTGATCTGACAACTTCATACTAATCATGCCTAATTGCAGCTAAAATATTGCCAGTCGTAAATGGTGAAACAGTTGCAGAAGTAATTGATCAATGTATTCATAATATTCAGTCATTGGATAACAACTATAAAGACAAGATGCTATTATTTTTGACTGATGCAGCAGCTTATATGTTAAAAACAGGGAAGTTATTAAAGCAATATTATCCCAAAATGCTACACGTTACCTGTGCAGCACATGCACTTCAGAGAGTATGTGAATACATCAGCGGCATTTTCCAAATGTTGATAAGTTACTTTTATCATTTAAGTTAAAAGTTGATGCCATATTTAGCAGAAATTCAGATTTGAATATATTATATCAATTCTGCACAGAACCGATTGAAAAATCTATACATTCGAAGTATGGTGGACTTATGTAACATTTTAATCACGCTTCCGTCACTAGTTGTGATTTGGAACGAATATTTTCTATTTGTATAGACGTTTTAACATCTAAGAGAACTAATTTCACACAGGATCACCTTGAACAAATCTTAGTGGTTAATAGTAATGTTTTACAGTTTCAATGTTTCTCAGAAAATACATAGTTTTGAGTTTTGTTCTTTGTAAATTATTTTTATTCAAAATTCGATACGCAATTCCCTTGTCAGCATTACTTTTATTTCAGCAGTAGTCCAAACGTTTATTACATTCGGTCTGTTGTGCATTGACAGATACATATTAACTGCATATGTAGGTATGTGCCGCTTATGCAGGTGACCACACATATCAAATTGTTCGAATCTCACGGATCGCTTACAGAAACAAACCTATTGCGAATACAAGGCAGACGCCTATGGGCTATGAATTATCAACCGCTCGAGTTCGCTCTCTGGTTATTACCCTAATCGGCATTACAGTTATTATACTGTATATTAAAATATACGTCTGAAATATTTATGCCTAAAAATATTTTCATATGGATAAAGAAAAATAAATTCATCCGAATATTTGAATAACATTTCTGACAATTCTATAGAATCTATTTTCGCATTGTGTGTGTTCTGGTCAATAGTTCTTCTACAGTATGCTAAACAAGTACGGAAAGCACGTTTATTTCTGGATGAAATACAATATTATTGTTGCGACGTTACTGGTAACCAGGAACGCTTGTAAAATGTATAGATATTTTGACGAAAAGCAATATAAATGTGACAATAGAAAAATGTCTGTTTATCAAGATTTTCTTACTGATACTGAAATGATTGCGAAAGTGTTTTATAAAATTAAATCTACATTTTTTTTAGTTGCTAATTCTAGGGTATTTTGTGACAGTTCGAAATAACTAGTTTTAGAATTAAGTATAACTTAGACTTTACTATTTGCTACAATTTTTGGCATTTATTAAAACAAATTTATTTGTTAACTTATTTATATAAGGGGAATACTAAAAAATCTAGAATTGTAATGTTTTCAAAAAAATGAAATTTATTTTTATTTATACCGGGTGCGGCAATAGTGTGTCGGCGGAGCTTAGCATGAAAACTAATAAAGTTGTAACAATGAAATTTTACGTACACATGTAGTATGCTACAGTGCATTTTCTAATTTTATTTATATATTGACAGGGTGTTCCAAATTTCCGCAACCACTTTCAATTTTTTTTTTTTAAATAGATTGCTATACTTTCTTGTTATTATGATAATAGCCACCCAAATTATCTTTGCAATGATATATGACAATGTGCACTTACAACTGTTAGTTTTGGTTTTATTGCAAATTTTGTTAAAATCTTGACAGTTGCAGCGTCTAACATTTTAAGTCTTAGCCTGGAAATGGGTGCAGTGCCTCACGTAACTTTTTTGTTGCCAATTTATGGACTAACACGTTATATGTTTTGAGGGTGAACAACGTGACAACATATACAGAGTGTTAAATATGTCGTGCCAAAGTTACCGAAGTTTAAAGGCTATTTTCTCTTTTTTTTTAAATTGAACCTATAATTTTTTTATTAGTCAGCAAATTCCTTGTAAAATTGCCCTTAAAATTGCTGTATAACCAAACGTCAAATATCTACTTAAAATTTCCATATAAAGTGTTTTTCAATAGTTTCTCTTTACTGTAATCGCGTTTAATTGTTATAATTTAAGTTCGGCTAGTTAATTATAATTAACTAGCCGTTAACTATCAATTTCCGTTTGTTCGTTATTAGTTGTTATCTTGTTGTCAGTTATATCGTTTTGTTGTCATTATTTTTTATTTCCAAGCCGTAATAGTTTATAGTTGTGTTTCTTTAGAATTAATTTTTCGAAAGAGGAGCTAATAGAGATGGTATTTGTTCTTGGCGCTAGCAATAGAAATCCACTTTTAGCATATGCTAAAAGTGCTAACATAAGCTATGGAGTATCCTCACCGAAGAGCACCAGATATTAAGACTTTTGAAAATTTGTTGACAAGGTTTCTTCGGACGGGTTCAGTGAATTATGTCAAATATGAAAGAACTAAGTCTATGGTTACAGAAGATAATGAAGTGACAGTCGTCCAGTCCGTTGTGGAAAATCCGCGCGTATCTACAAGGATAATTTCGAAAGAACACGGGATAGAAGTCACTGCTGTAAGAAGCATTTTAAAAAAACATAAATTTCACCCTTACAAAATTCAAAATCATCAAGGCTTATTACAAACGGATTTTGAAAGGAGACTTGTTTACTGTGAATGGCTACTTTTCCAATTACGACAAGATCTAAATTTTCTAGATCATGTGCTTTTCACAGATGAAGCAACATTTGCTAATTGTGGAATAACAAACAGAAAAAATTCTCATTATTATGACACTAGAAACCCTCATTTTGTGCAACCCATTTTATACCAACAAAAATGGAGTGTTAACACCTGGGGAGGCAACATAGGAAACACTATTGTAGGTCCATTCTTTTTTAATAATACTTTAAATTGTGAAATCTACACAAATTTCCTACAAAATAATTTACCATTGCTGTTAGAAGACCTACCAGATAACGTCATAAGGAGATTGTGGTACCAACATGATGGTGCACCTGCACATTACGGTGCTGCTGCAAGAACACATTTAGATAGGGTATTCACCAATAGGTGGATTGGGAGAGGAAGCTTTATAAGCTGGCCACCGCAGTCACCAGATCTAACCCCTTGTGATTTTTTTCTGTGGCCTACTGTAAAAAATATAGTTTACGAAACACCTCCTACAACGGCAGAGAACATGCAGCAACGAATCAGAAACGCTTTTCTTCAATTAAGTGAAAACAACATGGCTCAAAATGTAAGTCTGGCGATGCAAAGGCGATTAAGAGCATGTGTAGAGCAGAATGGAAATATATTTGAACACATTTTAAATTTATTTTGTTTTATTATTGAAAAATTACAAAATGTAGTTCTAAAACTAATAATAAAGAATTAAGAAACAGGTGTTTGTAAAAGTTACTTTGTTTGATATCATTTCATGGCCAACCAACTATTAGATGCACCGCATATTGAATAATATAATAATCATAGGTATATCCCATTAAAGGGTTATAACTTCGAAAATACTAGAAATAAGTACTATGTTATTGGTATCATTTTAACGGCAATTTTACAAGGAATTTGCTGACTAATAAAAAAATTATAGGTTCAATTTAAAAAAAAAGAGAAAATAGCCTTTAAACTTCGATAACTTTGGCACGACATATTTAACACTCTGTATATGTTGTCACGTTGTTCACCCTCAAAACATATAACGTGTTAGTCCATAAATTGGCAACAAAAAAGTTACGTGAGGCACTGCACCCATTTTCATCCGTCTAACATTTTAAGTCTTTAAAATGTTAGACGCTGCAACTGTCAAGATTTTAACAAAATTTGCAATAAAACCAAAACTAACAGTTGTAAGTGCACATTGTCACATATCATTGCAAAGATAATTTGGGTGGCTATTATCATAATATCAAGAAAGTATAGCAATCTATTTAAAAAAAAAAATTGAAAGTGGTTGCGGAAATTTGGAACACCCTGTAAATATATAAATAAAATTAGAAAATGCACTGTAGCATACTACATGTGTACGTAAAATTTCATTGTTACAACTTTATTAGTTTTCATGCTAAGCTCCGCCGACACATTATTGCCGCACCCGGTATAGTTTGCTCGATTTGGTCTAATAGTTTGTTAATTATGATATTTCAAACATTTTGCGTTCACCCAAAAATTAATTCGATTTGCGGTATATGATTTTTTACGATTTTAAATCGTCATTAACACCTAACAATCTGAAAATTGGTTTAGAAATGCATTTGGCGAAGGAGCCCCTTCTAAGGCAACTATTTATAATTGGTACAACAAATTTAAAACAGATTGGTTCTTCCTTAGTGACCATACAAACACGGATGGTGTAGGACGATCCAGGTCGCCATTTACTATAACTGGTCCAGAAATGGTTAATAAAATCCTTGCTTTTGTAAGTGGCGATCGTCGATTGAAAGTACGTGAGCTAGTTAATAAAGTAAACATTTTAACCGAACGGATACGCAATATTTTTTATGAACATTTAAATATGAAAGAGCTATCTGCGAGATTAGTGCCGCTTAATACTGATCAAATGCGCACTCGCATCCAAATACAGTCAATTCCGCTTAATTGAGACACCGGTTATTCGGGACAGCCGCTTATTGGGGCCAAATCTTAAAGAACATAACTCAAACTATGAAGAAAATGTTAATTTACATCGAATATTTGGGACAATATTCCGCTTAATCGGGACAAAATATTTGAGATCGAAATTTTTAATGCATATTTAACTATGTATATATATTTTGTAATAAAAAATCTAAACATTCAATTATGAATATGGTCTTCAAGAAATGCAGTGCATAGAAGCACCTACAATCTAGTTTATCTCCTGGAACGTTAATGGTGTGGGATTTGCACAGTTGACAAAGACGAATTTATGAATAGTACGAGGTGCATTCAAGTTCTAAGGTCTCCGATTTTTTTTCTCCAGACTGGAAAGAGATAGAAGCATATGCATTGATTTAAAATGAGCGTGCGTTCGTTGTCAATACGTCACAGAGACGGCAGCACTGTACGGCAAATGGAATTGTAGCGGCAGCGTCGAGAATGAGAACTGTTTTAGATACTTAAAATGGCTACGTTTTCCTTACTTGAACAGCGTGCAATCATTCGTTTTCTGAATTTGCGTGGTGTGACACCAATTGAAATTCATCGACAGTTGAAGAAGACATGTTGTGATGGAGTTATGGATGTGTCGAAAGTGCGTTCGTGGGTGCGACAGTTTAATGAAGGCAGAACTTCGTGTGACAACAAACCAAAACAACCTCGGGCTCGCACAAGCCGGTCTGAGGACATGATCGAGAAAGTGGAGAGACTTTTTTTTTTGGGGGATCGCCGAATGACAGTTGAACAGATCGCCTCCAGTGTTAGCATTTCCGTGGGTTCTGTGCACACAATCCTGCATGACGACCTGAAAATGCGAAAAGTGTCCTCCAGGTGGGTGCCACGAATGCTGACGAACGACCACAAGGCTGCTCGTGTGGCATGTTGCCAAGCAATGTTGACGCGCAACCGAGGCATGAATGGGACTTTCTTTTCGTCGATTGTGACAATGGATGAGACGTGGATGCCATTTTTCAATCCAGAAACAAGGCGCCAGTCAGCTCAATGGAAGCACACAGACTCACCGCCACCAAAAAAATTTCGGGTAACCGCCAGTGCTGAAAAAATGATGGTGTCCATGTTCTGGGACAGTGAGGGCGTAATCCTTACCCAGTGAGTTCCAAAGGGCACTACGGTGACAGGTGCATCCTACGAAAATGTTTTGAAGAACAAGTTCCTTCCTGCAACAAAAACGTCCGGGAAAGGCTGCGCGTGTGCTGTTTCACCAAGACAACGCACCTGCACATCGGGCTAACGTTACGCAACAGTTTCTTTGTGAAAACAACTTTGAAGTGATTTCTCATGCTCCCTACTCACCTGACCTGACTCCTAGTGACTTTTGGCTGTTTCCAACAATGAAAGACACTGTCCGTGGCCGCACATTCACCAGCCGTGCTGCTATTGCTTCAGCGATTTTCCAGTGGACGAAACAGACTCCTAAAGAAGCCTTCGCCGCGGCCATGGAATCATGGCGTCGACGTTGTGAAAAATGTGTACGTCTTCAGGGAGATTACGTCGAGAAGTAACACCAGTTTCATAGTTTTCGGGTGAGTAGTTAGTTAGAAAAAAAATCGAAGGCCTTAGAACTTGAATGCACCTCGTATTAAACCAAGTTGCGCCTGAAACGTATGCGAAAACGCGATTTTTTAACACAATTGAGTTAAATTAAAAATTGATGCCAAGAAAAGATTTAACACTAAAGAGTAAAATTGCGATACTGGATAAAATTAAAAATCAACCTGGTCACACAAGTCAATGTAAACTCGCTGAGTTAATTGGTATACCAAAATCTACAATATCACGTCTCATCCAACAAGAAAATCAAATGCGTAACGAATAGACTTTGCAACAAGGAAAGGCAGGAATATCAAATATCAAAACAAAACGAGAGTGAAAGTATTCAGACGTCGAAGAAGCTCTAGATCAATAGTTTTCCTTAGTAACTGCACGAGGAGTGACTATCAGAGGCCCAGTATTGAAAGCAAAGTCAGAGGAGTTGATCGAAAAGCTAGGTCATAATAAATTCATACATTCAAAGCAACAGATGGTTGGTTATCTCGATGGAAAGTAAGACATGGTATAAAATTTAAAAAAATTTACCGTGAAAATGACAGTGCTGATATAGTAAGTGCCGAAGAGTGGAATAAGACGAAAATTGCTACTTTTCTTGACAATTTTTGTGCAGATGGCATAGAATGCCGATGAAACCGGTCTACATTAGCGTGCCACACTAGATGGCTCTTTATGTTATAAACACATTGAAGTGTCGGGATACAAAAAATCAATGGAGCGCATTACAGTGTTACGTTGAGCCAATTTGTCAAGTACTGACAAACGCAAACTTCTCACCATAGGGAAAAGTTCTTAATCTCGATGTTTTAAGGGATTTATAATATAAAGTTTACCAGTAGAATATCATGCAAATAAAAATGTGTGGATCATTTCTGAAATTGTGGCTAACTAGTTGGGATGCAGAGTTACAAGTTCAACAAAGAACGATTATGTTGCTTGTTGACAACTGCGCAGCTCATCCTCATTTGGACAACAATATAAAACTTGAATTTCTTCCTCCCAACACCACATCATTAATGCAACAAATGCAAAAATCTCAAGACGTTGTACCCTGGGAAATTGATAAATTACATAATAGAGTCTATTGATGACAATTTATTAACAAGTTTATTAACAAGACTGCCAGAGATATTAGTGCAAAAATTAGCCTTTTGCAGGCAATACAGTTTGTCATGATAGTTGGCGAGCTATAAAAACCAAAACCATACAAAACTGCTTTGTTGTCTTTAATCTTTTACATGCCTCAGAAAATTTGAACTAGACAGAGACATTATTTCACAAGTGACCATTGGTAATTATCAGGAATTTTAAACAATAGATAACAATTTACCATATTATGATGAAACTGAAAACTATGAGGATGTAATTATTAAAGGTAATCATCAAAACGTCAAATATTAGATGAGGACAATGACTCTGATGGTGAAATACTACAGGTGCCAGTAACAAACGAAGACATAGGAAAATGGATCATCACGTTACAACGCTTTTTTATACAGAAAGGCAATAATGAAAATCCGCACTGGATACCTGCGCTGATTTTGTGCAAAAACAGTCGTACAAACACAAAAGGCCACGTGGTCTGCGAAGGTATATTTGAACAAGTATATGTAGAGCGATGTTTGGCCGGAGGAATAAGAAATTAATTAGTTAAATTAATGTGAATTTGCTTAAAAGACTAATTTATATAGAACAATACCGATTACCTTAGAAGCGAAAGACGCCGGGCGGCGTGGTGAGTGGCATCGTGTACTTGAATAGCACGACGAGTAAGATATTTAACTTACGAAGGTTCTAAAGAGAAGATGGCTTATAGTTTGTGTCGATAGAACACTGGTTTTAGAAAAAGGTCTGTTTTATGACCTAAGTCGAAGAGAGGGTCGTTATCTTGAATAATAATTAATAAGAAGCGCGACCTGGAGAGGTGTTCTATCGATGGCATAAATATTATTAAAACATTCCTTGTGAAACAAGCTTTCAAATGATATGAAACACCATAGGAGATGTGTGTAATTAATTAAAACAATTTAATGAAATGTATTCCACAGTGAACGACGGGTACTAGACCAGGTAGAAGGTCAAGGGTATCCCGGTTAAGGATATAACAAAAGAAATGCTTTCTCTTTGCACACGAATATGTACAGGAAAAATGTCTTAAGTTAAATATTTTAAATCGAGATATTTAAAGAAGAAATATATTATTTAAAAATAAATTAAAATATTTTTATATGCGGAGCGTTACATTAAAAAAATGTATTTATTTTTTATTGCCCATATTTATTTAAATGTTCCAGTTCAAAAATTCTTTTATTGTAAATACCACTACAATATTGTTTCGCCATACAATGGCTTCATCAGGTGGATGAAATACTGTTACGAAACAATACGAAATACGAAACAATATTGTAGTGGTATTTACAATAAAAGAATTTTTGAAACTAGAAGTTTAATTACTTATTTCTTAGCGTTATAATGAAGTTTCAACAAGTATCTCCTTCGTCTATTAACTATTTAAATGTTCATTTACATTCTTATAATATAGATCCTACCAGAAATGTGTTTTTATTTAATGTGAAATTAAACCGATACTTTTCTGTAGAACTTCGTTTAATTAGGATAGCCGCTTAATTGGGCCAAAATGTTCTGGTTCCAATTTGTCCCGATTAAGCGGAATTGACTCTTCCAAATATCAACATCATCAATATTTTCGCCTTTAAAACTTGTCATTTGTTTATCATAATTTTTTTTTAAATAACATCTTCCTGGCATCTGCATTTAACCTATATATGTATATATATTATTTTAAGTTTTCATATAAAACAATTCATTCCAAATTAAATCAAAGTTATTTTCCTTTTTATAATTAAGATTTCATAACTATATGTAAATAGAGTATATGATTAATTAGCAAATGCCAATATGATTAATTAGCAAATGCCAACTTGTAATAAAAAGTACTACCAAATCAAGTATTTGAGAAATTTTTGCACTACTTATGTCGTCTACTTATTACACCGATGCGGGAAGATTTTTGTCACACCGTGTTAAAAAATTTAATTTTACTATAAAAGGACTCTCGTATTCGAATGCAACGTTGTGTCAAAATTTCAAATCAATCGACCGACTACTTTTCGAGTTTTACGAGCGCAAACAAATGCAGGCTGAATTTTTATATATACAGAGATACATTTGCAAATTTTTCGTGCATTGAAGTTTTAATTTATATCTAATATTTTAACGCAGCTTCAGTTTTTGACGCTTGTTTTTTAAAATTAAATTAATAACGCTACCTCTTTACTTTATCACGTTCTCGTAAAAATAGAGAGACAAATTGCTTTGTCCAATATACACAAAAAAAAATTTGTTTTCATTTCAGTAAATATTTAACGAAAAGCTTTAGTCACATACACTCGCTGGAAAGTTTTAATTAATAATTCATATAATGTAGCACAGAATGTTTTGATCGCACGTCAACTCTAAACAATTCTTAATAGTGCTTTAATATCGTAATTAAGGCATTATTAAAATTATAGCACTATTCTATTCCTAGTATGAGCATAATATGAATGATGATAAATATTTTACATCTTCCCATTCAGTGACGAAGGGAAACGGCGGTTTTTATACCGACGTGTGTTACTTTCAGGAGTTTATAGAATATGTTTCGCTTTTTTGTGTTTTACTATCTTCCTATTGACTTGGAAATATGTGATCTTGATAAGTTTTCCCCTCCGTATGCGTATTCGTTATACAATATTAGCGAAAATTATTTTTTCTATTTTGCGTACAAAATGAACTCATTATGAAACCCAAAACAGTATCGAAATGAGCTTCATTTCGATACGCTTTTTTTCATTTTTCAATGTTGGCGTTGTTCGAACACAGAAATAAATATCATTGCTGTCATTTGATCTTAAGAATTTATGTACATTTGACAAATATGATATATGTCCGTATTTTACACTAAGAACGTATGTTGTATACAATTGACAACAACATATATATGTTTCTATGTCACTCATGTTTATATTTTTAAATGAAATATCATGTAATGTTAACGAAAATTAATAAATAATATGTAATATAATATACTTCGCGGATAGCAAGATTTAAATTTGAAAATGTCAAGTATCAGTGTGACCAACTGCATGGATTTATATAAAATAAAAAAAATAAATCTCTTAACTTTCAAATTAAATTCCTATTTATTAATGTAAAAAACGCAAAATAGAAAAAATAGTATAAAAAACTCGTTTCATAAAGTTTGATATAGTTTGTTTCAACTTATTTTAAGTGGACTAAATAGAAAGTATGTACCGTAAAATGGGGTTACTTTGATCAATTTTTATTTTAAAAACTCTGTATCTTTTGTATAAATTGGCAGAAAAATACATAAAAAAAACAAAATGTCGGTTTTTTGTCTTCTACCAGAAACTTAACTTATAAAATTATCAATTTATTTAGTTTTTGAGAAAAAAAAAATTAAACCACTTGATCAAATTTACCTATACACTGATCGGGGTTACTTTGATCACCATGCTTATTTCCATGTCATTTGAAAGTAAACCCAAAATGAATATAAAATTTAAAAACAAATTGAAATCTGTCCGCAGGTTTTTTTAATAAAGCTGTTTAAAACACATGGGGTGACTTTGATGTAGACAAAAATAATGTTTTAGTTATAATTTTATTTGAAATTAACATTTTAAAACACAGAAAATCAAATTCTTAAGCTCTAAACCTCATTAACATTGATCTCGTGTGGAAACACGACCAATTCAGTCCCTTCTTGAAAGGTAGGCATAGGTAGGTATGCAACAATAGCAGACTGTTCAATTTCAGAAATGTCGTCTTTAATTAATCTGAATGTTTTTTTTTGTTTTGGCACGGTTTTAAGCCGGTAACTACCAGCGGAGTGGTTTCGTTAATGTAACATACGTAACGATATGTTTTTTTCCTCGCTGAGAAATAAATGTTGCCAATACATAACGACCCTCGGTCAATATATTATCTTCTTCCTCTTCATGCTCTCTCTCGTTTACCTCTTCTTCGAATGTTTCCTCTACAGTCTCATTGTCATCAGATGTTTTCTTCAAGTGGTGTGTCAATCGGCTGATTAGTTTTCTTTGTCTTCCGCTTTTTTTCTACACTTGGCGAGGGCTCATCTATTAAATCCTCTGTCGAAATACTCTTTCCAGAAGCAACATTTAGTCTTTTCTTTCTTTTTACAGTATGGGATGATTCTCCAAATCTTTGAGTTCTTAATAGTTCAGTTAGAACGCTCTCAGTTTCAGCCTCAACGTTACTATCATCAGATGGTAAGCGCTTGTACACCTGATCAGGGTTAAACGGCAATATTCCTGTTGCATTAAATTCACTTATAAGATTTCGTTTGATGGCACCGGTTTCATTATCCAACGGGGGTACCACAATTTTTTTCGGTTTAATTTCGTCCATTCTTAGAAGTGTCTTGAGGAGATTCGGAAATGCGTCTTTTGGAACAGTGGTCAGCCTTAAGTTCTCAATTTTACATTTCGTTAATGTACTTCGCCATGCCTCTTCCATCGGACGAAAAAATGCTACGTCCAAAGGCTGAAGCAATGGGTGGAGTGTGGTACTAAACAAACAAAATTGATATCGTTTTCTTCACATAATCGTAACACATCTTCATCGATATGAGACGACAAATTGTCTTCAAATAACACTTTACGACCGTTGAGTCTTTTCGCGTGTGGCAAAAAACATGTCATAAACCAATCCCGGAATGTTACGCTGTCAATCCAGCCACTTGCAGTTCGGTTATATCTAGTTCCACGTGAGCAACATGGTTCATTGCAACACGGTGAGCCACACGGTCCTCTCTCCATCCAAGTATCATATAGATGTGTGCTCTTGTATATCACATAAGGTGGTAAAAGAACACCATTTGCAGACCCACAAACCATGATAGACGTGCAGCTCTTGGAAAAGTTTATTATTTTTTCTGGATACTTGACTCCTCGTCGATATATATAGCGTTTCTTGTCCGGGTCGTCGCTTAAATTTGACTCGTCGTAGTTAAAAATATTACTACTAGGCACGTTTTTAACAACAGTTTCGAAATGTTTAAAATATTCTTCTATAGTTTTTTTTGAAACTCCAGCTCAAGCCCTTTTTATATTTGCTGCAACACGCTGACTGTAAGAATCCTGATGACGTCGTAAAACCGAGTAGGCCCAGTCAATACCGGGCACATTATTGGAAAATTTGGCAACAATTCGCCCAGTTCGTTCTAAACAAGCTTTAGCGAACATAGCAAGTCAAAGAGACTAAGAGGAAACCCCCATTCCCCACACTTTGCTGCTGATTTAAGTATAGCCTTTTCTTGAGCGTCAGTGAACACAGTTTGAGCTCCAGGTTTATTTATGTGTTGTCCTTTATACCTATTGTAAAGACTTCCATAGGGGATTTTAAATTCTTTTGCAGCGCCACGAATCGTCAAACGTCCGTCTAATATAGATTGCAGCGTATTTTCAATCACTGCATCTGAATAATTTTTGTACTGTCGACTTCCAAGCGGCTTTCTATAAGTCCTTGGCATTATTCTGTACTAAGAACAACCCAGTTAATACTATGCAGAAAAACTATTTTACGAAAATATATCGTAAACCGTAGTTACTTCAACATGTGGGGTTACTTTGATCATGTGATTAAAGTAACCCCGTACACCTGATCAAAGATACCCCAATATACATTCAAGTTTAAAACATGGCGACTCTATTACTTTTTTAAGACATGTCAACATAAACAGTATTCAGAGGAAACCGTAATTACCAATAACCAAGACGGTAAAAATTAAATTATTGTAATTATGTAAGTACATTAAGAGTTCTACACACCTCAAATTCCTATATTATGCACACTTTCTACAAAAACACAAAACTTATAACGATACACTGTGCCGTTGGTAAACAAAATCCACCATACTGTTAAATTGGTATCAGTGTTGCCAATACCTTAAAAAGAAAACATTTGGCAGTTTCAGCAATCTCAATATTCGCGCTTTTCAAGAATAAGTAAACTGTTATCAAAGCAACCCCTTAATATCAAAGTAACCCCATTTTACGGTACCCTTATAGCATACCCTGGTGTAACAGTGCGATCAGTTAATGGCACTTGGACATACTTTGGGCATTTCAAGGTGAGAATTAGACTCGGCAAAGAGGGGCAAATTTAAGCTTTATAAGGTTAGTACTTGCTACAATAGTCATTCTTTCAAACAACAACAACCATCTATACGTCGGGTCGGGTACTTCTGACATAGCCATTTGATTCTAACCTAAGCTTTGTTTCACATATTAACAACATCTGTATTGCTGCATCCAAAATTTTTGTTTTGTATTGCAAACCTGCAAATTCTTTCAAAGCATATCTGCTAAAAACTTTATACTATATGGTTTTGTTGACAGCAAACTAAAATATGCTTCACCCGTATGGTCACCACATTATATTTACTTGCAATTGTTTGTAGCAAAAGTGCAGCCTCGTTTTTTTAAGTACTTGTATTACAAATTTGATCATGTCTATCTCGAACGTAACATCTACTATAATTCGCTGCTGAGAAGACATGATGTTCAGTTCCTACAATATCGTCGAGAAGTCAAAGGAGCAATATTTCTGTGGAAACTCATTCCTTCTATTTATTTCCCACTGTTACTTTCCTCTATTAATTTTTTGGTTCTTCGATTATCCTCTCACTCCATCGTTCTCCTGAGACAACTATGTGCCGTAAGCTGGTGCATTTTATAGTGACATTTCTTTGATTCCATTAATCAACTGGAGTGAGTTTCTTTTTGAGCTTCTTTCTTCATGGATTCTTTTTACTATTGTTCTTGCTGCCGGTCATCTAAATCAATGATACAACCCTAGCAACATAGCATGTAAGTCGACTATATCATTCGTTTGTAGTATCGTCTTGACAACGGCACTTAATATTATAACGAAAACTCCTAGGATAATAATAATAAACACATGATTCGAGTTTATAAGTTGATTTGGAGTAAAAATTAGGAGTATCAAAATTCAACGTTCTTATTTTGAAATGCAAGTGTCCCGTATCGTTATGTTCAAATTCTAGAAGTGGTAAAGTAGACTTCATTTCAAGTAACAATAACACAAAACTTTAATATCCATTTTTATTTGTTTCAAAGTTACAGATCTATGAATGTAATTGTCAGATCATGAAAAAAAATGTAATCCTAAAGTCAATACAAACTGATTTTATTTACAAAAAGTTATACGATTCAATAACAGGCCTGTGATTGTTAACGTCGCATAATAAAATGTTATCCTAAAATAAATAAACACGTGTCGCAGTGCATACAGTAATTTCTTGGAGATCCACAAAAAAGAGTACTGGAAATTGATTTATGATAAAGAAGGTTCTTACTTATTTCGTAAGTGCTGAACCATGAATATCACACAATAAGCAAATGTTCAAATGACTGGTAACTTTGCATTTTTTAATAAAAGATTACATTAGGTTTCAGTTCATACAACAGCTTATTAGTGAGTGGACACGTTTTCTTTATTCAAAATGCCTTACCGATTTTCTTCTCAAGAGTATGCGGACATGTATTTTGTGTATGGCTACTGTAACGGCAGTGCACGTCGAGGAGTTATTGAATACCGACATAGGTTTCCCGATAGGCGCATTCCTCATTACAGAACGTTTCTGGAAGTACACAGACAATTTTGGGAATGCGGACTGCGTGATTATTTCTTCGACCGAGGAGTAAATTTGCCAGCAGACTTAGAGGAAGAAGCAGTAGCTATTGTTACAAGGGATTCAACTCTCAGTGTATGTCGAATCGTTAGACAACTAGGAGTGCCACGAACGACAGTTTGGCGAATTTTAAGACGTGAAGGCTTATATCCATATCATTATAGCAGGGGATACGGTTTGCTTGAGGCAGACCGCTATGCTCGTCTAGTTTATTCTACCTGGATATTAAGACAGTCACGGCTTCATTTTAATTTCTGCAGAACAGCTAGACAGATGAATCTACGTTCACGAGAAGTGGTGTTACAAATCTGAGAAACCTGCACAGGTGGTAATCTGAAAATACAAAAGCTATACGCCCATTTAAATTTCAAAATGAATTTTCTATTAACGTTTGGGCGGCTCTAATCGATGACTTGTTGATTGGTCCTATCGTTCTTCCTGGGAGGTTAAATGCGGATAATTACCTTCAATTTCTTATTGACGAACTGCCAGGTCTTTTAGAGGATGTCCCAATGAATGTTCGACGAGACATGTGGTTTCACATGGATGAGACACCACCACATTTTGGAACTGCTGTCCGAAATTGGATTAACGTCAATTATCCAAGATGGAGTGGTCGAGGTGGTCTTGTTGCATGGCCACCCAGATCACCCGATCTTAATTCCCTTGACTTTTATTTATGGAGGTACATAAAAAATTTAGTCTACGCGCAAGTTTCGAACACAAGAGAAGAGTTGTTGGATCGTATTCACCTGGCTGCTGAGCAAATCCGACAAAACAAGTATGAAATTCGGATAAGTACTTCTTCTGTTGGCTGACGGGCACAAGCCTGCATTCAACACGGAGGTGGACATTTCGAAAATATTATTAATTGAACTTTTTTAAATAAAATTAGTTTTTATTGACTTTAGGATTACATTTTTTTCATGATCTGACAATCACATTGATAGATCTGTAAATTTGAAACAAATAAAGATATACAAGTTTTGCGTTTTTGTTACTTGAAATGAAGTCTACTTTACACCTAAAATTTGAACATATCGATACGGGACAGCTTGTATATAGAAAATTACGATTTTTTACGGCTTTTTCTATTTCATCAATCTCCATTTCGAATTGATTTCCAGCGTTTTATGCAATTTTCAATTATCTTCTCGGTTTGTTTATAATGTCAACTATTTGTATAACATGATAAGACAGGCAACACGATTTACGAAAATGGTTTCAAATCAAAATTACTTCTGACAGGTGACAAACCAAAAATTAGATTTCTTAAAAAATATAGATTAATTTCCGATTGCAGCAAGAAAACTATAATACGTCGCACGAAATGTCTCGACTATTAACATTCTAGGCAGGCAACAAGCTTCGGCTGTGCCTCAGCTTGTACTTGCCTACCTCCAATGCTAACATGTCCCTACATTCCTTGTGACTTAAATAGCTATTTATTATTGTAATTCATATCTATACATTTGCTATATTTCATGTATGTTTCAATTTTATATATGTATATTTTTCAATTTGTCATTTAATTGTTCACCCTTAGACAATACAGGCTATTATTACTATTATTGTTGTTAATATTATTATTTTTATTTCAAGGTCAGTGCTGTTTTCATGATTTCTATTTAAATTAATTATAAATTCGTTGTGAATATTCACATTTTCTATTTTTATTGTATATCTAATGCATTTTTGTCATTCTTCTAACGTTATATTGACTTGAAACTAACATTCTTATACATCATTATAATGAGGGAAATACAATCAAAATATTAACATGCCGTAATTTAGTATCTGATAGTTAGTTTGCTACGACATAATTATTGTCAAGATAGATTAATATTGACTATTAAAACCATTTGCATTGACTTAATTCCTTTTGCTCCTCATGACTCACAATGGACACCGAACGTAAAATAATTAAGATGTGTAAACATTGTTAGATTTTTATTGCGATTGTGTTATTGTGGAATAATCTAGAAAACACGATTAAAAATTATAGGGATGCCTACGTATCGTTTAAGAAAACACAAGCTATATTGCATGCAATGTAGTTGATAAAGGTGTTCGGATCAGTTCGCTCAACTAGTTACGCTTCGGATGAGCACAAATGTAGCAAAGCATGCAAATGTTGACATCGCTTCTGACCTAAAAATTTATGTTTGTTGATGTTTCTTTACAGATAATAAACGAAGATATTATTTATTAAGTATTAGATTGTGTAATGTTGCTTATATTTGATGTACATTGTGAACTTATTTATTTATTCCCCGCAACATTTCATAGTAAGCGTTCGGTCGTAACTAGAGCGAAGATAATTGCATTAATCGAAAAGTCAGTTTTCAGATTTTCATTTCTGGAAATATTATCAATATTCAGAGGTTATTCTATTACCTTTTTTGTGCTAATTATTTGTATGCCTCAAGGAGATTTAGAAACCGAACAAAGTTTTCAAAATTTAGTAATAGCTTTTGACATAATTAACTAGTGATTTCGTAAATAGATAATTTTCGTTAAGAGATGATCGTAGCTCAAGGAAAGCTAAAGAAGCTGTTGCCTTGAATGATTATAAATTAGTCAAAAAAATGATTTGGAACAAATATCTATTTAAATAATATTATTACAATAAAGATAATCTTTATTACCAAGCAGGTAGATAAATGCACTTTTAGGATAACATGATTACAAGACTAGGTTTATGATAGAAAAGCTAGATGGAGGCCCGAGTATTACGGGTGATAAATTCTGGATCTATAATTATAATAAACTAGCTGACCCGACAGATGTTATACTGTCCAAATTTTAATGAAATTGTTTGTGATCGTTTCGTGAATTTGTGCTATTGGAAATGTGTAAACAATGTAAAAATGAGAAAAAAACATATTTCTGAGTAATCATTGTATCTATTAACGATTGTGGCCATGAATATTCAATTTGAGGAGTACATTCAGAAGTGCGCCAATGGGAAATTTTACATGCGACATGAATTCTTCACGAAATAACACAGAAGTAAAAACTAATGTAATTGTATTTGCTGGAATGCGTTTTTCCAGATTTTTCTCCAGATCTTCAAGATTTATTTTTTGCAATTGAAAACTTTCAATTGAGTTATTTGTATTTCGGGAGCGTAACGAGCAAAAAAAAATCGTCGCTTATGATCGAGAGTCCATACAAAATTATAACTTTTGAAGTTTGTCCGAATTTTTCGACTTTCCTTTGTAATTATCCCGAATTTTATTTTTCCTGAAAACTTTTCCAGGACTATAACGAACGAAACAAAAAAAAGAATTAAGCATATCCATTGTTGGAATTGTGACTTATGGTCTTGAGTTCACATAAAAATCCAATTTTCCAATTTTAAGGGAAACTTTCCCAATTTTTCTTTCCCTAAAAACCTTATTCGGACTATTACGACTAATATACTCCGTAAGAATTAGCTAAATTGAGTTAGCCGTTCTCAACTGATGCGCTTACTAACGAACAGCATTTAATTTTCATTTATACAGATTCACGTACAAAAAATCACTTTAATCGGCGTAGTTTGTTTTGTCTGTCAGATGTCACGAATTTATCTGGCGTCATTTGATAGGACAAGCTGTTTCTTAAAGCTGTTTGGTAAAGCGTTTTAAAAAAAACACCAGATAACATTAAAACACAATTTTGATTTTGAAAATACAGAAATAATAACCAAGCAAAAAAATACAAAGGCTAGAGAGGTATTAGAAATGATTCACATTTTCAAAAATTACAAAACAATCAACGACCGAAACGAGATTGATGGACTTTCAAAACTGTATTATCCGCTCATTAAACAATAGAAGACAACCCCACCCACACAAAAAAACAAACAAATATTTTTTCCCACTGTAAACACACTGTATTTTCCCAAACACATGGCCTGACCAAACAAATTTTAAAACGAAATAAAATAAAAATTTCATTTCTATAACAAGACATTTAGTTACACTTAAGATTCCGAGATACGCTGCCGGACCCTGTAGTGAAGGGTCGACATGTTTCCGACCATGCATATTTGTTTTAACACGAAATAAATTGGTGAGTTTTGTATCCTTTAAATTTGAAATTTTTAAAGTTTAAATTTAAATTTTAACTTTCTTTACTCTAATCATTATCTTAATTTTAATTCATTCATATAATGTAAATATAATTCTTACCTTTCGTTTGTAATTTTTTTTTTTTAGTTCTAAATCACTTGAAAAAGACTTAATTATATACAAAAAAGTCGAAACGTCGTTAGATAAATAAATTGAATTTCAATAAAGGTCGCTAAACCAAAAAAAAGCTTATTATTTTAATATATATATATATATATATATATATATATATATATATATATATATATATATATATATAATATAGAATTAAGTAAAATTTCACCCTGAATCTATAGTTAAAATTGAGAAAATTACGATGACTTAATACCTATTTCTTTTATTCATAGTATCAGTATTAGCAAAGCCATTATAGATATTTATTAATTTGTCTCTAAAGAGTGTGTTTTTCCTGATCGATGGAAGAAAGCTAGAATTAAACTAGTTCAAGAAGGCTAGGTTTGATATATTGAGCTTGGAAAATTATAGACACATACCAATTATACATAACACACGTCCATACATATCCAGCAATCAACATGAATTCTTACAATTGCGGTGCACCGGTTATAAATTTAAGAAAGCAACTTAAAATTTTTATGTCTAGTTGACCATTATTGGATAATAATGGTCAACTAGACATTGTTTACACCTGACTTTTCTTGAGCATTCGATGCTATTGACCGACAAATATTATTAAACAAATTAAGTGCTTTTGGTTTCAGACCATTTGCATTAGAACTTATTGCCGCGGCATTGTGAATAGAGTGAATGATGTATTTTATAACGGCTTTAACTCTTAACAATCCTTTTACATCTGGTGTGCCGCAGGACTCTATTCTGGCACCTCTGCTTTTCAGGCTTTTCGTTTATGATCTCCTAACGTTTTTCAATTGTTTTGTGCTGGCTTATACTGATGATCCTAAATTATATACATCCAACGAATCAAAGAATGATGTTCATGTCTTGCAATATAATATTAATGTGTTTGCTGATTGGTGTAGTAAAAACAAGATTAATATTAGTGTGAACAAATATTGTGTTATAGCTTATATTCGTAAAATTAATAAAGTGGAGTTATCGTATATTATTAATGGCCATAAGCTAGTGAAAAGGAACTCCATCGGCGATCTTGACGTCAAATTCGGCTCGGGGATGCCGTTTTGGCTACACCTTTCGAACATCATCTCCTCTGCAGCTAGGATGTTGGGATGTTTTGCACTAGTATGAAAAATTTATCTTCAAAAATTGTAAAACGAACAAAAGGCTGTAGCTTTAATACTTTAAGGTTTCGGAAATATTGAATTTAAAATTACTAAATTATTAATCTGGAAGAAGAAAGTAAATTAGCAAGTTGGAATTATAAAGGAAATATGGAATCGGTAATAAATCATGTAAGTTAATGGCGAGCCTCCAATTAGGGGCATTAATTTTCGAACACTATTTTGTACAAAAATTCATGCGAACCAGCTAATTCTAACCGTACATAAATACACATTAAGTTTCTTCATATTCTACCTTTCGAGGACTTCTAATATAAACACATTACTGTCATTAACTTCATAATTACCATATTGGTATGCCAATCGATTTTGTGCTAAATAGTTTCTGTTATGAATGAACAGAATCCGAAATGGAATATGTACGTGACAGTCGAGCAATTCCGTTTCAGGATATTATAGGAAACAAGAAGCACAACATATTTAAGTATCTAGATATGTATGTATGTACCTGTTCATAGTAAAGTTAGTAATTATTAATACCTACATACCGGCAAGGAGCAATGATTCAAATTTGTATTGGGGAAAGTTAGTGTGTTTAAGGTAGTTACTTCTGGAACTAATTATTCAAATAGCGCATAGGTAGTTGGTATGTACGATATTACATTTAGATGCAGTATTGTATTATACACGAAGTGATTACTTACATACCTAATCTACCTCTGCTGAATACTTACGTGACTCTTTTCAGATAAACCTATTCGAAGAGCTCTATTATTAATGCTTAAAGATTATTTGTGTTACATTTTCCTTCACTAATTCTGCAGAACCTTATTTATTAGTTAATATTTAATTCTACTACCGATCTGGGTAAAAAACGGGTAAAATTACTTACATTCATATCGCTTATACATGTCAAGATAACCTTAAGAGGATGACTTGACGAAGGAGTGACTTTTCTAAAGTCCGTGACACTTTTCCTGTGGTGATTATATTACTAGTTTCAGGTATGTTTTTGAAGCCTACTGTCAAAATTTGGCCCAAACTGTGGGATGGATAAGTTCTTGCAATGATTTAAAGTAAATTAGTACAAAGGTATTTTTAATAATATAAAATATTATTAAAAATCTGGTGTGAAGAACACAAATACAGGTTCACTATTAATATTTTTTTGTGAACGTGTCCGAACATATTGCTGTTGAATTTCCCCCATAAATATTTTATAAATTTATGTATTTATCTTTGAACAGTTATTTTGAACGCAAGTGTATATTTTTGAAATTATTTTTTGTGTAAAAAAACTGGTTTTACATTGTAAACCTGCGCGCTTGACTACGTTTAACCTTCAGACACAAGTTTACAGTTGACAAGAACGCACACGTTATTTAAATAAGATAGATAATTATCTATTAATGTAATTTCGGCTTTGTTTTTTGATTTAATTAGTTGTTGGTGTTGTTTAATTCATTACCGATTTTAATACGAGTTTGTAATCTCGTTATTTTTGATATTTTTAACTTTCTTATCCACGTGTCTCGAATATATATATATATATATATATATATATATATATATGTATATATATATATATATATTCGACGTTTTGGTTAAGAAGAAAGAAAATGGAGAATTAAGCCATACAGTGTACCGGAAACCCACACATACAGACCGGTACCTCAACGCACAGTCTCACCACCACCCAGCTCAGTTGCAAGCAGTAGTGAAGAGCCTAGTAACAAGATCACAGAGATTAGCAGATGAAGACAACGTCATTCAAGAAATGAATAAACTCCACATTGCACTCCAGCAGAATGGCTTTAGCAAACGGACAATCAACAAATCATTAAAACCTAAACGAGCCACACCACAAGAGAAAAAAGAGGAATCAATAGCCAAAACCTACTTACCCTATGTCAAAGGTACCACCGACAGAATATCGAGAATCCTACGAAGACACAATATTGAAACCACATTCAAGGCAGACAGAAAAATCAGCACAGTCCTTCGGAATCCAAAAACAAGAATACCTTTAGAAAACCAGGGAGTATATGAAATTCCATGCCTTAATTGTGAGAAGACGTACATCGGCCGAACAAAGACAAGGGTAAACGTAAGAAGAGACGAACACCAAAACTCCGTAAGAAAAGACGAGAAAACTTCATCTTTAGCTCAGCATGTAAAGGGAACGTCCCACACGATAGACTTCAGCGATACCAAATTATTGGCGAACGTAGAACATATGAAAACCAGAATTATCAGGGAAGCTATCGAAATTGAGAAACGTCCGGACAATTTGAATTCGCGAGATGATACCCAGAGGCTACCAACAGCATGGAAACCAGTATTAAGCAAAGAAGTTGTCAACAAGAAATAACAAACAAAAACACCGCAACCCAGCCAGCCCACTCCAGCTACAGGCCCAACGACACGGAGTCGCGCACATACTCAACCAAGTGTAACCAACCAGAACGCTAAGCAGGTATATAATAACCATCTTAAACTCGACTACGTCAGTTTACGAGTAACCAGAAGCAGAAGCAGACAGTTATCGCAGACCTGAAGATGGCAAATGTGATTTTGCCGAAACGTCGTCCAGAAACCAGCACCGGTCTTTACAGAGACCAAACAATGGAAACGCGGAAGAAAACCGGGAATCCAGTTACAACATATATATATATATATATATATATATATATATTTTTTTTTTTTACGTAAGTAAAATATTTTTTAAAAGATATCTTATTATATTTAAAAGAGTTAAATACTGTATTTTCCATTGTATTAATATTATCGTATTGAGATTTAGTCTTAGTTATTTGATATAGATAACAAAGAAGGTTTTTAACATTTCTAGTAAAAAAATCTGTAAATGTAAAGTTTAGTATAGCAAGCGCCAATTAAGTTGGCGCGAGAAGGGGTAAGTTCGCGCAGGATTAGAAGTAGTGGGGAGATTTGTATTTAGTTTTACATCAAATCGCAAGATACCGTAGGCGGCAATATCAGATAATTCTAACCTCTACGAAAAAACCATAATTGAACAGTTTAAAAAAACAAAAAACACAAAATTTGATATAAATAATGAGATTGTAATGTATAAACAGGTTTTTAAGAATATGTTTATAAGCATCGTTCGTTTGAGCGTGTATCACTTTATGATCCCCTAGCAAAGACATTATGTTCCGTCAAACGTCAATGGCAAATGTATTCTGACAATTACTTGAGTAGTGGGGGTAGACGTTTTTAAAAATGTTTTCTGCGCACCTCCTCCTCGCGCCAACTTAATTGGCGTTTGCTATACGTTGGTATTTCAAGGGCATTTTTTTTGAGACTTGTAAGTGCGCATGTTTTGTAGAGTTTGCTTCGTGCTGTCAAGATAGTTTGTTTATTTTGGGTTTTGCACGCATGCAGCTGTCATTTCCATGCGTTATTTTTACCTTTATAATATTGTTAAATGATGCAATATTAATCTTTATACTCTATAAAGATTATGTTTTTTTATTTCTTTTTAATTTTCGTATTAAAGTTTCATTTAAATTTTATATTGTGATTATTATTTAACCTTACTTCAAGAAGATTACCAGTAACTTAAAGAAATATAATTATAACATTTGTCAATACTCTTTTACTGGCGCATTATAAATTTGTAGAAGAGAAAAACCACGTTTTCCAATTGGAACCCTGAGAGGAAAGCAGTCCCATTTTGAAAATAAACCGACTGAATATCCTAGCTGGATAGATTTGTCGTGAATGGTAAAGCATATTTCAAAACCACAGTTCACAGCAATATGTTCGGACACGTTCACACCAGATTTTTAATAATATTTTATGTTATTAAAAATACCTTTGTATTATACAAAACTGGTGGGATTTTACCCACTTATGTATGTTTCAATTATTCTAAAGTAAATTATTTGTTGAAATACATGCTTTCTACATATACGACGCTAATCTCTAACTAATATTATTTAGTATATTTACAAAATTTTAACTTCTTTTATGTAAAGGAAATCATTTTACTAAATTATTTAAATTTTACTTTTAGAAATTAATTCTATGTACCGTCCCTTTTTAAAATAATAATTTGTATTACTTTATAATAATTCAATGTAACGTTAATTTTTATTTATACATGTCTATATGGCAAAACTTTAATCCTGATTACAACTATTTAAAGAGCTAATCAGTAAACATATTGTTTGAGTTCGCGTCTTTGATTATGTGTTAAATTTCTAGTAATGTTAAATTCTAAGTTTTCTCAATACATGTGCAATTGCAAGAGCTGATGTTCTAAGCCATAGAGGACCGAGCTGTTAAATGTTTCAGGAATATCCCGGAATGCTTCCGGAGTTTATGTTAAGTTAAATATACAGAAGTTCTTGTGCTCAAATATATTTAATAATTTATCAAGTTGTTTCAATTTAATTAAGGTATCTATTGTAATATCTTTATTTAAAGAATTAATAGAACCTACATGTAAATATACTATGCCCTTGTCAAAGAAAACTAATTAATTTGACTTAGAAAAGCTAAATATAAACATAAAAAACTAAATATTTCAAAATGTACTGCATGTATTTATACATTTTATAGAGACGAAATTAGATTTCAGTCAGCTTTTAAAATATAAATTTAATTGACGTCTTTTTCGTTTCTTAGACTTCTTCATCAATATACCGAAGATATTATTAACTGTATCTACAGTAGGATCCTGGTGAAACATGATAAAAATGTCAAGTGATTCCATTTATTATATATCGAACATATTCATGGATAAGTAATAATTAAATCCCACGAGATATTTGATCAGGGTAGAATGCCTCTTAATATTCAATCTTTTCTTATTCTTTTTTTCTGTTTATGAATATTTAAATACAAAATCAATATAATTTGGTAAAAAGCAAATTTAAGAAGACCCATATTTAATAGATTTTGTGTGATTTTTATTTAAATAAATGGTTCCTTTATTGAAGCAAACATACATTCTTAGGAAATAATTTGAAATATAATAGTCGATATATTTATTTCTTGGGAATGTGTTACAATGTTCAATTTATCTCAAACTCTTAAATTTAATAATATTTATAATTCGATAAAATTAAATTCCTTGTTTTAAGCTATAATTTGAGTTGATGAGAGTTGTTGCTGTCGTTTCAAAAATTCAGCTATTCTGACGTTGCATTAATAGTTTCTGGATTTTCGAATCTCGATATTCCCCCGTGCCAATCATTAGATTGTTTGCTATTCTATGTAATTTGGATACAAAACAAGCCTAAGGTGTGTGTTATGATAGTATTATCAATCAAGAATTATCAATTATTACAAACTTAGAATCTTATAAAAACAATCAATACGAATAAGTGAAGTCTATTTAACACCTGTAAATTAAAATCAGAAAACAAAGAATTTTATAAACGGTATTCCACGACCAGGTGGAAGATAATACACTGTAGGAACGCGTAAATTGCGACTTACTTAACATGTTTGAAAAAAGCATGGCAACAAGTCACAACTATAACCTAGGTTTGAAGTAGCTATCGACCTTTAAGCCTCTTCCATCTCTCAAAGATAGTTAACTCTGTCATCTTGGAAAGACTGCGCGGCGAATTTCAGAGGCTAAATGTTCTGCCCCAGGAACAATTCTGTTTCCTTTGGTCTTCCTCTGCCGACCTTAAGATATATCGATTGTTTGAGGCAGAAAGAAACAGTTAAGATAGTTAAGAAGGCGCTGGGGGTTGTTTTTCAGCATTGTTGCCGCTTTCGATACTGTATCGCGCAACGGCCTTTGTCACAAGATGACCGTCATGGGCTTCCATCCATTTGTATCCAGATTAATTCAATCATATTTCCTTGAGCGGTCATTCTTTGTTAGGATGACCGAGATCATGTTTACTGTCAGACCAATTCAGGCTGACGGTTCGCAGGTCTCTCTTCTTGGCTTACTATATAAAAACATTATTTGTCTAACGCGCTAGTATACGCAGATGATATTGCAATGTTTGCGACCTTTTGGAGTAAGGAGATTGTCTATAGGTGCTTAGAATGCAAGTGATACGTTCTGTGACTGGGTGTTGCGGTAAAATCCTCTATCACCGAAGACAAACCTCTCAGGCTGATCGTTAGCCTTCTATAGTTTGTCACAAACAAACAACTCTAAAGAGATTTAGGCATTCCCTCTATGCAGGAGTACCTAAAAACATTAGCATCAGCGGAAAAGTGAACTAGAGCAAATAATTTGGAGTATCCGATGGTAAGGCAGCTGATAGAGCTCCAAAATAGACAACCACTCAAGAGAAGATCGGTATCCCGGTTCGATCACATTGAAATGGTGACCGAAACAAAGAAAAAACAGGAAACAACCGATCAGGCCGGATAATGCTCGGGTGAACTCTGAGAGAGCCAGTAACTCGCATAAATCATGGCAGCTTGTTGAGCCGAACATAGACTTACACTAACTCAAATACAAACCGTACCGGAGCTAAAGGAGCTCCAGAACAAACTTGTTCAACCCTGGGAAAGTGCTGAAGTTCATAGCTGTGGGGTGAAATTGACACTGGAAGTAGGACTTCTTTGGTATTTCGTCCATTTCGCAATTCGCCATTTCTGCGTAAAGGTACATTTACGAAGTTTTGGAGTCATTCCTTTATCATATTTATCATATTATATTAAGATGCCTGCAAAAGGCCAACATTAGTATTATGTGGCGCGCAATAGCCAGATTGCCCATGAAACATGTCTGGGGTATGATACGTTGAAGCGTTCATATGCCTCCTAACCCTGTAATGAACTTACGAGAGCTACATATTATTTGGAGCACAAGATTTACAAGTTGCTTGGAATAAACTTCCAGAGAAGTCCATAAATCATCTAGAAGCTTACCCAGCCCAGTTAATTAGTAAATTTTCTGTATAAATGGAACGTTTAAACGAACTTTTCAATGAAAATTTAATAATTTATTACTCTCAACACACTAAACATTTGCATTTGGTTCAAAAATATATATTTTTACTGGATAATTCACCTTTTTTTGTCACTTAGTATATTTATATCAAAAAGTATTTCTACGGATGATTAATCAGCCAAGTTTCAATTCAATATGCACTTCCTCTGTAATGCAAATTATATTTAAAATCTATTTCTATTTTTGTGTTAGAATATATAATTGGAGATTTGTTGTAATTATTGTAATCGTAGTAAGTAACAGTAATGGTTGTTTTGTTTTGGTGGATGCGCTTGCATTAGTGCCGTTATGCCGGTAAAAAACATATGACACAGCAAAAGAAAATCAAAGAATGTGTGAAAAATCTTTTAATTAATAAAGACAAAGCAATATTTTACTAATTCAAATACATAAGAGACAAAACAGCATAATTATTTCGTTCAGAAAATAGAGTTTATCTAAATACATTTATACAAGCTCAATTAAAAATTTATTGGAGTAACAATCATTACTGTCAAAACATGTATAGAAAGGAATAGCTATTAATAGTTACGCAATAAATTATTTATGCCTAAAATACTTGATATACATATATTGATTAGTAATTGCTGTTTGTTGTTCTCTATGTCTTTACTAAAGCTAATACGTTTCTATGTTTATATGTTTACGTAATCGAGGGTCAAACTTTACGAACATCGTAACCATGTACAAACAATTAATCATGAATTACATATTCATTTGTCATTTCATATTTTATGAAGTCAATTTTCATAAAAACAATGTAGCTGACGTGGGAAATAAGAAACAATATTCCCTAAAATTTATTCATGGAAACTAAACCATTTTTTGTTGAGATAACTTGCATTTACGGGAATTGTAATTATAAATTTTCTTAATTTTCCCGTTCATGAACTTATTCAGTGTGTCCAGAGATTCATTCTCAACATGGGGATCTCGCTTATTATGAGAGATAGAGATTTGGTTAAATGGGATCAAATACTCCAGAGGTAAAGTTTGACCAAACCCTATTCACTAGGTGTTCTTGTGTTCTTATGTTCTTGTGTACACTGGTCTTCTTCACACCAGATTTTTAATAATATTTTATATTATTAAAAATACCTTTGTATTATACACTAGCTTTGAATATTTAACGTACTTCGGGCGCTATTGCAAAAAAAGTGAATTTTTGTTTTTTCAATTTTCTTTAATAACTCATTTATTTTTAAAGTAAGACAAATTTAGTTTGCACTTCCTTGAAGCACTTTTTCAATAGGAATCTGGTGGTATATTTAGATTTTTTAATACTGCTATAGTAGTTGAGCTACAATGGTCAAGTTTCATTTTTCTTATAGGGGTTATAGTTGGCTATGACATCATCGAAAACAATTTTTCTTTCCCTTTTCAAAAATGTATAACTTGTTATACCTGATACCAAAACTAATTCCAAAAATTAAAAAATAACATATTGTTACATTATCAGGTTAGAGCGCTTGTGAAATTTGACAAGCATAACACAATCTAGGATACAACTGTCATTGTTAGTGTTTGTTTATAGTTGACATTTAGTTTATGTTCTGTGAAATTTACAAATCGAATAGCAAAATAAATACATAGCATAATACAATATAAAGTACCATTTAAATACTAAATCTAGTGATTATTATTATATAATTTTGCTATCATTGAGCCCTTTAGTAAAAGTGACAAATCTTATATGTTGTCCTGTTACATTCTGTGTCACAAAAATTCGACGCTTCGAGCTGCCGAAATGTACTTAAACCAGTATCCAGAACGCAGACAACCCCATCTTTCTACTTACAGAAATTTAACGGTAAATTTAATACATCATGGATACATCATTCACTAAGCCATATACAAAACCGCGGCGCATAAGTAATGAAACTAAAACTAATGTTTTACAAGCAGTTGTTGAAAATCCAAACACACCAGTTCGGGAAATTCAACATAACACCGGCGTTCCCAAATCTACTGCTCATAAAATTTTGACCTCCCGCAAATATCATCCCTATAAATACAATGTATATCAATCTTTAACACCAGGGGATAATGAAAGACGTAGAGAATTTTGTGAATGGTACACCAGGCAATGCGATGATAATAATAATTTTTCTTCTCAAATATTATGGTCCGATGAAGCTAGATTCACAAACAATGGTTTATTCAATAAACAAAATTTACGATTTTGATCTTTAATGTCTGGTGTGGCATGCTAGGATCACGATTAATTGGGCCAATAATTTTTAATGAAACACTAACGTTCGACGTTTATTTGCATTTACTGCAAATTAATATTGAAGACTTGCTGGGTGAATTACCTTTACAAGAGGCTCATAATTGTTGGTTTCATCAGGATGGTGCTCCAGCACATAATTCCAGAATTGTAACCAATTTCCTCAGTTTGGTAACAGCGGTTTGGTAACAGATGAATAGGAACTCGTGGACCAGTTGCATGGCCACCAAGATCTCTTGATCTGACGCCGCTCGACTTCTATTTGTGGGGTTACATTAAAGACAAAATGTATGCCCGCAGCTACAATAATGTAAATGAACTTCGTGAAAGCGTGGTTCACGAATGTCGAGCTATTCCAAAGCGTATTTTACATAAAGTTGTTAAATCTACTATTTATGTTTGGAAAATGATGGTTAACTGTTTGAACATTTTTTATAATTTATTATTATAATTTTGTTTTAAATAATATCTAAGTATTTTTTGAGCTGCCTATGTTTTTAATTTAATAAATAATTGTTGCAAAATAAAGTTTTCTTCCTTTTTTTGTTTGCGAAATCTTCTATTGTCAGATGCCACAACCGCTCTAATCTGGTAATGTAACAATATGTTGCTTTTTTTTAATTTTTGAAATTAGTTTTGGTATCAGGTATAACAAATTATACATTTTTCAAGAGGGTCATAACCAACTATGACCCCCATAAGAAAAATGAAACTTGACCATTGTAGCTCAACTACTATAGCAGTATTCAAAAATCTAAATACACCACCAGATTCCTATTAAAAAAGTACCTTAAGGAAGTGCAAACTAAATTTGTCTTACTTTAAAAATAAATTAGTTATTAAAGAAAATCGAATACAAAAATTAACTTTTTTTGCAATAGCGCCCGAAGTACGTTAAATATTCAAAGCTAATGTATAGAGTTTGGTCAAACTTTACCTCTTGAGTATTTGATCCCATTTAACCAAATCTCTGTCTCTCATAATAAGCGAAATCCCCATGTTGAGAATGAATCTGTGGACATACTGTATATCTTTTAAAAATATCAATTTTGGATATCTAACACAAACAGAATTTAATATTTTATAAAATAAAATAATGTCAGTAATATAAGATGAGTTTGAGAGTTTGCGTTTTATGTAGTCTGTTAAGGAGTGCTAGACGGTCAAGTGAAAATCACGTAGGTATATCCTATAGGGACATAGAATCAGCAACACAGTGCTCGACTGCAAATCTCTACAGTAGCTTTTAATTGTCTTCTTTGTGAAAGTCGTAACCAAAATAATTGAATCGTTAAGATCAGAAATATCATAAGTCAATATTTTAAAGAAAATCATTTAAAAAAATTGAATAGATGAGGCCTATAATTACAAGTTTATATCGTTGGATGTAACAAATCTATTTCCTAGCATACCTCCTAAAGAATCTATAACACTTGTTGATAACTTACTTACGTTCAAGAGAGTTAACCCTGTAATTAATGCTGATATTATGGAATTATTAAATGCCTTTTAATAATATAAAATATTATTAAAAATCTGGTGTGAAGAACACAAATACAGGTTCACTATTAATATTTTTTGTGAACGTGTCCGAACATATCCCTCCCCAGAGACGCAGATACGTATTTCGCCTTTCTACATGCTCATCGGTACGGGAGGATGTGTTCGGACACGTTCACAAAAAAAAATTAATAGTGAACCTGTATTTGTGTTCTACACACCAGATTTTTAATAATATTTTACATTATTAAAAATACCTTTATAACGAGCCATCGAAAAAATTCATAATTGGAGTAGGCTGTGAAATTGGGTTGGTACTTTAACCACTTCCACATAATGGCATTTATTATTTGACATTGAAACTATAAGCTTGTGTCAAATTTCTCAAAACTCTTATTAAGAAAATTAAATTTATTTAGATGTAAATGGACAACATTTTCAACAACTTCTGTAGCTATATGTAAATTTTGATTATGATTTCGATATTAAATAAATTATTTCTTGTCTTTTTTGTTGTAGTATCATTTCAATGCCATAACCTTTTTTTTACAATGAAACCAAATGAAACTGTCAAGCATCAAGTAATGTGTCATTATGTGGAAGTGGCTAAAGTACCAACCCAATTTCACAGTCTACTCCAATTATGAATTTTTTCGATGGCTCGTTATTATACAAAACTGGTGGGGATTTACCCACTCATGTATGTTTCAATTATTCTGATAAAAGGATATATATTTCTCAAGAACAAGCTTATGCAAATTGTTATTATTGAAATTCGATATAATGTCAATGTTAAAATAAGAATCTGTAGAACAAAGCCTTACATTAATCAAAATTTGTTAGAATTATATGAGCACGACATTAATTAATCTCATACCTACACTTATTCTAAATCAGTCAGCATTATTACCAATACATCCATTACCCACCTAAAGGGAAACAATACAGCGATGATTAGCTCGACGTATGTATTACATTTATAGAAACTAATTGAACTCCATTCTGGTGGACGCTCGCTGAAACCCACCGTAATTATAACTGACTGTTGTGATTCCCATCCATCGAATTTTTTTTTTGCTTTTTTTTTAACACGGCATTTTTTTACGGGTTATTGCGACATTCACGTTTCGCCAGGGTCGATATGATGTGTCACATTATAAATTTTAAGGTATGTTTTACATGGTGAACATAACAAGCTCGAACATATTTAAAAATTAATTCCAATTAAATCTCTTACGTCGGGAGATGAAACTTTAGGGCCATATATGTGTGTACATGAGAATACACTTTGGACACATTTTCATTGTCATGTATGGCATATTTTTTTCAAAATTTACATATTTAATAGGGTTTATTGCGTATGTGTAAAGCCATACATATATTGTTGCCAAAATTGTGTTTTTAAAAGTACGTATGAGTGTAAATAATAAATATTGTTTTAATTATATAGCATTCTACATATTATATGAGTAGGATTAGTGAGTTTAAAATAAGAAAGAGATATTTGATATTGAATTTAATCCGTAGTGTTTGATTGTCTTCTGAATACTACATACTTGATTTAAATGATTTAAATTATATTTACATTATAATCAAGAAGCATTAATTACTACATTAACGCATGTTAATCGTATTAAAAAGTATTTAAAAATATCGTCTTTTGAAAAAAGTACTAAAAAGGCTCATTTTTTAATAAAGCATAAACTATTATCAGGATAAAATAAAACAAATTTTAATGAATTTCACTTTTTAATTGACACTGCAACGATCGTTTCGCTCCAACCTGAGCTTCATCAGACATATAACTAACTTATTTACAAATTTTTTAACACAAGTATACGGTAACAAACACACGTTTTATTTTAAATAGTTGAAGGAATGTACTTTTTATTACTAAAATGTCTATTCACAAAACTTTCACTACGGTTTATACAATACTGTTCTTAAGCAATAAAACTAGGGGTTTACATTATATTACAGGGAGGTAAAGAAATTCTATGGAAAAATACAATATGTGACTGTCTGAGTATCAAATAAATAAATTGAGTAAGGGTGAATTATATGTTTCTAATTGATCATTTAGGATCTTGTCGGTTTTCTTTAATTTATTAATTTCAAGTAACTCTAATAAATTAAGTTTTTTGCCCTTATTTTCTACGTGTAATATTTTAAATTCTTTGCTAAAATTGTGGTTCGTGGAATTAATGTGAGACGCATATGAAGAGTCACTTTTATTATTTCTAAATGAAGAAAAATGTTCTTTGATGCGTATTTCAAACGATCTACCTGTCTGTCCGATATACGTCATAGGGCAACTACCGCAGGTTAACTCATAGACTCCTGACTTTTTATTGTTGTTTGTTAAAATTTTTATTGTTATTTAATTCAACGAACCACAATTTTAACAAAGAATTTAAAATATATGATTGTTTCGGCCTTTACTTGATGAAATTCCATTATAACTATTAAGATCAAATAAAACAAATTTTATGAATTTCACTTTTTAATTATCACTGTAACGAGTCGTTTCGCACCAACCTGGGCTTCGTCAGACATATAACTTTTATATGTCTTATATTATATGAGTTATATGTCTGACGAAGCCCAGGTTGGTGCGAAACGACTCGTTACAGTGATAATTAAAAAGTGAAATTCATAAAATTTGTTTTATTTTATCTTAATAGTAAGAATTTAAAATATTACACGTAGAAAATAAGGGCAATAACTTAATTTATTAGAGTCACTTGAAATTAATAAATTAAAGAAAACCGACAAGATCCTAAATGATCAATTAGAAACAAATAATTCACCCTTACTCAATTTATTTATTTGATACTCAGACAGTCACATATTGTATTTTTCCATAGAATTTCTTTACCTCCCTGTAATATAATGTAAACCCCTAGTTTTATTACTTAAGAACAGTATTGTATAAACCGTAGTGAAAGTTTTGTGAATAGACATAGTAGATTTAGTAATAAAAAGTACATTCCTTCAACTATTTAAAATAAAACATCTGTTTATTACCGTATACTCGTGTTAAAAAATTTGTAAATAAGTTAGTTATATGTCTGATGAAGCTCAGGTTGGAGCGAAACGATCGTTGCAGTGTCAATTAAAAAGTGAAATTCATTAGAATTTGTTTTATTTTATCCTGATAATAGTTATAATGGAATTTCATCAAGTAAAGGCTGAAACAATTATATATAAAGCATAAAGTTCAAAAATTAGATAAACATCACAAAAATTACTATACCTAACTAATAGCATTTTATTTTAATCAAACATACATTTCTAAACAAATTTATATAAAGAAAACTACTAATCCCGAAAACCATTGATCTAATAACATTTTATTTTCATGGAAAATACATTTCTAAACCAAACTTTTACAAAAAAAAAAAACTATTAATCTCGAACACAACTGATTATTAGATACTGTTCTAAATGCTACATTGTAAAGTAATATCTTCGATCGCTTAAAATATTCTTGTAAGCCGAAAAACTTCTCTCTACGTCGGCATTTGTAATTGGCGCATATTTGAATTTTGTAATTAATGCTGGATCCATAATAAAATCTGTAACAATTGCAGGATTTAAAATTCAAGAGATTTTTGTAATGTGTCGAAAGTAGTTAAGCAACAAGGATTCTGGCGCAAAATCCCATGTATTTTCTTATGGAGGTTCTAAAACGACTTTCAAGGTCATTTAAGCTGCAACGGCATACTGAGTAACGCGACTAACTTCACGTTGATTATTACTTATCTTCTTGCCGAGGTCAATAACTAAGGCCATTAGTAATATAGTAAAGTTCACATCATTTGAGGGGAAGTTGTTTTAAACCTGTTACACACAATCATAGTTACACATAGTTCATGTATAAACTGTTGTCGATTAATTTTGTTATTATTGTGCTTCGAACTGCTTACGTTTTGTTTACAATATGTTTTTGACAAACACATTAGAAACGTATTGCACACTAAACATTTAATTTTTGAGCCATCGTATATTAAGTCCGGGAAATCCATAATAAACTTATTCACTTCGTCTGACAACGGTCGTTTTCTCGATTTATGTATCGACGACATTTTATTACGTATGCTTACACTTACATGCACTATAAGCAAGTACCAAACACATACTGAATGCTTTTTATTAGTTCTGATGCAATACAATCATGCACATGGCGCGCACGGAAATTGGTCTGCTCTAGTCATAACACTGGATATTTTAGTATGGCCACGCTATACGTATTACAGTCTTTTTCTTTTGGTTTTCCCCTTTTGTCAATTGTGTTTCACAATTTGTCAAATGACTTTCCCAATTCCTGTCATATTGACATATATGTCAAATTAAATTCTTTTTTTGTCAAATCTCTTTCACTTTATATCAATTATTTTTCCCATGTATGTAAATTATATGTTTTGCTTAATAACTACTTACCAAGCTGTGCATCATTTTCAATTAGTTATTGACGTACCCTTGAAAATAAAGTATACATTTGAAATTTTAAGTTATCTAATTTATTCTTGTGTAATGTAACATAGAAATTGATACATACATGTATGCAAAACATTTTAAAATATCACAAATATGCACAGTACAAACTATCGAAATATATAAATGAAGAAATAATTAATTTAATATTTCATTTTGTTCTAAACAATCACCCAGATATGTTTCCATATGCTGAACATAATGAAGACAATTATCTGCAGTTATTTGTTCAGAAGCATTGTGTATTGCTGCATATAATTCATCCTCATTTGTCGGCTGAGTTCTCTTTATTATGTGTTTCCATTGATTAAATAATTCCTCTATCGGATTTAAAAATGGACTGTAAGCAGGTAAAAAAACTTCAAAATGCTCATGACTTCTAATGAGATTGACAACTTCTTCATTTGTATGAAATCTAACATTATCCATAACAAAAAAGGCGCCTTGTATGTTATCATTATGTAAATGATTAATTAGAGTTGTAATAAATTCACAGAAATGAACTGTATTGAATGGTCTATCTTGGATTTGGAACAAATATAGTGAATTTACATTCATTGCTGCAGCCACAGAATAATTACGCCCTCTTAGTTGAGATTTTATTTTCGTTGCTCGAGTATTTTTAACTGATCTTCCATATGAAGTTCGAGAATTAACTTGAATTCCATATTCATCAATGAAAAAAATCTTTTCCCTTTCGAACATGATTCTATTGTACCGAATAGCATATTCAAAGCGAGTCTGTATGATTTGTGGTGTATTTCTTCTTTCGGGAACGAAAGAGATTCTCTTCAACGAATAATGGAAAGTTTTTAGTGCTCTGTTTATCGTCGATAGCGATATTTGATGAAGTGGCCACTGCGTCAAACATCTTTCTTTTAACTGACGAAGTGATAAACTGCAATCTTCATCAATCCAATTGCAAATTTCATTTATCTGTAACACAGATAATTTTTTTGGTCGGTGACCAGCACTTCTTTTATGAATATTAGCGGTTCTCCGGTATGTAGAATAAATCTTTCTTACAGTATTGGGTAAAATTCCAAATTGCTCTCCAATATTATTTGCCGTGAGCCCATTGTTCACAGAACGAATTATTAAAGCTCTTAAATCATTACTTATTTTACTATTAATTCGACGATTCTCCATAATAGATGAATATAAAATGATTAACACACTTCGTGAAAGTCAATTGACATATAGTGAAACACATTTGACAAATAAGGAAATTATTTGACACATCGCCGCCATATTATAATAAATGGGAAAGTCATTTGACAAATTGTGAAACACAATTGACAAAAGGGGAAAACCAAAAGAAAAAGACTGTAATTTAAATTTCAATTTAATTTTTACGAAATAAACCGCAGTTTCCGGGCTAATAAAAGAAAATCCTAATGTACCAGAATCTATACATGAAAAATGAATTATTATATTTCTTACGCCAATGTATATGGATATTTTATTTAAGAAAATTACTTTACTTCCTGAGAAACTAAAAGTAACACATGCAATCTGACAGCAATGTCGATTAGCATAGAACAAGCTGAAATTGACATCTAAAGCATAAGTAGTGAAAATTTTGCAAATGTACCGTATATTTAGAATTTTATTTTTATATTTGTATTCTTTAGCGAACACACATGTATAGTAATATGTCCATATCTGCATATCTGCAACATTCTGCTTCAGGTGCATGTAGCCTATGAAAGTCGCTGTTAAAAATCGAATTGTGACGAAATTTTTCAACATTGACGTGTGAAAATTTGAAAAGCAAATTCGTTATACGTCTGTATTGGTTTATACGTGTATCTGTTGACAAATAATTTCGTATTCCAATTTTATTCAATCTCACCGAGACACCACCTCTACCGGTGCTGTGTGTGCTAAACTTTATTTACAATTCGATATATTGCAACGGTTTACAAGAAAAATGGTATAGGGATTTGCATAGGTTGTGATATCGTTTTTGTTTAGAGTTATCGACATTTTCTTTCAGAAATTTGCGTGTATTATTTGGTTCTTTCAGTTCAATAATTTAAATCAAACGTCTAGTATTTTGTATAGTTATTGTATCTCGGAGTAAAATTTTTGTGAATACAAGTTAATACAAATATGTTAAAAACATATCTGTGTCTGTATATATGACCATTAGGGTGGCCCAAAATACAAAAGCATCGAATATTCGCGCTCCACAACGCTGATCCTATTCGAATAGTGCTTAAAAATGTTCAGTCCAAATTTGAGCACAATCGGTCAATATTTAGAGGTTGCGATAGTTTAATGATTTTTCGGGGTTAGATAGAAATATAACATACAATGATTTTTTATGGTGATATTCATTGTTTATTTAAAAATAAAAATATTTAATAAAACAAATAAATAAAGAATTAATAAAACTGTATTTAAGTACAAATTATCATATATTTTATTATTTTTTTAAATTATCGATAGCCATTTTTGCAATATTAGCTTTACAAACCCCAGGAATTTTTTTTCTATGGTGATCAACTAATCTAAGCAAATATTGCTTTTGCTCCTCATTTTTCGTAATTGAGCTGTTAAATTGGGTCACCAAAGCAACACCTCGTTCTGCACAGTCATTTACAACTTTTAAAAGTCTAGCTTTTTCTTTCATCGAAATAAAAATGGCGTCGTATTTCCACTCTGTAGGATCCTTTGAAAGAAATAACTGTGCCTTTTCTTGTCCATCATCGCATAGTAAATTAAAAAACATTGTTGACCTTTTGGTAACATAGGACTCAAGTGGATTTCTATGGTTAAATACTTTTCCGTCCAGTCTCTTTAAGGCTTTAGCTTTTGGTGGTAGCTGGAGATTTTTCACCATTGTTTTTTTAGTTTCATATGTAACTCTGGAATCGAAAAAGGCAAGCCCGATTAAGTATTCAGAAAAGTACCATAAATGTGGATGAAATGCTTTTACAGCAGCTTTAACAATTTTTTCATTGGGATAGTTTTCGAGTTGTTTAAGGAGGTTTTGGTCATTAAGAGGAGCATTTATTGCTAAAGGAGCTTCATTCCAGTATCGGCCATATATAAGACTTACAAACAAACTTATTTCGGTAACTGCGTTCTTTTCCTCGTCTGTGAGATCAAATTGATTTTGAAACATACATATTTTTATGCAATAGATCGCCTTCGTCAACCAACGAGCAAGATGGCACGCGCCTGGTGCATAAAATCTAACTTTCATTGTTCCTGTTTTATTTGCACCAGCAAGAAAATTTAGACAAAGCGTATGGAGTTCACGGTAATCGTTCCTTGGCTGTTGACTTTTGATGGCATCGGTATAATATTCATATATTGCTGTTGGAGTTGAAGCAAGTAAGTCACTTGTATGGAATAGAGTATCATCTCCGACTTTGAAGTTTTCTTTATCAATATTTGGCCATTGATTTTTAAATCTTTTAAATAGTTGCACTTCGGGTCCTCCGCTTGGGCCAAAATACTCTTTAAAAACATTAGAAAGCATGACCCGAAACATATGATGGCGACAAGCAATCCATATTAGGTCTTTATTTAATCCTTTTTCAATACAAGTACACCTAGCTTTAAACCAGTATTGGAGGCGGTAGTGTCAAAGCATAGTCCTCGAATTTGGTTTTTTATTGACCAATCGGTACAGACACCCAAACAAGCGTTAGCATGTTCTACACCGGTTCCTTTTGTGATCTTCGGAACTGCTAAAAGTTTTTCTTTTCCATTGCCACTGATGAGTATAGCAACTCTATCGACTTTTTTGTTTTCATCAGAAATGTCGGGCAATAATTTGCTGTCCCAGTGCAATACGACTGGATATTGTAAAGAGAATGAGTCCTTATCAGCTGCTGATATCTTTTTTCGGATATCGTTTCTTTTTCGTTGTATTGTGGTACGTGATAAGGCAATTTCGGATACAAGTATACCTAACGCTTGAACTGCAGGTCCAACAACATACATGGTATTCCGATCAGAAAGATTTACACGGTCAATAGATCCAATAAAGTCGTTTGTAAAAACAGATTTCATTTTTATTGGTTTAGTTGTATTTTTTTTTCGCGAAACTTAACTTCTTCGTGCGATGAATCTGACTCACTGCCGGAAATTTCAACATAATCCTTCAGCGTAGATAATCCAGCCACTTTTTCAATAGCTCTTTGACTTTCAATGTTACGCAATTTCCTTGCCTCTAATTCCACTTCTTTCTTTCGCTTGCGATCGTCTTTCTCCTTTGACTTTTTGTCTATTCCCGGCATGATGCAACTCATATTATTTTCCCTCTGCATTATAAGAAACAATTTGTCCTCCTCATTCCTGATTTTGTTTAATGCATCTTTTGTGGCTACGTCTAATATTTTATTTAAATCTGCTTTGAACATGACTTCTTTTGCCCGACTGCTTTTGAGATTGTTTTTCCGACTCTTCTTCAAAATGTTATATTGACCTAAAAGCTTACGAATTATTCTTACGATCGAATCAATTCTTTGAGTAGGAAGTCTTGCTCATTCCCAAATCTCGGTCACTGCATTTGCCGTTTCTCGAATACTAATCGTTCCAGTTCTCTTTTTTCCCAAGTGATGAAAATTGAACAGTTTAAGTACATCGCTTTTTGATGGAAGTCTGGCCGGACAAAAACGTTCAATTTGATTCCCAATTAGCCACGTTCCTGGTGAGCTTCTCATTAATCTCGAGGATTTAGTGGCAGACATTTCTTATGTTAGCTAAACCAATATAGCACGAAAGTGAATAAACGATTTAAAAAATTATTATTGTTTTGCACTACTTACATTATTAGAAATCACTGAAATTTTAGAAAACTTATATTCAAAATGGCTTGTACTTTGAAAAAAAAATCGCGCACAACCAACAATCAGGCACAACCTTCGCGCACAATCTTCTCGTTTAATGTATTTATTATCAATGAACTTCGCTCTCTTTTTTTTACTTTTGAAACAACAATCAGGGGATGCCCCTTTTTAATACAGTATTTTGTTTTGATACGAGGAAAGTAAGTGCATGAAAGAAAAATAAGAAATTCTGAAATTTGCTAACATAAACTCGTTCCTTGTAATTCTGCATTCAAAATAAGTTAAATAATTATATAAAGGGATCAATATATTTGAATTTTAACGAATGTAAATCTAGTAAAGATCAAAGAAAAGTGTGAAAAAGTATCTCCAATACATAAACAAGTACAATAATGATAAGCCAGTAGTAAATGCATGCAATAAAAGATGTGAAACATAAAAGTCGCCAATCATCGCGACCTCTAAATATTGTCCCTTTGAGACAATTTTTGGTATACACATATATTTTAGTAAAAGAATCAAAATCAAGCTTGTGGAGAAAGTATTGGACTATACTTTTACTTTTCCATACAAGCGTGGGCCACCCTAATGACCATACACAACATACTTAACTAATGGTTACTTCAACTTACCGACACATGTGTTTCGCCGTTCGCGAGAAAGCACTTTTACCAGCGCGACGTTCTTGTCCGTCAGATGTCACGAGATACCCCTTGTCGGTTGACAGTATAAGATTGTGCTTATCTTGTGCGAGCGAATCTAAAGATGTGACTTCATAACTGCACTGAGGAGATCGTTAGATCGAAACACATGTGTCTGTATGTTGAAGTAACGATAGATTTAAACCTGGATAATATTCGTCACTTCAAGCACAGACTGTCTGAGGTCCCATAGGGACAAGTCTTAAACAATGGGAATGCTCAAGCTGTGTACAAGACTTTTCATGATACTTTCCTGGCTCTGCATAGCCTGTGTTTTCCAGTGAAGCAAAAAAGAATAAGTGATAACAAAATAAAGGCACGGAAGAATGAAGAAATCTTATGCATTAAAAATAGACTGGATGCGTTACATGCTGTTTTAACAATAGATAATGATGGTGTGACAAAGCTAGCGTACATTGAGAGCAAAAAAGAATATATAAGTTTAAGAAATACCGATAAGAAAAGAGTGACTACATTTTAAGGGCTGCAGACAAACTGAGAGTGATTTAGAAGGTCATCAATAGACAATGTGGAAATAAGTCAAAAGGCACAGTTGAAACAGACTCTATTACTTTAACAGGCAATCAGCTTAACGAATATTTCACTGGTGTTGGCAAGCATGAAGAAGGTGAATTATACCTGGATGAACATAATGCGATTGCAACAGAAACCCACATTATATGTAATAAAATATGCTTCTTTAGACCTGTTACGTTCTCGAAGATAAGGCTCATTGTAACCAGTCTTAAAAATAAAAAAAAAAACGAGTGACATTTTTAACATCACCACCAGCATAATAACGGAAGTATTGGCAGAAATAGTAGAAGTGCTGACTGATATTATCAATACGTGTTTGCAGGGAAGAATATTTCCTAAAGAACTAAAAGTTGCCAAAGTTATTCCAATACACAAAAAAGGTTGCAAGAATTCTATGGAAAACTATCAACCTATATTAATATTTCCTATAATATCCAAAGTTTTCGAGATAGTAGTCAAAGACAGAATTCAACCTTTTTTGAAAATCATGACCTTTTAGCGGAACAGCAGCATGGTTACAGGTCAAATAGATCAACAATGACAGCTATGACTAAACTTGAGGCTGATATTTTAACAGCAAGGGACAATAGGGAGATTTGTGAGTTGATCTGAGTGTGATCTGAACAAGGCTTTCGATAGTGTTCCTCATTGCAGACTGCTAAACAAGTTATACAGTTATAGAGTTAGAAGTGTGGCTCATGAATTATTACGATCGTATCTTCATGATGCTACTGTCTTGACCATTTTATTTTTTGATTCAGAAGACAAATTAGGGTCGAAGTAATGGTAAGGCGATGAATTCAGAAGAGAAGTACCACAAATACTTTTTCAATTTTTCTAAAGCCATACGTTATATATCAGCATCGATAACCTGATATGTATAAAGCTTTGAGACAATCCTAAAATCCAAATGTGGTGCTTTTGCTGCAGAAGGAGTACAAAATCACGCTTCGACATGCACACTAACAAGGAAAATCGAATATTACAAATTGCGTTCTCTTTTTGTAACGATAATTGAAATTGATCACGTAATATAAACATTTTCAAGCAATAAATTGCTTTCATCATTTGCCTTGCATTGTGGACAGCCCCTGGAGCACGGAAAGATACCCCACGAGATGGTGCTTTTCCAAGAAAGATCCAAGTTAAGTCCGAAAATTCTCTATAATCCTCTCTAGGCTGTTGCTCTTTAGACGTATCTCGAATAAAATTGATGATTGAAGATATCTAAACCTGATCCATGCTTAATTCCAGGTTGAAATTTATTAACATGGGTTCTGGGCCAAGCAATTTGAAATCTTTTCAAGATTGGAACAGTTGGACCTGTACTTTACCTAACTTTTTCTGAAAAACGATTCTAAGGATGATTTCGTATATGTGAGGCCTACAAGAGTTTTTTCCAAAAAGTTTTCAATCAAAACACACGTGCTTTTAAAACTGCCTATAGTTGATGCTGTTGTATCGAAAACTATTTCTTTAACATAGGACTTAAGGCCTCAATCACCGAGAGTTTCATAAACAGCTGTTACATGATCTTTTCCAGTTCTAGATTGCAATAAAGCTGCTCCAAGAAGTTGCTCAATACCACCTCATTTGAAAGAATCACAGGAAGCCTTTTGACAGTTTCTTTACCTACTAATACTGGAAGTAATTTACCATGCCAATATACATTAGCAAGCTGCTATTTCATATCCCTAAATTGTTTTCTGATTTCACTCGGAAATTGTAAATAGAAGACCTATTAGCTCTGAAATCTTCAGTATCTTGACGGAACGCTTAGATAGTAGCTGTTAGAATGTAAACTGCTTTCCTGTCGCTAATCTTATATTTATTCAAAGCTGTAGCAAGCTTAGGAGTCGTTGCTACTTGACATCTGAAAGCACCAGTTTTTAATTGGAGGTCTATTGTGCGTATTAATGCACGACGGTGAACAATGTACATAACATAAAATGCATTCAATTAAGAGGATTAAACTAAACAACTTAGTATCTACCGAAACTAGTAAATGAATGAATTCGTCACCAGAAGTGATGTTTTGAACACGAAGTTGAGAAATAAACAATTTTATGATTTCCCATTTTCGTAGATTTTCTGGTTTTAAAGGCCCTGGGTCACCTGATCCTCTTACCCGATTGAATCCAAATTTCACACAGCTCATTTCAAAACATGTTCAAAACATCACTTCTAATGTTTTGAACACGAAGTTGAGTAAACAATTTTATGACTTCCCTTTTTCATAGATTTTCTGGTTTTAAACGCCCTGGGTCACCTGTTCCTCTTATCCGATTGAATCCAAATTTAGCACAGCTCATTTTTGAACAGAATGGAACCAAATTAGAGGAAAACCCAAGAAAAATTATTAAAAACTAAAAAAAAAAGCTATATAAGACCATCTTAATGTCCATGTATAGAGATACAGATATGATTTTAACATATTTGTATTCACTAATATTTGATGTATTTACACGTCGATATTTTAAGGTAAATTTTTAGTATAATTATTAGTATACTGCGCGGAGATATTGAAAATTAAATTCTCAAAAAACTGCGTTTTCAAAATGAATGTGGATATTCGATGACTCTTCGTTGAGATTTATATAGCCATGCCTTGGGAACAGATATATCGTACAATGCATTGTTTCTTGCTTTTTCAGTATTGAGAGGGAATAAGATTATCAATCAACAAGTCTGTTACTATCACTATCACTATAATTTCTCTACAAACTCTTGTAATAATAAAACTTTTGGAAGAATAAGTGTTCAAAAATCAATGTAGGTATATTCGCCCGATATATTTTGCTTAAACTGTTATTGTTTTGTTCGTGTTCGCAAAGAATACAATTGCGAAGACGCGAAGAACGTAAACACATTGTTTTATCGAGCACTTAATATCCTTTTTAGTAAAGCTTGTGAGTGCAGCACCCTCTGTTATCATTAGTCGTTTGCGATTTTTTAGTATACCGATCGAACGACAATTTCGTAAAACACGAAGCTGTTCTCTTATTATAGTAGTAGAAACAAGAACTGTAATAAAATATTATGATTTCTCACATAATTTACAATCTAATATACCGTGTGTCGCATTTAAGATGAAGACACCCCCTCCCCCATATTTTCGTTATTTGACAGAATACAAATTTCAATTTTTGCACGGTCATACATGCTGATGGGTCTCATTTTTTAGGATACTCTAATGAAATCAGCCTACTACAAATTTACGAACAGGGTCAATTCTTGATATTCTCCTTCGCGTTAGAGATACAAAAAAAAATTATTAAAAAAAGTTGTTCATAATACTATTCTAACCCCATATACCGAGTTTCATGACAAAATTCGTATTTTTATTTTTTTCGGTCTATACACAAAATTATTACGTTTATTTTTCAATTTGATAATTAGAGTGCCATGGATAGTAATAATTTGACTTATAAGGAAATAATTATTTTATTCTGGGAAAACAATTTTTGGTAATTGATTAAATTTAGGAAAAAGTAGCAAAACCAAATTGCAAATTACAAATTGGCAATATCGATGGGACAATTCACATCAAGCTTTGATACAAAACAATACAAATCTGTATAAAAACAAATTTGTATCTGTATATACACGGACACACATTGCGCATTTACCAGCGTTTGCTTCAACCACCAGACGCATGCGTTTCTGTCTCACGACTTTGTCAATGGTGGGTTTACGAAGACAAACGGCTGTAGGTACACTTCGCGGTCATGTAGCAAATTTCGCCCTAATCAGATGACACCAGATAACCTCATGACATCTGACGGACAAAACCGACCACGCCGATGCAAAGTGTTTCTTCTCGAATAGCTACGCTATTACAGGAAAAGAAAAATACGCATATTACTGTGAGTCCATTAACTCGTCGCCAGGTGGCGTAATATAGCAAAACCGAATTGCAAATTACAAATTGGCAATATCGATGCGACAATTCACATCAAGCTTTGATACAAAACAATACAAATCTGTATAAGAACAAATTAGTATCTGTATATACATGGACACACAGTACACATTTACCAGCGTTTGCTTCAACCTCCAGACGCATGCGTTTCTGTCTCACGACTTTGTCAATGATGGGTTTACGAAGACAAACGGCTGTAGGTACACTTCGCGGTCATGTAGCATATTTCGCCCTATCAGATGACACCAGATAACCTCATGACATCTGACGGACAAAACCGACCACGCCGATGCAAAGTGTTTCTTCTCGAATAGCTACTCGTTAACTCATTAACTCGTCGCCAGGTGGCGTAATATAGCAAAACCGAATTGCAAATTACAAATTGGCAATATCGATGCGACAATTCACATCAAGCTTTGATACAAAATAATACAAATCTGTATAAAAACAAATTTGTCTTTTTTATATACATGGACACACAGTACGCATTTACCAGCGTTTGCTTCAACGACCAGACGCATGCGTTTCTGTCTCACGACTTTGTCAATGATGGGTTTACGAAGACAAACGGCTGTAGGTACACTTCGTGGTCATGTATTACGCCACCTGGCGACGAGTTAATGGACTCACAGTAATATGCGTATTTTTCTTTTCCTGTAATAGCGTAGCTATTCGAGAAGAAACACTTTGCATCGGCGTGGTCGGTTTTTCCCGTCAGATGTCATGAGGTTATCTGGTGTCATCTGATAGGGCGAAATTTGCTACATGACCGCGAAGTGTACCTACAGCCGTTTGTCTTCGTAAACCCATCATTGACAAAGTCGTGAGACAGAAACGCATGCGTCTGGTGGTTGAAGCAAACGCTGGTAAATGCGTACTGTGTGTCCATTTATATACAGATACAAATTTGTTTTTATACAGATTTGTATTATTTTGTATTAGGAAAAAGTAAGCAATAATTTTCATAATACAAATAATTAACTACGAATTGTAATCTCTCTCAATTAATCCTCGGGCTATTCGAATACATTTTTCGATTCTTTTACTATTGTGTTTAGCTACTCATCTAAGTTCTGAATGCTGATTTCTTGACAGACTAGCCTTATTCTGGCACAAAGTTCATCTCGATTTCTGGGCCTTGTTTTATAAACTTTATTTTTTACCATTCCCCAAAAATAAAAATCGAGGGGTGTAATATCGGGAGACCTCGGAAGCCGCAGTTCAAAAGGACTGTTTCTTCCTATCCAGCGCATAGGAAATGTTTGGTTCAACCATTGACGAACAATTCTTGAATTAGGGATGGATGCACCATCTAGCTGCAAATACATATCCTGTCGCACATTCAGAGGAAGATTTTCAACTGCTTCCCAAAATTCCCTATCGAAGAAGTTAACTAAACAACCAGCATTCAATGAATCATTAAAGAAAAAAGGACCAATTATTCGGTTTCCTAAAATCCCACACCAGACATTGACTTTTTGGGAATATTGGTGTTTACAATTTATAACCAAGTGAGGATTATCTCTGGCCCGGTATCTACAGTTTTGGGACGATACAATTCGCCTCATAAGTAAACATAATCTTCTTTAGAAAATGTCTGTCATTTAAAAAATTACCTTGGACCCAATAACAATAGTCTAATCTTTTATTATCATCACCTTCTTTATGTAAGTAAGCAATTCGGTTTATAGGGCTTGATTTTGTGCCGAACGAAACATCTTCTGATTTTATCCTTGTTAATATTCAGTTGAGACGATAAATCTCGAAAGCTCATACATGGATTTGCTCGATTTGCCGCCAATATGTCGGTATCTTCAGGATGCGGGTGTATTTGACGACGTTGAACATTCCGATAAATTTTAATAACACAGTGAGTTTCATTGAAAAGAGCATTTACAGCGGCTGCTTTTCCATGCGTAATGGGAGCACATTGGGGATGTCTCTGGAGCAACTTCTCTGCTACTACGAGCATGATCACCAAACAACCGGCTTATTTCTATTTTTTCTCTTAATGTTAATGGCATTTTACTTCTGTGACCACTGATTAGAACTTAACGCAATCAAATTCAAATTCCTTCAAATAACGAAAATATGGTGGTGTCTTCATCTTAAATGCGACACACGGTATATGTATGAAAATGAATGTGTGTGTTCGTTTCGTATAGACTCCAATACCGTTTATCCGATTGCGATGAAACTTTGGTAAATTGTTTCAGTAACATAACTCAACACATTTTTTTTCCTCGAGTCAAAATCAATCGCTTGAAGTATGCTGTAAATACGTCTTGACGTAGTAAGGTGTTATATATCTTTCTTAGGTTCATACTTAGCACCAGTCTTCAAGGAAAGAGTTTTTTTTAATTAACATAAGTTCATTACTGTAAATGAGAACTAATGAATATTAAATCTCATTTTACATGCGATATTCATTATACTAAGTATATTACGCGAAGTATAGAAGTCAAAAGTCATGTCTGTCCAGGATATTGTGTGTTGACAAGCTCTAATAAGAGTGAAATGCATCCAAACATTTCAGAGTAGATGTGACTTTTCACGAATATTTATTTAATATAATTATCCTATGCCCGGTATGTTGTTGAAGAAAACTTAGATTTCTATAGGAACTTTAATTAATTTCTTAATTCCGACAGCTTGTCTGCTACACTTTATATTCTGATAGTTAATAAAGAATCTTGAATTAACTCGGTCCATATTTAGTGGACGAAGGTTCATATATTTTTTGGAATTTTCATAAAAGTTTCCAGAAATATGAAGCGAGCCTAATACCTTTATCTTTGTATTAGGTATGTCGAGCAGAAGTATACTTCCAGAATCCTTTACATAATTTACTATCAAATCTTTCAATTCGTGGCAGCGACAAGCGCCAAAAATTCCATAACTTAAGGCAATCTAAAAATATTTGTACCACTAAGTATTTGTTAAAATAATAAGTGATTACCTTACTTTGAGTTGGGTGAATTTGTTAAGAATGTTTTTATATTTTGGACATAAAAAGTTTCAGACTTCATTCTTTCAAAACCATTGATTTTTGTTTCAGCAAAGAACAAAACTTGGGATATTTAATGATATTAATATCATTTTTTATTGATAATGTTGTTCTTAACATATAATACCGTCGCGAGCAAAAAAAAACGGGACAGTGTCAAAATCGTTATGTCAATTTCCTTTATTTTTTAGCGTTGTAATTTTAACATTTGATTAACTTTCAAACTCTACCTCAAATTATACATCATAGTTGATAATTCAACATTGAAAATGCCGCATCTTTCGAAAACTGATTAAAGCTAGACTTGTTACTAGTTTGAAAAATGGGAAATCATTAAGAAGTGTATCGGTTCAATTTAATATTGGTAAAAGTTCAGCCGCAAGTTTATATAAAAAAAATGGAGGGAAGAGGATAATTTAAATCGGAAAATAATTTCCGCACCTAACAAAATTTCGAATACGCAGGAAGACGAAACATTAGTTACTGAGATTAGGCACAAACAACCCTTTCAAAACATTAAAGGAAGCTATAAGAACAACACAATTTCCTGTCTCATCTTGTAACACAATGGTTACAAGAGAATGAAATTTAAACTTGAGATATCCAGCCCTACAGTCCTTATCTAAATCCCATTGAAAATGTATGGGGATTAACGAGATAGAGCTTCTACCCAGGAAGAATTTTGGGAGATTGTTTATAATGCTTGGCATCAAATTTCTACAAATTTTGTACAAAATATTGTCGCTTCAATGTCCACAAGATTAGATGCAGTTGATAATAACGCTGGAATGACGAAATACTAATTATTTTAATGTAATAATTATTTAAATTTAGTAAATAATCTTTCTCAATCGTTTTTAGTAATTTTTATTTACATTTATTTAAAAAATGTTTAATAAATGTCAATAAGACACACATTTTTGACAATTCCTGACTTACTATTATGAGTAAAGATAGCCACTTAAGTAGTCACAATTTAAACCCACGCAGAAACAGTGTCCCGTTTTTCTTGCTAACGACAGTATATAGACCATAAGATCGATGGCTTTAAATTTTCCGACAATTTTGCAAAATATTCAAGCTGTTGAGTTTCCGAATATAAATTTACGCTATTATCAGCCCTCCAATCAATTAATTTTAGATAGATTTCTTCATACCCATTTTTCGATTTTTCTGGGCATAATTCATGATAAAACTACGAACAGTACAAATTGACGTAACCCGATACAGCGACAGTAGGCGACTAGACGGTGGTGAAAATTAGTAGAATTTCCTTTTACTGTTGACGGAAATCAAATTTTCGCTGGAGTATTGGATAATGAAAAATGTTTTTTTATAAAAGATTGTAGAAAAACTAATTTTTCGCATTTTTAATTTAAAAATTTACATGTTTTATGTCACTTGCGTAATCCGTGGATTAACTTCAAAATACATATTAAGGTACTGTTCAGGGAATTATAGGCTGTAGGAAGAAAATGTGGGCTTTAAGTAAATGAACCAGAAAAAAATTACTGGCTAAAGGGTGTTATTTTGTGTAGAGAAATTGCAAAATACTGGGGACGATCGAATACGTAATTATTCAAAATAAAATTGCAAGAAAGACGTAACAGACCAGATTGAGATCTGCCAAATTTTATTGAAAATAGATAATGCGAATTCGGATTTTACACTTGTTAAAGCTTTTAATTCAAATAAATTTCCTAGAAGCGTTTTCTCAATTATGACATTTTTGATAAAATATAGCGTATTTGTTTTTCTCGTAATTAACATGAACTTATCAGTGTATTATTTATGACAACGCGAATTAATATGTACCTCTTCGAGTACATAAATTGCATGCATATGTCAAGCCACTTTCACATATTTGCTTCTATTGTTTACCGTCCAGGTATAATAGGGAATATTTGTTATTAACGCCTGTAAAAAAAAAAGAAAATAGACACGAGGACACTTGTTATCACATAAAAACAGAACATTTTAACAGCTTACTTTTATCGTTGGACACTTTTCCCTTTATCTTATCTGCATGCTAATTATATAAATAAATTCGGAAATATAAATGATGCAGTGTCGGCGGTGATGTTAATATTTGCCAACAAACAAACGCTTGCCTTTTTATACATAATTTGACGAGTCCATAAGCATGAAGGTAAAGTATCGAAATGAGGATTAACAGATATATTTGTGCTACTGATTCATGCCGTAATCCTTTACGTATTAATTAAATCGAAGCTACGACTATGGTAAATAAAAGTATTTGATGTATTTATAAAGGCCGAAAATACTTTTTATGGATAGCAATTTCGTTAGTATTTTAAAAATATAAACGATATCGTAAAACACAATTCGCTGATTAAAATAGCTTCAAACATCGATTACACTGGTTTAGTGTTTATCTGGGGTTTAAATAGAAGCATGTGCCATTGTTTTATACCGCGTGTATGTTTTAACTTGTAACTTTAGAATATCTCGAAAAATAAATAAGCAGTTCACGAAATAAATGTCTAGACCAAAAATGTAATATTTTAATGGAGGAAATATACTCATAGAGTAAAATTACTTTCGGATGAGACTGAGAATGCGCGAGCGATGACGTTACAAAAATACTGAACACCTTAAAAACATTGAGCAGTCTTGACAATATAGGCGGCAGTTTTAAATTTAATTAATATTTAGTTATATTAAACCATAATAATTATGTTTTGTTGTCGATTTTAAATAAACTTATTACTTCGCGAAGAATAAAATAATTATTAAATCAATTGGTATTATGTAAAAAATTTTTTATAAATTGTATTTTACAGTGAAATATTTCTTTTTATAGTGCTTTCACATTTAAGTCTTTGTATTTACAAATTATTATTATATTAATCCATATTTTGTAATATGGTTTTCATTACCCTTAATTTTGTTTTTTCTCATTATAATTTTACTTCTAACCAAAATCTCACTTTAGAGACATTAAAAGAAGATAAATACACAAGCATGTGCCTAGAAAAATTTTTGTATTTATTAAAACAAATATACATACATACAATGTATAATCAAATATTTATTTTCGCTGATGACAAAATTAATATAATATATTTTGAAACATTTAAAATCTTCCGTCTTCATCGCTTAAAAAATCGTAGAAATCATCTTCAGAGTCATTATTGACATTAATAATAAATTCTTCACTAAAATCATCCATTATGTGCTCCTTCATAATGTAATCTTTTTCTACACCTTCTACATGTCGACAAGTTTCTGACCATTCCTCTACCTTGATGTTTGAAAATTCTTCTCTCGCCAATTTTTCAACATCATTTATATGAAATGTAACATTTCTTGATGCAACCCGATTCTTTACAATGCCCCAGATTTTTTCAATCGGGTTTAGTTCTGGGTGGTATGGTGGCAATCTCAGGACGGTGTGGCCTTTTTTTGCAAATATACCATCTATGCTGTACTGTATATGTTTTGGCTTGTGAAGTTTTACTAAATTGTACAACTCCGGTTTAGTACAATTTGCATCGTAAGTCATGCCCCTTTCGCTTAGCCACTGTATCATATCACACTTTCTACTGGCTGATGTTAGATGTTTATATGACATAATATTATGGTAGCTGGCATTATCCACAACAATCACAGAATTATCAGGCAAATTAGGAATTAAAGATGTTTCTAACCATTTTTTATAATTTATGAAGTTCATGTCGTCATGGTAGTCGCCACTTTTTTGACCTGATTTAAAAATTAATAACGCATCATTAACAAAACCCTTTGCAGAACCAGCATGAACAATTATTAAACGCTTCCCTTTTGAAATTGGACACTTTAATCCTTCATTAGATTGATCGACCCATCCAAAAGGAAATGTATGCCCTGCATGTATGTAAGTTTCATCTAAAAATTACTTATGTACTTAAAATATGTACTTAATAGATTTTCTAATTGCTTTTTATACCTGTATATATTATTGGACGTCCTTGGGTACGATAATTTGTTATTTTGCGGATGTAAGAACACCTCAGCTCTCTTATGTCAAACCGCTCCATTAAAATCTTACGGCTATCAGTAGTTTTTTTCCATCTAGCAAATAAAAAGTTTAGAGTGATATTACTAAAAATAATAAAAAAAGTACCTGAATCCTATTCGCAGCAATAATTTCCTAAAAGATGATAGCCCTCCTGCAAAACCTATTCCTTCATCATCGTGAATTTTATTATAAACGGCTTTTATTGTGGGTCTTCTCTTTTCAGTCACATGAAAATTATGTATAATTCTGCGAATAATTTCTTCTCCACAGTTATCGATAGTAGATTTTGGTGATGGTTTTGGTGGATTTATTTTTGTCGATAAGAATGAATTTACTTTTCTTGTTTCAACAGAATGACCTTCTTTAATTATTCGACCTACAGTGCTCCTAGAAATACCTGTTGCTTCTGCAACTGTATCTAGCAGCTGACCTATAAATAATGAACAACATAAATTATAATTTTGAATTTGATTTAAAAAAAGTAATATTATTACATGTTAAATATTATGTATCCACCTAATTTGTAAATATATTTACCTGTCACACCTTGTTTTTTAAAATAGTTATATACATTAAAAATTATTTCACGAGATTGTTCAAGAATAACTTTTCTCTTTTTTGAACAAGGGCTCGCTTCCTCCAGGACAGAGTTTGTTGCCATATCAGACATTTTACCCTGTGTAAATAAATACAACTAAATTTTCAGGAATTTTATGATAAGTATATTTCTACTTACAAGAGGATGCATTCTTACACTTGAATAGCTTTGAAAAAAAATTAATTAATAGATAAAACACAACAATAATATTACAAATAGGAAAACTCTCAACGTACGTACAACACCACTACGAAACACACCGATCAAATGCCTGGTACCGACTGACAAATAATCGATAAACGTTTGTGGCTCGTATAGTACACGGATTTATACTACTAGCTGTTTCTCTAATTTATGAGGTGGCTCTCTTTCTAATTACTAAAATGTGTTTCTGCGCCAGTCTCATCCGAAAATGATTTTACTCTACCTCGCTTAGCGGCCTAGATACGTTCCGAAAAAGTTAGCCGTAAAGCGAAAAGCCGTTTTACAAATCAATTATTTTCATGCAAATCCATACAAATTCAATCAGATAGGTTCCAATTAAAAAAATAAGAATATTTAAAGGATTTAGTAGTTCAACAGGCATTTTATTCTTATCATTTTCTATAAAAACAAGACTTAACAAAAACACAAATAATCAGGATGCAACAACAACTAATTGTGACGGAGAGGATTTACCGCTTTCTGTGTTTATATCTAAAACCCAACAAAAAATGTTGCTGAAGACACATCTTTGATTGACATCGATTTAAATATTCCTGACCCGTCTTCAGTAACTCCCAACATGATTTTGCCATTTCCAAGTTCTAAACATGAACACACAAAAATAATAAAGTCCAAGAAATCAGAAATCTTTTTTTCTGCACCGTATAAAAACCAGTTGTTGGAAGAACAGAAAAGGAAGAATCCTGCAGCTGGTGTAAAAACCGTTTTCAAATCCACAGCTAAGGAGCGCCCAACAAAGATAAGGAGGATTAAAGCATTTGCCCTGGATGCAACAAACATTTCAGTACTTCAGAGTGGATACAATTTGCTAGGAATGGTAGCATGAAGACTGCTCCAGTTATCAGGGAGGTGCCCAATTTCGTTGCGATTTATGCAGTTCTTAAAGTTCTCAAAAAAAATTTGCTTTTTCTATTAAACGAATTTATATTTTAGTTAAGAGTAGCACTATTTATTTCAGTTACATTTTTATTGTTCATGCGCACTCTTGGGTATATACCTTGCGTACTCTTGCAAACCATGCATCCTAAGAGTGCGCTTTTTACGTATTTCTTTTTAGGTATTATATTCTTCTTAACTAAAACTAAACATTGCTTTTGTATTGATATTACTTTGCAACATAACCCAATATACCATGTCATTACAATAATAAATAATTTAAACTAATCAACTTCTGGAAAGATGTCTTTGATATATTCACAGATTCTGTGGAGAGCATGTGCTACACAAGTAATATTCAGCACATTAGGATATGTTTCCTTTAATAGTCTGTCTGTTTCTAACATATATGCAGCACTGTCACTGACAAATAAAAATATTTTTCTTTGTACTTGTCGTCCGAGTGAACCATTTTGTACATATTCTCGTAAATGGCTTTAGCTATTGTTTCCGCGTCAACTATATTTACAAATTTTGCTGCTACTACATATGCGTTATATGGAATAGTTGGATGTAGTACACCAGTTATAACTTTCTGAACTTACTGCTAATGAGAATTAATGAATATTAAATCTCATTTTTACATGTAAATGTCGCCTTATGTGATGCGTTAATAACTACAATCCGACAAACTGAGTTTGTACCAGTATGTAGAACACATCTCGCCGCGACTCCGACCTTCCTGGTAATTAGGATAATTAAAAATTGCTGAAAAGCCACGTCCAGTTATAACATTTACTACAAAGCGTCCTAATATATCGATAGTTTCGTCGGCACTTATCCGTAGGTACTAATTTGAAAGGTGGCTTCTAATGCATTCTACTGCTTTTGTGTAGCACTTGGAAACTTAATATTTGCGTGAGGTGGATTCACCAGGAACATTTCGGCCAGTATATTTTTGGAGAAATGTTTTGAAGGTGGGATTGTTAAGTTTATTTAATGAAATATTCGCCGCCATTAAAGTTTCAGAGTTTTTCGTTAAAATTGTCAGATTCCAACGGGTCTAATTTATGTGTATGATTGCGATACTAAGTGACGTTTTACGTGCGATTTCTTGGAATTTTTTTTGACGATATTTTACAGACTTTGCAATAAATTTCGGAATCACTGGCAATGGACATAGAATCAGTTTGACCTTTAAACCAACTCGGCATTGTTTCACGATGCCATTCTCGACATTGTCCCGTGTCATATCTGAAGAAGTAACTTAAACAATGTTCTAGATCTAAATAAATGAAAATTAAAAATGTATACCTAAGTTATTGAAACTTAACGAAATTCACCGGACGCTTAGGTCAAAATAATTTGGAGAAGTAGATTCGATGAAACGATATTAAACAGGATCTATTACAAAAATTAAGAAGTATGTAATTAACAGTTAAAACAATGGAAAAAAAACTAACTCATCGTACTTTATTTATCTTACAAAATATAAACTAATGAATAAAATAAATGATAAAAACTCCTCCCGCTTCTATCTACGCCCATGAAGAAAGGAATTTATCTGTAATATTGAAATAATTGCGTCAGAATTCAACGATAAAAACTGACGTGCGATTAACCGAATGAACAGTGCTATTCATTAACTGCGTGTTGTAATTAGCGATGCTATAGACTATTTATATGGTCCATTGTAATTTCGGCCTGATACGTCCGGTCTCTACTAATTACCCTAGGCAATAAAGAAACGATCTAAATGTATAAAGTAGGTAATAAACTGATTAGTAAATGTAAGTTCTTGGAATTTAAGGTAAATATTATAAATTTGAATATGCTATAAAAGTACATTATTTAATTGTTTACACTTGAAAATACACGTTGAATATTTATAAAATTTGAAACATACTTTCATTCTTTTGTGCTAAGTTTACTTATATCTAACATATAAATATATACAATATAATAAATTTCGCTTTATGACGAAACATACCGCCCGCCTTGAAAGAATGTACTTCCAATGGAAATGATGGGATATATGTTTTGTTAGTATTATAATTAATTATGTATAGTTTATTTCAAATTACAAGAATATAACTTTGAACGGCTCTAATGCTTTTATTGCACCACCTTCTGTGATGATAATTATTATACCTAGTCTCCTTATTGAACGGGTACGGTTTACCTATTTGCAACGTATGAATCTAGGGGCCGTATTGACTATAAATTAGGGCCCTATAATATAATAATAAAACGTTGTTAATTTCAAGTATATAATAAAAAATATCTGTACATTAGGTTTATATACAAAGAAAAAATTACAAATCGTGTGGCAACATGTGTAGTGGATACATATAGATATATATATAAAGCTAATTTATTTGTAATACACAATAAAATTCTTATGTGTTACCGCATTTCATAAATCATCTGTGATTGAGTCATCTTGCAAATCGGTGCCTGTGTCTGAACGTATTGCAAATTTATAATCAAAGGTGCTATTATTTTGTACATGCGCATATATTCGTCCTCTTTTGCTATTGCGTGTTCAACAGCATTTTTCCAATTTACAGCAGTTATATGTTCATAGCATTTTTTATGTGTGTTACACTGCTTTCACTAGATTTCGGTGTTTGATTTGTTCGTTTTATGGTATTTTTCAGTTTGGCCCATATCAATTCAATGGGATTGAAAATGCAATGGTATGGTGGTAAACGCAAAATTGTATGTTCTGCTTCATTGGCTGTTATCCACATAATAATCCTTTAAATATTCTTTTGTCTTCATGACCTCTATTAATTGTTTTTTTGTATAATGATCTTCAAAATATAAATCATTTGCTTCTAAAAATGTTTTAATTTTTTTCTAATTATTACATTTTGTAGGAACTTTGGTTTGCTATCGAGAATGATACGGAGCGTTGTCTATCACTATCACACTATCTTTTGGTAAATTTGGCAGCAAAGTATCACAAAACCATTCTTCAAATAAAGATGAGGTCATATCTTCATGGTAATCTAAACTTGAGGATTTAACATTTTTAGCAGATAATAGCGGCTGTCCGATCCATCCTTTTTCTGACCCAGCATGAAGAATGATTATTCTCTTCCCTCTCGAAACCGGTGCGTCCAACTGACACATACTTGAACTATCCACCCAACCTTTGCAAATTGTGTCATGGGTGTCATACCACGTCTCGTCTAAATAACATATGATTCGTCCTTCCTGTCTATACCTTCTAATTGCCGTTAAGTATTCATATCGAAGTTTCTGTAATATCGGGCTTTCCATAATTGTGCGACGTTTGTCTATAGTGCCAAACTTAAAACCAGCTTTCTTTAGCGTCCGCCACAAGGTTGCTTTAGAACACTGAATATTTATAGGCTCATCACTGATTCTTTTATGTAAGCAGTCAAGTGTAGATACAATGTTTCCTCTGTAGATGGAGTATACTTGCTGCCTAATAGTATCAATTTCATACTCTTCAGTTTTTCTCGGCGCTCCTTTGTCACTTCTTTGCTTTCGAGGCCCTGCGTTATTCTTAATTATTTTATATATTGTTCCAAAAGGCACCTTGGTTTAATTGCGACGTACGTTGAATGTTCTGGGTTTGTAGCTCGTTATTTTCTTCCATCAGGGTATGATACACATTGAAAATTATCTGTTTTGCATCTTCTGATATATGCTTTCTCTGTCGTGCTCCAACAGTATTATCACTATCCACATCATAATCACTAACACTTTCAGCAAAAGGGCGCCACATGTTCTTTAAATAAATAGAGAAAAATCAAATATGTATACAGCAGTAAAGATTAACAATAAATGATAAATAGACTCAATATTAGATGTAATATATACCAACTCTCCTAACTATATTTACTTAAATTTTGTTACAATAAACAATAAACATTTCAAAATACTGTGTTGTAACTTTCCAAGGAAAATAAATTACACGAACTCTCTTTATTACGTTGATAATACTGTTATAGAGAATCGAAGTTCTACAAGGGATCTTGGTGTTACATTCGACAGTAAGTTGGCGTTCAACGGTCACCTCTCAAACGTCACTAGATCTGCTGTTAAGTATCTTGGTTTTATTATCAGAATGTCTCGAAATTTCACTAATGTTGGTACCATTAAATCTCTATATTTCGCCTATGTCGTCAGTAAGTTGGAATATGCGTCTACCATTTGGTACCCAATCTATGGCCTACACCGGAATCAAATTGAACGCGTTCAGCGTAAATTTAAATACTTGAGTTACAGGCTGGATGGGGTCTATCCATAATGCAATATAGACAAGAGGATTTGCTTGTGAGGCATGGATTGGAATTGCTAGTGGTACGAAGACAAAGGAAGAGCGCATTGCTGGTGACGAATCTCTTGAATAACCGGATTGACTCAGCATCGTTGTTAGCGCGAGTGAATTTACTGGTACCACTCATTGCTGCTAGACACTCCCCATCTTTTATGTTTTCGACCAAGGACCAATATATTGTATAGGGCGTTGGTGCATTCGTCGAGAAACGCCAATAATTTATTTAACGATGTTTTTATGCTCTAATGGATATAATTATCTTATTTATGTATTGTTGTATTGTCACATAGTCAAAGTTTCATTGTCCTATTTTGGATTAATCTGTTGGGCAAAATATATCATTATTATTATATTTTTTTGAAACTTAAACGTTGTCATTAATTATTGTAATGATGTTTCAGTACGTATCTCCTCAATGAATTAGTTACGTAAATTCTATAATTCTCCAGCTAAATTGCGATTAAGAATAATAAGGTCAATTATTCTTCTGTCAAGGGCGACACATCATACCGCTATCAAACCAATAAATGTGGATTTGGGTAAGAAATATGAACGAGAGAGTTATTATTTGCAAGTTTCCATAAATATTTTTTTTCTTTTTATAATCTCCTATTAATATAAATAAATCATTCAGGATATTACGAAAGAAAAATATTATTCAGTTCCAGAATTTATTTCCTTCTCGCGGCGGGCGCAGATGACTAAGTAGCAACAAATATAACTAACTAGATTTAAAATCGATTTACGATTAGAGTAACTTATTGCCTGTTGCTCTCGATATGAATAATGTAAAAGTAGGTTACGACAAACACTGTTGGCTCACCGGCTGACTGACTGTGACGGCAACTAGTGAGGCATCGATTCGTGCAACTTGTGGCTTTATCCTGGCGACTAAACGACCACCACGCCGCGCCACTATTTACACGTTCTCGCACACGTCGAGCGTACGATTCCTTTTTGTTCTCTCCATCGCAGAATATTCGCGTTTATCCGACAATGAAATCTGAAGCATTTAATAGGAATATTATACAAGTTATATTGACGTTACATTTGCTGTATAAATTTTAATCTTAACAGATTTACATATGCTTTGAAGGTATTATCTAAACATGTATGAATTGTTATTGGAATGCATAGTAGGTAGAATTGTATTTTCTGAATTAGTTGACGAAATCACTTGAACATGCACATTTCCCCCAGTGTATCAGAGACAAATGCCGTCCAGAATGTTTTAAAGAATTATTATTTTCACCTATACAGTAAATAGTAATTTTAGAACTTGGTATTTTATACTATTTTTAGAAATCGTGCATCTTTTTATTATTATTATTATAACTGCATTTCCATTCTTCATTTATTAAGAAAGAAGGACCAATATAGAGTTAAGGACAAATACCTGATTGTAATAGTTAGAATTAGATTACTTGTGGCTATTAAGAGTATTTACTAATAATAATAATAGCAATTGTTGCGACTCGAAGATAAATGTGTGGCTCGAAGACCAAATTATGTTGGAGATGAGGATCTTGGAACCAAATTGTTGGCGATGGCTCTGATTTGTGAAGGACAAGTGTTATTGTCGTATTCGGTTTTTAGAATCACGACTGTGATATTGCTTCACCGCGCACAGGTTGTAAGACTGTATACACTTTATTTTTTAAATCTTCGATGACTGTTCGTTAAATGAATAAATGTACTTTCATCTAAATATATTTATTTACACTATACACATTTATTTTTGGATCTACAACGACTTATTCTAACATGAAACTGCTGTTGAAACTTGTGTCTCTTGTTAAAATATGATTGTTATGTTGATGTTTAAAATAAGACTGTGTCTTGTTGATGTTGGTACTGTGTTTGAGAATGTTGTTGCTTGTTATGATGTTGCGAATGAGATTGTTGTGTTAAGACTGTGTAGCAAATAGGTAAGAATATACCAGCACTCCTACAAACTATTACATAATTAAATGCGCGTATTCGTTGAACGTTGTATTATTTGACGTCAAAATGGGGAATATCTGTATTATTAATTCGTGGAAATTATATCTACTGGCAACGATACTCAAGGTTTACGATAGAGTCTTAAAATTATAATTTTTACTAATAAATGATAAAATATCATTACTAATTAAGTATTGGTGTTATAAATCTAAATATGTAGTTCTGGATCGTCCCTTGTTAAAGTAATAAAATTTATTATATATATATATATATATATATATATATATATATATCTATAAACCGTGATCTTAAGAATGAATATACATATTAAACCCTATGTTCTCTATAACCCAAGGTAATAAAACAACGGTCTAATGTAAAAAGCAATAAATACATTTGTAAATATAAAAGGTGCTGCGCTTCTTAGAATTTAAAGAGTGTTCTATAATTTTAATATGCTAATAAAAGTATGTTAGACAGTGGTTTAAACTTGAAAATGCACGTTAAATATTTGTAAAATCGGAAATGTTATATTTGAATTCTATATCCTAGATTTACTTATATTCAACAATAAAAAATGTTTGAAATTTAAATATTACAAAAGGATATTAAATGTACCCTCAACGACAATAAATTTAAAAAATGGACACTATTAAAGTTTTTTCCTGCAAATAATTATACAATAGTATTATGAAACTTAATCCAATGTTAATAAATAAAAATAACCTTATCAACATAGGTATTAATTTACTAAAGACAATTAGATAATAATCATATTAGAAACCTTCAGCATAGTAAGAAAAGTTCTTAACATCCCTTGAAAGAATAAAAATTTGGTAAAGCAAACTTGTATATATATATGATTATATTCTATTGAAAAACAAGGTTTTATTCGAAACGTTTCGGCTAAATATATCTAGCCTTATTTATTTGATTGTATTGAACGTTAATGATTTCAAGAGCATGAGACTCGTTATTAATTAAAAATTATATGACATGAAAACGAAGCACACACTTTGTGTGTTACTTTTTAAACGTTAACCAAGCGATGTTTCCTCAAAGCTTCATTTTCTACATTTTATGACGCTAGTTAAGCGGGATTCGAACCCACGTATGGTTTGCCGGACCACCGCTCTACCAATTAAGTTATCGAGGACTGTGGATCCGAATATACTGGGTCGCCCTATATCTCATTAGGGAAATAGATGTTAATACTTCGCCTGCATATATATATATATTGAAATTCCCGGAATGTGAAAAAAAAAACATAATGAATTATTCTTGCAACTTATTCACTACCATCCCTCTGAAAGTACTCCTTTTCCTAATCAATACACACATTCCAGGGACTTGTTCATGATTGGAAGCAGCGCTGGAAGTCTCTAATTCGGTCTGGATCTCCTTAATCGTCTCAAAACAGCGCCTCTTGTATTTCAGTCTCAATATAGGAAATAGAAAGAAATCACAAGGGAGAAGATCTGGGGAGTAAGGAAGGTGGTGTAGTACTGCCGTCTTCGTTGATGCTATAGGTTGGTGCATTGTCGTGGTGTAGGATCCACAAATTATTGCGCCACTTGGCAGGGCGGCTGCGTCGAATGTTTCCACATTGTCGCCGATGAACATCGCAATTAAATCATCCATTAATGGTTCCACCTGGTGGGAGAAATTCTATGTGCATGATACCGTCAACGCCAAAGAAACAAATTAACATCGACCTGACGTTGCTTCGAACTGTTTTTTAGGTCGTGATGATGATGGTGTCTTCCACTGCGATGACTGTTTTGTTTCGGGATCATATCCGTACACCCATGATTCGTCGACAGTAATGATTCTGGTACTGCAGTTCGCATCCCTTTCGGCAGTTTCTTTCAGCTCTGTGCACACATAAGAACACAGGGCCGTATTTGTTAATTTCTGAGTAATCTTGGCATAAACGTGGCAGCAATACGCCGCATGTTGAGTTCGCCGGACAGAATACCCTGACAAGCACCTTACAATCAGCCGACAATGTTACAAATGTCAAGTATTATTATCCTTTGGTCTTGCAGGATCGCATCACGTGTTTTTTCCATGTTTTGTGTCGTGCCTTCAGTCTAAGGACGACCGGAACGCTCATTATTAGAGAACGGACACGCTTACCACATAACGCAAAGCCCAGTGCAGTACTGGCGAAAGGCTGTATTTCTAAAATATTTAATTTTATTTATATAATTGGAAAACGAACGGGTGGTGATCTATAAAATAACGAAATACATATTTATTTGTTGAAAAGTTGTATTTACAAAGTTTTTAATTTTATTTATATAATTGGAAAACATACGGGTGGTGATCTATCTATCTAAAATTACGAAATACATATTTATTAATTAATTTTATTTATATATGTAATTGAAAACAAACGGGTGGTGATCTATAAAATTACGAAATACATATGTATTTGTTGAAAAGTTGTAATTATAAAGTTTTTAATTTTATTTATATAATTGGAAAACATACGGGTGGTGATCTATCTATCTAAAATTACGAAATACATATTTATTAATTAATTTTATTTATATATGTAATTGAAAACAAACGGGTGGTGATCTATAAAATTACGAAATACATATGTATTTGTTGAAAAGTTGTAATTATAAAGTTTTTAATTTTATTTATATAATTGGAAAACATACGGGTGGTGATCTATCTATCTAAAATTACGAAATACATATTTATTAATTAATTTTATTTATATAATTGGAAAACAAACGGGTGGTGATCTATAAAATTACGAAATACATATGTATTTGTTGAAAAGTTGTATTTTTAAAGTTTTTAATTTTATTTATATAATTGGAACATTTTTATTTGTTCATTTTGTCGTTCAAGTTGAGTAAAGGAGTATTAATATTGACTAGCAATAGTTTCTCAAGGTTTTCTTCTGTCAATTTTGTTCTCTTTGAATTAAGTTCATCCTTATAAATAGAAAACGTCCTTTCTACATCGCAACTGGTTATAGGTGCATACTGGAAATATTCGTTTATTTCTTCATATTTAGCCGTTAGATTTTGTGGAATTGTCTCCATACATAATTGCTGCAATGTAATTAAATCTGGATTTCTATTAAGAATTGCTTCAAACTTTTGCCGAAGGCCACATCCGAAGTCACTTGGAATACTTTTCAAATTATTAACAGCCACATCTAATGTGGTTAATTCGTCATTTAATTTGAGATTTCGATTTTCAAAATAAGTGATTAGTTTTGGCAATTTTCCAAAGTGTTCGTGAAGAGAGTACAACTGATTTTTTAAATTTGGGATTTGTGTGAGCTCCTTGCACTCACCAATACTTCTAGCATCCTCCTTTAGCAGTGTTACGAAATGTTTTAGACTATCGAAATTCTCAGCATAATAACTAGTAGCTTCCAGCCATGTTCCCCATCTAGTTGTTACTGGAGTGGGAGGCAGTGACAGAGATGGAAATTTTTCCCTGAAAAGAGCTACTCTCAATGGTGCTTTTCCGAAAACTTTTTTAAAAGCTGATACAAGTCTATCAACTTCCGGAAAAGTGTCTCTGATATATTCACAGATTCTGTGGAGAGCATGTGCTACACAAGTAATATGCAGCATATTAGCATATGTTTTCTTCAATAGTCTGCCTGTTTTTAACATATACGCAGCATTATCACTGACAAATAAAAGTATTTTTTCTTTGTACGTGGCGTCCGAATGAAGCATTTTTTACATATTCTCCTTATGGTTTCAGCAACTGTTTCCGCATCAACTCTATTTATAACACTTGTTGCTATTACATATAAGTTATAGGGAATAGATGGATGTAGTACACCAGCCACACAGAAACATAATATTTGCGTAAAGTTGATTCATCAGGAACATTTCGACCAGTATATTTTTTCAGAAATGTCTTCAAAATTGGATTGTTCAATTTAAATAATGGAATATTAGCTGCCATAAAAGTTTCACAGAGTTCTTCGTTAAAATTGTCAGATTCCAATGGGTTCAATTTTTTTTCGTGCTTTAGCGATACTACGTGACGTTTTACGGTTGATTTATTGCAATTTTTCAATAACGTTTCACACACAAAGTAAGAATATTATAGATCCAAATCAACGAAATTAAATAACGAAATTTTATGCACACTTACGTGAATATAATCGGAAGATGTTACTTAAATGAAAAGAAAAGGAATGTGCGTGCTTTTTCTCTTACGAAATACGATAAACTTATTTATTTTATCTACGTACACGACACCACTGACAAACACTATATTCTCCGAATACAATAGCTGGGTTGTCCATTGTTATCGCTGCGAGACCAGGTGGCCGAGTAAGTCAAACAAATACTTCATTGAATTACGCCGGGATGTAGTGAGCGACGTTATACACAATTCCAATTGCCGATTGCGTTTTATAGAAATTGCATCCGTTCTCTACTCATTATCATCAACCGACACACGTCCATTTTGAAAACGGTTGCACCATTCATAAACTTGCGGCCGGCCTAAAGTCACCAAAAGCTTGTTTAAGTAGTTTCAAGTAGAGTTTTCACTGCTGTTGTACCAAGTTTGAAGCAGAATTTGACGCACGTTCTCAAACTCGAACAAATATAAACACATAAACAGTTTGGCACTATCTAGCAAAGTACCGTTTAACATACTGACTTAGTGTAGACGTAGTTCACACCATCTAGTGCTAAAGAGCTGTACTGCCATCTCTTCGAGCGCCACATTAAAATTCCGGAAATTTTTGGGTAGCACCTTGTAGAAATATAGTTTGTGTCTGTAACGATATTGATAAAGATTGTATGTGTAAATAGATGTAAAACAAAGTCGCTAAAGTTTTACCAACTTCGTCTCGTATTTTCCAGGAAATATTCTTTAAAGTAATTTTTAACGTAAGTTTCGGGACACCTACAACTTAATTTAAAAGCGAGTAACATTTCTGTGGCTGTTGTTAAACAAACAAAACAAAAACCCTTAATTCGAAGAAAAGTCGTTGGAAAATACAAAATATCGACCACGTAGGCACTATATAGTTTAAGATAGTAGAAAACTTAAAGTAACTTCTTCTAGCGAAAGCTATTCAATAAAAAGACAAATTACATTTCGTGAATACCAGGGCAAAATATCAAAGGGTTCATCTCAATTCCATGAATGTGTTATACGTATTCGTTCTCGGATATGTGGAAAAACGCTGACACAAGGTCGGAAGAAAGACGATTTTCTTGTGATGATGTGCATAGCGTAATAAACGTTTTCTCTTGGGGTTAAATGAAGAATTTACAATAAGAAAAAAGTAGAACAAGAATATAGATATAAATATATGTCTCTAAATATATTAGAAGCAAGAATTTCTTTTATCAATGGAAAAATAATTCTTATAAATCTTTTAAATATGCGATAAATTAACTTTTATTTCGTAATTAACTAACATTTCAAATCATGTCTTTCTGAAATTACTAGAAAATTTGCGGTTTCCTTGATTCTTCTTTCTTTATCTTGCTAATTGTAGTTGTTACAGTGGAATATCGTTTTAAGTTTCGGATTTTTGGTTCCTGCCTATTTCTAATACACATTTGTAACTATAATTTACAAATTTGTGCATGTGCATTTTGGCTTACGAAATTGTACTATTTGGAATTTTTTTTTCTTGTAATGTACATTAAATAAATAAATAAATCATGATTCGAAAGTGCTCTCTGGTTATTTCCATTTTCTTTTACTTTTAAGAAATAAGTAGCTGAGTTATAACTAGCGACCACTACGAGAGGCCGATGACTCATCGCCTACGGGCGTACTATTGAAAATTTGTATTGTTATTTTTATTTATATAATTCGAAAACAAACGGATGATCTATAAATCCGAATACATTTTTATTTGTTCATTTTGTAGTTCAATTTGAGTAAAGGAGTATTAATATTAACTAGCAACTAGGGCTGGGCGATACCGACGTTTTCGGGTACCGATACCAATCGAGGTATCGATACTTAGCGATGTATCGGGTCTGTGCACGGTATCGATTCTGAGTACTGGAATCGGTAAAATATCGATAGGTATCGATGCTTTGGAATCGATACTTTGGAATCGATACCTTGGAATCGATACCTTGGAATCGATACCTTGGAATCGATACCTTGGAATCGATACCTTGGAATCGATACCTAGGAATCGGTATTCATAACCCGTTTTCTAGGTATCGTTTGTTTGATATCGGTTTCAAGAGATATAAAATTAATTTATCGTTTCTACCATATCTACGGTATGAAATTTGCAATATTGTGATCTTTTGTTTTTCTTTTTGTAATAACTATAGTAATTATTAGAGAACGGACATTCTTACCACATGACTATATTCTCCGAATACAATAACTGGGTTGTTCATTGTTATCGGGTGGCCGAGTAAGTCAAACAAATACTTCATTGAATTACGCCGGGATGTACTGAGCGACGTTGTACACAATTCCAATTGCCGATTGCGTTTTATGGAATATATTCTCCGAATACAATAGCTGGGTTGTCCATTGTTATCGCTGCGACCAGGTGGCCAAGTAAGTCAAACAAGTACTTCATTGAATTACGCCGAGATGTACTGAGCGACGTTATACACAATTCCAATTGCCGATTGCGTTTTATGGAAATTGCATCCGTTCTCTAGTTATTATGTTTATGTTATAATATGGTTATTTGCTATGCATAATGTAAAATTCAACAACATCCTTTGAAATATATACTATAATATATATATATATATATATATATATATATATATATATTTTTGAAAAAAACCACATCCGTCCAGAAACGTGCAGATATCGATATTTCACTGTCGTTACAGATCATCAGTACACGATATTCGGACATAGACATGATTTTATTTGTATACTTTCGTGTATATATACGAATTATATTGAATTTAATTGGAGTGAGAAATAGCAATTATTCAAATCTCCTCTCACATGCAATTGTTGCTAAATTTGTTTCGTTGATTCTACAATCTGACAAGATTACTCCTGCCGAAGAACGTAGACGCAAACACGTAGCGACATCAGCCATTCAGCTTTGCGGATAATTAACATTTGTATGAAAAAAAACACATCCGTCCAGAAACGTGCAGATATCGATATTTCACTGTCGTTACAGATCATCAGTACACGATATTCGGACATAGACATGATATGACGTATATATACACGAAAGCATACAAATAAAATCATGTCTATGTCCGAATATCGTGTACTGATGATCTGTAACGACAGTGAAATATCGATATCTGCACGTTTCTGGACGGATGTGGTTTTTTTCATACAAATGTTAATTATCCGCACAGCTGGATGGCTGACGTCGCGACGTGTTTGCGTCTACGTTCTTCGGCAGGAGTAATCTTGTCAGATTGTAGAATCAACGCAACAAATTTAGCGACAATTGCATGTGAGAGGAGATTTGATTAATTGCTATTTCTCACTCCAATTAAATTCAATATATATATATATATATATATATATATATATATAATGCATACATATTTAAAAATTCTTTACTTAAAAAGTTATTGCATCCTTTATATACACTTAAAAAAATGCACAAATGTAAGCTACCCGATACATGGCTACCCGATACATCGCTACCCGATACATAGCTACCCGATACATCGCTACCCGATACATTGTTAACCCGATACATCGATACTTAGCGAGTACTGGAATCGGTAAAGTATCGATAGGTATCGATGCTTTGGAATCGATACTTTGGAATCGATACTTTGGAATCGATACCTTAGAATCGATACCTTAGAATCGATACCTTATAATCGATACCTTAGAATCGATACCTTCGTTATCTGAGGTATCGTGGAATCGATAGCAGTTATGGTATCGGGTACTGGACGATGTATCGATACTTCGCCCAGCCCTACTAGCAACACTTTCTCAAGGTTCTCTTCTGTAAAATTTATTCTCTTCGAATGTAGATAGAAAACGTCCTTTCTACATCGCAACTGGTTGTAGGTGCATATTGGAAATAGTCTTTTATTTCAGAGCATACACAATTGCCGCAATGTTATTAAATCTAGATTTCTATTAAAACTGCGTCTAACTTTTGCCGAAGGCCACATCCGAAGTCACTTGGAATATTTTTCAAATTATTAATAGCCACATCTAATGTGGTTAATCCATCATTTAATTTGAGATTTTGATTTTCAGAATAAGTGATTAGTTTTGACAGAATTCTTCTTTGAAATTGTCAGATTCCAAGGGGTCTAATTTCTGTGTATTTGTGTGCGATAGTAAGTGACGTTTTACGTTCGATTTCTTGCAATGCAATTTCTTCTCTAATGATATTTTACATACTTTGCAATACATTTCGGAAGCACCGCCAATGGACATATAATTAGTTTGACCCTTAATCCAACCCGCCATTGTTTCTCGATGGCATTCTTGACGTTGTGCCATATCATATCTGAAAAAGTAACTTAAACAATGTTCTATATCTAAATAAATGAAAATTAAAAATGTATGCGTAAGTTATTGAAACTGAACGAAATTTGTTGGACACTTAGGTATATATGTAACTAACAGTTAAAACAATGAAAAAATAAACTAACTCACCGTACTTTATTTATCTTACGAAATATAGACTAATAAATAAAACAAATTATAAAAACTCCTCCCGCTTCTATCTAAGGCCATGAAGAAAGGAGTTTAAGTGTAATATTGAAGTTACAGCGTCACAATTTAACTAGAAAAAATAGATGTGTGGTTAACCGAATGTATAGTTCTATTCTATAACTGCGTGTTGTACTTAGCGATGTTATAGACTATTTATATGGTCCATCGTCATTTCGGTCTTTCGTGTCCTCTCCCTAGTTATAACGAGCGAAACTTCAACAACAAAACGCAAACGACAGATAAAGAGTTGCTTGAAATAAACACTGTATGATTGTTTTTTATTAGATTTTCTTATTCTCAATAATTTCAGCTTATCCCTCGTATTAAATGATCAAGTAGATTTAAATAACTCCCCATCATTAAACTTATTCCCATGTAACATCCCCACCCTTAAGTTAGTTTAGCTGATTATATATTCCGTTCTGTAATTAGAGTTACCCTATTAATCTGAAGAAGCCACAATGTTGGCGGAACAATTGTTAGTACACGTATAATAAATGTTTTTGAAAATCGCACAAATGTATTTCTTACCTGAAATAAATTATAAATGAAAGTGGAGCAAGAATATAGATATAAATTTAAGTTTTTAAATAGGCTATAAATAATCATTTCTTTTCTCGATCAAAAAGTAATTATTATAAATCTTTTAAGCATATAAAGATATAAAATATAAATAGACATTTATTTCGTTTGGAAACTATAAAAATCCTGTAGTCCAAATTAAACCATAAATTTATTTTACGACAGAAGTTTAAGATTGTAATTCTTGCCATAAATGTTGCAAAATGAACGTAATATGACAACCTGCTAACGAATATAAAACTTTTAATATATATGGATTAATAGAAGTTTGAAAATAATATATTGTATCAGGAACAAATAAAGCGATCAATACTTAATTTGAAACTAGAAAGCATCAATTTTATACTTACAAAATAAAAAATTAAGTTATGGCTTAAATATGGTTGACACTATTGACATCTTTAAAATAAAATATCCAAACAAGCTCAGATTAGTAACTGTGATTGAAAATACCAAGTCACTGGCAATTCAATACATTCTCTTGGAGGCGTGTTAGGAGCTAAGAAGTAAATTTTTCAAGGACAATAATTTATTAAATGGTTGACAGTATGGTTTCTTGAAGGTATTTGTCGACAAATAATGCAATTTCTAATGCCGTATACATGTGGAGTTTGAATACAAACGAGATGGGTTGTTTGTGGTTTGATATGTACAGGGTGGCCCAAAATGACCGAAGGGGTTTGAGTTCATTATAACTTCTTATTTAAGACATAATTATTAATTTTTTTTTAATTTTAAATACAGTATATTAATGGAGAATATTTTTAATTTAATTATGAAAAATTATATCTCGCAAGTGGTGGCCATTTTCTGCTTCGCATATTCGTGCTCTTTCCAAAACATTTTCCATAACCTTTCGCAAAACTTAGGTGTTATGTTGTTGATTTCGTCGCGTATATTATTTTTTAATTGCTGTATGGTTCGAGGCTTATTAATATAGAATTTTCCTTTCAAATAACCTCAAAGGAAACAGTCTGAAGCGGTTAAATCCGGTGAACGCGGAGGCCAATTAAAATAGCTTGTACGGGAAATAATTCGTTCACCAAAGATGTCGCGTAAAAGAGCCATTGTGTCCCTCGCAGTGTGCGCTGTGGCTCCATCCTGTTGGAACCATACTTGCGGATGGATTTCCACGGCTGGCCTTAAAAAATTTTCCAACATTGTCCGATATCTAACACCAGTGATGGAAACGGCGACACTGTATTCATTTTCAAAAAAATATGGGCCAATTATCCTTTCCGACAAAACACCGCACCAAACGGTACACTTAAGTGGGTGTAATTCTCGCTGTTGAACTACTCTTGGATTTTCCGTAGCCCATATTCTGCAGTTTTGCCTATTAACGAACCCATTTAATTGGAAATGGGCTTCGCCGCTCATAATTAAATTATGAATAAAATCATGATTTTCTTCTGCTTTTTGACGAAAATAAATTGCATAATCAAGTCGTTGCTGGTAATCTGTTGGTTTCAATTGTTGGACAAGCTGAATTTTGTATGGAAACATACTTATTGTATGCAAAATTCTCTGCAGCGACCCTCTTGATAGGCCAAGTTGTGTGGAAGGTCTCCTGGTTGATGTTTCTCCATCTTCCCGAATACTCTCCTGTACCCGTTCAATATTGTCATCCGTGTGCACCGTTCGTCGTCTGCCGGCACCAGGAAGGTTGAGAAGAAGGAGAAGAAGAAGAAGAAAAAGAAGAAGGAAGAAAGATTTGAGAAATAAAGTTCAACGATTTTGGCACTTTGTTCAATTGTGTACTGTTCCATTTTAAATTCCCCAAGTCTTCTTTACAAAATACTGAAAACAAAAACAAAAATTATAATGAAAAAGTTATAAGGAATTAAAACCCCTTCGGTCATTTTGGGCCAGCCTGTACAAAGTCTTAAATTTTGCAGATCGTTGAATCTGTGACACGTGATTTATAGTAAGTTCGAATAAATATACATAAATCTAGACGATAGATTACAAATTATATTAGTTGACGAGAATAACAATGAAAAAAAGTCTAATTCTGCTGTAGTTTTGAGAGGAATACCACAAGGGATTGTCTTGAAATCAATACTGTTTCTTATATTTATATACGATCTGACTAACTCTCTTGTTAAAAATAACATTTTTCAATATGCGGATATCATGTCAGTGATCGTATAGGCTCATTTAGTAGTAAAAATACAAGGAGTATGTTAAACTGATATATTTGAAATGTGTTGCTTTTGAACTGGGATAAATCAAAATTGTTTTTGATCGTTGGAGAACTTCTCGAACTGAGAGTGTATTAGTTAGATTGCATAAAACGATACCTTGCTCTCAATCTGTAAGATTTTTGGGGTGTATCATTGCCAGTGCTTTGTTACATGAGAAAAACATTGGTGACTTGTGTAGTGAATTATGTTGTTTGATATATGCTATGAAAAAACTTAGATTGCTTCCAGTATTACGACACTTTTCTAAATGCTTCTAAAATGTTAAAATCTCGTAAGTAAATTAATTGGATTGAACCGGTTGAGTCTACGCCTTCTGATGGGTCGCGTCATTAGTGGGTGATTCCTTAATCTTTCTGCATATTCGTCAGGGAAAGTTTTGATTTCGTCCTCCACTGTTTTTATTTACAAGTCATGGACTATAATGCTATTTGGGACATACCAAGAAGCCTTTATAATTATACGAAGTACTTTGGACAGAAATCTTTCTAATATCTTACTGTTAGAGTTGGAAACAGTTTCCCAGAGCTATTTTCAATAACCCCAAATGAATTTAACGATGCTTTGCAGACAAGGGCTTTATGTCTCAGGGATAGATTGGACTTTTGACAAATTTATCAGCATTGTCTTCTAAATTTGAGGTCTAGCTACTTCATTTTGAACGTAAATCTTCGATCATGGTAAATTTCTAAGTGTTTGGCGTCCTTTTGTGGTAGATCATAGTTATTTAGATATACTGTAGGACAATATATCTGTCTTTTTATAGGTGGTGGTAAATGTTACATGAAGAAATGTATTTTCCTTAACTCTAATCTGTAATTTCCTTACCCAGTATAGAATTTTGTGCAGATTTATCTCCAATAGTTCCAAGGATCGATATGTGAGGCTAGAAGTACTACGTATGTAACAGCGGTAACGTCATAAGTCGTTAACAGTTCGGCAGTATATAATAAATACATAACTGGTTCCAGCATGCTACCTTACGGAACACCAAATTGGATATGGTAAATACCAGTATACACGTTGAGATGCTGAACCAGGAAGTGACAGTTCCGTAGAAGAAGGAGTGTTCTGATTTTCTAAAGAAGACCACAGTGCCAAACTTTATGTAAGGCCTGTGATTTGATAAATTCTTGGAGGTTTCGAATTTTATATTAAATATTTTAAATATTTTTAAATTAGTATGTTATTTTGCGAGGTAAATGCAAATGTAAACATTGCTGACTACAAATTACAATAATAATTAAAATATTTAATATAAAAGCCAAAAACTTTAAGAATTTATCAAATGATATATTAAATGGACGGCTAAAAAATTATCTACATATATTAATAGCTAAAGAGTAAAAATTAGCAATTTCAAACTTCTAAAACTGACATCCGCTTTCAAAACTGACATCTGAATTATTAACATCGTCGCCTTATAAGACGTTTCTAATAAGCTTAAACTAAGGTCTATCGTAGCTCAGTTGGTTAGAACGACGGTCCATCAAACTGTAGACTTGGGTTTAAGTATCAACGTGGATAAAATTTTTAAAATAAATTTGTTATGATTTGCGTTGTAATTTGTAGACAGCAATGTTTACATTCACATTTACCTCGCAAAATAACATACTAATTTGAAAATATTTAATATAAAAGCCGAAAACTCCAAGAATTTATCAAATGATATATTAAATGAACGGCTAAGAAATTATATATATATATATATATATATATATATATAAGTAGACCAGGAGTCTTTGCCATTAGAACATGTATGAAAGGGTTTTTTTTTGGGGGGGGGGGGGGAATCCAGCAAAATTAAACTCTATTAATTAAGTCAGTTCTTTATTCTTTAGCCCAATATTTCGCACCGAAATTCGAGTGCTTCATCAAGGGATCAAAATGTGAACTTGTTTTGTCTGGAGAAAATTACTCATATGTTTATAATATTGTAAATTGATAATACTAATGTCAACGGACTTACACTTAGTTGTTTTGAGATTACATTCTAAAAAACACAGGACATAACACATCTTTCCTGTGTTTTTTAGAATGTAATCTCAAAACAACTAACTGTAAGTCCGTTGGCATTATTTTTATCAATTTACAATATTATAAACATATGAGTAATTTTCTCCAGACAAAACAAGTTCACATTTTGATCCCTTGGGGAAGCACTCGAATTTCGTTGCGAACTATTGGGCTAAAGAATAAAGAACTGACTTAATTAATAGAGTTTAATTTTGCTGGATTCCCCCCCAAAAAAAACCCTTTCATATATATATATATATATATATATATATATATATATATATATATATATATATATATATATAAAGATAATTATTTCGTGACCTTTGTATGTTATGGTAAATTCAATTTGTTGGCGATTTAAGGTCTGGTTTTACTTCAAAATGTATATATTTAAAACAATCCTACATGTTTCGGCAAATTTTGTGGTAAATTTTGTATTCCTGTTTCAATGTTAGTAGCTATATAGTCATTAATGGGTATTTTATTAGATGGCATATTAAATTTGAGTCCTTGGCTAAGTATGTATTTAGCATTATCCGGAATATTTATATTGGTCAAATTGATAATCCAATTATTGTTAATTTTGTCATTTTTCTCTAAGTGTTGTTTCTTTATTAGTTTCTCTACTTTGTTTTTTAATTTATTTTTGTTTGTTAGGAAATGATTATTGTAGATTGTAAATTTTAGATTCTATTTTTTCGAAGCTGTTTAAAATTTGAGGAAACAATTTCTGTATGATAATATTTTTCAAGTTTGAAATAATTTTATTGAATGTATTTATGTCACAAATGGTTTGGGATATTGTGATGTTTAAAATTTGAAGGTAACAGGAATTCATAATTTTTTGAAATTTAGTTTAGAAGCATCATTTGCCGAAACATGTAGGGTTGTTTTAAATATATACATTTTGAAGTAAAACCAGACCTTAAATAGCCAACAAATTGAATTTACCATATATATATACATATATATATATATATATATATATATATATATATATATATATATACATATATATATATATATATATATATATATATATATATATATATATATATATATATATATATATATATTGAGATTATTGCATTTAGAATACTTAATTGTCATTCATTTGCTAATATTAGGTACTATTGTAATTATTTCGAACTATGTTTATTAAGAGTGTCCGAAACTGGTTTTAGGTTCTATTCGAGACGACCGTATAATAAGTTAGAGATTTGTCTTTGAGTTATGCAGAAGTTTCAATATTATTTTCTTACCAAAGCACAGTGCGAAATTTCTTGAGTTTACCGGAACTTAATTATTCAAAATAGTAAAACAGTTCTCTTTGTTGGTTTTTAAAATTTTTAATAAAAATTAATATGTTTTATTTAAAGTTTTTGAGTTTATTTGTGTTTTTTATTATAGAACAATTAAACAAACATACATTTTATAACAACATTTTGAACACCTATTCAGAACTAGACTCATTGCAATCGTCTAAAGACTCGCAATCATTACACGGGCCTGCAAATCTTTCTAACAACACTAAAACTTCTGGCGTAACTTCACTATGCTTGGTTTTGGGTGCTTTACGAAGACTAGCGATGTACGGATCCGACGAAATAAGCAGTCGATAAAATAAATCCGTATTTGTGTAAATTCTTGACGTTTTTCTAGTAAAAAGTTCGCGATATTTTCTGCAGTCTTTGTTTCTTACCTCCTGAGCTTCTTCAGAAAATTGTCCGATCGGAAGAATGCAAGAGGCTATAATATCCTTTCCATGACAAAGGACTTTATGCACACTTACGGGCATTGAGTACCAGAAATATTCTTTCAAATACAATTCCAAAGTTTCTCTTGCATATTCGCCGAACTTTTCTGAATCAATTTTAAGACCACAATTTAGGCACTCTAACTGCACATGAAAACGTTTGATCAATTTTAAGTTAACGCCAATTATTTCGACAGACTTTTCGGCATTTCTAAAGAATTTCCTCGCGGTATTACCATCGTTTGTGTTTCCGGTCTGCTGTTTTGGAATATCTATAAGCAAGCCAAGCTCCTCTTTGAATTTTTGTTGAATGTATTTTTTCTTCTCTGCAACTTTTTTTTTTATTTTCTGCTCCACGAGCTTGCCATGCTTTAATATCAAGTTTGTACGATATATGTAAAATACATTCCAATAACCTTATCCATGCATGGAGGGGCGAGAGTCCAAGGGATAAAAAGGATTCGTTTATATTTTTTTGAGGTATATCGCAGATGTTGTTTATTTCACTAGGTTTAGCCCCACATAAGTAGCATGTTTGTGATGAAGCACAGGATGATACAGCATTGCATACTTTACCGCCAATCATACAAAAGATCATATTTGCTGTAACCTGAAATTGCTTGCCATCAGTTGGAGTAAGTTGAGATATTTGTTCTTTCACTTTGTTTACTTCTGAGGTAATTACACTGACTGTTTCTTTGGTAAAAACGAACTTAATGCGGCGACAGTACCGTGTGGAAGAAGAAGCAGGGTTTTTCCAAATTAATGACTGATTATCACCATTATCATTTACGGAGCACATTTGGATTGGTACCATTGATACACTAAACATACTATCATCAGGGCTATGTTTGCCCATATACTTTTGTCGATAGTTAACTTGTTCCGCCCAATCACAACCCCCCTTTACGATAATATTTAGTGCTTTAACGTTTGACAAAGTTCTCTTCTAGCCCTGTACAAAGTCTTGCTATGGTATGATTTATAAGCGACTGAACTGATACTTCAGCTGAAACTTCAGTTATTATTATGTCCTTTGGATAGCATAACCTCTTTGCATCCTTTACAACATAATAAGGTGGATACAAAGTGCAACCGTGATGTTTTGCTTGATCCCGAACAATGTTGTATTGATTTGACGATAATCAGATCTTAACATTGGTGAGCCTATTTTTTCCAAAACAAAACCAATGATGGCATCCGATGTCGGTTCTTCCTTCCACTTTTGGAATATACACTTATATGAAACTTGCAAAGTCGTTCTGGAAAATGTTTCATTTAAAAGAAGATCGCAAAATATCGCAGAAGATCTTTTGAGTTTTCAACAGAGGGAAAAAAAACTTTAAAATGTTGTGCGTTTCAAGCTGGTATTATGTGGTATCACTTTTTAAAATCTCCACTAAAGTTAAAAATGTAAATTTAACTTACTTCTTAAAAATCACTTTTTCCACGAACAAATCACACACGAGCAAGGAAAGATTTTGCCATTAATTAAATGCCAATAATTGACAATTTTCTAATAAAATACATGAAGAAAAAATCATGGCCTACTGATTTGCCATTTCTATGTACCACTCTATTAACTTTAACAAATCGAATAGCTTTCTATAGGCAAAAAGTATTATTGAATAAGTAATGCGAACTTCAGGTGCATTTTTCGGTTCTTTCGCAGGGTAATTCCCCAAACTGAGTATGAAGTTTTAGAGGCGGTGTATTTACATAACAAAATAATAAATAATCTTATGCATTTTACGAATTTCAAAAATTGAATAAAGTTCCGCTAAACTTCCTAAATTTCGCACTGTGCAAAGGTGGTTTTATAAGAATTGTTGTTAATTCTAAAATTAAATCTTTTTTGGTTCTTATAAAATTAATGTCAAATTAATACTGGAGAGTAGTATCGTAAATTGTATTCACCAGTATTTATAGTTACCTCCATAATATGGTATTGATAGATATCATTATACAAAGTTATTTTTTGTTAAATAACTTTCTCGATGTATATTTTATGGAACATATAATCATAACAATAGTTATTATGATAATAATAAGGCTTATTTACTTAATGTAAATGAGATAACGATTAACTTAGTATTAATTATTCGTTCCACGTTTCATCAAAACATTACAGAAACAAGACTTGTCCATTAAAATCCCTACGTTTTATGTAATTCATGTGCAATTTTCCTTTTCTATTTTATTTTTTATAACTTATCTGATGCTGTACGTCAATTTAATCCCCCATTAACACAGACAAAAAAAAAAGAGAATTCACACATACATAGCATTTTCAGCAGTCATAATAGAATTTCAAATTAAGTTAATTTTGAAAGTAAGTAAAAAATAGAGGATGGAGTAGATATTATTTTAAATATTTCAATTAATGTTGTTCCATTTATTCGAATAGATTTATATGAATAGATGATTCATCATATGCACTTCAAATAAATTTTGTATAAATGAATTTGAAGTTACGAGGTCTGTACGAAAAGTATCCGACCTTGTGCTGTAACTTGGTATAACATACTTGTGCTATTGTCAAAAACAGGTGTTTATCGTATAGGGGGGCCTTTACAAGTACCTTCATTATATGGCTTGGTTACGCCAGTGTTCAGACGACGAGAATGCATCGTTGAGTGAATGTAAAACTCAGCGCGTCTTATTTCCGATGATTGAGCGCAGCGAACAAGGAGTTTGCATTTAGTTTTGGCAAAAATTTGGTTATTCGTATTCGGAAATCATCAGCAAGATTCGTCAAGTATATGGCAAAGAATTCACACAGGAAGAGTAATTTAGGCGATTTAGAAGAGACGGTGCATCTGTCGAAAATGAGGTAGTTTAGGAAATTTTAAGTCAAGATTTAAGGTGAGTCGTGTGGTTGAAACAGTTATTTCATGATTGCTGACAAAAGACCAAAGGAATTATCGAGTGGCAGTTGCCCAGGACAATTGGGAAGCAATTAGAGACAGACCGGAAATGTTCAAAAGAGAAATTACTGGAGGCAAGTTATATATTTATGATTATTATCCTGAGACAATAGCTCAGTCTACGCAGAGAAGGATACCCGACAAGACCCAAGAAGGAGTAATATCAAGGTGATGTTCATTATTTTCTTCGACCAGAAAGGTATTGTTCATCATTAATACACTCCAAAATGTGAAACGGTGAGCAAAGAGACCAAGAAGTTTTGAAATGATTAAACGGCCAGACTTGTGGAAAAGAGGCGACTGGGTGCTTCAAGAAGACAACGCACACCTGCTCATGCATCACAAATTATCCAGAAATATTTAGTGCAACACAGCATTGTTCAGCTGCGCTAACCACCTTACAGTCCTAACTTAACTTCATGCGACTTCTGGCCTATGTATTTTGACCATATTTTTTTTGTTTACAAAATAAGATAAAAAATAATAAGTACTTATTCATAGTTTGCTTCTATTTACAATAGCGCATTGTATATGTAAAAATAATATATAAAAACTCGCTCCTTATATGTGCATGTATTTTTATAATGGATTCATTTTATACAAAATAATACAAATCTGTATAAAAACAAATTTGTATCTGTATATGCATGGACACACAACAGCACGTATTTACCAGCTTTTGCTTCAACTACCAGACGCATGCGTTTCTGTGTAACCACTTTGTCAATGATAGATTTACGAAGCAAAAGACTGTAGTACACTTGCGGTCATGTAGTAAGTTTTGTCCTATCCGAAGACAACAGATAACCTCTTGCCATCTGACGGACAAAACCGACCACGCCGGTGCAAAGTGTTCTTCTCGAATAGCGATGCTATTACTTGATAAAGAAGAAAAATACGCATATTACTGTGAGTCCATTAACTCGTCGCCAGGTGGCGCAGTATAGCAAAAAATAGATTGCATGTCGATGCGATAATTCACATCAAGCTTTGATACAAAATAATACAAATCTGTATAAAAACAAATTTGTATCTGTATATGCATGGACACACAACAGCACGTATTTACCAGCTTTTGCTTCAACTACCAGACGCATGCGTTTCTGTGTAACCACTTTGTCAATGATAGATTTACGAAGCAAAAGACTGTAGTACACTTGCGGTCATGTAGTAAGTTTTGTCCTATCCGAAGACAACAGATAACCTCTTGCCATTTTTTACTATACTGCGCCACCTAGCGACGAGTTAATGGACTCACAGTAATATGCGTATTTTTCTTCTTTATCAAGTAATAGCATCGCTATTCGAGAAGAACACTTTGCACCGGCGTGGTCGGTTTTGTCCGTCAGATGGCAAGAGGTTATCTGTTGTCTTCGGATAGGACAAAACTTACTACATGACCGCAAGTGTACTACAGTCTTTTGCTTCGTAAATCTATCATTGACAAAGTGGTTACACAGAAACGCATGCGTCTGGTAGTTGAAGCAAAAGCTGGTAAATACGTGCTGTTGTGTGTCCATGCATATACAGATACAAATTTGTTTTTATACAGATTTGTATTATTTTGTATCAAAGCTTGATGTGAATTATCGCATCGACATGCAATCTATTTTTTGCTATACTGCGCCACCTGGCGACGAGTTAATGGACTCACAGTAATATGCGTATTTTTCTTCTTTATCAAGTAATAGCATCGCTATTCGAGAAGAACACTTTGCACCGGCGTGGTCGGTTTTGTCCGTCAGATGGCAAGAGGTTATCTGTTGTCTTCGGATAGGACAAAACTTACTACATGACCGCAATGCGTCTGGTAGTTGAAGCAAAAGCTTGTAAATACGTGCTGTTGTGTGTCCATGCATATACAGATACAAATTTGTTTTTATACAGATTTGTATTATTTTGTATCAAAGCTTGATGTGAATTATCGCATCGACATGCAATCTATTTTTTGATTCATTTTATATTCCCGCGTTTATGTATTTTAAAATATTTAGAACTCATGTTTATGTAAATTTCTCTTATAAGTACTTATAAGTAGTATTTATAAGTGTTATCGACCGTACTATATTAGTGAATATTTAATTGAACGGATAAGCGGTCTGTCAAACAAAAAAAACTCATTTATTTCACTCTATATTTCATAACCATTCGTTACTTCTTTAGGATATCAATTAAGAGTTAAAGCTTAGCAAAGACGCCACTAAACATGTTAAAATTAATTGAATTAATTTTAATTGATCTGAAGATGTAAGGAATGGTTATGAAATATAGTGTGAAATAAATGAATTATCCGTTCAATTAATTATTTACTTATGCATGTATATATATATATATATATATATACAGGGTGTCCTTGAAATAAAAAAAATAGAAAATGGAAAGATGTAATTGTATAGAATATGAATTTAAATTTTGTGAATAAATTACGGCGCGAACCCCGAAGTTAAAATCCCCTGAGAATTGTATCATGTTCCTCCTATGAATTCAAAATATTCAGAATTCGTAAATAATAAGTATGTACTTTATTAAAGTGACACACACACAACGTATGTTTACATTCACAACAGCTATCGATGATATTTAATTTCGAATTTATCAAGATGTATGTTACATTAATTGATAAACCCATTTTAAAAATTATACCCATAATAATTTGTGGACTTTTAGAACTGACATCATTTCATGTGTATGACGTGAATGTTTTTTTTTTGTTAGGAGTAGTAAGAAATAGAATGAATTTAAAGGCGATAGTGTTAATGTTTTATGTCTATAAATACGATAACATTGTGTTTTGTTATGGTAAGGGTTCAATAACCAGATCTCATTTACATTATCGTTAGCTGATCAACTCTTACCCAGGGGATGTTATAAACGGCACACTTTCTATTTAGTCAAATTAAAATAAGTTCAAACCAATTATAACTATAGAAAGTTCGTATTCCAGTTGATCAACGCAGTCTAGTTATTATCGTGTCGTATTTATTCATTCCTCTCTTGCTAATGTCAAAGCAAATTTGCTTACTTTTCCAACTTTGCCGGAGCTCAAATATAAATCGATTACTAACATATTGTATACATACCATACTAGATCAAATTGACTTAATTTAATTTAAAAAGAACAAAATTTTCACTAACACTACTCACATATTTTAAAATCCCAAAACTAAGATAAATATAATCAAAATATACTAGCAAAAGCTCTATATTTCATTTTTGTATTATACCGATGATGTAATATATGTCGCTTGGACAGTATGGTTAACTAAATCGTAAATCCAATTTTCTTTAAAACATAGTTGATAAACTTACCAACCTCTCCGTTAATGTAATAAAATACCCCATTCCCGAGAGAACACTTCAAGTAAATTAACATAAACATTATGGTATGTATGTGTACATATTACGTAAAGAAGAGAGGACCCTATAAATAACATTAACCTTTCCCAGCGTTTAGCTGACGGAATGATCGGAGCCATTTATATCTCCGATGTGATCATTTTACTCGCCTACAACGTAAGCTTTAGTACATAGCTATACAGGGGTTTTGTCCCTCGAGGTATTTCCCCGATGTATTATTTTAAATCTTGATACAGAAATTTATCACGGCAGTTGAAGTTACATTAGATTTTATTGCGTGAATGTCTATAGCGTGCGATATCTGCATGAAATTGTTATTTAATGTAATATCTTCGATTTAGTTATAATAATAAAGTACATGGTTACCAATGTCTTTGTTTGCGTATTTATATTATAGTTACACAAATGATATATTTTATCAATAGTGCGATTTTGAGAATGATATACGTGGGTAGATATTTATGTATACAGTATTGGCTACACTGTTAAACATATTATTAAAATAATGTCTGTATCGGGCGATACACGGTTTACCTGTTCCGGAAGGTGTCGCGAATGGACACATGGTAGAAAATCCAAAGAAACGTTGATCAGCGCTTAACTGTGTATGCTTAAACTAGCACTTGTGGTGAGAGACGTTTACCCTTAAAGACTTGAGCCAGAGAGAGCTTGGCTAAAAAGAACTCGCGGTAGGTAGGGCCGTTTTATGATCTAGTTTAAGGATAACCAATCATATTGCAAATAGCGAATTTTAAGGATTAAGAATTGATTAAAGACGCGAGCTAAAGAGCTCTGATGACAACGAAATTAACATCATTAGAGGATTCCTTAAAAAAAAATGTTTTTAAATGATATTTCACATGATATGGCATTGTACTAGTGATTCAAATGTGACTATTAAATTTATGTCAATTTTAATACGAAGTCAGTATAATTTTGGCATCTAGGAAAAATAGCTTAATAACAAATAACATTAATAATAATAATATTCCCCGTAACTAGCCCTGCAGGCCTGCCCATGGGTAGGCTTGTTACGATTTGTGCCGCTTGGTACACTAGGATGGTAACTTTGTTAGCGCTACGCACCGAATGCCTATTACTTCCAGAGTTTTACATTCACGGACTCATTTTTGTCAACCTCAGTCGATTCGGGATCGAAAAAACGCCACAAATATTATTAACTAGACTAGGTTGACTTTGAACTCGGTTCATTAGTTTCATAGTCTAGTGGCCTACTTACTAAACCAACACGGTCTCATAAATGAATAAAATTACTAATTAAGAAATAATTAGGAAGTTTTATGTAATTAATAAATAATTAAATTAAAGTATAATATAAATTCCAAGTTTAAACATAAATTCTCATAATGAGGCATACTGCAAAGCAAAATCGAGTAGAAAAAGCGATATAATAAGCTAGCAACGCACAAATTAAGAAAAAAGGAAAAGAGAGTAATATGAAGAAAAAACAAATATAGAATTTAGAAAACTGAAAGAAGAGAAAGGGGAAAGGACATTAGAAGACAAATGGAATACATTTAAAGAAGTGTAAGTATAAAGGTGGAAGAAGTATGTGGAAGAAAGAAATATCATAAGCAACAAAAACGAACAGATTGGTGGAACGATGAGGTGAAAATCCAGATAAAAGAAAAGAAGTTAGCATGAAGAAGATACTTCCAAACTAAAACACAAGACGATAAGGAAGAATATTAGCAAAAAAGTCAGTTAAAAATGCAAAACCAGAAAGTTGGAAAAAATTTGGAGAAGAAATACATACTGAACAAAAAAAATAAATGAAAATTTTGGACAAAAATTAAAAGATTAGAAGCAACGAAAAGAAAGGAAATAAAAGACAACCAAAATAATCTGAAAACAGAAATAGAAAATATACTGGAGGTGTAGAACCAATACTATACGAAGAAGTATACGAGTAATAAGTCAAGGCGCAACACAGAAAGGCAGAACAAAGAAGAAAAACTGCAAGAAATAACAAGAGAGGAGGTTCAGGAAGTAATAAACAAAATAAGAACGTGACAAGCCTACGGAGAAGATGAAATAACTCCGAAAATGACAAAATAAATAGGGAGAGAAGGAAAGGAATGGCTGGTGAAATATGTAAAGAGACATGGGAAAAACAACGCATTCCTAAGGAGTGGGAAAACATATACAAAAAAGAAGAGCATGTTATAGAACCGTCCCTGTGCAGTAAAGACATCGTGTGAAGTGCATCGTAAACATAACGCGTGTGATAGCTAGAACTAAGATAAAGACACGAAGTATTAAAAACTAAATGTAAGACACAATATCATGCATTCTAACTCCCGTTTTAATCGTCAAGTATTATACATTATTCATTCTAACGTTTAACGGTAAATCCTGTAATACAGTTGTTATATCGTTCGTTTCATGTTTCACGTTTTCATTTTAATAAACAATATTTTAAATCAACATAAATGTTTAATTTACCTTAATAATAAAAGTAAACTTTTTTATAAAGCTGTATCGAGGGTGATAAAATATAATTAGCAGACGAAGTGTGAAAACTATAGACCAATATGTTTAACCTAAACTTCCTTGAAGGTATATACTAGAATAATAGAAAAAAGATTAAGATGTATGCGAAGCCATTACTGGAAGAAGAACAAGCTGCTTTTAGGCCAGGTAGACAAACGAGCTTTAACATATTGCAGTGGAATGTGCTTTTGATTGCTTATTAATTAATCTTTTATTCACACTACAACTTATGATGCCGGCTGTACAGTCTAGTAGATTCCACGAACTCCCATCTCACGGATCGTTCTTCTCAGAATAGGTCCAGGTTATGTTAGAAGTAAAACAATAAATGTCAATAAAAGTCACGATTAGCTAATTTACAAATTTTTAATAAAAAAAATAAAAAAAAATCCCTTTACCGAATGTATAGGGTGCTAAAGCAACATTAACAGTAGCATTTGGAGGAAACACTCTTTGTGAATATGACTCGCACACAGAGAAAAACCCCCTGTGACTCTCGAACAAATATAAAACTAATAAATACTGGAGAAATTTGTCAAGTTTGACCTCTACTTTAACCCCTACAATATCAAATGTCAAAAACAACAAAGTTTTCAAAACCCGCGTAAATTGACTTACAGTCATGCGCAAAATAAAACACGACGCAAATCAACCCACAACTTAAAAAAAATCCAACCTGAATATAAAACGTTGTAAAATGTTATCCTTGAGAAAAAACTCCACTAACAAAAAACATGACAATTTTCTCTAATACTCATATACAATTTTAAATATCAAAATTATTACAAATAATACATAAAATATAATAATGAAAATAAACGTAGTATCAATTATATAAATTAAATATTTTTATCAAACTTACATAGATCTATGCACTGATAACACAAAAAAAAACTACGTGAGAGATATCATACTTATTAGATCATACTAAAATCACAAACTCTCGCAAAAAATCGAAGTAACATTACATGCACCTGAATAAAATGCATAAACAAAAATAAAACCCGAATTTACTAAAACAGAGAATAAAAATGAATTTCTTATTCTCTAACAACCCGGTCACTTTAGAAGTTAAGATATCTCTGCCAAAATGAAGTTCCAACATCCGCACGGATATCCCCACCAACTATAAAATCAAAAATATATAGAAAAATATACATCTTATAACAATACGATATCCGGAGTAGCGGCTGCTTCAAACATCTGACCAACCTAAATATACGAGGATGAATCAAAATTTCAAACATAATAAAATTCATCACTTAAAATTAAATATATTTATAACAATCCCCGTCTGAAATAAAATAAACATCAAAAATTGAAATAGATAAGTTTAATCAATGTACTACAGAAAAAAGTTTAATATATAGTTCAATTATTTTCCTTTCTTCATGGAAAAATCCATGACAATATGTATATACTGAGAAGACTGATGGAAAGGAAGATAGAGGAAGGAGAAGAATTATATTTGACTTTCATAGATTTGAAGGCGGCTTACGATACTGTAGACAGAGAGGAAATATGGAAATACCTGAACAAAAAAGTACCCATAGAATTAAAAAAAAAATAGTAAAAAGCACATATGAAACAGTAAGATGTAAGATACAGATTTGAGGAAAAAGATCCGAAGAATTTATAATGTGTAAGGGAATAGTCTAAGTCCATTGCTATTCATACTGGTTATTGTGTGTTTGATGTATGCAGATGACATAGTGTTGATGGCAAACTTCACTAATAAAATGCAGAATTTGGTAAACATATGGAAGAGCGAAATCGGAAGAAGAAGAATGTAGGTTAACGCAAGACGAAAGTAATGATAATTAAAGAAAATAAAAATGATCAAGACAACAACGAAATTAAATGTGAGGAAGAAATATTAGAAAACGGTATCAACATACATATCTAGGCATAGTGATATCAGAGGACGAGAAAATAGACGAAGGAATAACAAATAGAGGCAATAAACCAACAGGGCAGTATTACTCAATAAACAAAACAATACTGGATCATAAAAATATGGATCTGGAAGTTAAAAGAATAGTACATAATGAATAACAGTACCAATAATAACTTATCCAACGGAGAGTTGGGTAACACAAAGGAAAGCACTAGTCGAAAATAGAGGCAATAGAGATGAAATGCTTAAGAAAAATATCAAAGAAAACGATATGGGACAAATGCAAAAACGAAGAGATAAGAGAAAAGACAAAACAAACATCGATATTGGGAAGAATAAGAAAGAAACAGCTGAAGTGGTATGGACATATAGTAAGAATGGACCAAGAAAGAATTATAAAAGAATAATGGAGGTGGGAAAAATAAGGAGAAGGTAACGGGGCAGGCCAAGAATAAAATGGATAAACCAAATAGAGGAAATAGTAAGGAAGAAAGGGAAGACGATGGAAGAAATGAGAATGATGACAAGAGATAGAAAGAAATGGAAGAAATGGGTAGAGGAGGACTGGGACTTCCAATCCGACGCCTGAAAAGGCATAAGGAATAGGACAAAGAAGAAGAAGAAGAAGAACATAAATTCTCAGAAGAGTGTCGTTTGTGACCAGTGCGATGATACAAAAGATTTTCTCTTAAAAATATTAATTAAATGCTACAAAGTGTTTTACGATCTTTTTTTATCATTTTTAAACTTGTTTTATTTGTGAAAAATACAATTTAAATTATTGTTATATGCGAAGTGTAACATGACATAATTAAATTTATCTCGTGGACCACAGAAAAATTGAATATAAAAAAATATATCGAATAAATGTTACGCTTACGTAATTCTATTTAATAGCGTAACCTATATAATATAATTGTCTATTTCGTTAATATATAAATTATTTAAACCAAATTCAACCTATTGAATATCACATTATTCCGACATATAAACAAAATACATTTTGGTTATTTGCATGAACGAATGCCTGGGTTTATTCGGTAAAGTTTCCATAATCAAAACCAGTATTTGAAATTTTTCCCAAAAGTCGATAATATCATATAAAATTATACATACATGTATAAATATTCAGATACATGTATGCCTATACATTTATTCGAGTTGTATTTTTATATTAAATAATAAAACATTAATAGTCTCAATGGATATATATTGGAAAATATTAAATAAAGGTGTGATAATCTATTATGACTGAGTTTTAAATAAATATATTGCTATAAAATTTACAAATTCTATAATTAATATGAATCTAAATTCTAGTAAATATTTTATTGTCAGATAGTACAATGACTATTAGATTTAATTCCCAGAACTAATATAAATGATCAAATCAAGTTTGCTTCAATTTATTTAATACCACTTTGGCTATTAAAGTTGTTCTTTACATCTTAGACGTGTTTACCTTTCATTATGCCCTAACCGCAGGTGGTGCTATAAAAGTAGTCACCTGCAATTTAGTAAAATTTAAATAAGTACAAACAAACTATACTTCTCCATATTTTATCTCCTTGTTATCAGATCTATTTCCGTCAAATTGAGATGATACAGCGTAAATTTGCTAAACTTATGTGCTTCCGATTGAATGGCAGATATCCAGATATAAATATAAGCTATTCTATACAGTTACGATGACTGAATTAACATTGTCTTAAATTTAGACGTATCACCGCTAGTTTAACTTTTCCGTATAAACTTTGTAACAATCTTATCGATTCACTATCATTTATAAAACATTTAAACTTAGCAGTGCCTCATCGTGGAAAGCGACATATCAATATTTTCTATCTACCCTCCGCACGTGCCAACTGTCTAGATAAACCATATATATTATGTGTCTTACTTTCTCACTAAATTATGATGTATTTTTTATTTAAATTTTCTAAAATCGCTGTTAATTTCTTTAATGTTGTTGGGACTCGGTTCGTGAAACCGAATGTGTTCCGACTCAAAGATCAAAATGATACGGCTCGAAGACCAAGCTGTGGTGGGGATGTCGGGCTCTTGAAACCAAATTGTTTGCAGTGACTCTGGTTTGTGAAGGACCATTGTTATCGTTGATTGATGAAGGAGATACTTGTTCAAACTTCATTATAGCGATAAGCTGTTAGAATGCTGTTAGAAAGTTGTGGAAATACCAAACGAATGTAAACTTACTTCGTTTAATGTCTCGAATCTGTTCACCACCCCGGGAGGTAATAGACTTTATAGAACGAAATAACACGAACATTTACAGATTTTAGAAACGTGCCTTTTACAAGTAGGAAAAATATAGCCTTACCCCTAACTATTGCATAAGTAAATGCACGTATTTGTTGAACATTGTATTGTTTGGCGTCATAATGGGGAATTTATTTGTGTTTAATTTCGTGGAAATTGTACCTACTGGCAACAGTACCAGGTTTACGATAGGGTCTTAAAAACCTAATCTTAAATAATAAATAATAAAATATCATTATTAATTAAGAATTGGTGTTATAAATCTAAGTATATAATTCCGGATCGTCCCTTGTTAAAGTAATAAAATTTATTATATATATATTTGGGAAACGTAATCTTAAAAATTAATATACAGATTAAACCCATTATTCACTATGACCCAAGGTAATAAAACAGCGGTCTAATGTATAAAGCAATAAATAAATTTGTAAATGTAAAAGATGCCGGTTACTAATGACCCTAGGTAATAAAACTAGTAAAGTAGGTAATAAATAAATTTGCAAATGTAAAGACTATAGCTTCCTTAGAATTTAAAGAAAGTTTCATAATCTAAATAGGACAATAAAATTATGTTATACACCGGTTTAAACTCGAAAATAAACGTTAAATATTCATAAAATTGAAAATGTTCTGTTCAATTCTATATCCTAGATTTACTTATATTTAACAACAAAAAACGTTTGAGGTTAAAATATTGTAAAAGAATATTAAATGCATCGTCAATTTTTGTTTTAGTTTATAGTTACTATATGTATTTTAAATTAATTCTTTACCTGTGCACATATCTAATTTAATCAAATGTTTTTATTTTTTCCTGTAATTGTATTATTGTAAATTCGGCTGGGAAATAAAACTGTTATTATTATACAAGGTGTCTGTAAAAGGTCTTTACAAAAACCTACCACATACCTTACACCAAAATGAGCCGATTCAAGGCAATTTACCTTAGTACAAAGTTGCTTAATTTGGGCGCTATACGGCGGTGAAGTTACAATTCTGAAATAGATTTTTTTATTATAAATATGAAACGGCTCAAACGATTTTGCTCAAAATTCGATACGTTGACAAGAAAACCCATATCAAATCTTTGAGTAATATCATTCCATAGGCGTAGAACTTCGGGTTTTTGAATAATTGTACATTTCAAATTTCTACGCCTATGGAAGAAGAGTGGTTTAAGTATAAAATTTAGATTGTGTAACTTATTTAGTACAGAAAAGGTACTCTTTGGAAGACTCGATTACTGTCATGGTTTTTGTGAAATTTATATTTTAATAATTCATGAGTAATAGTTAACAGAAAGATTATGTTACTAAAACATGCAAAGAAATAATAAAGTTGTCACAGAAAATGTTGAAAGTCTTCCACAATTTACACGAATACAAAAATTTACACGGCGAAGAAAATTAAGATGCACTTTTTGCATAACTTCTTCATCAGCTTTGACATTATTTATTGCATCTTGAATACGTTGACACAATTATTCTTCATTATCTACAGGTGGCACGTAAATTGTGGGTTTAAGATGTCCCCAAAAAAAATAATCCATTGAGGTTAAGTCTGGTGAACGTAGTGGCCAATTTATAGAGGTGTCATTACCTCTACCTATACCTATCCATTTGTTTTGGTACTGTTGATTTAAGTGGTTCCGAACATTTAACGAAAATGAAAAATGTAGTGGAGCTGATGAAGAAGTTATGCAAAGAGTGCATTTTAATTTCCTTAGTCGTGTTAATCTATGATATGTGTAAATGGTAGACACTTACAACAATTTCTATGACATTTTTATTATTTCTTTGCATGTTTCAGTAACATAATTTTTCTGTTAACTGTTACTTTGAATTATTAAAATATAAATTTCACAGAAACCATGACAGTAATCGAATCTTACAAAGAGTAGATTTTCTGTAGTCAATAAGTTACATAATCTAAATTTTATTTTTAACTCTTTTTCTTCCATTTTTAAATGCACAATTATTCAAAAACCCAAGTTCTAGGCCTATGGAATGGTGTTGCCCAAAATTTTAAAATGTTTTTTTTTGGTCTCGTGAAATCATGTTAAGGTACCAAATTTCAGTAAAATCGAGTAAGCCCTTTTATATTTATAATAAAAAAAAACGATTTCAAAAGTGCAACTTGGTGCCGTATAGCGCCCAAACTAAGCAACTTTGTACTAAGGTAAGTTGTCTTAAATCAGCTTATTTTGCTGTAAGGAATATATAGTAGATTTTAGTAAAGACTTTTTACAGACATCTTGTATAGTTATCTGACAATATGGAATTTGCTAGAGTTAACTAATCCTTGTAATTAGGTCAGTTGACTTGAAATTTTCTAAATTCCACGTTATATTCTATCTATAGAGGACTTTTTCCCTCTTTATTTATTTTTTTAATATAATTATCCGATAATGGACATGGTTTTACAAAACAGTGTAATTCAATTTCTGTGTATTCTACGCACGGCCTTTGTTCGTCGCTTTGAATTAAACTCTAAATCTAGCTGGAAAATAACATTTATCATTAACATATCTGTCAATAAATACTGTTAGTATTAAAGCAATTGAGTTAGTTTGATCATTGTTTGGGTTAAACGAGCCTTTTTGTTTCCAAAGTGGAAAACATAGCTTTCTATTTATACAGGCTTAGTTAAAAGTATGGAGACGGCGATTTATTGTCGTTAATATTCATTTTAGGGAATTATGTTCAATATAAAAGTTTGTTAGGATATTCTGAACTACATTTGAGAATATTTGAATTTTTTTTTCTTCAATTGTTTTTTAGTTACGCCTGTCCGCGCAGTTTTTATAAATGGGAACTAGTAAATTTTACTCTACCATTCGATAGAGAATTTTTTTCACTTTACAATAATATTTTTGTTTTTTTTAAATTCATTTTAATAACTTTTTTACAAGAAAAGGCCGGTTCATGTGTTTAACAGATGTTCGGTACATCGCAGATAGACAGAAGCGTAGCGATAAACAAACTTGAGCGACGTAATTTTATCAGTGGTTATTGTGTACGTCAAACCTTTGACAGAAATAATTCATTTGCGCAATTTGTTGCTGTTAATATTTACAATGGCGAGTTTAAGTAAACATGAACGAATTAAAATACTTATGATGCTGGGTTATGGAGATAGACGCAGAAGTTTATAAGACGTTTGTAATTTATTTAATGATACGCATCCAAATAGAAATCCAATTTCTAAATCCGTTGTTGGTAAAACTTTAAGATGCTTTGAACAAACGGGTAGCGTTAAAGATTTGCCAAGGAGTGGTAGACCTAGAACAGCAAAAAGTGATGATAACAAACTGTCTTTAACGCTACCCGTTTGTTCAAAGCGTCTTAAAGTTTTACCAACAACGGATTTAGAAATTGGATTTCTATTTGGATGCGTATCGTTAAATAAATTACAAACGTCTTGTAAACTTCTGCGTCTATCTCCATACTTTCCATACTACATGTACTTTTTCTCCTGGTTACTTTGAGATACCAAACTTGTGGATTCGCGAATTATGTTTTTTAATTTCGACTATGAAATATTTATAAGACTCCATAAGAATAATATTGAACCTTCAAAAATAAAAGAATACGAGATTGACAACTCTGTGCATGACGCAAAACTGTTTCCAAGTAGGAGAAAAATTTTATGAGCAGAAACAAGGCACAACAATGGGTAACTGCCTATCTCCTTTCATAGCCAATTTATTCATGAGTCAATTTGAAGTAGAATTTAAAAATAACGCTAAATATTATAGGGAATAACAAAGATAATTTTAATTTGAAATCAGGTAATAGGCCAAACGAAGCGATCAATAATAACCCGGTTTAAAGAACACATATCACATATTAAATTCAATAGACCAGAAAAATCTAACGTTGCCAACCATGCTTTAAATACACTACACAATATGTCGATTAAAGGGTTCAAACTTGTCAAAGCCATCAATAATCCCCGCTATCTTGACGCATACGAAAGCATTCATACCGCTAAAAACAAGCAGAGCACGATGAACGGAGATAAGGGACCGATCCCCTATAGTTATCTCTTTTCATTCTTAGAAAAGGAGGTAGAAAGGTTGTTGACGGTTCGAAAAGAGATTAAACACATGTGGGTGCCGTTTCCTTAGCAGAGGTAATTTTGTCATAATTTTTAGTCGATATATTTGTATTTTTAAGTTAGTGTATACGTGGACGCCGTATAAAGTTGTTACGTGAACAGTTGTGCCAGCTTTACTGTGCCCCATGTGCGACATTTTGATTAGTGGTTTTACCTACTGATGATGACAACTTAGTTGTCGAAATACGTATTTAGGATACGATTAATAATTGTGGTAAGGGGTTATATACCTTTTTTAAGTTTTTACTTGTACCGCAGTCTCCAAAGAAAGACTTCAGTACAGATTTATTGTGAAATCAATTAGACGTTACAGAAACAATTAGGCATATGTATAATGACATATATGCATATACGTTCATTACCAAACGAAATGATACTACGCTTACCACCAAAAAAAATGGGAAATTTACGTACACAGAAACTTGTGTTTTATGTTTTTTTAATCTGTTTAATTATGGCTTTTTTCAAAGAGGTGAGAATTATTTGAGATTGCCATCCGAATGATTAATCAAAATAATTTAATTAGACGTCGTAAAAAATATGCGGCAAGAAAATAAAGGCCATATTCTTTATTAGGTAGTTATTAACAGAAATATAATACTATTCAAGTTGCCCTCGTATAATAGATATTAAAATTCTCAATTTTGTGGGAACACGAGTTAACAGGTATAAATTAGCGTATGGTACGTTGAATTTTATTTCCTTCAGCAAAATTAACTACATAGTCAATTTCACAAGAATTTAACTTAAAACGCCTCTTCCGGATATTAGATAAAGTACATATTGTGTCATTAGACTTTATTTGTTTTTCTATATAATAAATTTTCTACGTCATACAATTTAATGTTATATTCCATGTTAAAAATAAATATTATCACATATTATTCGCTTAATTAAATTCCTGTTAATTATTATATACGGGGTGGGGTACAAAATTTGCGGAGGCGGACTATGGGATGACGTAAACTTTTAAAAACTGAAACGATTGTTCCTTCACCATTTTTTTAATCTGACTGATATCTTCTGAAATTTAGCAAATTTAAAAACGAAAAATTAAACATGTACACCTTTTTATATTGCACAATTGAAAAAGTATAACTCAAAATACTTCAGGTGCGTAAATAACAAGTTGACATTCTTACGATTATCATTAAAAAGAAACGCTGTTTGTATTTTTAATTTTAACGTATAAAATTTTTGCTAAAAACTACTCAAATAAAGGGTGCGGCAAAAATACCTAAGCGATTTAATTCCTATATATTTATGACAAATAATACAATATTTTATAAATAGTTAATTCCTACTTTTAGTAGAGGTTTTAGGTAAATTATTACTGACTATTTGAAAATTATGTTCTTTAAATGAGTTCCGTGATTATCCCGACAATATTCAGCTCTTTTAATCACATTTATCATAACTGTATCCAATAGCTCAGGTGTTATGTCTGCAATTTTTGGACGAATTTCCCTTTTCAAATCTTCCAGCGTTTCCGGCTTGCCTTTGTAAACATTGTCCTTCAGATAGCCCCAAAGGAAACAATCTGGGGCAGTCAAGTCAGGCGACCTTGGTGGCCAGTCGATATTGCCAGCACGTGAAATAAGGCGGTCCGGAAACATCGTTTGTAACAGGTTGATGGTTTCTCGACTTGTATGCGATGTGGCACCATCCTGTTGAAACCACATGTTTCTCATATTTAGTTCTTCCAACTGCGGTCCAAGAAAATTACGTAGCATCTCACGGTATCGATCGGCATTAACAGTAACGGCATTACCTGCATTATTTTCAAAAAAATACGGTCCTAAAATCCCAGCGCTGTAAACACCGCACCATATGTTGACCTTAAGTTAAGTGTAATGGTTTTTGATGAAGTATTCGAGGATTTTCTGTACCCCAAAACCGGCTATTTTGTTTGTTTACGTATCCGCACAAGTGAAAATGTGACTCATCGCTCATGATAATTTTTGTGTGGAAATCATTAATTTCATTATTTAATTTAAAAAAAGGTATATAATCCCTTACCACAATTATTAATCGTATCCTAAATACGTATTTCGACAACTAAGTTGTCATCATCAGTAGGTAAAAACTACTAATTAAAAGTCGCACATGGGGCACAGTAAAGCAAGAGAAACGCTTACGCACAACTACTATACACCGCGTCCCCGTATAGACTAAATTTAACATGCCAATCTAAACTACGAGGGAGGTCGAGACAAGTAGTTTAGATTGGCATGTTAAATTTAGTCTATACGGGGACGCGGTGTATAGTAGTTGTGCGTAAGCGTTTCCCTTGCTTTACTGTGCCCCATGTGCGACTTTTAATTAGTAGTTTTTACCTACTGATGATGACAACTTAGTTGTCGAAATACGTATTTAGGATACGATTAATAATTGTGGTAAGGGGTTATATACCTTTTTTTTAATTTTTATTTAATCACAGTCTCCATTGAAAGAATTTTCATTATTTAAGTTAATAAGCATGTTGCTCCATGCTAGGCGTTTTTCATGATCTGTATTGAGTAGCGACTGGGTTATTTGAATTTTATATGGATATAAATGAAGGTCATCTTTCAAAATTCGACGAATAGAACGGTCACTAATATGGAATTGCTGAGCACGGCGCCGTGAGGATGTTTGTGGCCTTTGACGCACATCGTCCCGTACACGAGCAATATTTTCTTCTAATCTACATGTGCGCGGTCGACCAATATGGTACGCATCCCCCACTGAACCAGAAATGGAAAATTTTGATATAATATTGCGAATGGTGTTTGAATTAGGAGCAGGACGATTACGATATTTTGTTCTAAATTTTCTTTGCACACACACAACACTTGAATTACTTTCGAAATACCACTGAACTAGTTCTATTCGCTCTTGGTTTGTGTAACGCTGCATAATGAATACCTTAAGTCTTACAAGTATAACTGTCACAATACGACTGACGTTTTGTCCAGCGTTCGGTGATTGTTACGATTTAAAATCGCTTAGTTATTTTTGCCGCACCCTTTACAAATAATAACACAGATCATTAATCTTCGTTGCCAGAAGACAATTCGAACAAATAAAAAGTGTTTCGAATTATACGTTTTCAATTGTGTAATATAAAAAAAGTGTACATGTTTAATATTTCAGTTTTAAATTTGCTAGAATTCAGAAAATATCAGTTAGATTAAAAAATTATAAAGGAACGTTCGTTTCAGTTTTTGATGATTAACGTCACCCCATAGTACGTGGCCGCGAATTTTGTAGCACCCTGTATACCCTGCATATAAATAAATGAATACCTAGTTAATGGCGACGTATTTTGGTAAAATTTTAAGGAACGATTTAAGAATTTTGTAGGTATTCTATTATTAATTCTCTTGTTTTAGTAACTTTATTTTATATGCTTTTCTAACATCATCCGTTACGCAGATATCCACCCACGCGTTATTTTTATTAGAAAGTTTATTCGGTAGACAATTAACTTAATTTTTGATGCCAAAGCACGATTAGGTTCTTAGTTACGCGAATCCTAAAATATAACTTGCACTAGTTAAAAAGTTAAATATTTTCTCATTAAAATATACACTGATTGCCATAAATGAATAACCAGCAAACGTTAATATATTCTAGTGAAATTTTGAGGAACGATATATTTAGATCGTATTACAAACGATGGAAAATTCAGCAAAATACAATCGGTTACTCAAGGTAACACTGGCTGGGAACTAAAAAATAAATTTAGGTTTTCTGTTGACACCATTAGTGTCTATAGAATACGGTATAGGCTATGATAGGACGTAGAATCAATAATTTACAATCACGCACCGTAGATGTTCTTCAAAAAATAATTTTAGAAGCTTGGCATAGCATATGACAGGCTACCATTAATTCGCTTATTTCAACTATGACTAAAGCTAGTAATACACGATCATAAATTACATGTATTTCTACATGTATTTATTGAACAATATTCCTTGAACGTTTATTACAACAAATTTTACGTTAAATTTTTACATGTATTTCTACACCTAAAAATTTGAATAAATCCTGTCCTATCTTTCAAGGTCATATTTGCGTATATTTCTAGGGAATTCTAGGGGTTAAAGTTTTGAAATTAGTTGAATGTGAATGTTGGCATTATTACATTATCATATATCACATTGTTTTGGTTTTGTTTTTATTTATTATAGTGTAGCAGCTACAATACAATACAATACATTACAATACAAGTCTTTCGAAAACTCACAATAAATTAAAAAAAACAACACAAGAGAAATTATTGCAAGTTACTCCAGGTACTGGAGTAACTTGTAATAAAAGGTGGAGGACGAAGTAAGAGGGAACACAGAAATATTCACAATGAGTGAACTAACGGATGCAATAAGAAAGCTAAAGAATGGAAAAATACCAAGTCACGATAGAAATGATTAAGAAGACGGAGAACAGGGGACTAGAAATATTATTTAAAATAATTAACAAAGCTTGGAGAAACGAAGAAATACCGGAATAATATCAAGAAGCCATAATTGTGTCGATATTCAAAAAGAATAACCCAAGAGACTGTGATAATTATAGAGGTATAACACTCCTGAATATAGCTGCAAAAATCTATGAACAAATGATAAATCTAAAACGGAGACCAATAATTGAACCAAAGCTTGAAGAGATGCAGAGTGGATTCAGACCGGGGAGACGTATTCAGGGTCACATATTCACACTAAAACAAATATTTGAAAAAAACTGAAACAGGGGAAAGGGTATATCTGGTGTTCTTAGACCTGGAAAAAACATTCGATAGCATACCAGGAGCTAAAGTTTGGAAGAGTCTAAGCCAGAAAGGAGTGAACAATAAAACGATAAGAATAATACATGGACTCTATGAGAATAATAGAGACTACGGGATGAAAAAAAAATACGAAATCAGAAGAATTTACAACGAAGAGCGGACTAAGACAAGTAGGTAGATTAAGTCCAGTTCCGTTTATAATATATATATATATATATATATATATATATATATATATATATAGATAATATTCTAAGGATTTGCACAAGAAGAAGTAAAAAGATGTCTGTAGGATATAGGCACTTATAAAACACAAGGATATCAAAGGGTTTCGGATGATGTGGTCCTGATGGCAGACAGTATAGAGAAATTACAAGAAAATATGAACATCTGGAATGAGCATTTCAAAAATAAGAATCTGTAGATTAACAAAAGCAAGACAAAACTCATGACGATAGGAGATGAAGATATAAATATGGAATTGGAGGGAGAGAAGATAGAACAGGTGGAGCAGTACAACTATTTAGGAGTTACTATAGACAAAACTGAAAAAGAAGATAAAGAAATAGATACAAGAATAGAGAAGACAATTAAATTGTTCTACGCAATTAATGATAAATTCATGAACAGGAGAGAAATTACAAGGCAGACATAAATAAAGGTATTTAAAGCAGTGTATAGACCAGTATTGACATATGGATGCGAATCCTGAGTACTGACACAAAGAATGAAGAGCAAAATACAAGCTACGGAAATGACGTACCGCCGGAGAGTAAATGGGATAACAAGAAAAGACAGAATTAGAGAAGAACTGCAGGTAAAGTCAATACTGGGATTTATTGAACAAAGGCAATTGAGTTGGTGGGGGTGTCTGCAAAGAATTAAATAAGACAGACCCGCTAGACAGATTTAAGAAACGGATACAGATAGGGAAGAAGAGGGGAAGACCTCCACAGACATGGAACGATACGGTTAGAAAAATATTAGAAAAGAGGGGAAAAAGGTGGAATCAAGAAAAGTAACTAAAGACCGGAAAATATGAAAGAAATTTATAAAGGAAGAATGGCAAAATTTGAGATACACCCGACACCGTTACGGTAAAAGGGTTTAGGATTATATATATATATATATATATATATATATATGTTTTCTTTCATGTTTCCGCGGGTACTAGTATGTGTTGTAACTGGATTCCGAATTTTCTTTCGCGTTTCCACTGTTTGGTCTTTGTAAAGACCGGTGATGGTTTTAGGACGACGTTTCGGCAAAATCACATTTGCCATCTACAGGTCTGCAATAACTGTCTGCTTCTGCTTCTGGTTACTCGTAAAGTTTACGAGTTTTAATTAGTTGGCGATTTAAGGTCTGGTTTTTCTCAAAAATGCATTTATTTAAAACAATCTTACATGTTTCGTGAAATGATGCCTTTCTCAAAGAATATAAAATATAAATGTATATATATATATATATATATATATATATATATATATATACTCCAGGTACATATATATAGTCACAGGTACTGCTATCAGATATTTTTTCCTCTTTGTCATCCTTGATTTTATATATTATCGGTATTGTGTCATACATGTAAAAACTACAAGATAGCATTGTTTAAACAGCTTTGTATGCTAAGAGTTTAATAACTTAATTTAAGCTTTTATTTGTATGATCGTGTATTACAGCCGTTATAGCTCAATACTTAAGAAACAGAAAAGGATCGACACATTATTAATGCTTCTATGAATTGTTACGATTCTGTCTTGCCGAAATTTTCATCGTTTCTCAGTACGAATAAAATACATATTTTCTGAGAATTTAATTAAAATAAGCAAACTTTAATTTTAGGTTCGTATATTTTTAATTGTCAACTGTATAGTGAAATTTAGATGCGGGACTTCGCGTATACAATAAGAAAAAACTGCAAGTCTTAATTGCACCAATTTGTATTTGTTCGTTTTAACAAATTACCTTGTCAAAGTTAGATATGAAATGGACTGTTTTGTACCATTTTTATTCAGTTTCTCGTCGCTCTCGAGTAATTATCGGCGTTTACTTGGTCTCTGTAATCCAACATGATTATTACAAACTTTTAGGATAGAGCATTTGAACTAATCGAAATCGATTTATTAATCCATTTTTCAATTACTATTTTAAATTATATTTTTCGTAAAATTAAATAAATGCATTCAGGACTACCAAACATCATAGTTTAATATATGAAAAATATTATGGAAATTATTTACTTTTTTCTGTTATTTAAGGCAGAAGTTCTCAACTTTGTTTCCTTTGGGGCACACCAAAGTATGTTTTAAACTTTCTCGACATCCCTACATGTGATTTTTTACCTAGATGTAAAAAAGCAAACACATAGGTAGACTCGGCAAACAAGGGCAATTTCCAGTGCAGTACCGAGAGCAACGTAGAGGGAAGAAGTGCGCGACACGGAAACTCAAGCGTCCGTATCAAAGCACACTATTCAGTATTATTCCACTGCTCGTTGTGAGTGCATGTCAGTACACGCATACTTAGAAAATGTCGCATTTAGGAACGTTTCGGAAACGGCGTATTTCGAAGAAACTAGAAAACGTAATAGCGAGTATACCGGATTTAGAATACGAAGGCGATAGAATTAAATGTGCAAGGTGCGACGACTATTTGACGTGTACCAGCAGGTGGAAGTATGAACGCCACCTAAAAAGTATAAAACACTGTTCTGCAATCCGTGACAGACTATACAGCGAACACTTAATATTTGATATAGGTATTTGTTTTATTATATGTAATCTACCATTCACTTTGCTAAACCAAAAAGCATTTGTTTGCTTCTGGAACAAGTATTCGGATTATACATTACCAAGTCGGACGTCGATAAGAAACGCTGTGCCATCTGCTCGTGACAATGTTGAAAGAATAATTAACGCAGAATTGAAAGATAAGAAATTGTGATTATGTGTGGACGAAAAAAAAATGCTAGGGTGAATGTGATGGTACGTGCAATGGAAGACTTTGAACCGTCATCCTGTATCTTACTTGCTTCCAAAAGAGTTGCAAAATATACTAGCGATGAAATTTAAAAGGTGGTGTTGAGAGCATTGAACAAATTTCAATGTTTGTTAGTGACGGTGCCGCTAACATGCTTCCCTTGGGCCGATCTCTTAAAGAAGAGAGTGGAAATCTGTTACATGTAACATGTAAAATCCATCCTTCAAACCTTGTGGCACAATTGACACCTAAAAGTTATCCACAAGTAAATGCTTTAATAGCTCATACGAAGGCAATGTCCCCAAAACGTACAAAAAAATTTCACGAACTGTGTCCCAAAGTACCTGAACCACCACAGCCGATTACTACGCGTTGGGGAACATGGTTAGAGGCTGCGTTTTAACTACTGCGAACATTTTAATGATGTAAAGAAGGTAGTTTTACATGTAGATCTGAGATACGCCGAAGCTATCAAGAAAAGCCAGAAAATGTTTGAAAAAGTTTTTTTAGAAATTTAGAAACTATTCGCAAGAACTACTATGGACTAGCGGAAGGAATTGAAAAAATTGTGGATATGTTCCCTCACACCTATGTGCGGCGGAAAGCAAAAAAAAATGTGTAATACGAAAACTTGAAATTATTATTGACAAGGATTCAGATATTCTCATACTAAGACAAATTTGTGAAGGTGCGTCGAAAAATCCACTAAGTTGTCACAAGGATTACTTTAAATTTGCAAATACAACTTCATTCGATGTGGAACGGAAGATTTATTAAAATCAAATAAAGATCTTCAAAGTCATATTTTTAAAAATATAGATATGCGTATATTTTGACTAGATATTAAGATTACATACCATATTGTATTATGAAAGAAAAAAATATAATTAATGATATTTATCACATTGAAAATTAATGTATATTTTTGCAAATTGTGAATAAAAAATGTATTAAATTTAACATGCTATATTATTTCTCTCTTTATTACATTATTAGACCTAGTTGCAAGGAACTCCTTTTGAAAACAAAAACCCTGAGAACATCTTTAAGGCCCAGTTTTTCAATCGGAGGTAAACCGACAGTTAAAAGAAAACTGGAAGTTAATTGCAGAAATGCGTCTTTCAATCGATGGTAACCGCCACATCTGTTGGTTAACTAGTAGTTTTGCTTACCGCCAAACCATCTTCCGGTAAACTCAGAGAACAGTTTGTAAACTACTGTAACTGCTGGTTAAATTCCTGAATTGATAGGTTAGTCTGTCAACAGAGGAGGACCAAATAATATTACCCGTTTTAATATTATTAACAATTATTTTTCGAGATTAAGACTATTGTAATGTGAAGTTGAACATTGTATAAAGGTCTGTTTAAGGAGCCTGTGTCCAACTATACACATCTGCATCGAACCTACCTTTAAGATACAATACACCAATAAAAATTATTTCTACATTTTACTTGGCTGTTTATTATGAAAAATGCTTTCCTTAATACCTAAATGTTATAAACTAAAATTCTTAAATCTTATAAAACTAAAATTAACTAAACTAGATTGTAACTTAAGTACCCTCATTGGCTGTTTTATTTATTAATTGCTGTTTTTTTAAGTCCTCATTTTCTATCTGCTTCCGAAGTAAGATCATTCGCAACTGATGTTCCTCCAAAAATATCTCTTTTTGTAGTTTCACAAAGTCAACACTTGACAGCTAACGGCGACAGCAGCGGTCACTTTCCATAAAACTATGAACAGTATGTTTAATGCCTCTCGCACAGGTTAGCCAACCGTACATAGCAAGGGAGAAGCTACCAGTTAACTTACTGACGGTTACACAAAGATTGAAATACACTTGCGAAGATTAACTGTAAGTTAACCAAGGAGGTAAACTTAACCTTCAGATTTACCTCCGATTGAAAAACTGGGCCTTAGAGTCTAAACTATGAATATGTGTGTATGACGATTTATGTTTAATAATTGGCGCCCATTTTGAAAATCGAAGTACACAGCAATATTCGTATGTATTCAAATCTAGCAATAGCAAAGAATTACCGGCCTCAGCTAGTTTCAGCTATAAACATATATATGTGAGTTCAATTTTAAATTATTTCTAATCCTTAGTATTTTGCCTTGGTAAACTTGTTTAATTTTAAATTTTTATATTAAAGGTTGGTTTAAATTTCTTAATACGGAAAAAAAATCGTTTTAGTTTCCCTTATAATAATTAAATTATTCAACAGAAACCATTCCTCTATTACTTTGACATCATTATTCATTTTTCGTTGTACTTCGTTGTTGTTTGTACCTGAATATATTATGCAGGTGTCATCCGCATAAGCGATTTTTTTTCCTCTGATATTTATAAATTTCTGCATGTCATTTGTATATATTATCTATAAAATGGGGCGTAAAGTTCCTCCACGCAATATTCCGTTTTTTGCAGATAGTTCGTCACTTTTGTTTATACGTGCTATGGACTTTTGGGGTATGTTCGTAAGGTAGATTTTGATTAATTCCTTGTCTTTGCCTTTCGCCCCTATGTTTGCGACTTCTTCTATGAATTTAGTTTTAGTATAAGTATTAGAATTTGAGCTACCTTCGATTTTATGGACAAGTGGTCTTGTATCATCATAGAGTTAAAAATATAGAAGATTGGTTTGATTCCCTCTATTGGTATTTTTTTAGAATAAGTCCATTTATGAGGTCGTAGCCTGGGAACTATTTTATATTAATCTTACTATGCAATTATTTTAACCATATATTAGATTAGATTATCGCTTTGTTCAGTATTACAAGTGCAAGTGTTGAATAAGTCACATAAACTAGCCAATTACAAGAAGCAATATAGGACAAATATCACAGTCTAAATGTACAAAAATTCAGCAATTTGAACACACGCTGTTTTACATAATACAGAATATTATATAACACCATGTCTATGTCAATGTATAACAACAAGAACTATAGAAAATGCTCGCTGTCCAACAATACACACAATAAAATTAGATAAAAACATTAGCAAACACAAAACACTGAAAACCGGACATCAAAGAACTCGGCAATGTCATAAAATCGATTTTCTAGAAGTATCTCGTATCTCGTGTCTCATGTCCGAATCTTTTCGTTGGGAGCACTTTTATATGCATTGGCAGGTGATTGTACACTTTAACAATTTGCACTACACAATTTTCGCGGCCATACTTTTTGTGGTTTGTATAGGAACTATGTAGGCGCGCGTGACTTCTTGTGTCTCATATTAAATGTTGAAGAATATGCTCTTTAAAGAAATCTTCATTTTCCCGCACAAACATAGCACATTTTAATATATTACTCAGGCCTGCATAAAATTTGTGATGACGTGATTTTTATTTGTCAAGCTCAGTTTTTATATAGCAATAACTAATTAAAATACAGTTGGTCTCTACCACCCACAGATTTTTTTTTGCACAAAAGAAAAAGAAAAAAATATAAAAAAAATCTTATAATAGGCGTTTTAGTACATTTTAAAATGAATGTACTACTTCAAATTCTAGGTATTAACCCAAAAATGATTTGGGTTAGGGTGTTTTTCTTATTTCTGTTTTAAAGATTTATGCCCTTTCAGTAAATGTTATCTCATTATATTTAACTTTATTTTACAAATTTCAAACAGTTATATTTCAGTTCAGTTATATTTTTCAAAATCTTAACCAAATCCTTTTTATGCTTTGTTATTCTACTTGTTCTTATAAATTGAGCCCTTATTGAGTAATTTAAATCTATTATTTTTTTATTTTATTTGTTTTTAAATGAAAATCTTCCTTCAATTCGTTTGGTAGAATCCCGATATCTTTGAATTCTGTTCGCATGTTATTCTTATTGGCTGGTTAGTGTGTATTTTGGTTCCTTCCTTGACTTTTAACTGTTTGTTCTTCTTTCAGTTGTAGATATGGATATTATTCTATTTAAATGATATTGGAATTATTATATTACGATGTTTTTTTTTTAAATAAAATGTAATTTTGTTTTTTTTGGTGTATCCTTTTTAGTAGTATTTTAGTTTTAAAATTAAGTAAAGAGGATATTGCTAACTAAAATTCTGAAATATCCTCTCCTGAGGTAGCCTCTGGCCAATTTTTCTTCCATCTCGAAGAAGTTTCTTTCGGTTTCACCGTTTCTAAGTTTAAAAATGATATAATACGCTTATTTCTTATTCATTACATGTCAATATACAAGTTGATTAGGGTAAGTATCCTTTTTCTTTTAAAAAGCCCCTGCACGACTCTCTTCTTTTTAGACGAAAGATGCTACGCAAACACGATTTTTGTATAACAAAAATCCTGGATGCCTCAACTGATATTCCCCAAAATGTGATGTCATATATTAAACGGGATTGCATATATGCGTAATGTTCTGAGCAGCTCGCTGGCAGACTCGCCCACTGACTGTGATATGGTTCTCGAAGCATAGTTGAATGAGGATATTTTCAAGGCCAAATAGTCAATGTAGCTCTTCTAATTTAACTGAAGATCGATCCGCAACCCTAAAAGACGGAATCTCTTGCGATTCGAGAAGGCCACCTCGATATTCGACTTTTATTCCGCCACTCTTGATGTATGCAAAACTCAGGAGGTGTGTCTTTTCAATATTTATTTTTAATTAATTTTCGTTAAACGATGTGTCATACGCCCCAGAATTTCAGTTATTTCCTTGGTATTTATAGGACTTTTAGCTTTTATTATGACAGACGTGTCATCAACATATAATAATATTATGTGCAACGTCTGACCTGGTAGATCACTACATAAATCAAGAACTGTAACGCACCCAGGACGGTACCCTGTGGAGTACCTTCTTCTTAACATCTATCCAATTTGATAGCTCCCCTATACTATTGTCGATGACGCATTGTTTCCTGTCACTTAAGAACGATCTCACCAACTTTAAAGCAACCCCTCTAATACCAAGCTTTTCCAATTTATGAAACAGTACATTATAGTCGATACAGTCAAAGGTCCTCTCCAAATTCGTTAAGATACGAGTTGGGAATGTATTATTATTCATATCATCAATAATATCCTCAACCACTTGGTAAATTGCTCTTTTGGTAGACCTTCCCGCAAGAAATCCATTCTGATATTCACTCAATATATTATGCTTCTTTAGAAACGAGAATATTCGTTTAAATATAATTTTTTCAAATATTTTTGAAAAGTGTAGACAGTGACCTGTAATTTTCCAATTTCTCCTTACTATTTTACTTATAATAAAAAAATAATTACACTAAGAAGGATGTTTTAATAATAGGTAGTTTCTATTCAATATGCCTATTATTTAACCAACCTTCTTAGTATAATTATTTTTTTATTAAAATATTTATTTATGTCTAAATTTGTTAACATTCGTTCGATTTAGATTGCAATACAACTCCACCTGAGAAAGATATTGTATGTCGAAACAATTATTATGGGTATTTTATCTCAATAAAGTTGAAATTAAGTAATATTGCTTTTTCATTTTTATTTATTAATTATGAATTTCCACCAAGTAAAGGCCACTTCGATTTAAAAAAAAATATTTTTTTATGTCATTTGGGAATATACTTCCTATGAAACAACTATTAATTATAGGTTCCAATGCTACTAGAAGCTTAGGTGCGCAAGCTTTAACAAGTTTAATTTTTATAGTATTTCATCGTTTCTTACACTTTGAGAGTTTTTTAATTCATTTATAGTGTTACATACTTTCTCCCAACTTACAGCACATAACATTAACGTGAAATAATTATAAATAACATTATTCATAATTTTCTTAATTCTATGCCTTAAATAAAAGCATCAGTAAAGTCAAAATCTATCCTAAGTCTGCGCTTTCACTAATTTCTAATAAAATAGTTAAGTACTAATTCAAAAGTAAAAGAGAATCTTATTACAAACGGCGGCTTGTGCCGGTTATCGGGATGTGGATGTGCCGTGCTAATAATAATGAAATTATTCTTAGATAAATAAAATAATTAGTGGTGCTGGTGAAGTTTCTTCAAAGGTCCAGGACGTGCGTGATAATTGTTAATTAAAATATATATACAACTTACTTACTAAATAAATAAAACACATAAGCGTTGTCCTTAAAGTTTGTATTTATATTTACATAAGAAAGAAATTGAAATTGTCATATTTAAAAGTAACCAAAACAAAAGTAATATATACACAAGGAGCGGTATTAAATATGGAATTGAAAATTAACACACAATACTCTGAAACGAACGTTTAATTGAGCAGTAAATTGAGGGTTAATCGAATACGATTAATATAAAGCAATCTCTGTATCGAACAACACAGAGCTACCTTTGGTTGGCGGAGATGGTCACGTGGCCTTCGCAGATATACCTGGTCAAGTATATGTAGAGCGATTCTTAGAAGCGAAAGACACCGGGCGGCATCGTGGCGTGTACTTGGACAGCACGATGAGTTGTTTAACTCACGAAGGTTCTAAAGAGAAGATTGGACTGATAGTTTGTCGATAGAACACTGGTTTTTGAAAACGGTCTGTTTTATGATCTGAGTCGAAGAGAGGGTCGATATCTTGAATAATAATTAATAAGAAGCGGGACCTGAAGTTGTTTTTTCGATGGCATAAATATTATTAAAATAACGCTTGTGACATAAGATTTCTAATGATATGAAACACAACATATAAAATAGAAGATGTATGTAATTCAATTAAAACAATATAAAATGAAATGTATCCAGAAATTCCACAGTACGGTTGTTGCCGGGTCAGGTAGAAAACGAAGGGTCTCGGTTAAGATATAACAAAAGAAATACTTTCTCGTTGGACACGAACATGTACAGAAAAATGTCTAAGTTAATTTTTTAAATCGAGATATTTAAAGAAGAATATTATTATTTAAAAATAGATTAAAATATTCTATATATAAACTATTATTATTTATATGTAATTATTATATGTTCGATATGAGGACAACGTATTATTATATATGGCTTTCGCTTTTCACTCATTCTCCCGAACATGCATCCTATACCATATTACTGGCAGCGGAGGCTTCGATATTCATTCCATTATAGGTCGCAGTTCCCTGCCTAAAATCATTTATTTCATCGTTTTCCTGAATTGAATGTAATTTAGTTTTTTTTTTCCCGAATTCTTATTGACGCGCTTTTTTTATTGTATCTGATGTCAATATGTTTTCCTATGTTCTTTCTGTTTCGATGTTTCCATCAATGTATGTCATCCCACCCTATTTGTATGCTTTTGAATGTTTATTTTCGATTTTGATTCGAGACAATTTTTGTAAGTGCTGGCTGTGGATTACGTACAGTTCTGTGCAATAAATTGGCGTACACTTAATATACGATAATTTAAATCAGGCTTTTGGTTTCCATAATTACGGGATAAATATAAATGTATATAGGCTTTGGCACTTTCATTTGTCATATCGCGTCAAATTAATTTGTCATACTTGACTGACAGATATAGATCGAAATATGCCCGCGCATTTAGATTTGTTAAGTAAGGCTCGCATTATAGGGAAATTTGAAGATCACTGGTCAATTAGCACAGCAATCTGGCATCAATAAATCTACTGTGCTAAAAATTAAGAAACGGTTGGAGGAGGAAGGAACAGTTTCGAGAAGACGTGGTTCTGATCGTCCACGAATATCGGCACATGAAGAAGACGGCGCTGCTTTTGAGGCATTTCAGGGAAAACTCTTTTAATACCGTTAATAATGCTAAAATTGCAGTAAATTTTCCTGGATCACGATCCACAGCTAATCGGAGAATTCAAGAATCAGACTTGAAAAGTTGTGTGGCAATTAAAAAATTATCGCTGACAGGAGTTCACAAACAAGGTCGATTCTTATTTTCCTTAAATCATGTTTATAGGGAATTGCCTTTTTGCAAAATGTCATATTCACCGATGAAAAGCTATTTTAATCTACGTACAATGGTCGTATATGTGTGTATAGACCGCCGCATGCACGATTGACAGTATATATATATATATATATATATATATATATATATATAAATATAATATTTTCGTGACCTTGGTATGATATGGTAAACTTAATAAGTCGGCGATTAAAGGTCTGGTTTATTACTTCAAAGTATATATATTTAAAACAACCCTACATGTTTCGGCAAAGATGCCTTTGTCAAGGAAATAAATAAGCATTTATATTTTTTATTTCCTTGACAAAGGCATCATTGCCGAAACATGTAGGGTTGTTTTAAATATATATACTTTGAAGTAATAAACCAGACCTTTAATCGCCGACTTATTAAGTTTACCATATATATATATATATATATATATATATATATATATATATACATATATATACCTACCAAAACTCGGAAAACAGTTTTACGAGTAACCAGAAGCAGAAGCAGACAGTTATCGCAGACCTGAAGATGGCAAATGTGATTTTTCCGAAACGTCGTCCAGAAACCAGCACCGGTCTTTACGAAGACCAAACAGTAGAAACGCGGAAGAAAACCCGGAATCCAGTTAAAGCACATACTACTACCAGCGGAAACCTAAAGGAAAACATATATACAGTGTGTTTCACTTTTCATGGGGACACCTAAATAACTTTTCTATTTTGAAAGCAATCAATATAAAATTTTTATCAGTTATGTAGCCACGATAATGCACCTTTTTGTATGAATAGAGTTTTTATAAAGTCAATATCCAGCCAACTATAATTAAAATAAAAATTAGTGTTTCAAGTAAAGTCATACTAGCGATTAAGTTAGAACAAAAAACTAGGAAAAGTTTTTGCAAATCACTCAAGGACCCCCAATACCAAATTTCGCTAAAAATTTTTCATTTTTAAATTCTTCTACATTTTTATGCTATCTGTAGATAATAGTTTGTTATTGCAATAATAAGAGTGCCATGAAGCAAAAAAAATATTATCACCAACAATTCGAATAATTTCTACTTTTTGAGCAATACTTAAATGTCTATCGGCCATTGCTCAGCAAAGTTCAATAGTTACAACTGAAGTAAACTATTTAGTAAATTGACGTTTGAACTGACAAATTATTTTTTTGCTTCATGGCACTCTTATTATTGCAATAAGAAACTATTATCTACAGATAGCATACAAATGTAGAAGAATTTAAAAATTAAAAATTTTCAGCGAAATTTGGTATTAGGGGTTCTTGAGTGATTTGTAAAAACTTTTCCTAATACTTTTTTACTCTATCTTAATCGCTAGCATGACTTTACTTGAAACACTACTTTTTATTTTAATTATAGTTGGCTAGATATTGTCTTTATTAAAACTCTATTCACACAAAAAAGGTGCATTGTCGTAGCCTACACAACTGATAAAAATTTTATATTAATTGCTTTCAAAATAAAAAAGTTATTTAGGTGTCCCCATGAAAAGTGAAACACACTATATATATATATATATTGTAACGTGCCTATCCAAGCGCTGAGTAGGATTTGACTAAGAATATAGTATATGAATTAATTATAAAAATTGAAAATCTAAAAGAGTGAAAGGTTAATGATTTTAAATTTAAAATGTGGGCGCCAATATACAAATATCCTTAGTCGAATCAACGCTATCTGTCCCTTTTTAATATAACTAGCTAATTGCGGTAGAGCTTGAGTGTAAAAGTTAATTTTTAATAATCTCAGGGTTCACGGTCGGTCAGGTGTATTATTTGCAGCTACAAACCAATCAGTGTATTCTCCACTCAAACACAACAATCACACTTCACAAATAAAAGATTGAATTAGATAAATAAATAAAAATTTAATATCAATAAATAAGAAAACTGTAACAACAAAATTGAAAGATAAAAATAGGAAACTGTATTTAATATTATATAAATTATGCAAGATGTGACAAAAATTGAAATTAATAAGTGCACATGTGGGAAATGGTGATAAGGTTATGTGTACGAGATAAAATAAACAAATATTTAATAGTTCTTATATCTTATATTATTTTGGTGAGTATAAGCTTATTTGTAGCTAAATATCTGTAAAATTCAACGCTTTAAATTGATGCTTACTTTAAAATTGAATTTGATACATGAAATAATAATTTGTAGCGATTAGCATGAGCTATTATAACTTTTTAAAATTAAATAATTTGGAATAAACGTTGTAGGTGAACCTGATGTTGATCTCCTAGATCTGATATACTTCTCAATATGTGGATATTCGGCAGACCAGGAAGCACGGCCTCGTTCACCGTCTTTGGCGGAGTTCGTCGAGTTGAGTGGTGTAAATCGTTGGCTTGCCCTGCTCTCTGCTTCAAATGATGCTTAGGACGATATCTCACGTTTGCGTTGAGGTATTCTTGAGATTTTTTCTTCAAAAGGTGGGCCTTTAATTTGGTTATCGAATGATTCAACACTTGGTAGGAGATTTTCACTTTAAAGATGTTTTAAAAATTTATATTAAGGAAGTACACTCAAAAACGGCCATTTATGTTCAAAGTTTTATATCAGATGACGCCGATCGCGTTTTATTTTTTATTCCAAAGCCTTATTTCTATATCGAAATAATCTCGTAATTTTAGTTTAATTACATCAATTTAAAATGTGAGTTTATACAATGTTTTGATTTTAACATAAGGGGAAAATTAATTTAATATTTTACATTAACCTAAAATATGTTTTGAATATAAATTTAGTAATGTTTTCTACCGTAAAGTTTGCTTTAGCGGGGTTCATATAATTTTGAATTGGTGGGCGTGGTTAACTAGCGTCGATATAAACCTGATGTTGATAAATTAAATACCTGTTGTTTCGCGCGTATAATTTGAATTATGAAAAAATGAAATTAAAATATAAAAAGTTAGTTTAAATCAAAATAAGATAATGATGAATTTTAAAGTTATCGTCGTATTAATTTATTAACATTTCGATGTTAATTTCACAAATTCCGTCCACCAATTTATTGTTTATACAGGTGTTTATATTGATTGTGTACCCGTACTTTCCATTATAGGTGCTGGAATACCTGAGCTGGTTGTACCACTACAATATATATATATATATATATATAAACTATTAAGTATTATCGGCCGTACTGTATAAGTAAAAAAAACTCCTTTATTTCACTCTATATTTCATAACGAATTTGTTACTTCCTCAGGAGTGCCTACATGTTTAATAAAGCCACAATATATTAAACAATATGACAATAACAAAATACTTACAATTGAGAGTTAAAATTTAGCAAAGAACGACGCTAAACATGTTAAAATTAATCAAATTTAAAACATTAAATTAATACGATGTTGGTTTATCGTCAACCTTTTAAAAACAAATATACATAAATATTAAAATATAAAACTAAACTTATAAAACACACAGCAAAAAACTGATGTCATAAAAAATCGAAACCAACAACAACTATAAATCAAATGATACGAGGACTAGTTAATAAAACTTGGCAGGTTAATTAACCGCCACCACCGAGTATATTGCAATAGATTATACTTAGGATGCCTAAGGACGCCTCTATCTCACTGTATAGGACATGTCGATCTGATAGAAGCATTTCACGCAGAGAATTGATATTTTTCGCAACAACAGAGGTGCATGAATGCCCTTCACGAAGATCGTCACCAAGCGTTGGTCTTTCACGCATGAATTCTGCAAACCATTTGTAAACTATAGTTTTGGATGGTGCTTCATTCCTAAATACCGAACTAAGCTTTTCCAAACATTGCTTTGGTCTCAAACCGTATCGAAGATCGTAAAAAATCATCACTCGAAAATCACGATTCAAAATTTCCATTTTTGACACAATTATTACTTTGTTAAATTCTGTTGAGACAAAACTGTTTGGTTTTAAATCGAAATGTCAATTGAATTATAGGTTAACCGTGCCAAATTTTACAAATATGACAATTATGGAATTCTGGCAATTCAAGGAGTACTTGATTGAAGGCTCTGGATCCATTTTCATAAGTAAATAATTTTAAAATTATTTTGTTGTATAAACACTATAGAAATACACAAAAAAAATAATCGGAAAATACTTAACAATAGTATATAGTGTAACGAGTGAAGAAAGTAACATTTTTTAAGCGAGAGAACAGTTTACCAAATAAGGCGTAGCCGAGTTTGATAATGTCCGCGAGCTTAAAAAATGATTTCGACGAGTTAAACACTATACTTTTTCTACGACCTCGCCTATGGCATTATAGCATAAAATTATGTTTGTTAAAAACGCTATCTAAATTAAAATTTGCTTCGTCGGTCATTAACTAATTGTGTATTGATTCCCGATACAAATTTAAAAATTCTTGACAAAATGTTAACCTCGCTTCCTTATCTCGATGGCTAAGGTGCTGTGCCATCTGTTATTTGTACGGATGAAATTTTAAATCGTTGTGAAGGATTCTGTAGACTTCCCTTGGATATTTGTAGAGTAAGTGATTGCCGATTAGCAGATCTGGTAGGACTTCTTGTGAAAGCAGCTCTCACTCGTTCTATACTTGCAAGCAAACAAACCGTTCTTCGATGTCCAGAACCATTTTCACGCCATTGACGAACCCATGCCATAACTGTTTTGCGGGTTGGCGCATTACCCCTATCATTATCACCAAAGTGTTGAAAATGCACGCCGAACTTCTTCTACTGAACCAGTTCTAATGTAAATTTCCATGGAAAATACAAGTTGTTGCACTGAATAATCCATACTAGTGAAAAATTTTATAAAATTTGACACAAATTCTAACACTTTGTTTGTGACACTGATGTGAATTTATGGCTAGTAATTATTCGATTGGTTTGAGATAGACGCATACTCGATAAAATGTAATCCCGAAGCCTGCTGAACTTGACCTACTAAAGAAAAAATAAATCACATACTTCGTTTAGATATAAATCGCATATGAAAATGGATAGTCTAATATGGGGACCCTGTATTTGTAGAGCTGACGAAATATACCTATTAAAGTATGCAAACAATTAAAAACTCTCTCTAGGAAATTAACATTAATTTGAATATCGATTATAATTATGGTAATTTTCACAAACGTAAAGCGTAATATCTAAAACAAAACTATAAATTTCAACCATTCTTAATTATTCGTATTTCCAATTCATTTTCATTCAAATTTTCTATACACACAAGTTGCTATAATAATAAACATTTTAAATATTTGCTCAAAGGCATAACATCCTATCTAATTTATTGATAAGAAATGAAAATATTTACCCGTGACAATGTACGCTTAAATGCAAATTAAAACGATTTTCTTCATAAAGCGCTATGCGTTATAGACCGTTCAGTAACACTAATGTTATATGCGAGAGGGTATCGCGAAATTTTGATTATTAATATTTTTGAACACCAAAAAATAAAAGAAAAACTTTGATATGCTTTGTACCACTATTTATTTGCTACTTTCGTAACAAGTTTCAACGTTTCCGAGTCATTATCAAACGTTTACAAACAATTTTTCAGAAAACAAAAATATTCTGTGTAATAGAGGTATATATGTCAAAGAAATTTTAGTACATCAATACGTTAAGCACGAATGAAATAGATATGCATTATGCACATCTATATATGTACACCTTTGTATTTTCCAACATTTACTCCTGTCAAAGACCGTGTTTCTGTCACATGAATAGACTTCGTCAGTTTGAAAAATCTTTCTTTGGAGACTGTGGTTAAGTGAAAACTTAAAAAAGGTATATAACCCCTTACCACAATTACTAATCGTATCCTAAATACGTATTTCGACAACTAAATTGCCATCATCAGTAGGTACAACCACTAATCAAAGTGTCGCACATGGGGCACAGTAAAGCTAACGCATATAAAACGCAGAAACTTTACACGGCGTCCACGTATACACCGACTTAAAAATAAAAATATATCGATTAAAAATTACGACAAACTTACCTCTCTTAAGGAAACGGTGCCACCAACGCGGCGTAAAAAAAAGTGGCAAGTGATAAGGAGAGATCGCTCGCTGAACCTCTCTGGTCTGAACCTGCCTGTTGTTCAATGTCCCCAGAAAGGACTCTGCCGGCTAACTCTTGCTTAGGAGAACGTCGCGGGTTCCAGGCCGCGTGATGCAAAATAGGCGCCACCGTTATGTTCCACCTGCAGAGAAACAGCTATAACGGAAGCAGGCGGGACCTGGTAGCTCCAACTATCACCAGAGGGTCAGCCCCTTATCACTTGTTGTTAAAAGTTAGAAACCCTGCCAGACTCAATACTTGAGGGATGGGTAGGGATCAAAGACAAAATCAACAATACTTACAAATTTATTGCTAGACACAGACGATTCAACAACATACAAAAAGGTAGAATAAATTCTTACAAATTTATTGCTAGACTCAGATGTTTCATCAAAATACAACCAATTTAAAAGGTGAAGCCTTAATCATTAAAATAAAAGCGAAAGCAAGTTTGAAAGTTAATAAGTAAATAAACAGAGACCGAAAGTTCAGAGTCTCCCCCTGTATATATCGAGAGGTGAGAGGGGTTATTCCAAAATCATCCCACCAGGATAACAATAAATTAATACTACGCAAGAATACCAGAAAAGTCTCAAAAGACGTCAGCGCGAAAGTTACTTGGAATGCAAAAGTTCCATGTAATATGGAAGGTTACCTTATTAAAAGAAAACAAAGTTACGCCTTGTTTACAAATAAAATTAAGAAGGTAAGATTAATTACAGAATTTGAAAACCAAAACACCCAGATAGAACTTTTGGAGTACCCCCTGTATAACAGGTGTGCAAAATTTAAATATATATAAATGTCTGAAGGAGTCTATGAAACAAAAGATATTTTTAGAATTCCAATTTCGTATACGTAATTTAGATTCTGTACAGTTTATAACAAAGTATATAAAGAAAAATTTATAGAATAGTTCTTCGATTTATAGGAAACGAAACAGTCAAAAGGGTCCGATCTGAAGGATCTGGCCACGTTTAAATCTCAAAATTCAAAACAGGTGACAGCCAGAGAAGCTGACGGTCAACTGGAGTTTTTTATATGAATCAAAACTAGTACCCGGGGATATTTAAGTCTATCAACGGGTTTATAATTAAGTCAAGCTCGTTTATCTCTGTAAAATAAACTCGAAATAGGGAGAATTCCCTTCAAAATGTACTGTGAAAATAGGCAAAACAAACACTCAAAGTGTTTGTCTTTAAAAGTACGAAACGGCTTGGTTTTATTATAAATTTAGAATTCCTAAAGTCTAAAGAGTTATTTAAATTGAACTTCAAATAACTTAAAGTCTGCAAAAAAAAAATTAAGAAAGTCTACACCTACTTTTAGCTTGATTACATTAATAGTTAACGTCCCCACAAAATACAATCCTCGTTTTTAAAGGCAAAACTCCTCTCTATAATACGAACAGGACAACGCTACGACGCCATTTTGGAGTCCAATATGGTCGAGCCGCGTCCTCTTCTCTAAATCCAAAAAGGTCACGCAAGATTTATGTGCCCCTTGAAAACAAGTTGTGGCCGACACAAGGAAGCTCCAAATCAGCGTCTTGGTGATTTAGAAAGCTAGTTAGGCCCCAATTCGCAGGTTATAAAGATTCAGGTATGACGCCTTACGCCAACAAATATAAATCCAAATTAATCTTGGATGTACACAGAAAAGCAACGATTAATATATCGTTAAAAAGAGAATCCGCAGAAAAGAATTGTTTCACAACACAGTGACACAATCGACAACACAAGCGCCTCTAAATTTTAACGCATAATGGCCGTCGTAACGATTCAGAAGGAACATGCCGGAAATACGTCATAGAAGATGCCGGCAAAATTTTAAAAAAGGAAATTTAGTTTTCAAAATCTCGGAAACGAAACAAGATCGCAATTAGTATCCATCCAAACACAAAATGTTAAATAAAAATGTCCAGCGAAAGTTGTAAATATAAAAGTCGGCAAGTGCAGAATTCTGTCGAAGAGGTCTAACAAACGATAAGGAGATGGCGCAATAAGCGGTGGAAATATATTAAACAGAATAAATCAAATAAATCAAGATTTATTAAAGAAATTTCGTCTGAGAAGAAGAATACATGAGATTGTCAATCTCATGTATTCTTTTATTTTTGAAGGTTCAATGTTATTCTTATTGAGCAAGTCTTCTAAATATTTCATAGTCTCTGGAATAGGTACCGAATTCTTTAAATACAGAACACAATATATCGATTAAAGGGTTAAAACTTGTCAAAGCCATCAATAATCCCCGAGAATTTGACGCATATGAAAGCATTATTATCGTTAAAAAGAAAGAGAATACGGTTAACATAGAGAACGGTTCGATTCCCTATAGTTGTCTCTTTTCATTCTTAGAAAAGAGGTGGAAAGGTCGAGGGTGTGCAAAAAGAGAATAACTCTGAGCATGACGCAAAATTGTTTCCAAGTAGGAAAAAAAATTTTATGAACATAAACAAGGCACAACAATGGGTAACTGCCTATCTCCTTTCATAGCTAATTTATTCATGAGTCAATTTGGAGTAGAATTAGAAATAACGCTAAATATTTCCCAAGAGTCTGGATCATATACGTAGATGACGTTCTCGCGATTTTTGATACACGGAAATGCGAATTAGACATTTCGTTAATCAGTTAAATTTGAAATTTCCGACTATTAAATTCACGATGGAAAAGGAAAACAATGATAGCATACCATATTTAGATACATTAGTAATTAGAAATGAACATAAAATAGAAATCGATATTTGGCGGAAAGAAACTAACGTCAATAGATTCATCATCGCGGATTCAAATCATAGTTTTTAACAGGAGACAGCTTCTTTTAATTTCTTAGTCAATCGGTGACTAAATTTTCCGGTAACAAAAGAGAGATATGAAATCGAACTAGATTTCACTAAAAACATCGCGAAGTATAATGGCTTTGACATAGAAATAATCAATACATTAATTAGAAAAACGAAATTAAAAAGGACAATTCGCGAATCCACAAGTTTGATATCTCAATCTAACCAGGAAAAAAGTACATATTGCTGTGCTCTCTTCTAACCGAGATAAATTGAATAATTAAATAAAGTTGAAAAAAAATAATGAAAAAAAATTAAAACGGGTAAATTTTTAATACACCCTGTATGAACATCGTCATAAAACAAATCTCATAGTCAATTTAATGTTATTTTCCGTAATAGGTCTGTATATACAACGATACAGATCGTGTTAAGAAAAACACATCTGTGTATATTTAGTAAACTTATATTGTATGTAAAATGTCATGTAAAATTATTGTATTTCTTTACTTTCTGGTTTATAATTGTTAATAACTTAGAATTTAAATCATGCTATATATGTATTTATAAAAGAATATTTTTAAGTTATAGTAAGCTTCATAAATCAATACTTGAAATTTTACAAAATCTCTTAAATACATAAATATTGTTTTTGTAACAGTTACGATGTACGTAAAATTTCAAACAAGATAACGTGAATTGTAAAGAAAACACGGCGTCGGACGGTAAAAAAAAGCAACACAAATAAGAACGCATTTAAAATATGAAACATTATTAGAAAGAAATATTAAAGAAACGTAAATCAGTATAAAAACGAAAGTTTTTAAATATGGAATATTATTTGCAAGTGTATTTTAACTTAAAATGTATTTGAAAAAGAATTGACGTCACGGGGCACATACTCAAGGACTAAGGAGAGAAACACTGATGGAAATAAGGTTTTCAAGCGGTGGTCAAATAAAATTTTGGTTTTGTAAATTGTATTGAATTTAATTCATCTTTAGAATTTTTATATTTTCAATTTAAAGAAAATTATTACTTTAGTTTGTTTATAGCTATTAATATAACGAGAACATTAAGCGATTTATAATACTCGAGGACGTTGCCAGGTGACGAGGCGCCAGCCGAGTCACCTCGTAACGTCCGAGAGGGTTTAAATCGCTGATGTTCGAGTTTATATTCAAAGCTTTATCGTATCATCAACGATATCAAGATTAAAACAAAATCAACAATTTGTCTGTCATACAAAATACTTACGTCAAAGCTTGCACGTTTTTGAAATAAATTAATAAATCATGGAAGAATTTGATGTTCCCGCAAATATTGTAGAGGCTGCAAATAGTTGCAAAATTAGATTTGTTGCCAGCGAAGTCAAAACTGCATTACGAAAACGAATATCGTCTGTTTTGTAAATGGCGAGATGAAGAACTTGTTCAAGGTGCTGGGGAAACAGTCTTGCTCGCTTATTTCGTGAGACTGTCAAATTACTACGCTCCTTCATGTTTGTGGCCAAAATATTCCATGTTGCGAGCTTGCTTGGAATTAAAAGAAAGAGTAGAAATTGATAAGTATGGTGCTTTGAAAAGATTTATCAAGAAAAAGAATGTTGGATATCGAGTTAAAAAATCCAAAATACTCACTAGAGAGCAAGTTGATGAATTTATGCGTACAGCTCCAGACGAGGTATTTTTGATGATAAAAGCAGCTTTTTTGATTGGTCTAGGAGGGGCTTGTAGAACCATTGAATTAGCGAGAATGTCTACGGACGATGTTGAGGTTTTAGAGACTAAGGTAGTTGTTACAATTCCTGACACAAAAACTCACAAAAAAAGATTTTTTGTCCTTGTACCTGACGGTGACATTAATTCTGTACTTTTATTTAAAAAATATGTAGCATTGCGACCGCGTCATGTTACGCATAAGAGACTGTTTATATCGTACAGAAATGAAAGGTGTACAATTCAGCCTTGTGGTATTCATTTCTTTTCTAAAATACCTGAAAAAATCGCTACATACCTCAAATTAGAAAATCCAACTTTGTATACCGGTCATTGTATTAGAAGATCTTCAGCAACTTTTCTGCTTAACGCCGGCGGAGACATCTTAGATCTGCAAGAGCTGGGTGGGTGGGAGTCGAGCAAGGTTGCTAGGGGGTATTTAGAAGACAACGTAACGAAGGAAACTGCAATTGCGCAGAAGATTCAGATGGGAAAGGTTTTAATAAACAGTGTGTCAAACTCTGAACAATCAATTGAGTATTCACGTAAAAATGAAAATTTGGAGGACGTAAGCGGCTTGAACATCATGTGTGTTGAATCATCCGAAAAAAAAATTGTTTGTGAAGCTGCAGAAGATCGCGGATTAAAGACAGATAGGAAAGACATATCTTTCAAAATTGAGAACTGTCAAAATATTGAAATTCATGTTCACAAATAATGTACTATTTGACGTATTATGGTTTTGTATCTAACCTATTATAGTGCTGTATCTAACGTGTTATTAGTGCGTTACTAACGTATTATGAGTAACTAAAGTATTATTAAGATATTGTAATATTATGTTCCTAATAATTATCAATAAATGTTTCACATAAAGATGGCATAATAGTTGATGATACGATAAATATAATAATAATTACGACAAGTGAATTATGTAACAAAGACACTCAAGACTTATATATGTATATATATATATATATATATATATATATATATATATAATAACTTCGTGACCTTGGTATGATATGGTAAACCTAATCAGTAGGCGATTAAAGGTCTGTATATTACTTCAAAATATATGTATTTAAAAAACTCGAGTTTTTTAAATACATATATTTTGAAGTAATATACAGACCTTTAATCGCCTACTGATTAGGTTTACCATATATATATATATATATATATATATATATATATATATAAATTGACTTAAATTGAAATTATTTATAAAAGCTGAGAAATTATAGTAGTTCGATGTTATTCAAAGAAAGTAGTAATACAGATCTGCCCAAAAATTACGATGACTAGATGTAACACAGTTTTAGGTAACACTGGCCGGAATACCTAGTAATAAAAAAACACCCAGTACAAAAGATACTTATTTTCGAGATACCTAAAAAAATATACTTAATAAAATCAATTTTTTTTTACCAAGAGTTTTATGTGACCTTGCATCATTACCAAAAGTAGGGCCTAGCGTGCATTAGGCAATTATATTATGTACTTAATTAGATATTTATAAACTGACTTTCACTTTCCATCCACATCTTTCTTAGACTTGATAACTTTTTAATAGAGCACCCCTTCCAAAAAAGGTAATTAATGTAATGTAATCAGTGTTGAATACCCCATGGAGGAAAACAAAAACTTTGCGTAAATTCTGTTAGATACCTGGAAAAGTTTACAAGTGGAATGGTGGCCGGGCGCTCGGTTGACAAATCAAATTAGACGATTAACTCCTCTACGAAGTTGACGACTCAAGAAGTGGACCCCGCAAGAACCCGGACAATTTACTGATAATTGTTTCAGGGAGAGTTTATCAGACCCCTGAGTGTTTAGCAAAATTAGTCGGCTACTTTAGGAAAGTTTGTTCGCTGAATGACAATGAAATTTACATCATAATGTCCTGGAAGTTTGTATTTGTGCTGTCTATAATGAAACTGTTCAAATTAGTTAGTCATTCTAGGGTACATATTTATCTAATATTGTACAAAATCTTTAATTCCATGTTTACGTATATACAAAGTGTTGTATTTAAAGTATTTGGCACCTAACTAATTTGAGTTTTTTACTAATTTTTATAACAAACCGCTGTATTCTCTAGCTAATTGAACTAAAGTTCCAATCTTGTGGATACGTTTTTAAGAAGATGGCGCTAATGAACCAAATCTTCTCTTCTAAACTGTTAACATCAAATTGTTAATATCTCGTGGACGTTTGACTTGTCACATTGTGTTAAAATTCATAAAGTTATACAAAATCTGTCCAGTTGCGAGAGTTTCTTAAAGGAAAGTGTTCTGTCTCAAGAAATTTTACGACAAATTATGAAGATAGATCACATGTGCACGATGAAGAGCGTAGTGGAAGGCCATTACTGAGAATTTGCTTTAACAAGTGAATGAGAAAGATTGTGTTAAAATAGAAGATTTAAAATATCTCAATTTACAGAAATTCCACGATTTAGTTTCAATTTCATTCTTACAAAGTGAAGGAATCACTGTTCCGCTTCCCTAGATCTGCTCTAAATGAAGGTGAATACTCGTACAGAACTGCATTGTAAATCTCTGTAGTAAAATAATTTTACATTATTATTGAGACTTGCCTCTCGCCCATTTATTCTTTCATCTATTATTTTCATTATCCCTGGTGAACTAGCTTGGCAGCATTTCTTTAAGAGGATGGACCTCTTACTTTACAACCTAACCCTGTATTACTTTCTCTCAACTAATAGCTCATAAAACTCACGCGCAGTCCTATACCAACCAATGAAATTAATATGTTCTGATACAAACGCAAACGGCTTGGATGGTAATCCATACATTTCGTAGATTTGCTTTAACTTTGCTGTTTATTACCGTAAAACTTGAGAATTTATGATATAAATAAAGGTAGAATAATCAGTAATTAATTATGACATACTGTACTTTTCAAAAATTAAAGAGCGGCAAAGTAGGTACGTGAGATTATGGTCAACCAATTTTTATATTGTTGTCAAATATACATGTAAAATCTCAATGTTAATTTAGGTAAATATTTAAATAGTTATAATAATTAATTTATTGGTTACTAACTAATAAATTATTGTCAATATACACATAAAATTACGAAATAACCCAGCTTTGGAAGAAAAACAAAAACAAACGAGAACGACGGGGTTTACACACGGTGATTCTTAATAAAAATACAACGCTTAAGACGTAATAATTGTCTCAGTAATATCCTCGAGAATAGCCATCTCTCTAGGATCACAGAAAAATTCTCCACATAATCTATCTCTTATAGAGGTTAGAAAACGCTACTTCCATTGAGCTGTTTATGTGTTCAGTAATACCTCATGCATGCTGTTAGAAAACCGATTTTGTACCTAGAAAACACCATCCAGATTCCTCCGACATCTTAGAACTACCAGCCTTATTTTTCGTCAGGTATTTTAATAATATTATCACGGTGACCTAAACGCCTACCTAGAACAGAATAAAGTATATACGTTGAAGTAAACTGTTTCACTATTTACCACTACTAATATCAAATTGGATTATATTTTAATTGTTAATTAATACGTACCATCAGTATTTATAAGCTTAATGTCCTAATTTAGGTAAAGAACAACTTTAAATTTGCACATGTTAGGTTACGTTCATATAAAAATAGACATATATAGCAAACGCCAATTAAGTTGGGGCGAGGAGGGGTAAGATTTGTATTTGGTTTTACATCAAATGTCAGATAATTCTAACCTCTAAGCATGTATCACTTTATGATCCCCTAGCAAAGACATTATGTTCCGTCAAACGTCAATGACAAATGTATTCTGACAATTATAGCAAACGCCAATTAAGTTGGCGCGAGGAGGGGGTGCGCAGAAGCCGTTTTTAAAAACGTCCACCCCCACTACTCAAGTAATTGTCAGAATACATTTGTCATTGACGTTTGACAGAACATATTTTGTAATGTCTTTGCTAGGGGATCATACACGCTCAGAGGTTAGAATTATCTTACATTTGATGTAAAACCAAATACAAATCTCCCCACTACTTCTAATCTTGCGCGAACTTACCCCTTCTCGCGCCAACTTAATTGGCGTTTGCTATACTTGAGTAGTGGGGGTGGACGTTTTTAAAAACCGCTTCTGCGCACCCCCTCCTCGCGCCAACTTAATTGGCGCTTGCTATACATAATTTGCAATTTTGAACCATATTGACACGAATCTATGTACAGATACATGGAACACATATTTCTTGGATATAGTAAAATGAATTCCTTGTTTACACGTTGAACTGTTGTTTTATTAATTCAATAAATTTCAAATATACATAGAATCTATATTATTTATTAGAAAGAGGCACTATCAGTCGATTTTTGAACCCTAAATATATTATTCTCATGCGAATTAATTATAAGCCCTTCAATATCCTGAGATCTACATGTATTCGGCTGATAAATAAGAGTAACCAGGTAAGGAGAACCTAGTTCGTACCCCAATTTTGTCCTATTTTCGCCGATATCTCGAGCACGGACGATGTTAGGTGAAAAAGTCATATGAGACAAATTGTAAAGAGTAAATAAAGGAACAAAAAGTAACAATACAACTTCCCCGTAGAAAGACGAGTAGCTGAGTTACAACAGAAACAAAAATACACCCTTATTTTCTAAATAGCTGAAAATAGTCACAAGGGTTTGGGTCGAGAACTTAAAAATAGGCAGTCATCCCCCCCCCCCCCCAACAACATACAAAAAATTTGGCTTGATGGGATCTCGTTTCAATTCAAATGTACATAATGACTGGACTATGGCGGTGTGAAGAGCAACAAAGAACGAATTACTAGCAGCTAATTTTCTAAATAACAAGATCGACCCAGCATCGGCGTTAGCGCGAATAAATTGCTGCTAGACGTTCCCCAAGTTACAACACCGAGAATGAATAGATTGTGCAGGACTCCATTGGTGCATTCGCCAAGGAATGCAAACAAATTTTAAGGATGTTTTCCTATTTTTATAGAATTAGTTTATTTGTGTATAGAATCAAAACTTTGTTCTTCCTCTTTGAAGTTGTATCTGTTGCGCAAAATAAATTATTATTATAAAAAAACAAAAAAAAATGTGTTTTTACAGTTCTCAAAATTCTCCTCAGTCGTGTTTTCCTGTCAGGTAATGAAACGAAAGTTTTTAGATTAAAAAAAATAATCGTATGTAAAAAGTCTTTTGTTGGAAGCTGTGGCTATGTAAAACCTAAAGAAAGGCAAAAGACCTCTTACCACACTAATGTTTGTGTTCCATATACGTATTTCGACAACTAAGTTGTCATATTCAGTAAGAAGTAATCACATAGTTTAACATGTGCTCAGAGTAAAGTTAGCACCGAAATGTCGCGATACGCTTTACTAAACCTTCAGGTGTTTCACAATCTTTGTGCGTTAGGGCATGTTTCAACACTATTATTACTTTCTACTGAAGATGACAATTTAGTTGATCAGTTATTAGTACGATAAGGGGTTTTTCACCTTTTTTAAATCTTACGCAGTTTGTCAAATAATTAAATTAAATAATTAGATTTTTAACAGAATAATTGAAACATACATGAGTGGGTAAAACCCCACCAGTTTTGTATAATACAAAGGTATTTTTAATAATATAAAATATTATTAAAAATCTGGTGTAAAGAACACAAATACAGGTTCAATATTAATTTTTTTTGTGAACGTGTCCGAACATATCCTTCCCCAGAGACGCAGATACGTATTTCACCTTTCTACAGGTTCGTCGGTACGCCCCCGTTGGAGAAAGGATATCTTCAGACACATTCACAAAAAAGGAGCGACATCGTTATATCACAGAAATTATCCAGACCGGGCGCAGAAGTAAATTCCTGCCATTTTATTCTTTATTATCACTATTTGTTTAATTTTCACATGTTATCAGTGTTTTGAGTGTAAGACGGTAGTCACAATTTATCTTATTACACAATGAGACCCGAAGATATTGCTGCAACCGGTGCTTTACATAATGATGGACGCAGTGTGCGTTACATCGCATATGTCATGAATATAGCTAGAAGTACCATTCATGATGCCTTAAAACGTTTTAGAGAGACGCAAGAATACACCAGGAGACCAGGTTCGGGTCGTCCGCGATGCACAACGCAAAATGAAGACAGGCGCATGGTGTTGTCAGTTCTTAGGGAGCGCAACCTGCCATCTACGATGGTAGCCCAACGGTTTTTTAACATGCATGGACGTCCAATATCGGCCAAAACAGTTAGAAGAAGGTTGAAAGCAAGTGGACTGATGTCAGCTAAACCTGCAACCGGTCCCAGATTACTAAGGATGCATCGCGTCGAAAGATTGCGCTTTTCACAGAATCATAGAGCCTGGAGAAATGAACAGTGGAGCTGTGTTCTGTTTACAGACGAATCGCGTTTCAATTTACGCTCACGTGATGGACGTGAAAAAGTTTGGAGAAGGATCGGGGAACGATATTCGCAGTGCTGTATTTCCGAGAGATCGCCATTTGGAGATGGTGGAGTGATGGTTTGGGCAGGAGTGTGTATGAACGCTAGTATGGAGTTGGTTTTCGTAGACGGAAATCTAACAGCTGATAGGTACATAGATGAATGTTTGGCGAATCATGTGGTGCCATTTGGTCCATATATAGGCAATGATTTTCTTCTAAAGCGCGACAATGCGCGCCCACACGTCGCTCGCGTTACCACAAATTATCTGCAAGAAATGGGGATTCGCGTTTTGCCATGGCAAGCAAGGAGTCCTGACGTTAATCCCATTGAGCACGTGTGGGACATGTTGGGACGGCGTATTAGGAGGCGGCAGAGACCATCGGAAAACTTACAGGAGTTAAGAGAAGCACTTCTAGAAGAATGGGAAAACATTCCCCAAGAAGCCATTTCTAACCTGATTCAAGGCATGCCAAGACGTATGGATGCAGTTATCCAATGCCGAGGGAGTAACACGCGTTACTAAAAATGTGATTTCAATGTTACAATCACAAAACATCTAAGCCACATCTGAAAAATGATGTTACTGGGTTTACGCCATTTCCGTTTTGACTAAAGGATTTTTTTTCTAATACTGTATTTATGATTAATTACATGTACCTTTGTTTGAAATGCGTTTTTCTTTCATTTAAAATACTTAACCATTAAATTTTATAACATACTAGATCTTTAATTAACAATTTCCGACATAAAACAAGTGTCCGGGTTTTTTTGTCCCTGATGTATTATTAAGTCTGATGTGAAGAACACAAATACAGGAACAATTAGATTTTTCGTAATATATTAAATCTCTAAAAGAAATCCTGCTCGTCATAATTAACTGTATATTTTATATTTGAGGACATATTCAAAGAGAAACTACAGAGGAAATATAATAAATAAAAGAATTTAGACCCTTCCGTAAGCTTATCGATAAAGAAAGTCTATTATGAATGTATTTCAATATATGTTTTTCACATTCCTAGGTCTCAGTTTCTTATCTTTCATGAACAGTCAACTGACATGATTTGATTTTCTCGTTTATAAGGTAAATTACGTAACTTATGTGTATGAATCAGAAACTTTATTCGAGGTTACACAAATTCTCGTGGTTTATATTACGGAAACTTTTTTAACTTTGGTACCCTACAAGCGGAAATTCAAAAAGTACAGGTGCTTCTTTCTTTATATTGATCCTAATCTACTACACCATTCTAATTTATAAAACTTTTGCTGTAATTTTGGCAACTTTTATTCGTTATAGTTAAGAAACGAAACATTTTTTAAATAATATTTCTGAGGGTATTGTTTTCTTTATGATGAAAGTTTAAAGTCAATAATAACTTCATCGATTGAAATATAAACGACATTAGCAACTGTATTAAATTTTTGTAATAAACGAAAATCATCGATTACATTTTTCAATTATTAATCAAGTAATGCTCGCTCTGTTAAAATATGATTGTAAAATAGTTTGTGCGTGGAATTTGGCACTTATTTTTGAACCACAGGTTGTAAGTCTGTATGGAGACTTATACAAATAAAACTCACTTTTACTATATACAAATTTAATTTTATTATAAAAACTGTGCGGGCGATTGAACACTTTGTTGTTATTTAATATACAGTACGTGATGCTTGTTTCAAATGTAACGAAGAACTCATCATTTTTCCAGTAACTTCCTAACAAGTAAAATCGGTCGTTCACTTGTTAAGGGTACGCACTTTCTACAAATTTGTAGAAAGTGCAGTACTGACATGTTCCTGAACAAAGGCCGATTCTCCGAAGAAATAAAAAATATAAAATTTTACAGCGACATGTGTATTTAAAAAATTAATTTTTCTGTGGCGCCGAGGGTAAAAATATGTTTACAATAGCTGGTTGGAAAGCCCTAACGGCAAAATTTCTTAGAAACATGGAACAAATGTCCTCAAATATTAGAAAGTTTTAATACATAAAAATTGTGTACACACAAGTAAAATAATAATTAACAATGATAATCTTTAATTGGCTGTGCATATGCTAATGTTCTTATTAAGTAATTGTGCTTTTTTTAGAAATAATTTTGGTTAAAACTAATTCATTTTCAAACATTCTATTATTGTCTTCTCTTGAGCTCAGAGAATTGCTTAATAAATTCTGATTCATTTCATATAAAGGCAGTTACAATAAGAGTGCAAAATTTGAATTGCGTGCCTTTTTGGCTGTCATGATATGACAGGTTAATAATTGTATTGGGTCGATATTAGACAGAAAGGCTTTACATCAATGCGTCAACTCTAACTCTATTTAAAATTTCAAGTATGTGAAGATTAAATTCCAAATTGTCAGTTGCCGACTGTGACTGGTCTTTGAATACGGAAATTTGTTAACGGAATGATTTTGTAAGATAGAGAAAACATATCCTAAGACAATGCTACAGGAGTTCACAAACTTTCACTGGGATTTATTGGAAAATCTAAAACCGAAGGCTTTCAAGAAGTTTAAAGATTTGTCTTCCCTACCAGTTTACTACAGACATCAACAGAGCGCATGGATGAACTGTGAAATATTTACTGATTTGTTTCAGAAGCTGTTTGTGTCACAAATTGAAAAACATTTAGCGCAAAATAATTTGCCAAGAAAAGCTGCACTCCTACTAGACAATGCATTCTCACATCTAAGTGAAGATGAACTTGAAAATGGTGACATAAAATGTATGTTTTTACCCCCAAGTGTGACATACCTTCGTCAACCTATGGACCAAGGTGTGCTCGAATTACTGAAACGTACCTATCGCCGTAAGTTACTAACTCTGTTGATTGCTGGAATGGACGAGGGTGAAAGTGTTGGAAAGTGTCGTCTTACTTGCAGCGATTTAACTATATGACGATCCAAGAGTATCCTGTAGTCCAAACCACGAGGAGGGTACGCTTCATCAACTTTATAACTTAAATACTTTAGAAACTTGCGCTGTATGGATGCAACTGCATTAATATAGCAGTCATATATTGAATACCACACGACAACGGCATATTCTAACTTACTAACAACTAACGCATAAAAAAGAGACTTGAGTGAAGCTATGTTGTCGAAGTCCTTACACATACGGATAATGAAACCCAATGATCGATATGCTGACGTAGTGGTTTGGGAAACATGATCAGCGAAGGTCAGTTTTTCATCAAAAATAACTCCAAGATCATTTACATGTGTTTTTCGGTTGATTGCAATATTGTTAATAGAATAATTGGAAATATATCTATTGGGTTTTCTGGTGAAAGATATGAAACAGCATTTTTCGATGTTTAAATTAGATCATAAAGCAACTGAAAAACGGACTGGGGAGAAGCCAGAAGAAATCAATCAAGAAACTATTTGCAATGAACAAGAGAGTTAGATTGCAGAGCATGTAAAAACCTGTATGGATATGAAGAAAGCACATCCAGTCTAGAAACGCCTAAAAATCATTCAACAACCAACGCGTTCATTATTTCTAACCTTCTATCTATTTATAATCGATCTTGTGATGTCCGGATTTTTCCATATCCCGATCAGCCTGTCGCCATATTAGTCCGGATATGACAAGTTGTATTGTATTTTCTTTTTGTGGAAAAAGGATGTGAAAACTTCAGTAATTATTATAAACGTCTGCGAAGAGTGTTTGGTGAGTTTGCAGAATCTAAAAGTACTGTATATTGGTGGATCGATCGTTTTAAGTGTGGTAAAACATCATTAGAAGACGATCGACGCAGTAGTCGCCCGAGCACGTCGGTAAATGACAGAAACATTACTGTCGTGGAGAACCTACTGAAAGAGGACAGACGAATGACTATTTCTCAAATTAGTGTACGCTTAGGAATAGGTACACTACAAATTAATGAGATCTTGCATGATTGTTTGAGCGTAAGCTAGGTTTCAGCCCGCTGGATGCTAAGGCTGTTGGGATCGGAACAGAAACTCAATAGTCTGACACTTGTCGTCACTTCAAGAGCTATTAGCCCGTTACGGTGATGAATTTTGACAACGGATAATAATCACTGACGAAACGTGGATTCAGCATTTCGATCCTGAGTCCAAAAGTCAATCTAAAGAAAGGCGTAAACCCGAAGAAGGGCTTCTACTTAAGGCGCGTGCAGTTCCGTCTGTTGGAAAGATAATGCTTATTGTATTCTGGGATTGTGGAGGGATTATTTTTATGGATTATCTCGCAAAAGGTACTACAATTAATGCAGAATATTATTCGAACTTATAATCCGGACCGTTGCAGCGGGCACTTATCAGTAGAGTGGACCAATCCGGGGCGAAAGCAGAGGCGTGACTAACGAATTGGTTCACGATTACTTAGTATGTTGTTCACGGTCATCGTGTGTACACGTATAATAGCAGCAGAAAAGTGTATTCTGTGTATTTAATAATGTTGCACAGCTATGTTCGATAGAAGACGCAAGAAATGAGTGTATTTTAAGTAAGTTTGAAAGTCACGCCTCTGCTTTCGCTCCGAATTGGTCCACTCTACTTATCAGAAAACGACCTGGCAAGTTGTATAAGCATCCTTTATTGCAACAGGATAATGTAAGATCGCACACCGCAAGACAAATGAAGGCTGTTTTGAACGATTTATATAGCTTTATATAGCTAAATCCCCAGAACTTTGGACATCCCTCGTATTGATTTAAAATGCAGGCTAAAGTTTCTAAAACTAAATGAAAATTTATACAATAATTTTAATAAAAAAGTATACTTAAGATATCCTAGCTACACTATATTTTTTTGCGAGATTATAATTATTAAACTATGGCTTTACTTGCGTTGAACGAATAATTAGGTGTTCTGGTAAAGAGAAAAAATAATTCGGACAGAAATAATTTGCCTTTTTGTGTCTTAATTACTTAGTGCAAATGTCCATGTCTTACTGTAGAATGACACTTGTATTTAACAATTTGCTAAGAGCTGTAATATTTGCTGAAAAATAATAAAGGAAAACATGAAAGTTTCCTGCATATTTCAAGACCTACGAAATAGTGAATGCAATATGTACGGGGGCGCATTGATAAAGTCTCCAACTACACTATTTTGTAAGTAGTAGAAATACGAACAAGCTCTAACCTTGAAGCGGTAATTTCGAGTATTTCCCTGGCATGCAAAGTTCAATTTTTCTGTGTGCCGTCGTAAAGTAATATTCATTTATAATAAGTTTGATTTCTTAGATGCGTACCAAGCAACGATCTGTGACAGAATTTTTACCGGACGAAGTTTACGCGCCTATTGAGATTGAAAGCTGCTTATAACAATGATTAAATTGATGTGAAGAATACTCGCTAGTGGGTGCGACGGTTTAGTCTGTCTGAAGTGAAAGTGTTCGACGAAAAGCCAATATCTGTGGCGCATGAGAAGAATTAAAAAAATGTGAATGCACTGATTCAAGGAAATTGCCGGATTACGCAAAAACAAATTGCTCGGCAATTAGGCATTAGTCAAGAAAGAGTCCAGTACATTGTTCAGACGTAGAATTACAGAAAAATTTGCACATCATTATGAAATGAAATTTTGTCGAACAATTGTACTAGCTACAAATTAATTGCATTTTCGCGAAGTAATGTGAGAGCACCCCAATAATAATCGATAATACTTTATCATCGATTTCTTTTTTGTATCGCTCGAGTCCGCTCTCATTAGTCATTAGTAGAGAACGGACACGCTTACCACATGACGCAAAGCCCAGTGCAGTACTGGCGAAAGGCTGTATTTCTAAAATATTTAATTTTATTTATATAATTGGAAAACGAACGGGTGGTGATCTATCTATCTAAAATTACGAAATACATATTTATTAATTAATTTTATTTATATAATTGGAAAACAAACGGGTGGTGATCTATAAAATTACGAAATACATATGTATTTGTTGAAAAGTTTTTAATTTTATTTCTATAATTGGAACATTTTTATTTGTTCATTTTGTCGTTCAAGTTGAGTAAAGGAGTATTAATATTGACTAGCAATAGTTTCTCAAGGTTTTCTTCTGTCAATTTTGTTCTCTTTGAATTAAGTACATCCTTATAAATAGAAAACGTCCTTTCTACATCGCAACTGGTTATAGGTGCATACTGGAAATATTCTTTTATTTCTTCATATTTAGCCGTTAGATTTTGTGGAATTGTCTCCATACATAATTGCTGCAATGTAATTAAATCTGGATTTCTATTAAGAATTGCTTCAAACTTTTGCCGAAGGCCACATCCGAAGTCACTTGGAATACTTTTCAAATTATTAACAGCCACATCTAATGTTGTTAATCCGTCATTTAATTTGAGATTTCGATTTTCAAAATAAGTGATTAGTTTTGGCAATTTTCCAAAGTGTTCGTGAAGAAAGTACAACTGATTTTTTAAATCTGGGATTTGTGTGAGCTCCTTGTACTCACCAATACTTCTAGCATCCTCCTTTAGCAGTGTTACGAAATGTTTTAGACTATCGAAATTCTCAGCATAATAACTAGTAGCTTCCAGCCATGTTCCCCATCTAGTTATTACTGGAGTGGGAGGCAGTGACAGAGATTGAAATTTTTTCCTGAAAAGAGCTACTCTCAATGGTGCTTTTCTGAAAACTTTTTTAAAAGCTGATACAAGTCTATCAACTTCCGGAAAAGTGTCTCTGATATATTCACAGATTCTGTGGAGAGCATGTGCTACACAAGTAATATGCAGCATATTAGGATATGTTTTCTTCAATAGTCCGCCTGTTTTTAACATATGCGCAGCACTATCACTGACAAATAAAAGTATTTTTTCTTTGTACGTGGCGTCCGAATGAAGCATTTTTTGCATATTCTCCTTAATGGCTTCAGCAACTGTTTCCGCATCAACTCTATTTATAACACTTGTTGCTATTACATATAAGCTATAGGGAATAGTTGGATGTAGTACACCAGCCACAACATTTACCACACAGCGTCCTAACATATCCACCGTTTCGTCGGCGCTCCGTATCCAATCCATATGTATTGATTTAAAAGATGACTTCTAATGCGTTCTACTGTTCTCGTATAGCACCTAGAAACATAATATTTGCGTAAAGTTGATTCATCAGGAACATTTCGACCAGTGTATTTTTTCAGAAATGTCTTCAAAATTGGATTGTTCAATTTAAATAATGGAATATTAGCTGCCATAAAAGTTTCACAGAGTTCTTCGTTAAAATTGTCAGATTCCAAAGGGTTCAATTTTTTTTCGTGCTTTAACGATCCTACGTGACGTTTTACGGTTGATTTATTGCAATTTTTCAATAACGTTTCACACACTTCACAATAAATTTCGGAATCACTGGCAATGTACATACAATCAGTATGGCCCTCAATCCAACTCGCCATTGTTTCACGATGCCATTCTCGACGCTCTTCCATTGTCTGAAAAAGTAAGAATATTCTAGATCCAAATAAACGAAATTAAATAACGAAATTTTATGCACACTTACGTGAAAATAATTGGAAGATGTTGCTTAAATGAAAAGAAAAGGAATGTACGTGCTATTTCTCTTACGAAATACGATAAACTTATTTATTTTATCTACGTACACGACACCACTGAAAACACTATATTCTCCGAATACAATAGCTGGGTTGTCCATTGTTATCGCTGCGAGACCAGGTGGCCGAGTAAGTCGAACAAATACTTCATTGAATTACGCCGGGGTGTACTGAGCGACGTTATACGCAATTCCAATTGTCGATTGCGTTTTATGGAAATTGCATCCGTTCTCTAGTCATTAGTTTTGAAGTTACTGGATTTATTCCATAAGTAGTTAACACACAGTATATCAATCCGCTGTCGTAATTGGCCATGCAAAAATGCAAAAAATCGAAAAAGAAAAATTAATTCTAGAATAAGGTCGTAGAGATCACAGTTAAGGGAAACATATAACAGATGACTTTAAAGGTTATCCGAAAAAAAGATCGTTACGTAGTATGTATGGGATGTAAATATACGGAAATACTTGAATGAATTTTATGAAATGGGAGACCTAATATTTCAATCCGTCCTCGTAATACTCCAAAGTTACTTTATAGAAGTTGAAAACTATTTTTTTTTAATAAATCAATTTATTTCAAATACGCATAATAAAAATTGAATATAAAATTGAATACAGTAATAATTACGTCAGTAATACTACAAGCGAATTTATGTACTGGCTCCAGACACAGATAACCGATTTTCGCATACTATCTTATGTACCTCACCCTCGGAACAAGGTTTAACGTGATGTTTCAGCATCCTTTTAGCTCCATTTTCCGGTCATGCACTGTTTACGAAAGTTCTTTGTATTATACGGTTACCAGACGTTCTGCGATACTTGCTATTTTGCTGCCGGCTTCGCCATAAAGCAGCGTACATTAAGACAAAAAGTTCATCTTGCACCCCACAGTCGCAAGCATTTTCGCCTCAGGCGATTTTATTTAATATGTGTTATATGTTGTCCGTACAAAACATGTCCGCCTGAAGCGTTACGTGGAAATCTAAGAGAAGGAGAAGGGAAAATTATCGTCGCCAAGAACAATTGTAACGAGAATTTGCCTAGTGATTGCACTAGGCAAATTCGTACATATTATTTTAAATTATCGGTTAAATAGTTTTGTTTCATCATAAAATGAAATTTGTTATATTAATATATGTTAAATATAAGTAAATTTAGGATAAGAATTAAACTATAATATTTAAAATTTTATAAATATTAATCGTGCATTTTCAAGTTTTTCAACCCTGTATAACACTTTTATTAAAATATTCAAATTATAAAACTTTCTTTAGGTTCTAAGAATCCTTTACATTTGCAAATTTATTTATTACCTACTTTATAATTTAAACCGCATCTGTTATTACCTAGGGTTATCAGTGAACGATTTCAGTAGATTATGTTTAATCTGACCACCTATTGTTAACTAAATATGTATAATAGCGTTCCATTACTGAACAATGGAATTTTCCAGAACTACATAGGTACTTAGATTTATAACACCAGCAAATATTTAATTAGTAATTTTATTTATTTTTTTATTTATTAAGGTATTATTTATTAAAGTTTAAGACTCTATCGTAAACCTTCGGTATTGTTACCCGTATGTACCATTTCTATAAACGAATCACAAAGAAAAATTAGCCTATCAAACATCAAACAATACAACGCACAAGGGATACGCACATTTTAATTACGTAATAGTCACGGCTAATGACATATTTTTACATACTTATAACACAGTACCAACTCAACAACAGTACAGAACAGCATCAGCTGAACATTCTGTTCATAACATTCATATCAAGCAGAGTCTTACACTAATAACAAGAGACTCAGCAGTATCATATTAATAACACGAGACATATAGTCTCATATAATAGTAAAGTTTTAAGTTTACATTAAGTGTCATTTGCGAGGTTTATATTCATAAATTAGATTGAAGTGCTTTTGTTAAATAAATAAAATATTCAGAAAACATAAGTGTCAATATAACTAGGCAAAATAAATAACCAGCTTATATGGAAGTTACGCCTCGTTAGCGATGGGTCAAGACACAAATTTATACGTGTCTGTAACAAACCAAATACAACCCCAACAATTGGTCCTCCTAGAGCCGGATATAAATTATATGTATAATGGTTCTTCGGCCGGATTCTCCGGCAATGTATACATTTGTTATTACGAGAGCCGGATATAAATTATACAAGTTTCGTATTTCTTCAAATTTTCAAGAGCATCTTTTAGTTATAAATAAACATATACTAAAGACAATAAATGGAAATTCAGTAAACGATCGTATATTTTTAATGTAATTTTCATTAAATGTGTTCACTAACAGCATCAGGTGAACATTCTCTTCATAACATTCATATCAAATAGTATCCATCAAAGTCTCACACTAACAACAAGAGACTCAACCGTATCATATTAACAACAAGAGACATACAGTCTCATATAACAGTAAAGAATCTAAGTTCTAAGTTTTCATTAAGTGCCATTTGCGAGATTTATCTTAATAAATTAGGTTTAAGTGTTTTTTGTTAAATAAATAAAATATTCAGAAGACACAAAGTTTCAATATAACTGCCACCAACCAAAATAAATAACCAACTTATACGAAAGTTACGCACCGTGAGCAGTAGGTCAAGACACAAGTTTATACATACCAGAGTCTCCCGCAAGCTATATATTTGGTATTACGAGAGCTGAATATAAATTATATAAGTTTTGCGTTTCTTCTAATTTACAAAAGCACCTCCTAATCATAAATAAACATATACTAAAGGCCGTAAATGAAAACCCAATAAACGTTCGTATATTTTTAATGAAATTTTCAGTAAATGTGTATTTAACAAAAACATTTTTAATAAAATTGAAATATTATTAAAAATTTGGCGTAGAGAACACAAAACATGTTCATATTTGTGCGAAAATTACTTTCCAGATATGCAGACATGTGTTTCGTCTTACTATAGACTCGTCAGTGCATAATACTGAGAAAGACTAATTTCACCACAAAAACTTCCTGGCTATATACAATCAAGTCAGAACAGACAGCATGGAAGAACATTCAGCGTTGATTGACTAATGTCAATTTGATTATACGGAGCAAAGGAATTTTTGAGGAGAAATTTGTGTCTGGATGTCGAAAAAGCAGTTTTGACACAAAGATTAGGATTTTTAATAATATTGCTCTATTATTAACAATGCTTTTGTTTTACACAAAAAATATGTGGTTTTACCTACTCAACTATTTCAAATTTTTTTTGTTAAATATATACTTTGATCGTATTAAGAAAGGCTGTAAATGTTAACAAGATATGATCATAACAATTCATTTAAATACTAATAAAGCATCAATCCTCCTCTGTTTAGTTAGTCTATTAGGGGCAGTTATAGTTTGCGAATCAATGGTAGCCTCTGGTATACTATCTCAGGCTTCTAAAATCCTTTGTTTAAGAACGTCTAAATTGTTTTGCGTGTAGTTGTAAATTATTGATCCTCTGTCTTATCATGTTTTATTGGTAATAAGTCTGGCAGACAAGAAAACCATAGCAAGTGATCAACATTAGCATTATCCAGAAATTTCGTAGCAACCCTCGTGGTATGTGGCCACGCTTAATTCTGTTGAAAAACTGAATTTACCAGTTTTCGATAATCTTATTATTTGGATGGTTTAACAAATTTGAACATCGCTGGACTATGTGTACAGAGCTACAAGTAGATTATGTGGTGAAATAAATTTATTTAAACGATTGCTTTGTATTTCTTAACACAGCTATTTATCATATCATCCTCGTATATCAACGTTTCCTTGGTATTTATGGTTTTCAGTATATACAGGGTTAGGCAAATGTACGGATCCATTGGAATATCTTTGATATGGCTACTTAGATTTTAATAAGACTTTCCACAATTAATTAAATGCAAATAAGGGATTTGATGAGTATACCTATATTCGAATCAGACTTCCGGTTTAGCCAGAAACGATATTAACTTTTTATTTTAATTAAACGCCCTGTATATTTTTACGAATTTCAATAGAGTGGGATAACTAAACCAGGTCATGCATTCACAATATCCATTTCATCAACACAACCTTGTTAAGTTACGATCTTACACCACATTGTTAACATCTTGTAACCAGGTCACTAGGCTAAGAGGATACACTCTAATGGTATATAACGAGACACTGGGAGGTCACAGGTAGAGTCACTGCAAAGCCAGAATGAGTACAAGTCTACTGCCTCATATTTACAATGTAATATTTACTGTTGTTATCGTTATTGCATTAAATGTTATTATATAATCGTTGTCCTGCATATTATTTATAACACTGTTAAACCTGCTGAACAAATAGAACTGCCTCGGCAACAATGTTACTTCCGGGACCAGGTAACATTACATGGCGATCCTGCCTTTAGTTAAGATGGTCAGATATTGCATAGCGATCCTGCAATCCCATCATCAGATATTATATGGCGATCCTGCCATCTCACTTCTGATATTACAAGATTTCTGCTCTGGGAGTTTTTCAGAGTTAAAATTTAGCAAATAACGGCACTAAACATGTTAAATTTGACGAATTTTAACATGTCTAGTGCCGTTATTTGCTAAATTTTAACTCTGAATTACACTCCTGATGAGGTAACCAATGCGTTATGAAATATAGAGTGGAATAAAGGAGTTTTATTTTTACTTGACAGACCGCTCACCCGTTAATGAATTTTTAGATATATATATATATATATATATATATATATATATATATATATAAATTGAGGCATTGCAAGAAGGGCTTTTTCTCTGAAAGAAATAAAGAATACATGTAACCGTAATGTTTATATCTACTATGTACTTTAATACCAAGAAGGGGAAAGATTGATTCAAAGTATAAATACTTTATTTTGACGACAAATTTGCCTTGAAATAATTAACTTATTTTTCTATTTTTTTTATTGTAATGTTTATATTCATTTTTATTTCAAATTAATATTTAACGCGTTTTTATTCAAACAAATCTAACGTATTTATATTCAAATGTATTTGAACAATTAAGCCCCGCCCACAATTTTAACGGTGCAATAACCCGAAAAGAAACCGATATTGACAGAGTGTTTGTAGACACATCAACATATTGCATTGGAATTTGCTTTGAAATTGCTTATTAATTTTTTTATTCACACTACAGCTTATATCGCCGGCTACTCAGTCTAGTAGAATCCACGAACTGCCATCTCATGAGTCGTTCCTTGCGGATTGGGATTAAGTTTCGTTTTCCAAAATAAAAATAAATCTGTGTGTGATTTTATAAAATACACGAGAGATATCTTTTTCACAAAATTTCAAATAAACATAAAACACTCGCATAAATCGAATTAAGATTAACTTGCACCTTACACTAAATGCAAAAACAAAATACAACCCGAATTTATACAACAAAGAATAAAATTGATTATTTTATCCTTTAATAAACCGAACACTTTAGCAGTCAAGATATCTCTAAATCAAAATGAAATTTCCATATCCGCTTATCCATTCCCACCATCTATAAAATCAAAATCTATACAGACAACACATTTTAACAAATACAATATCCGAAAAAGCGGCAAGTTCAATCCTTTGGACAACCTATATATACAAGGGCTAATCATAATTTCATACATTATAAAATTTATTTTATTTATAAAATAATATATATATATATAACGATCCCCGTCTGAAATAAATAAGCATACAACTGAGATAGCTAATTTTTTAAAATGTCCCTATTACTGAGTTCGATATAGTTCAATCATTTTCCTTACTTGTCCAAGGAAAATCCATAACATGATTCCCCGAAGTTATCCGAGAACAAAGTCAGAACATACCTGAGCTTTTTTCAAGGATAAACTTCAGCACAGCACTCGAGACAGTACCGCACCCTGTCTTAGTTCCCCGCACTAACTTGTTGTATTAGTGTTGAACAGGATCTTCATCGTTCTGATGCTGTAGTGTGATAAACGGATGCAATGCACTGATGTGATATCGTCCTTTTTTCTTACGTCCATCCATCGAATACAGCTCATACGTCACATTATTGAAGCATCTCGATATCCGATAAGGTCCTGTATACGGCAGATCAAGCTTCTGACATTTGCCTTGATCTCTTCTGCCCAAACGATAACTTTTTACAATCACCACATCTCCAATATCAAATCTCGTTCTCGTTATAATCTGCTCATTTTGTTTATTTAGATATTTCTGTGCGTTTATTGTAATTCTTTGTGCAACTTGGTTTTTTAACTGTACCAGGTTGTCAACCCTTTCATTTTGTGTATTCCAGGGTCTGGCAGGTTTCGTCCCATACATCACAGTCGCAGGACATTCCAGTGTGACAGTATTGGGTGTGTTGTTGATGTTATCTTCGACATCTTGAACATGAGCAACCCATCCTGCATGATTTTCATAGGTTTTGATCCTTAGAAACTTTATTATTTCCTGAATGTATCTCTCACATGGATTCCCGCATGGATGACGTATGGAAGAGAAAGAAATTTCAATATTACGATCATGTAAAGCAGTCTTAAATCTATCATTATTAAAATACGAAGCATTATCAGCTAATACTCTATTCATTTTCCCTTGACGCATAATCCATGAATCAATACACTGTATAGAGGTATCTGTATTATATTGCGAAGTGGGAAATAATTTAACAAACTTAGAAAATACATCAACCATTACTAAAATATTTTTATATTCAAATTCTCCTGGAATAAGATTCCCTAAATAATCTATTGCTACCAATTCTAATTTCTCATGAGTAATTATACTCTTTACCTCATACTGACAGGTTCTATTCTTATGTTTGCCCAAACGACAAGTAATGCAATTTCTGACCACATCTTTAGCGATTATGCGATCTTTCTTAGCATAAAATGCCTCTCTAAACACCAACCATACTTTATATCCCCCTATATGTCCCAAACTTTCATGAATTTGCAACATCGTTTGCCTTGCATACACATCATTTACAGCAATATAACTTATTTCCCTAATCACTTTCATAATCAACCCCTCTTTCATAACAAAATTTTTATAATTATCTTTAGTATCTAATTGTTCCCTTATTATATTAAATCTTTCATCTCGCTGGACCTGAAGGATCATCTCAAATTCATAATTCCCCGTAGCATAGTGTCTATTATATTCATTCAACTCTACATAATGAAATTTACTTTTACTGTTGTACATTCGTGACAACGCATCGGCAGAAACATTTAGAACGCCTTTAATATGCTTTATTTCAAAAGTATACTCTGACAACAATAGTGACCATCGATATACTCTATTATTTTTAAAACGTGTATTCAAAAGTGATGTCAAGGCAGCATGATCTGTCTCTACAACAAAGTTTTTTCCCAATAAATAATATCTGAGCTTTTGAATCGCGTGTACCACAGCCAACATTTCTTTTTCACTAATGGTATATTTAACCTCATAGCTTTTCAAAATACGAGAGATAAAACATATCGGTTGTTCTATCCCTTCGTCATCTATTTGAATTAAAACTCCGCTTATAGCGACATCACTAGCATCTACTCTTAAAATAAACTGTTTATTAAAATCTGGTAGTATTAATTTTAATTGATTATAAAACTCTTTCTTTAACTCCTCAAATGCATTCATTCTTAATTCTGTCCATTTAAACTTTTCATTCTTTTTAAGCATTTCATACAAAGGAACACTAATACGTGCCAGGTATGGTACAAAACGTTTATAATAGTTAACCATGCCTAAAAATCCTCTCAACATTCTTATATTCTTAGGTAGAGGATACTTCTTAATGAGTTCCAATCTACTCTCATCTACACTTATATATTTAGTACTTATATTATACCAAAAATTTAATTTCTTTCTTATAAAATTCACATTTACTCAAATTTACCTTTAACCCTTCTCTGGCTAATACTTCCATGATCTTCTCTAAATGTTGTGAGTGTTCCTGCTCATCCCTGCTGTATATTAAAATATCGTCCACGTAATGAACCACAAACTCTTCATAAGGTTCTAAAATTTGTTGCATTGCTCTTATTAAAGCAGCTGCCGAACTGCTTAACCCATATGGTACAGTCCTAAATTGATATACTCGTCCATCTACCATAAATCCACAATATTTTCTGGACTCCTTTTCTAATGGAACCAACCAAAAAGCACTTTTTAAGTCCAATTTACTATATATTCTTGCATTGTAACATTTCGCCAATAATGGTTCTATCGTAATAGGCGTCTCAAACTGAGGCTTTGTTCTTTCATTCAGTCGACGTGCATCTAGACATAATCGAATGTCTCCTGTTTTCTTTTTTACAACTACTAATGGATTAACATAACGCGTTTTACCAGTTTCAATAACACCATCTCTCAGCATCCTCTTGATTTCATCATTTACTTGTGATTGAATATTTTTAGGAATGGGATAATTTTTCACCTTAAATGGTCTCGTCTCATCTACCTCTAAGGAATGTTGGTAATTTCTGGCGATACTAGGAAATTTATTTACTAAATCGATATTCTTTTTAATTAAATTTTTTACTTCTACTTCCTTATCCTCTCTGCAGTCCAATTTCATCATATCTATATCTTCAGGGAACTCCACTTCTCCATTTTCTTCCTTACCCATATCTTCCATCATCATTACCTCCTTTTCTTCGAAATCCTCTTCTTCTATATTATTAATAATTTTTTCACCATCCTCTTCACACTCCTTAATCCATTCAACTTTCGTATTATTAATTATTATATCCCTTTTTTGTATATCTATTATTGCATTAATCTTATCTAATAAATCTACTCCTAGTATTCCATCCCTTCCTAATCCTTTTAATACTATAAATTCTCCCATGAACTTATTATTATCTATCATAAATTCAACAATAAAAACTTTATTCACTACTGTTAAAATTTTCTTTGTAGCTGTCACTATTGTAATTTTACTTGTGGGCATATATTTCCCCACATTACTTTTAATCAAACATTCAATCACATTCTCATCTAAAAATGACGTTTCACTTCCTGAATCAATTAAACAACTTAACTCTTTATCATTTATTTTTATTTTTATATGAGGTAAAACCGTATTTATTGCGTATTTCGACTGTTCATACAATGCATTACATTCATTCTTTTTGGTTGGTCTTTTTAAAAATCCTTACTACATGCTAATTCTACTTTACCCTGTTTATCGTTTGTTTCTAAATTAAAATTACATCGACTATCTTTAGGACGTGTCCCAGTATAATTTTTAACTTCTGCTAAATTTTCCTTTCTTATATCTTTACTATGATTATCATCTATTCTACCTGGTGAAGCCATTTGATTATTTCTATTACTATAGTTACTTACTCGCTGAGGACTTGAATATTTATTATTATTATTATTTTCTATTCTGGCATATGACGATCTATTAACACTGCGATCTATATAATTATTCTGATATCTTTTACCATATTCCATGTCATCTAATCTTTTCAAAAGTTCAATAAATTGTTGCATGTCACTTATATTTTGAATGGCTACTGCCTGACTAATTTGTGCATCAAAATGAGTACTTAATTGGCATATTAGATCTCTATCAGTGATTTTTGGTTGCAAATATTTTAAAATTGAGTGTCTCCTCATAACATACGACGCTCGTGACTCATTACTATTATTATTATATCTACCAACTAATAAATCATTTCTTACCCTCGTTTGTCTTGTTGTTCCCCAGAATTGACTGGTAAATCTGACCTCGAACTCCTCCATCGTATTCACCTCATCCGAGATCATGTCCCACCAGGTCATTGCATCATCTTTGAAACAGTTTCCTATTTTCTGGAGCTTCTTTTGGTCCCCTGGCACATCCTCTAGACTTTCCTTTAATTTTTTTAGAAAACCCATGGGATTTGTATTTGCCATACCATAAAACTTCGGCAACGGTTCATTTTGTACTGGTACAGGGATGAACACAGGCACACTCTCTTCACTCTTCTCTTTTCTCACTTGTTCAATTTGTTTCTGCATATACGTTAGTTTCTGTTCCTGCCATTCTCTTTTTTCCTTTTCTTCTAAAAATTGATCTACGCTCACAGTGTTTTGTGGTATGTTAGGTTCATTTATTAACGGAAGTGATTCATCTATTATGTCTTTATCTGTTTGTTTACTGCTATTTATAGGTACCATTTGATCTACTATCTCTTCCAATTTTCTTTCCATATCTACTTGTCGTTGTTTTATTTCCATTTGTTGTTGTTTTATTTCATTGTGATTTTGTTGCATCGTTTGTTTTATATCCATTATCATTTTCATCATAGCATGCATCATATCCATTATCCCTCTACTGTTACCACCTTCCTGTCCTGCTTCATGTATGGGATTTAGATTGAGATTACTTACACCTGCACTCGCACCTTCTAATGACTCTTGACTGCCAATTAGTGGTGGCTGTCTCCATTCATTTACATTCGAAATACCATCCATTTTGCTTGTTATTGTTTACTATTTCTTCAATATAACTCTTTTAATTTAGTTATATTCACGTGACACTTTATACTCTCCAAATTTATAAATTATCTTGTATTTCCAAATTATTTGCTTAACTTCATTCGCCGACACGCTGGGCTGCCAAAATTGTGCAGTGGAATTTGCTTTGAAATTGCTTATTAATTTTTTTATTCACACTACAGCTTATATCGCCGGCTACTCAGTCTAGTAGAATCCACGAACTGCCATCTCATGAGTCGTTCCTTGCGGATTGGGATTAAGTTTCGTTTTCCAAAATAAAAATAAATCTGTGTGTGATTTTATAAAATACACGAGAGATATCTTTTTCACAAAATTTCAAATAAACATAAAACACTCGCATAAATCGAATTAAGATTAACTTGCACCTTACACTAAATGCAAAAACAAAATACAACCCGAATTTATACAACAAAGAATAAAATTGATTATTTTATCCTTTAATAAACCGAACACTTTAGCAGTCAAGATATCTCTAAATCAAAATGAAATTTCCATATCCGCTTATCCATTCCCACCATCTATAAAATCAAAATCTATACAGACAACACATTTTAACAAATACAATATCCGAAAAAGCGGCAAGTTCAATCCTTTGGACAACCTATATATACAAGGGCTAATCATAATTTCATACATTATAAAATTTATTTTATTTATAAAATAATATATATATATATAACGATCCCCGTCTGAAATAAATAAGCATACAACTGAGATAGCTAATTTTTTAAAATGTCCCTATTACTGAGTTCGATATAGTTCAATCATTTTCCTTACTTGTCCAAGGAAAATCCATAACAATATGTTACCTAACTAAAGTTATTTTATAAATCAAATTGTAATTTTTTTAACTGTTTTACACTGTAAAAATGTCTAATTTAATAATGTTCAAAAAGATAATGCAAGTAAAGAATGGAGCGATTTGCGGCAAGTTATGCAATTAGAAACTAGTGAAAAAATTGGCGTCGGTAATTAGTAGTTGCAGCGAGAGGTCACGTTTTTTTGTGCTCCGAAGTAATTAAAATAAATTGGCGAAATTATTAAGTGCTCGAGATTTTTAAGTCTACCAAACGTTACACCTACCTACGAACTACCTGTAGACCAAATTTAACATCTTCCGACCAAACAGTTCAAGAGTTACGAATTTTTAAAGTTTTCGATACGAAAACTACCCGCCATAAAAATTTCACCGTACATCGAACAACATCTTTGAACGCTCGAGACCGGTCATCCGCTCCAGCCGCCGTCGGACTTGGAGATTTTAAAAAAGTTCAAGTCATCCCGAGGGACAGTAGCAGAAATATTCTCCAGTTTCCCGCTGTGAAGACTTCTCCAGAACACAGGCGCAGGAATCAACAGAGGTTATATCCGAAGATTCAGGTTTTTGCTAATTTTACCAATATTATACGCGCCACTTTTACTTACTCATGAACATTTCTAGAACTTTTCTTTGTTTATTCCATAACTAACTATTTACATTGCTTTCACCGATATTCTACCACTGTAATTTTTATTCAACTTATTTAAATATTAGTATCCACTACTTTTAATTTTAAAACTTGATTCTATTTCACTTTTATAAACTATTTTAATAAAGCAACAACTATTTGCACTTGTCTTACACCATATTGTTTGTACTGTAAGAATACCAACCGCTGAGTGTGTCTCCCTCATTGTTATATGTGTGTCACGAAACTGTAAATTTAAATTCTCAAACTTTTCTAGATGTTTTATTATTAATAAAGTTAATTGTCAATATTTTACTTTGGTTTTTTTTTGTAAAATACTTGAGATATTGTTCCGTTTCCAATTAAATAAACTACGTAAATAAATTCAAAGTGGAGAGAAGTGAACCTACCTTAACCCTGAAGAAAAAAAGAAGCTAGCCGATAATAAAAAACAGATAAGTATTGAATGAGCCCGATTTGAATGAATTTTTATATACATCGAATAACTAACATTCATTTCTTACATAACATTCGAAATATAACATTTTATAACATTCACTTTACATTTATTTATATATGTAGCCCACACGAGATATATAACATTTAGAGCCCAACGTTTTGGGGCATTTATAACTAACATAATCATTCAAATTCCAATATAACATTTGTCAGCCCAACTTAGTGGGGCAAATTCCGGAATACAACATTTGGCGCCCAACGTGGGGCGAACTTCTACTCCACACTTCAACAAAAAGTCACTCTATTGTCGAACATATTAAGAAGGAACACTTTCTCAAGTAACAAAGTTTTCGTGGCACAAAGAACTAATAAAAAACAAGGAGAACCGTGGTATTCGCATTTACCATACTGTACTATTTGTTTATGTGTTTGTTATTTTGTCTTTGTGGAACTTCAGAGAGAGAGCACGGTTTTGTATTTCAAGGGATTGCTGTCTTCGAGACCATCTGTAAGATATTTAAAGGTTGGTACAGGGAAATATTAAAGTGCAGATTCATATTTCTTTTATATACATATATTTTTGTTATTTGTCATTGCATTTACGTGTGTACATTAAATCTAATAACACTATAAACAACAATATTTTACCACATATAATTACAACTACCTGTACAAATACTAATATAATTTACAAACTAACTAAATATACTCTAGAATGGATACAAGACACAGAGCTAAGACCCCGAAAGACGCAGTAGAAGAAGACCGGAGTGAACAGGGGGACATGGCAGTACCGCAACCGTCCGTTTCAGGAGAGGCCAGTGTTTCGCCTGATAGTAAATTCATGGACATGTTCAACATGTTAATGGCACAAATGCAAGAAATAAAACAAGATATAAATAACAAATTAGATACTAATAATCAAGACATGAACACTGCCAATAAAGACCTTAACAATAAATTAGATAACACTAACAACAAGCTAGATACTAATAATCGCGAACTAAAACAAGATTTAAATAACTTAAATAACGAACTTACGACGAGATTAGAAGTTAACCTAATTAATATAAATGAAAAAATAGAATTAAACAACACAAACATAGAAATGAAACTTAATACATTTAAGGGGGACATCGATGTCAAGCTTGCTGAAATAACCACAACACAAAAAGCCATGGGAGAGAGGATTAAACACAAATTTGATGCGTTTAGTGAACACGTAATAACTAATATAAATCAACAATGCGGGACAAATGATAAAGGATTAGACCTACCCAAGCCTGAACTAAAGGACCAACAAGTTAACACAAGAATTAACAATATTAATGACAAAAAAGTAACTAAAATGATTCCGGACCGAAAGTTTAACCAACCGCTCAGATACAAAAATAAAATAAAAACACACAATCAATCTCGAATAAAAGACGGAGCTTATCACAACTTTTTAATAAACAACACTCAGGAGGACGACAATATTAAAGCACTGACGACAGGTAGAAACGAACTTAACATATTTATAATTAAAAATACACATCTCACTTATGCAACCCACAACACACTAACAAATAATATTTACACCCCAGAAGCAAGCCTAACTTTGCAATACTTAGTTGCACACACGAACATAAATAACTTAATGAATATAGAAGGCAATCTAACCCACATAATTATTTACAAATACGTTAATACCTACAATATATTAAACATGACACTCATAATAAAAAACATTCATATAACCCGAGGGCGAAGTTACATGATACTGTTATACCACTGCCATTTCCAGGTCACGCCTAAAGCTCGTCGACGAAAAATCAACATTTTAATATAAGATAACAGAATCTCGGTGTTCTATAAATAATAAGACGACCTAAGCCAAGATAGGGAAAGGATTATTCATGACTGATAACTCAACTGAACGCAAAACTTTATATATTAACAAGGACATAGTAAACACAATGTAATAATAAAAAAAAACAAAAAAGGAAAACAACATTAAGAAACTTAAAGATAAGAAACGAGTAAATAACAAACTAACTAACTTACAATAATAAGGGAAACTTAACATGTTCTGGAAGTTACAAAATATAAAATTTTACCAATCACCAGATGAATTCATAAACATAGAAGACGCAGGGGACGCCGTAAATGAAGTATATTCTCTACCCATTATTATTTTACAATTCAGCAACATAAAATTAAATTGTTTAATCGACACCGGAGCCGAGATTACATTAGTTAGAGAAGATCTGGCAAAACAAATAAAGGGATACGAACAACACGTTGTTAAAACCAAGGGTACCGACATAGTTACCGCAAATGGAAGGAAGATGGGCACTGTCACAAAGCAACTCAATACCGAAATAAGAATAAACGAAATCGGTTATTTAATTCACTGTTACGTAATAGAGAAGTTACAATATGACTGTATATTGGGTATAGATAATATCAACAGGTTGAAAATGATATTGAATTTTGAAAAAGGTATTTTATCAATTGGAAAGAACAATTTAACATTTAATAAACATTTGTCCGTAGAGGAAGTGCAGGAATATAATACTTATAAGAGAGAAGTTTTAGCAGTTGTAATAAATAATTTATTAGAATATAATGTACCGTATTATAGGAGAGCTGAAGAAAGGTTTATTGATAGAGTTGGAAATGATAATATTATAAATAATGAATATATAGGAGTGAATAATAGGCCAGATTTGTTAGGAACGCAAGATAGTTACGAGGGCGAAGAAGAGGTCAAGACTAAGGAGGATTTACAGACAACTGACATTATAAATGATAAGAATGATATAACAAATATAATTGATAAACAGGAAATACCGTATTCAAACGTCGTACCGCAATTAATTAACATTTTAAACGAAAACATCACTTTAATTAATAACGATATTGTTTTTGCAAAAGGATATGAACATCCAATTAATATTGACAATGACTGCCCATTAATAAGTAAGAATTACCCTATTCCTTACCACTATCAACAGAAAGTTAGTTTAGAATTAGAGAGATTAGAACAATCCGGAATCATCGAGAGATCGAACACATACTTTATTAATCCCATTGTAATAGTTCAAAAGAAGGACCTATCGTTAAGAATATGCTTAGACGCGAGAGCTCTGAACAAACGAATTAAGCCAGAATTCGAAATGCCGCAAAACATAGACATCTTATTAACGAAATGCGGAAGTAAACAAATTTATAGTAAATTAGACTTAAAGAATGCTTTTTGGTTAATAAACTTAGAACCGGAATCCAGAAAATACTGTGGTTTCTTAGTGAATGGAATTGTATATCAGTTTAGAGTATGTCCATTTGGTTTAAAGACATCACCAGCCGCTCTGATACGTTATCTACATCGTATACTAGACCGATATGATGAATTCGCTTTGCATTACCTAGACGACATTATTATATTTTCCGAAACTGTGGAACAACACCTACAACATATTAACATTATTCTTAACACCTTAAAAACCCATGGTATGAAACTTAACTTAGCGAAATGTCAATTCTTTAGACATGAGATTAACTATCTAGGATATGTGATTAATCAGAAAAACATTTTATTAGACCCGACACGGTTAGATATCATTCAGGAGTATGCGAGACCGAAGAATTTAAAAACGTTAAGAAGTTTTTTAGGAGTGTTAAACTATTATAGGAAATTTGTCTCAAACTATAGCGAGAAAACGTTACCCTTGTTGGAACTAATCAAAAGGGGGAAGAAATGGAACTGGACGGCTGAATGCGAATTATGCTTCACAACTTTAAAAGAAAACTTTGTAGAAAATCTCCGTTTACATCACCCAGACTTTACTCTACCGTTTGTTGTGCGAACAGATGCTTCACACAAGACAATTGCAGCAGAGCTAGTACAAATGAAAGACGATCAAGAAATCCCTATTTATTTTATATCACGCACTTTGAAAACGTGCGAGACTCGATACACGATTTCCGAGAAGGAAATGCTCGCTATCGTATTTGCGTTAACGAAACTCAGATATTATCTGATAGGAAAGTCATTCGTATTAGAAACGGACCACAAAGCTTTAGTCAACATCATGAGCTGCAAACTTAATAACAGTCGCATTTATCGTTGGACTTTGTTAATACAACAGTACGAGTTCATAATAAAATATAAACCTGGCAAAGAAATGGTAACTGCCGATGCACTTACGAGACAGGAGGGGGGCGTAAAGAGGCAGAATATTTGCATCAACTTAATAAATCTACAAAGGAGAGACATTTTCTCAAAAACAAAAATCTTACAGACACAATCAAGCCCAGACTTCGATGAAATAAGACGACATTTAAGAACTGTAGGTGAATATAAAGGTATGTTAATCAGAGACCAATTCATAGTAAAACAAATAGGAAGAACTACTGTATACGTCACAAACGAACAACACACCAGAGAAATAACAGAATATTTACACCGAACATACACCCACATAGGTGCAAGAAAGTGCTGGTTACTCTACAGAGAAGCTTTCTACTGTATAAATGACGAACGAATAATAAACAGCGTGGTAAAACAATGTCGACTCTGCGAAATAACCAAAGATAAAGCTTTCACTAACACCAACATAAGCCATAATATAACTGCATATGATAGACTAGAGTTAATATCAATTGATTTTCTATCAAACCTTATTCCTAGCACTAAAGGTTATCGCCACATTTTGGTAATATGTGATATATTTTCTAAGTTCATCAAACTCATACCTACGCAGAAATGCGATACCAACACCGTTTTACAAGCTTTAGTGGACTACTTCGCGCATTATGGAAAACCACAAACAATACTATCGGACAACGCTACCTATTTCACAAACGATCGCTACAAGGAGTTCTTGCATTCACACGACATCAACACCGTCTATACATCAATCCGCTACCCACAGGAAAATCCTACCGAGCGATATATACGCGAAACGATAAAATATTTACGTATATTACTGGACGAAAATCACAGAAAATGGGCCCGACTGTTACCACAGATAGAATTTACTATAAACAATACACCTAGCACAGTGCATAATCACTGCCCAATAACTTTATTCACTGGACAACCACCACAACGACCATGGACTGATTCTGAGCATATAAATTTACATAATCGTTTACAAGAAGTCAGAGAAAGATTATTACTAAGAAAGCGAAAATGGGAGGAAAATAGAAATACGACAAATAAGAAGTACAAAACTTACAATGTAGGAGACCAAGTTATAGTTAAGAGATTAAGAGTAACAGATTTAAAACACAAAATAATGGGAAAGCTACTGAAAGCCTACCAAGGTCCCTATACGATTAAGAGAATCATTGGTAACAACACCTACGAACTTTTTGAACCCGAAACAAATTACATTAAAGGTAGATATCACATAACTATGTTGCAAGACTACCACACTTAAAAATAAAGTTTTTTTATATATATACATAACAAGCCGGAACAACTTTCAGAACAAACAAACCAAGCATGTTATAGTCCGTAAACTAATAATAAGTACTATATTATCTATACTAATCACAAGTTTACATTTAAACTAGGCTAATTAAATTAATCATATTATTATTAAAAGAAAAAGGAAGAAGAAAATAACTACTTAGTATTAAAAAGGGTTTCCAAACAAAAAAAAAAAAACCGAACAACAAAATAAAACAATTAACTTTAACCATTTAATGACAATTACTAAATAGGGAATTATTAGCTAGAATAATATAAATAACTACTTATAGAATTTGAAATATTTTTAACTGAACACACACATTTCATTAAATTTTCATCAGAGCACTATACTGCACTTATATATTTCTGTCATACTCCTTTATCCGGTTGATTAAAAGCTCTCAACAAGTTTCTATCTTTTAATCAAGGGGGAAAATTGAGGCATTGCAAGAAGGGCTTTTTCTCTGAAAGAAATAAAGAATACATGTAACCGTAATGTTTATATCTACTATGTACTTTAATACCAAGAAGGGGAAAGATTGATTCAAAGTATAAATACTTTATTTTGACGACAAATTTGCCTTGAAATAATTAACTTATTTTTCTATTTTTTTTATTGTAATGTTTATATTCATTTTTATTTCAAATTAATATTTAACGCGTTTTTATTCAAACAAATCTAACGTATTTATATTCAAATGTATTTGAACAATTAAGCCCCGCCCACAATTTTAACGGTGCAATAACCCGAAAAGAAACCGATATTGACAGAGTGTTTGTAGACACATCAACATATGTTACCTAACTAAAGTTATTTTATAAATCAAATTGTAATTTTTTTAACTGTTTTACACTGTAAAAATGTCTAATTTAATAATGTTCAAAAAGATAATGCAAGTAAAGAATGGAGCGATTTGCGGCAAGTTATGCAATTAGAAACAAGTGAAAAAATTGGCGTCGGTAATTAGTAGTTGCAGCGAGAGGTCACGTTTTTTTGTGCTCCGAAGTAATTAAAATAAATTGGCGAAATTATTAAGTGCTCGAGATTTTTAAGTCTACCAAACGTTACACCTACCTACGAACTACCTGTAGACCAAATTTAACATCTTCCGACCAAACAGTTCAAGAGTTACGAATTATTAAAGTTTTCGATACGAAAACTACCCGCCATAAAAATTTCACCGTACATCGAACAACATCTTTGAACGCTCGAGACCGGTCATCCGCTCCAGCCGCCGTCGGACTTGGAGATTTTAAAAAAGTTCAAGTCATCCCGAGGGACAGTAGCAGAAATATTCTCCAGTTTCCCGCTGTGAAGACTTCTCCAGAACACAGGCGCAGGAATCAACAGAGGTTATATCCGAAGATTCAGGTTTTTGCTAATTTTACCAATATTATACGCGCCATTTTTACTTGCTCATGAACATTTCTAGAACTTTTCTTTGTTTATTCCATAACTAACTATTTACATTGCTTTCACCGATATTCTACCACTGTAATTTTTATTCAACTTATTTAAATATTAGTATCCACTACTTTTAATTTTAAAACTTGATTCTATTTCACTTTTATAAACTATTTTAATAAAGCAACAACTATTTGCACTTGTCTTACACCATATTGTTTGTACTGTAAGAATACCAACCGCTGAGTGTGTCTCCCTCATTGTTATATGTGTGTCACGAAACTGTAAATTTAAATTCTCAAACTTTTCTAGATGTTTTATTATTAATAAAGTTAATTGTCAATATTTTACTTTGGTTTTTTTTGTAAAATACTTGAGATATTGTTCCGTTTCCAATTAAATAAACTACGTAAATAAATTCAAAGTGGAGAGAAGTGAACCTACCTTAACCCTGAAGAAAAAAAGAAGCTAGCCGATAATAAAAAACAGATAAGTATTGAATGAGCCCGATTTGAATGAATTTTTATATACATCGAATAACTAACATTCATTTCTTACATAACATTCGAAATATAACATTTTATAACATTCACTTTACATTTATTTATATATGTAGCCCAAACGAGATATATAAGATTTAGAGCCCAACGTTTTGGGGCATTTATAACTAACATAATCATTCAAATTCCGTAATATAACATTTGTCAGCCCAACTTAGTGGGGCAAATTCCGGAATACAACATTATATATATAAAATCAAGAAGGATGGTATTATTTTACAATGTTTTTAAAGAAATCTATGAATTTACACAAGTATTGTCGGTAGTGAGAAAATGTGGCACATCTGGTCGGCCCTAACTGTATATTATAGGGTACTAAACATGTTTACGCATAAAATTTGTTTAATAAACTACATATACATTTGTATTATCGTCTAAACAGATGTTAAGTAAATAAATTTAATAAAGGCGAGTTATTTAAATCTAATTGGTCATTTAATAAAATTTTTGACTGCTTTAATTTATTGATTTCTAAACTTTCCAGTAAATTTAATTTGTTGCCTTTATTTTCTAAATGCAGAATTTGAAAATCTTTATCGAAAGTGTGGTTTTCTTCTAATAGATGATTCGCAAAAGTGGAATCTTGTTTTTTATTTTTAAACGAAGAACAATGCTCGCCAATGCGTTTTTCAAACGATCTTCCTGTTTGACCCACATATATCTTACCGCATCCACACATTAACTTATAGACTCCAGATTTCTTATTTTTGTCTGTTTTATCTTTATTGTTTTTAATGTGTTTGGATAAATTATTATTAGTTTCGAAAACAGTGTTAATATTAGGTTTTTTTAAATAACTTGAAATATGCTTATTATGTGTCCCAATGTACGTTTGTAATCTAAATTTTGAATTTTCTTTATCCTTTATTGCAGGATATACCATAGAGATTGCTTTTTTGAAAAGTTTTTTTGTCAGCATATTTTCAATTAAACTATCTGTGTAGCCGTTATTGATAGCTATTTGTTTGACTAAATTTAATGCTTGTTCATAATTTTCTTTGGATAGTAGATAATTAATTAATCTATGTAAAAAACTATGGAAACTCGCTAATTTGTGTTATATGGGATGTGTTGATGAATTATGTATAGTTATGTCAGTATGAGATTCTTTATGGTAAATATCAAACTCTAATTTATTGTTGATTTTTTTAATAGTTAGATCCAAAAAATTAATACTATTGTTTACTTCTTGTTCCATGGTAAATTCCATATTTTTATGAATAGAATTGACGAATTCAAAAATTTAATTTTTGACCTAAGTTATATTTTAGGATTCACGCAACTAAGAACCTAATTGTGTGTTGGTATCAAAAAGTAAGTTAATTGTCTACCGAATAAACTTTCTAATGAAAGAAACAAGTGGGTGGACGTGTGCGTTACGGATAATGAAAATATTAGGAAACCACACAAAATAAAGTTACTACAACAAGTGAATTAATAATATCTAATATTACTTTGAATAAATTCTTGCATATTTAACTTTGCTGACTTTCATTATTAAGTATCATACTAATTCATCTATCAGAAAATTAGGTAAATAAAAGGAAAACGATGTAATGCAAAGCTTTGTAGGTACGAGATGTCGTTTTTGTCTTCCCAGACTAGGCAACTTGACATCTTAATACCATTTCCAGGTATTCTTTTTTAAAATTACACATGCCTTGGTAACTTGTGTGCCAATTTACAAAACATTTTCAACCTTATTAATTTTATTATCAGAATAATTGAAACATACATGAGTAGGTAAACCCCACTAGTTTTGTATAATACAAATGTATTTTTAATAATATAAAATATTACTAAAAATCTGGTGTGAAGAATCTCTGGGGATAGGATATATTCGGACACGTTCACAGAAAATATTAATAGTGAACCTGCATTTGTGTTCTTCACACCAGATTTTTAGTAATATTTTATATTATTAAAAATTTTATTATCTGTCAGTTTGTGGTTGTCGTGTATTTATTTTAAGTCAAAATGAATACAACGATACTAAACGGAAAAAAATATTCATAAATACATATGGGAAAGACCTACTTTAGGCCAGAAATCAATTATTGATTACTTCATAACAAAACAAGAATCGGAAATGAAAATACAATATGTCCGGTAAACTGTGGATCCGATCATCGTTTGCTCAGCTTACAAGCGATATGGCCTTTCGGAAATAGTTCCAATAAAAGAAACCAACATGTACCGGAAAGAAATCAGGATGAGGTGAGAAAAGTTACAAATTGTATCTTTTAACAGAACCTAGTATTAGGGCATTATATCAAAATAGATTAAAAGCTGAACTAGAAACTTTTAGTGAAGGCGAGCACATAGATACAGATTATGACAATATCAAGGAAGCGGTACACAGAGCTGTCTATCATGCAGTAGGTTTGATAGAAAAGAGAAACAATAAACAAAAACCTTTCTGGATCAAGGAAGAAGTCGAACAGCTTGTAAGGGAAAAAGAAGGCACATAACAGATGGTTAAGTAAACCTATATCAGAAATGATAGAGAAATATAAGGGAAAAATTAAATCCCGAGAAAAAGAATTACCGAAATAAAAAAAACAGTTCTGGGAGCAAAAATGTGGACAGATTTAAAGTAGAATAGGTCGCGCAAGATCCACTGAAGTATGAAAAATAATAAAGAACATGAAATCAGATAACAAATATCGACATTTCCAACTAAATAACCTTACAGAATGGGAAAATTATTATGAAGGATTGCTAACAGAAAATCGCTATGAATTTGAACAATCCATACAATAACAGAATAATTGAAACATACATGAGTGGGTAAAATCTCACCAGTTTTGTATAATACAAAAGTATTTTTAATAATATAAAATATTATTAAAAATCTAAAGATATCCTAATCTATACAATACCCTAGAAATAGAATGGATGAGAACTACCTAACAATAACACTAGAAGAAGTGGAAAGACATCTCACTAACATGAAGGATGGAAGATTACCTGAACCTGGAAATATACCGATAGAACTAGAGAAATATGCAGGAAAAGAAGTTATACCCGACTCCCTGATTTGCTAAATAAGCTCACCAAAATAAACCAAACACCAAAATAATAGAATAGAAAAAAGCGTATATAACATTAGTATTTAAAAAGGGAAACAGAAAAGATCCTTGCTCCTACAGGGGTCTTAGTTTGACCAACAGCATAAGCAGATTATTTGGAAAGATCCTCCAGGAATAGATAAGAAATAATGTTGGGCCTAGAATAAGTGAAGATTAAAGTGGTTTCATCCCAGATCGTTCCTGTATTGATAATCTTTTCACATTACAAAAAGTAATGGAAAGGAGAATTGCAACAGGACAAAAACTCCATATGGCCTTCATTGATCTCGAAAAGGAGGTAACTTTAATTTCTTTGGCTGGTTTGACTTTTGTTTCAATTCCGGACTACAATTATGGACCTCCAGATAAATTGGTTTACAATTAAATCAGGTCATAATGATGGATTCAAGTCTTATTTCCAAACAAATCGCTCGACAATTAAAACTGGTCATAATCACGGACCCAAATCTTATTTCAAAACAAATCGACAAACAATTAAATCTGGTCATGATGGACCCCAGCCTTATCTCTACACAAATGTATCAACAATTCAATCTGGTTAGCTCCCACAAAGCGCTAAGAATTGTTCACATGTCTCTACCTGGACATGCAGTTATAATGGTGAAAGCATTAGTGAACCCCACATTGCACTAACTTTTATCATTCCAAGGCAGTTATATAGAATTTGAAGACCGTTTTTTCTGAAACACCTGGTAAGCATGCTAATTGTCGCTCCATTAATTTTGCATCTTCCAGTACCAAACAACAACATCTGAAGTGATGATAGCATTAGGGTGATCTGGACGGGCATAATCATTCAATGATTCTCGACCATATTTAAACACTTGGATTCGAAGGACAATCATTCTTGCATGCAGCCAGCATTTCTCCAAGAATAATTTTTGGAGCTTTTCCTCGTTTACGAAGAAACTCTTTGACGGCTCTATATTCGATTTTGTTCGTTTTGATATAAAATCCATGCACGACCACACAAACTAACAGATAATAAAATTAATGGTGTTGCAAATCTTTGTAAATTCGATTATAAGTTACCAAGGCATAACGGGAAATAGCATTAAAATTTAAAGCTACCTAATCCGTTAAGATAAAAACCTGTCGTAGTTTGATAAATATTAGTACACTTTCCTATCCGATTAATAACTATGTTAACAGTTTTGCTTTATCTTTCCTGACACAAATAATATTTCCAAGATTAGAAATTATTTTAATTTCGCCAGCTTTAATTTGTTGATGATTAAATTTTCACGTCAAATATATTCACGAGTCGGCTTCAATTTTGGTGACAATAGATTTTTACTATTTTCTCAATTTCTGCATCGGCTTGTTTTATTCATCGAACCTTGTATATATAAATTCCCAGTCTTTGGAATTAAACACAAGCTTGACAATTTATATATAATTGAATTGACAATGTATAATATTACAAAAACGCTTTACATAAATAAACAAAATGTGATAAAATCCATTAAGGAATTAACTAATATTAAAGTAAACTCCTGAATACAAGAAGAGCAAATGTGTGCCTTTGAACTAGCATATAATTAGATTACAATTAACCGAAATGTAATTATATAAATATTAGCTTTTAATTTACTAAAATATAATTTACAATCAATTCCTCTCTGTAAACAATACAGCTATTATTTGATTAAAACGTATTGACTCATCGATTTAACAGAGTATAGAAATAAGTAACGATTCAAATAAATGTAAACAAAAGCTTTTTTTTAATTAACTCCTGCTGGTGTTTTGCCTATTGAAACTAGTCTAAGAAGATTATCAATTTATTTATTTTTGTTTACTAAATAAAAAATTAAATACTTATCAACTAAAATCCATACAATGATATTCTTTATGATCTCCTTTTCCAAGTGAAGTGTCGCATTATCGTCTATGCAGATGATATAAAAATATATTCTGAAATTCCCACAATTGACGATATTTAAACTACATCAGAATCTCGACATGTTAGTTGCATGATGTGAGCGTTTTAAACTTAAATTAAATATTGACAAATCCTGTGTGGTCACTTATATACAGTAATACTGAAATAAAGGATCTTGGAGTTTTATTTGACTCTAAGCTTACGTTTAGATCTCATATAATCCCATATATTTATTATGCGTGTATCAAAATACTTTAATGATATCACTAGAGTGGACCAATTCGGAGCGGAAGCAAAGGCGTGACTAACGAATTGGTTCCCGCATGCGAAACATTATTAATATCTAGAGATATACTATCACGAACGGTGCTGTTATTATGTTAGATACAAAAAAAATGTAAGACGGTTTTTCTAGATTATGAAACGTTCTCGATGATACGTATAAAAAATAAAATCTAAAATGTATGTAATTAGATGATTAAAAAAAAACTTACCGTCTTATGCGTTTTCCGTGACTTGAAAATCTGGAGAAGCGCGATGAAATATTGTTAACATAAGGTGCGTTTCCAAAGTTATTTCTCGAAAACGCGTCCGCCGTGAGGAAAATATGTGCTTATGTAAAGAAAACGATCGCTCCACATCTAGTGATGTGATGTTGGCATAATTAAAATAATCTTTGAAACAACTTAACACATCTGTAGACGAACCTTCACAAATTTGTCTAAGTCTGGCAAAATCTAAATCTTTATCTAAAACACTTTCAAACTTACTTAAAATACACTCATTTCTTGCGTCTTCTATCGAACATAGCTGTGCGTGTGTATCTTTCACAACTAGTACTGATTCCTGTAACGATAGCGAAGAATTTTGTAGGTTTTCTAATGCTTGCACTATTCCGAAATAATTGTTATGAATAGTTTGTAAATCACTTTTAACCTGACTATTTTGAAATTTTTTCCGACTTTCTTCGATATCGGCACTATCTTTCGGATTTAATAATAAAACCACTTTTTTTACATCCTCAAAATATTTATGATAGTAAAATGCCGCTCGTAGCCATGTTCCCCATCGTCTCAGAATCGGCTGTGGTGGCTCAGGGGTATGGGGACACAATTCGTGAAATTTCCGAATACGTTTTGGAGATTTCAGGAATACTGCCTTTGTACTCGATATTAACGCATCCACATTTGGGTAACATTTACGGATCCGTTCTGCTACAAGATGTAGGGCATGGATTTTACATGTAATATGTAAAAAGTTACCACACTGTTCCTTAAGAGACCGACCTACAGAAAGCATGGTTGCGGCACCATCTGTCACAAACATTAGGATTTGATCTCTGGAAATTTCAAATTTTTTCAATGTACTTAACACCACTTTTGAAATTACCCGCGCAGTACATTCTTCTATTTGTCTGCTAGCTAATAAAATTGAGGATGACGATTGATTTGGTTCCATTTTACGCACCATAACATTAAGTACAGATCTTTTTTTGCTATCAGTTGTTTCATCCACACTCAACCACACTTTTCTATTTTTCAGATCAGCCTTAATTTTATTTTCTAAATGTACACGAACAGATTTTAAATAACGTCGTAAGTGGGTGCAGCTCGGTAATTCTACATTGCCATATTTTTCGAGAAATGAAATAAACGAATCATTGCGTAACAAAGTAAACGGCAAATTACACACAACCATCATTGTACACAAATCAAATAAGAACACTTCGTATTTTGTATCGGCACCAGTGTCTCTATCTTTATGTCTTGCGCTATGCACGTGGCGTTGCAAATTTGATTTTATTAAATGGTTTATATATATATTGCACACTAAACATTTTACATTTACCCCATTGTAAGATAAACTAGGATGGTTCTCAATAAACCTATTGACTAACTTTGATGATAGCGGTTTTTTTACTGTACGCTCCTTCAACATTATTAAATACACAGAATACACTTTCCCGCTCGCTGCTATTATACGTGTACACACGATGACCGTGAACAACATACTAAGTAATCGTATGTGCGATGGGGCACGCGGGAACCAATTCGTTAGTCACGCCTCTGCTTTCGCTCCGGATTGGTCCGCTCTAGATATCACTTTGCCTAAATCATTCTACCATGCTTATTAATTTGGTATCCCGTCTATGCTTGCAATTCTATTCTTTTGGACCGTGTTCTCCGTGAGTTTTTGAAGTACCCCACATTAAAGATTGATGGTATCTACCCGGAACGTGGTACATCCCAGCTTGTTTTTACGCCATGGCATGCCATCTCTAAGCGTTAGAAGAGAGAATATTTGTAGGAAATTCCTAACTAAACTGATCAAAAATATTATTAACTACCTGTTCATATTGGAGCGAATGTTGGTTTTTGGTTCCTCGTATGAACTACAGGTATGCCGTTACATTTATGGTTCCCTTCGCGAAGACGAACGTCTTGAAACGGACTCCTACTGAACAACTAATTGATCCTTATAAGGCGATGTCTTTATGCAGAATTCGCTTCAGGCTAGTGCGGCTAATGTTTAGTTGCCAAGATCTGCGGCGAGTTAATGTTCTCTGGTTAATACGTACACTATCTTCAACAACAGCAATATTTTCGGTTCAGCGGATCGGACGAACCCGGATAGCTTATGTTGTCAACTAACATGTCAATTTCTCGAACTTTCTTCACAAATTTAGGTATACGAGGTTCGGTTGGTGCATTATTTCGACCGAAATTTATTTTTAAAATTCGCACTGATTCGGCAACACTGCATCCACATTGGAAGTAAGCTTTTAATATTTCGAAACATTGTTCAAGCGTAAAGCAATCCATTTCGTATGGCGAAGATATGATACTGAGTTTCTGTCACTTTTTTGAGTGCCAAATAGCTGTCAATGTCAAAATAACATGTGATTTAAAAAGAAATCACCAGATGACCCAACCCTTATGTACCCTAGGAACAATTATGAAAAAATATGTAGTTGAATTTAAAATGTTCTTTTATTAAATGCTTTCAAGATATAAAATTTTTTCTTTGACATTATTTATTTGCTATTTTATGGTGATTTTTTTTCTCTGACGCGAAACCCTGTATATTTTTGAAATTATAAAATCATCATTAACAAATAATTTTCTTTATTTCAATAATAAAGATTTTACATTACGAAAATGCAGAATGTTATAGTCAGCCTGTATAATCAATGTTCATTAAACTATGCTTTCCTTGTGTAAACAATAAGTTCGGAAATCAACTGGGAAATGGATTCTATTGTAACATGTACATAGAACTATATTTGCGTTTTAGATTAATGCAAACATACATTCAATTCCCTGCCAATTTAGTATGAAGAAATCAATCTCTACAAAATTCCTTTCATATTCAACTTTCAATATTTTCTTTTTTCTGTATGTATTATATAGAATATATAGAGCTTATGCTAACGTCCCTATAATTATACTTTAGATGAAACGTACACTGAAATGGTGTTATGAAGTTCACCAGACTTTAATTAGAATTTTGTATTTAATAATTCGTGAGTGTCGGATGTTCTGCAAAAGTTGAAAACGCTTCTGGTATTTTGCGGAGGGAAGCTTTCAACGTTGACCTTTCTCTAAATATGTCTTAATTGTCTTAAGAATATTTCGAGACCATTAAACTTATATTCGACTTTATTAAAATTTAATTGTAGTTTATCCGGCATTTAATTAATATCAGATCAGTTCGATCTAATTTAAAACGGATTAATATTGTATATGGTATAAAACGGTATAACGGGGCCGATAAAAATATTTGCTTAATTATCAAAGCTCGATTGCAGCCATTGGATATGTTAACAATTTTTTTTTGTTGAATTTCTTGAGGTGATTCTTAAAGGTGCAACAAATATCAAACACCCCTTTCTAATACACTATGTACAAACAATGTAAACAAAGTTCAGAATGGAATCTTAAATGTTCTGTTTAAAAATGTATGACGGTACACGCGATAAAGCACATAATCACCATAAATAATATGACGGTAAAGTTAACAAATTGCAATTTAATTTAACAAACTACGAAATACAACATATAAAATAACACAAACTAAATGAATATGACCATAAATTGATTAATACGAGGGAAGATCAGTAAGTACCCGTGTTTGAAGACAGGTGGCGCTGAGGGAAGTTGGCATTACCGTCGTGTACTACCATCTGTCAGACAACACCACAATAAATTTCAGATTGATTCATAGGTTAGTTTTTATTTGGCAGCCAGTTGTATCACACGTGTTTCGTGTTTCTCGATAAAATGGTAAAAGAGCAATATCGATCCGTAATTCGCTTTTTATTTTTGGATGGAAAAACATGCGAAGAAATAAAAGCGAAGTTGGATGCTGTCTATGGGGACCCTTCACCATCTATGGCAACCGTAAGATATTTGTTCAACGAATTTATACGTGGTCGTGCATCTGTTTTTGATGAGGAGCGCCCAGGCCGCCCGGCAGACGTGGTTACCGAGAAAATCGTTGAAAAGGTCCACGGCATGATTCTCGCTGATCGCCGAACGAAAGTGCGCGAAGTAGCAGAGGCCGTAGGCGTGTCGTACGGAACGGCAATTAATATTTTACATGATAAGTTATCGGTGAGAAAGGTGTCGGCCCGATGGGTGCCGCGATTGCTTACGGTGGACAACAAGCGGATACGGTTGTCAATGTCGAAGCAGTGTTTGGACCTCTTTAAGAGAAATTCGCAGGAGTTTTTGCGTCGAGTCGTCACCGTTGATGAAACCTGGATCCATTATTATACGCCAGAGTCCAAGCGACAGTCAAAACAATGGATTTTTCGGGGTGAATCTGCTCAGAAGAAGGCAAAGACGGTCCCATCGGCCGGAAAGGTCATGGCCACGATTTTTTGGGATTCCAACGGAATAATCCTCATGGACTTTTTGCAGAAAGGAAGAACGGTCACGGGGCAGTACTACAGTGAATTATTGGACCGATTCGATATAAAATTGAAGGAGACACGGCCCCATTTGGGTAAGAAAAAAGTGCTGTTTCACCACGATAATGCACGAGCACATTCATCCAGAATTGTCGCGGCAAAGTTGCATGAACTGCACTACGAATTGCTGACGCACCCACCGTACTCGCCTGACTTGGCTCCCTGCGACTTCTTTCTGTTCCCAACATGAAAACGTGGCTCGGGGGAAAAAGATTCAGCTCAAACGAGGAGGTTATCGTCGAGACAGAAGCGTATTTTGCAGAGTTTGACAAATCGTATTTTTTGGAGGGGTTAAAGAAATGGCAGAAACGTTGGGAAAAGTGTATTGTACTAAAAGGTGATTACGTTGAAAAATAAATAAAAAATTTGTGAAAAACTTGCGTCTTCTTTCCTAACACGGGTATTTATTGATCCACCCTGGTATATGTTCAATGATTTAGAAATATGTATAACGAGCTTATGATCACTAGTTCTTTAAGTACCTTTGAAACTTTTATGTATACAGTGACCTCTTTTTTACATAGGCCAGCATATTTAATTACACATTCGTATAGACTTTGCTCGTATATGAAACTGAGTTTTATTATGGTCTATGCGCGTTTTGGGGAACCGTCCTTCGTGCTGATTCTCCTCTTTACAACACCGTTACGATTATTTTTTCAACTATCGTCGTATTTTAGTGCTTTACATTGATGTCGTATTCGATCAATGGAAGACGCGGATTATGTTCAAGTCTTCGAGCGTGAGTATTGGAATTTTGGATGACCGTAGAAAGAGATAGTGTCGGTTTGATTTCACTTCCGTTTGAGGACGACTGGTTGTGTGAAAGAATTAAAACCATTTTGTATTTTGTGTAGTATGCCATGCTCAAGAGATGCTAAAGTTGCGATTGAAATCAACTTTTGTGGTGGATTGCTGTTTTAAATCTGATGCCGAGTCTTTTGGCTTTTGGATCAATACACGCAATAATCGATATCGGTCCGAAAAATATCTACTCTGTAAGAGACCATTTTCATGTTACGTTTATCCAAATTCATCTCCACGTGTTGTATCCGAAATTTAGGAAATCAGTCTGGAGCTAGAAAAGAGCTGGTCTGAATGTTTGCTAATTAAAGTGCCTCTTGTATCCTGTGAGAATTACTCTTGTGCCCACTACCGACAGTTATGTCTATGAATAGTAGCGTTCAACAATCTCTGTCGTAGTGCTATGCAGGGTTAGGCAAATGTATGAATCCATTCGAATATCTTTGATACGCCTACTTAGATTTTAATAAAATTTTTCACATTTAAGTTAATGAAAATAGGGAATTCGAAGTGCATATTTATATTTGAATTAAACTTCCGGTTTAGCCGGAAATTATGTTTACTTTTTTTATTTTAACAGAAACACCCTATTAATCTTTATAAATTTAAAAAATTTCTGCTGTGAGAGTTCAGCATCCATTTGTGCTTTTGGGTACTAAATATAACATTTTAATATACACCTGTGTTTTCTAGCTTTTGAAAAGAATGAGTCGTTTAGATCGTCTCCGTCCATTGACTAGCACAGAGTTGACCCATCTTGCTGAAAATATCGAAGATTTGTCGGAGAAAATGAATATGATGTCGATTTTCAAGAAATTCTTTCTGAGTCCGAAGATAACCTCGAAAGTCAGAGCGAAGAAGATTCCGATGAATTACCAGATGAAAGTAATACTGAAGAATTTCATTGTACTCAGTACGTTGCTAAGTCAGGTTTGAAGTGGAATAGTTTACCTTTTTGCAGTAGTAAAACGCCACTGCGAAATTTAGTAAATGCACGTCCTGGGCCGACGCCGGGTACCGAAGAAGCGAATGATTCTATAGATATTTTTAATTTATTCATTACAAATGAAATGAAAGATATTATATGTCGTTATACAAATGAAGAAGCAAAGAAGAATTATGCAGAATGGAATAAAAAAAACCTTATTCACCAATGAATTGGATAGATTTAGAAAAGGGTGAACTAGATTGCTTCTTCGGTGTACTTATAAAAGCAGGTGGATTGAGATGCAGGAAAGAATCCACGCGTGAAATGTGGACAAGAGATTCCTCTATACGCCGCCCATTTTTTTGTGCAGCTATGTCTGACAACAGATTTGAAGAAATATCAAGATTCTTAAGATTTGACGATAAGACTACAAGAATTGACAGAAACAAGGAAGATAAACTGGCGGCTATTAGAGAGATTTGGGACTTATTTGTAAGAAATTGCAAAATAATGTTTGAATCTTACGAATCTCTTACAGTGTATGAACAACTAGTATGTTTTAGGGGCAGCCGTCCCTTTACACAATACATAAAATCAAAGCCTGGTCGTTACGGCATAAAAGTCTGGGAACTTGCAGACGTAAAGACTTTCTATTTATGTAATCTTCAAGTTTACTGTGGTCGTCTTCCAAGTGGAGTGAGGGAAAAAGAACAAGGAATGCGTGTAGTAAAAGATATAGTTGAACCATATTTCGGTAGCTGGAGAGGCATAACTACAGATAATTTCTTTACAAGTGTACCTTTAGCGAATTATTTGTTGAGCAAAGGACTTACATTGCTTGGAACGGTTCGAAAAAATCAAACTGATACGTAATCAACTCAATGTAATCTCAAGACCAGTTCATTCATTCATGTTCGCTTTCACAATGGATGTAAGCATGGTATCGTACATTCCAAAAAAGGGCAGAATGGTTCATTTGTTGTCTACACAACATCAAGACGATAACGTATCTCCTGAAAGCGAAAATAAGCCTATTATGATACTAGACTACAACGAAACTAAAGGTGCTCGTAGAACACTACGATGGCCTTATAGACTATTCATGAATATTCTAGATATATGTGCCATGAATACATTTTAAATATTCAATGAAAAACACCCCGAATGGAAAAAACAAAATAAAGCCAGACGTAGGTTGTTCTTGTTACAACTGGGAGACAAATTAACTCGTGGAAACATGGAAAAACGGGCTCAAAATAGAAAACTTCCAATATTTGTAAAAACAGCACTCCAGGATTGTGGTATTGCCTTAGCAGAAACAAATTTAGATTCACAGAGAGATGAAGAAAGAACCACTTCGACAAAAAGGGGTAGATGCTATAAATGTCCAAGAGAACAAGACAAGAAGGTTAACATAAAACGTAAGGACTGTCACAAATTTGTTTGTGACGCACATAGAAAAAAAGAGACAGTGACGGTTTGTCTTCCATGCCTTTCATTAAAATAATGTTTTCCATTAAATTTTCTTTTTTAAAGTTATATGTAATTTCAAAGCATTGTCAAATCTAATGTTTTTCTAACACATTTTTGTTTTGTTCTAATATAAAAATAATTGTACAACGATCATATTATATGTAACTTCGATAAAATTCAATTTTAAGACTTTTTTAAATTTTAATTTGTCTTAAAGTACCTTAAATCTAAAAAAAAATGGGGTCCCGACAGGACCCCACGTATGTGGTTACGTACGCATTAGTCTGTCATGCACACAAGGGTTAAGAAAGTTCTCGAAATGATGTATGAATAAATTCTTTAATGAGATTTACCAAAGCCTCCTGACAAATTAATTGCACTTCCTCAATTATTCTATGCTGTAACTCGTCCGGTCATTATTAATAATTATGCGGTCATCTAGTATAGCCCACAGATTAGAACTGACCCCAAACGAAAAAATGTATGGTACTTAAATCTGAAGACCATTCAATGAATCCTCTACAATCAGGGAATATTTCGCTTAAACATTTTCTAACGTTAAGGGCATAGTGATGTGGTGATCCATCTTGTTGGAACCAAACGCTTACTGGTAATTCCTCATCTTCTTCAATATTGCAAACAACCTCATCACGTAAAAGATCAAAATATCCCTGTCCAGTTAGTCTACCGTGAATGAAAAAAGGACTAATAATGCGGTTCCTGAAAATACCAACCCAAAGGTTTAATTTCTGCGGATGTTGGGTAGTATTCAATTAGGGATGTCCAGTCCATTCAACTCGTTTAATTACGAACTTTTTGAATCAGCACTTTCCTGAAAGGTGGATTGGACGACATTGGCCAGCAAGATCGCCGAATTTGACCCCTATGAATTTTTACTTATGGGGTTATTTGCAACAAAAGGTTTATTCATATAATCTTCATGATAACATCGACTTATTAAAACAAAAAATTAAGGATGCTGTAAATGAAATTAACCCAATAACCATAGTGAATTATACGATCATTTTAAAGTTAGGATAGAAAAATGTGCAGCTCTTGTAGGAAGTCAAATAGAGTAATTGTAGTTTAATTTCTTTTTTTTTTTGATAAACTGTAAAAATTTTAATTTTAATTTGAAAATTTCTAATCATCCTTTTTTTTTAATATCATGTAATCGTAAATAATAATAAAGATTTTTCCTATTTTCAGCTTGTTTTATCAAAGTAGGACGATCATTCTGAAAATTTACATAACGCCATAACTTTTCATTCTGAACAACTTCTCTAAGTAACACTTTGGCGTAATGTGGAAAAGGTACTTTACCTGAAACGACAATAATTTTTGTTCAACTGCAAATGCCTACTTGATTTTAAAAAATTAAAAGTATACTAAAAATAAGTTTCAGACTTAGCAGGGCGGAATCCCAATACATGAAATTCCAATTATAAAATTGTTGGTCCATTATTCTTTCTAAATATTTCCTGATTTGTCTTCAGAAGTGCCTTTTACTTTACTTTAGTTCCGTTATTCTTTTCAGTAAAGTCCCCAGACTTCATGTATAAAGTTAAACTTTTCTTCAACTTAAATTTACTTAATCTTCGAATAGCGAAAGTAAAATTACTTTTCACCTATATAGACACGAAGTGCTAAAATTTGCACGCCAATTAAGAGAATGCCGGGGACAAAATATAAAATTACAAGTCTGAATCTAATTCCCCCTTTCATTTATTAATTGCTTTAGGTTTATCTACGCTTCAACATCCATGCATTCGTATTGAACAGATTCAAAAAGAATCCGCATTCCCGCCTTGTTATTTCGAAACAAAAGTGCCTCTGAGTTAAACTAAGTTTGAGTTCGTCGTTTTCTCAAATGCAATCGAGTGTGTTTCTTAAACGTTTTCACATCTGTAATTATCCTATTTAGCTCTTCGATATCGTATAGGGGAGTATGGCAATAGTACGAACTATGAAAATGCTGACAGAATTTCGAGGTGTAGTCTCTAGAGGTACACTATACAGAGAGAATACGATGAAGTTAAGAAAATTGCTTTCAGCACTTCCACCGACGACGTTTACTAAGTTCAATTTATACATTCATGGCTGTTATCCTTTGAAATACATCGTCGTCCACGAATAACATCAGCCGGATGATAACTATGTTTTATGCATATGCGTTGACCAGCCGGTAAGAGCTACTAGCTTTTATCAGATACAAGGAATATGTATAAATAATACATTATTCACTCAGAAAGTTACTAAAATTTTTATGAGATACTTGAACAAACTACACATGAAGTCCCTCTTAGTTTGTCTTAATAAATGATGAACAATGTCGTGGCATATTAAACGTGCACCTGCAGATATTCTTAAAATCCATATTTTCGTAGGAAAATAACCAGTAATGAAATAAAAATGAAAAAGTAATATTACTTAAAATAGAAATAAAACTACGGTTCTAATCTTCACTTTTAATCTTTAATCGTAACACAACAATTGCTTCGCCAGCACAGTGGCTTCCTCAGGTGCTTACATCTAAAGAGTACGTTACAAACTAAATTAAAAAATATATATATAAAATCAAGAAGGTTGGTATTATTTTACAGTGTTTTTAAAGAAATCCATGAATTTACACAATTATTGTCGGTATTGAGAAAATGTGGCCCATCTGGTCGGCCCTAACTGTAAATTATAGGGTACTAAACATGTTTACGCATAAAATTTGTTTAATAAACTACATATACATCTGTATTATCGTCTGAACAGATTTTAAGTAAATAAATTTAATAATTTAACTAATGTTTCTGCCGGTCTTCTTATGCTAATTGTATCGCCGTGTCTTTTCAGAAATCTCTTTAGCCATTTTTTTCCTGCAAATTCCTGAAGCAATGAAAACTTATTCGGAATATTATTACATCTCGCTAGCTGAAATGCTCTCGTCAATACAAAAAAGTTTTTTTCCATCTTAAGAATTTAGTTCACAAGTTTAGCTTCTAATTCTTATGATAAAATGGAGGTTCTTCCTAAGATTTCCTTCTTGATATCGTTGATATTATTGTCATTTTTTCAATATTTAAATAACGTGGCCCGAGGTACGTTGTAATGTTTGGCAGCTCTTAAATAGCCCATTGTATGAGTTCGTACTGCTTTTACGGCATTCTTCATATCTTCTTCCTTCCACTTATGCTCTTAAATGTTTTGCTGGGCATTTCTCTGAAACAAGCGGAAGACCTTTACAAAAACGAAGGATTTTAGAAATAGTCTCCTAATGTGTAACATTCCACATTAGGAGACGATTACACAGGCCTGCATAAAATTTGTGATGACGTGATTTTTGTTTGCTAAGCTCAGTTTTTATATAGCAATAACTCATTAAAATACAGGTGGTCTCTACCACCCACAGATTTTTTTTTGCACAAAAGAAAAAGAAAAAAATATAAAAAAAATCTTATAATAGGCGTTTTAATACATTTTAAAATGAATGTACTACTTCAAATTCTAGGTATTAACCCAAAAATGATTTTCTGTTGTGGTTTTAAAGAAATTTGTTAAATAGGCTCTCATTACCCGATATAAATTTTTATTACATGTATTAATTCTAGACAAGATTTCCGGGAATTTTTACCTGCTAAATCCTATTTATTATGCTTTCACTTTATTAGTACTGCGAAGAAGGATTTCAAGTTTATCACTCCAAACAAAATGTATATTTTAATGTCATTTACTTCATTATAGCTCTTAGTGTCGATCAGTAAACAAGTAAAATTAATTTGTCTTTAGTGTTGTGCGTGGTATTTGATAAATAAACATTGCTTAAACATATGTCTAGCCGGTGTTACAAAAACAAACCAGATGATTTCTGTTATATTTGTTGATATTTCGTCTTGAAAAAGTTTAAGAGACCAATTGGTGAATTTGTGAAAATTGCATATTATGCTTATTTCAAAATCAAATTAGGAGATCAAGATAAAGGTTGGGCACCGCACGTTGTTTGTAAGGTCTGTGAAGAAGGTTTAAGACATTGGACTAAATGGAATAGAAAAAGCCTTCCTTTTGGAATACCGATGGTTTGGAGAGAACCGCAAAATCATCATGAAGATTGCTACTTTTGTCTTTGTGTTATTAAGGGGCATAATAGAAAAACTTTGAAACATATTTTGTACCCAAACAATATTAAATCAGCTATCAGACCAGTTCCTCACAGTGATCATGTACCTATACCTATACCCCCCAAAGTACTACAAGAAGATATTGAAACCGGCTCCGTACAGATGGATAGTGATTTTGAACCATCAATCTCAGGTCAAAACCAACCTCAGCTATTTTCACAAGCCGAACTGTATGATTTAGTAAGAGATTTGGGACTTTCAAAAGATCTTTCTGAAGTACTGGGGTCTAGGTTGAAACAAAAAAAAATTGCTTGCCCCAGAAACTACCTACTCTTGGTATAGAAATCGTGAGGCTGGATTTGTAAAATATTTTGCACAAAACGGACCACTCGTGCACTGCCAAGCAATTGCTGATCTACTTACTTCCCTCGGAGCTCCTGAGTACACACCTTCTGACTGGAAACTTTTCAACGACTCTTCAAAAAGGATCCTTAAAGCTGTTTTTTTACATAATGGCAAGGTTTTTGCTTCTGTTCCGGTCGGCCATTCTGTTCATTTAAAGGAAAACTATGAAAATTTACAGGAATTACTTTTAAGAATACAATATGAAAATCACAACTGAGAAGTGTGTGGAGATTTAAAAATTTTAGGCCTTCTCTTGGGTGAGCAGTCTGGATATACTAAATTTTCATGTTTCCTGTGCGAGTGGGATAGCACAAATCGAGAACAGCATTGGATAAAAAGAGACAGGCCACAAAGGGTGACTTTAACACCTGGACCCAAAAATGTAATTCGCGAAAGTCTTATTGACCCTCAAAAAGTGTTACTTTAACCGCTTCACATAAAACTTGGACTTATGAAACAATTTGTTAAGGCATTAAACAAAGAAGGAAATTGTTTTAAATATTTGTGTAAAACATTTCCGACTCTGTCATAGGCAAAATTAAAGGAGGGAATCTTTGTAGGCCCGCAGATTAGGAGCTTGGTGAAAGATCAAGAATTTGAAAATGTGATGGAATATAAGTAAAAACATGCATGGCATGCTTTTAACGAAGTTGTACATAAATTTCTAGGGAATTATAATGACACAAACTATGTTGAGATCGTTGAAAACATGCTGGAAAGATTCAGGATTCTTGGTTGCAATAAGAGCATAAAAATTCACTTTTTACATTCTCATTTGTACAATTTCCCAGAAAACCTTGGGGACGTGGGTGAAGAGCAAGGAGAAATATTTCACCAGGATATTAAAGGGATGGAAAAAAAGATACCAAGGGCGCTGGGACACAAAAATGATGGCCGTTTACTGTTGGACATTGAGAAGAGATCTTCCTTTAGTTGAATATGACAGAAAAACAACCAAACGAAGCTATTCTGAAAAACGAAAACTTTTTTTAAGAAGCATAAAGATTAAATAACTATTTCTAATAGTTTCTATGTGTATATTTTTGTATTTTTTTAAATATAATATAAAACTAGCTTATAAATGAAATAAATCGTGTTTTTTCTATATTTTTTATTTTACTGGTTAGAAAAATAACCGTACGTGATACAAAAAAAAGCAGATTTGAAATCAGCGCTACCCAATTACTAGAAAACAGTTAAAATTTTTAATCAACTTTCAAAGTGTTGAAAAATGCAGGCCTGTGTTATTTTTTATTTCATATCAACATAATCGAAAACAAAATTGTTTATCTGAATTGACTATTGACCATATTTCAAACATGTCAACAGTCTCCTTTACGCACATAAAATATCTTACAGTCAATATCAAAAACAACGGAGATACAACATTTTTATTGGTACGTGAAAAAATGTATACTGTGGCCGAAAGTACGTTTCCTTCGCTGTCATCGAAGAACTGACGTTACTCGTATTATAGCGTTCTACGTCCAAAAACGTTTTAGAAGGAGCGTTTAATGGGCTGGCTTGTAAATATATTGCGTCTACATTTCGTCGTATAGCAGCGTATTTCACACTAGGAACCTATAACATACGAGTATTAAGCGACTCCACTATACTATTATTCGAATCTTGCGATCATTGAAAATCACTTTCTCACTTGTCTCGGATGCCTTTCCACCGAGTCATTTTTTGAAAGTTTAAGAACAAGAAAAAACCATTCAGTATCAGATCTGATGAATATTGTAGATGAGGCAGAAATTCATGTCCTAATTCGACAAATTTAGCCGTCGCCATAACTGATGAATAAGAGGACGCTTTACCCAAGTGGAACAAAACTTTTTCCTCAACAAATGCGGTCGTTTTTTCTTGAGTTAGATACTTATACACTGCTCAACTTTTGAACTGGTGCACTGGTATAGCATGCAGTAAAAGTAAACAACCCTTCGTAGGCGTTAGGCATCACTTCCTATATGATCAGGGCTGTTTTGGAATGCAAACAAATGTCTATCGAATGACATTTGCGACTCCATTGTTGTTTGTTGTTATTATCTGTCATAAGTGGAGTTCCTGAGCTCGCGGACGCTTATACTTTTATCAAGTTTTAAGAGAATTTTTGCTAATTTTTTGAATAAGTTTTAATGCAGAGTGGTTGATTGCATTTTAGGATGCCATTAAGGCGTTTAAGTATTGAAGAGATGAGCCAAGCTATGGGAATGTTTATGAGTGGTGCATCACTAAGAACTGCTGCTGCCCGTTTCAATGTGAGCTACAATGTTATCAGAAGAGTTCCAATGCGTTTTAATGATACTGGATCTGTCCAACATAGATCCGGCGGAAATCGCAGTACAACAGTCAGGTAGGACCGTTTTATTACGGTTTAGTGTCGAAGGAATAGATTTTCTACTGCAAGAACACTCCGAATTCAGTTATTGAATGCAACAGGTACTCAAGTAACCAGTCAAACAATAAGAAGAAGGCTCCATGGGGTAAATTTAAGGTCCAGATCTTCTAAAAAATGCTCATTATTGACGAGAGCCCACAAAAGAAGAAGGCTAGAGTAACAGATAGGGCACATCAACATGCAAATTGGAATGTTGAAGATTGGGGTCGTTGTTTATTCAGTGACGAGACCAGAGTGCGTCTCCATAGCTCAGATGGAAGAGTTAGAGTTTGCAAAAACAGAGGAGAACGCTATATTGAGGACGACGTGACTTACCATCAAGCTTATGGAGGTGGTTCAATTACTGTTTGGGGAGGTATCTCTGCGACTCGTACTGAATTGGTTATGCTTGAAAATGTTACAATGAATAGTGTCAGGTATCTTAATGAGGTATTACAACCTGAAGTGTTGCCATTTGCTAATGAAATAAGCGATGGTTTTGTGTTTGTTGATGATAACGCGCGTCCTCATAGAACAAGGCAAATCAACGCATTTTTTGAAGAGAACAATATTACGCACATGGATTGGCCAGCGAACTCTCCAGATCTTAATCCCATAGAGAACGTTGCCACCAACGCGGCGTAAAATTAATAGTGTGGCGAGTGATAAGGAGTGATCGCTCGCTGATCCTCTCTGGTCTGAACCTACCTGTTGATGTTATGTCCCCAGGAAGGTCTCTGCCGGCTAACTCTCTTGTTTCGGAGAACGTCGCGGATTCAAGGCCGCGAGATGGAATATGGACGCCACCGTTATTATCCACCTGCAGAGATAACGCTATAACGGGAGCAGGCGGGACCTGGTAGCTCCAACTTACACCAGAGGGTCAGCCCCCTATCACTCGTTGTAAAGCAAGAAACTTTGTTATACTCAAAAGCTAGTGGGAAGGGATGAGATCGAAACACAGTCAACAATTCTACAAATTTATTGTATACACCTAGCGATAAATTAAACAATATAATAAAACGGCGGTGCCAACACTACCAATAATTTTGCCAGACACAGTCGCTTTCTCAAGACACAAAACGTTTTAAAAATAAAGGGTGAAGCCCTGTTCAATAATACATTATGAAAGCAAAAAAAGTTATGAGTAAATTGGATACAGTCCGAAAACTAAAATTCTCCCCCCCCTATAAGTATATCGAGAGGCGAGAGGGGTTAACCCTAAATTATCCCTCCAGGTTAATGATAATTTGATTCAACATTCAGGATTGAAGGAAGACTAAAAGACGTTAACGCGAAAAATTCTAGAAAAACAAAATCTCAAGTTATACGGCAGGTTACCTTTAAACAAAATCCAAGGTTAAGCCTTGTTTGCAATTATAGAAATAGTAAGTAAAAATACCGAACGTGAAAATCAAATCACCCAGAAAGTAACTTTTGGAGTACCCCCTGTATAACAGGTGTGCAAAATTCAGATATATTTAAAAGTTTGAAGAATTTATTTAACAAAAGTAAACATCTAGAATACCAATTCCGTATACGTAATTTGAATTCTGTACAGTATATATCAAACATGTATAGTAAAATTTACAAATAGATCTATGATTATAAGGTATCGTAACAAACAATAAAAGTACCGATCTGAAGGATTTGGCCTCGATTACGACACTAAATTTTAAGCAGGTGATCAACAGTGAAGCTGTCGGTCTTCTGGAACTAATATTAGGTTTCTGTACCAAAACCGGGGTTAATTGAGATCATCAACGGGTTTATTATTTAAATAGACTCGATAGTCACAGTAAGACAAACTTGTTATTGGGAAAAGTTCCCTTCTAAATGATCTGAATAAACTGAATAAATCTATCACTCAAGGTGAGTGTCTTAAAAGAGAATAACAGCTTGATTTGTATTTTAAATTTAGAAAATTACTAAACGTTATACGTTACTTGTTTGAACTAATAAAATAGGACAGCAAGAAATGAAAGGCAACACCTACTTTATCTGGGTTTCACTATCGGTAAACATCCCTTCCAAATATTATTATCGATCACAATTGCAAAACAATACATTAATTTTCCCAGCGATCCTCACAACGACGCCATTTTGGGAAACCAAGATGGAAGATCCGCGTCCTTCCTCCTATTCCGAAAGGGTCTCGCAAAAATTATGTGCCCCAAAATTCTCAGGATGCGGACGGCTTAAGGGAGCTCCAGAACTGCGTCGGAATAATTCGAACAGCCAAAATTATGCCCCAAAACACACAGGTTATAATTTCCGGAGGGACGCCTATCGCCTCACAAATGAAATCCAATAAATTCTCCGAAATACAGAGAATTCCACGTTAATATCAACGTTAAAAGAATCCTGTAAGTTCAAAATGGGATATAGTAATAATATTAAGAGGATTTCCATACCTTTTACCGCAAAGATCAGGTTTCTAAACCAATCGTGCCACAATCACGACACAGCGCTTAAGGGAGATTAAGTCTTAATGGCGGCCGTAACGTTTTTGATGAAGATGCCGGATACACGTCATCGTAATTTTGGAAGTTCAAGAAGAAAGGGAATTTAGTTTTCGAAATCTCGAGAATGATTTCAAATCGCATAATGTGTCGAATTAAAACTAAAACGTATAACAATATAATGACCAGAAACGAATAATTCATTTAGGAGTCGGCAAGTGAGATTCCTGTCGCAGAAGGCGAACATCGAAAAGGAGATGGCGCAATAAGCGGTGAAATTATAATTAAATTAGCAATAATTTTTAAAAGAGCAATATTAACAAAAGAAGATGCGTTTAGATGATCTATAATTCGTAACACAAAATTCCTATAAAATCATTTGACATTCGGTAAGGCATTAAGCGAGTTATCAGTGTAAATCTTGCGATCATTTCGGAAAAGGGTATTTAAAAGATGGCCGCATGCTTAAAACATAGGCTTCCAGAATGAATTGAATGAATGTAAAGGGTTGACAATATTGTAGTTGAAGGGTTTTAACTGTTCGATATATGGAGTTTAAAGCAAATTAAATAACATAGAAGAAATTTATTTAGAAGATAAAGCTACGAGGGTTTTAAGAGTAATAATAGAGAAAACTTGCACCAGATAAAGGTCGTATGCAGGAAAGTGCATTTGTATGCGTAACAACGTATGGGATTACCTGAAGAGGTTGATAAGATCACGAGGAGTGGATCCAAACAATCAACATCAGCTCCGAACTGCCGTTTTCCAAGAATAGCAAAATATTCCTCAGCATTACACTCGGAATTTGATTTCCAACATGCCAAGACGTTGCCAGGAGGTCATCAGAGCTAGAGGAGGTCCCACGCATTATTAATCTTTAAGTGTTTTGTTATCGTTTCTTTCCAAATCAAACTTTTCTGTAATACTAAAATGAAGATTTTGCTATTTTTCTATTAAAACATTTGAAATTCGTAATTTAAGTTTTATTCTTTTAATTCTGCTCCTTAAAAGTGTTTCCCAGAACCATATACTATCAATTAAGCAAGAAAGTATTGCTCAAAAAGTAGTAAATTGTTATTTATATATGTTCTTGTAAGTGTACCAGTTCAAAAGTTGAGCAGTGTTTAATAAAATGATGCAATAATATACATAATTAAATCAAAATATACATGGATAAAAGACATTATTATATTTTGTGCCATCTCTCGTTTAATACACCAAAAATTAAAAAAATTAGAATAAAATATTTAAATTATGATATAATAAGCTCCAGTGTATAATTCGTTTAATAAGAAAAAAGCAATGAGGCAATAATTTGTCGGTCCCGTACCCGACAATATTGTATTAAAACACATTAGTTTAAAATTTATATAGCAAAAACTTCAATGTATTATATATCCGTCCTACAGAAAATAATACTGAAAAGTGGGAAAAGTATAAGTAACGACCGAATTTCATACAATGGAACCGTAAAAATAAAAAAGCTCGTTTGTTTCTGTAGATACGATGACCGAGATTTAATGGGAATTGTTCCTAAGAAAGAGTGTAGCAGGAAACAATTGCCGGGAATTTCAATTGCCCAGGACAATTACGTCGTCACTATATGTTTATAGACGGTTTTCGAGTTGCAATTATCGTAACATTAAAGAATTTCTATTTGCCCTCCTAGATTTCTAAAATTATCAACAAGCATACTTCATCGTTACAAGTTATTATGAACATGTACAGTATGACACAAAATAAAGTATACCGAATCTTAAAAATATATTTATAGTGTTACATAATTTGGTATAATAAAGAAATTTCAATTATTGGTATGTTTGAGATGCTCTCCTTACACTTGAAGACAATTTTCGTATCTCTCCCGCAAGTTTCTGAACATTCCCCTGCCCCTGATAGTAGAAAATGGTACTTCAGCCAACACTTGCCGAATTTTGTTTTACAATTCCTCAATATTCTGGGGCACTGGATCCCGGTAGATCTTCTGTTTAAGGATTCTCCATAACAAAATAGGCGTACCGGAAGGTGTGCCTGGTAAGGCAAATTAGAGCTTGTTAAAAAGTATTATATTTACATTAAAAAGTTAGTTGTGTGAATCAACTTGATTTGAAATTAAAGGCTTATTAAAATTCCAATACTATTGTCCAATGACTATGAGGAGGATCTGCTGTTGACAACGTAACGGTAACGCAGGTGTCCTTAGGCCAGCTCAGCGAGGACAGAAACCTCGCGTAGAGCAAAAGGGCAAAGCCTGGCTTGATCCCGATGTTCAGTACGCATAGGGACTGCGAAAGCACGGCCTATCGATCCTTTTGGCTTGAAGAGTTTTCAGCAAGAGGTGTCAGAAAAGTTACCACAGGGATAACTGGCTTGTGGCGGCCAAGCGTTCATAGCGACGTCGCTTTTTGATCCTTCGATGTCGGCTCTTCCTGTCATTGCGAATTTTTTACGAACTTTTTAGTTCACACAATTGTCCACAAATTTTAAAAAGTGCTTTTGGCCAAATTTCATAAAAACGCATCAGGAAGTGTAAGATCTGGCGAGTTTGAGGGAAACCGATAATGATGAGACGTCCAGGAAAACACCTTTGCAGAAGGAGCAAAGTTTCCCTAGCAAATTGCGCAGTAAAATCGTCTTTCTGAAACAACTGAGATCCAATACGTAAATTTCTCGCACGGCGAAACTGCCTTAGGTGCTCGAAAAAGGAGTCACAATTTTTTACCAGTACCTCTGCTGGTTAACTGTTGCACGCCACAATGTTCATCCCCCACAACGTACGGGTCAATTATTCCATGCCCAGAAACAGCACACCACACGATTACTTTTTGGGGGTAATGAGACCTTTCAACAAATTCCTGCGGCTTCTCAAAACCTACATATCGGGTTGTTTGCTTGTTGATAAATCCTGATAACAATACATGTGATTCATCACTGAACCAAATGTTTGAAATAAAGTTTTCATTTTCGTATTCCACAGCTAACGTTCTGGCGCAAAATACTACTCTCTCTCTTTTGTCAGCTTGACGTAATCCGTTAACGACTTGTATACGGTAGGAATAGCCCACTAATTCCGTTGCAGCGCGTTTTACAGATGATCTACCCAAATTAAGCTCTTTGCTATTCGGCCCTGGCCTTTTTTAGGAGACTGTAAAACCTTGTCGAAAATCTGATCCATATTCTCTTTGTTTCTGGAACTTTTCTTTCTACCTAAGTGACATTTCCAATGAGATAACAGAGAACCCGCGATTCTAAATTTTCGTACCAACAATAGTATAGAGCGCTTTGTTAGTGGACGTTTTTCGAAATCTTCCACGAAGCAAGCTAATACAAATTGCAAACATTTCGCCCTATTCCGTATGACTTAATTAGATGGTTTGCGAATGTTATTACAGAAAGGCATACATTTGGTCATCATAAAATATTGCATTTGGCCGAGAAGGGCCGTAAATTAAATCTTTTAGAGTCACTTGAAATTTTTAAAAGCGGAAACAACACAATAGATATTGTTCTCGACGACCAGTTGGATCTTATATATACACCAATTCCAATGTTGTATATAATAGTTAAGTATATAGTAGTTATTTTAAATAACATCATAAACCACCCCCCATATATTTTTGTGGCATTTATAACATCTATGTAGGCCTGTAAATTTTGCAATTTGATAATGACATTGTATGTCGAAACCGCGGTCACTATTACATGTGAATAAAGTGGTATAACAAAGTTATTGTTTTATTTTATTTTATTATTTTCAAAATGAATTACCACAAAGTTACGGCTACCAGTATTAATTTCCTTAAAGAAACCAGTGCAGTGCAACAAGTCAATTTCTACTTCAAGTTACGGGTGAAACACAGGATGGCAGTACAAAATATATGGTTTAATCAACAATGCTTACGAAGAAATTTAACGCCGAATTATGTACAGCTGAGAACCAGAACACACACCATATCCTCTAAAAAAGCGATCAATGCCGCGAAGAGAATTTGGATTAAACAAGAATCCAAATTTTGGTCCCACCGCAGAGACACTCTTCTGATTTACATTAAGGTATTACATTCAGAACTATCGTTTAAGTTACACAACATTGAATTCGATTTATTAGATGACCACATTAGATAACAAGTTAGTGAAATTATTCATAAGAAACGACTGATTCAAAACAGGACGTTAGAGTCTCTACCAAACCTACACAATACACCCCTAGTTAACAATACTTTCAGTAATGTTCAGTTTTACCCTAGAGTCATTAATCTCACGAATGTTAACTTCTCAGACAATGAACTTAGCTTATTAAATAAAGGTCCTAAATATGCACCACAAATCCATTGTAACAAACAAAAAGAAATTCTAGCAATAGAAACAGAACTGGCATTTGCAAATAACAATCAAATTAGCAGTATCTTAGGTAAAGCCAAAGTTACAAATATTCTGAAAAACAACTCAACATCTCCCAATAATCAGTCAAACAGACGAGCATTGCAAAGTATTAATCACAAAGTCATAGAAAACAACTTCACGATAACAAAAGCAGATAAAAGAAATTCGTCTGTAATATTAACTAAAGGTGATTATGAAAATAAAGTTAAGAAATTTGTAGACGACAATACTATCATACAATTGAAAAAGGACCCCACTAAACAGTATCAGGCAGAAATTAAAGAATGTGTCAAAAATTGTAATGCAGTAATCTCAAACACAGATAAGTACAAACTTTTCCATATGAATTCTTCCCCCCCTAAATTATACGGTTACACAGATAAGTACAAACTTTTCCATATGAATTCTTCCCCCCCTAAATTATACGGTTTAGTAAAAATTCACAAAGGGGAAGCACCCATCAGACCAGTTGTTTCGTTTATTTCTTGCCCCAATAAAAAATTTGCCGAAAAATTAAACATAATAATTAGACAATATACCGAATTTACAGATAGCTCTTCCATAAAAAACGCAATACAGTTAACAGCTAAATTAAAAGATTGTAATATACAAAAGACAAAAATCCTGGTATCATTTGATGTTTCCAACATGTTTTCAAAAATACCACATAAGGAATGCTTTAGGTTAATAGAAAACATATTAGTAAAGAAAAATACAAACCCGGTTGTTATACACGAAATCATATCTCTAATGGAGTTAGTCACCAACCAAAGTTACTTTACATTTAACAACAAATTCTACAAACGAACAGAATGGCAATGGGCTCACCTCTAAGTCCTCTATTAGCTGAAATTTTCATGAAGCATATTACAGAAAAAATTCTTTCATCACAACTAGGTAAAAAACATATTAAATTTTGGTATCGGTATGTAGACGACATCCTAGCTTGCTTTAAGGGTACTCATAGACAACTACAAACATTTCTGAACTACATAAATTCAGTCCATTCTAATATCAATTTTACAGTAGAAATAGAAGAGAATAACAGTATTAACTTCCTGGATTTAAAATTAAACAAATTAGATCAGAGCTTAAAATTTGATATATATCGTAAACCTAGTTTCACTGATTGCATTATTCCCAAAGATTCACTACACCCTAAGACACACAAACATTCATTTTTTAATTCTATGATACATAGAGCATTAAATATTCCTTTGTCTAATGAATCCTTTGTTCGTGAAATCAATACTATAAAACAAATAGCGGTAAACAACAGTTATAAAAGTAGCGTAATTGACAGTATACTAAAGAAAAAACAGTTACAAGTGGCCCTTAGTTTAGTATATCCTAAAGATAGTGCTAATTTGAAACAATTTGTCTCGTTAACTTACTTCGGTAAAATAAGCGAGCAAATTCGAAATATAATTTCAAAAAATAATAGTAATGTTAGTATAGCTTACAAACCATATGTAAGAACAAGTAATTTCATTTTTAACGCAAAACCTAAAACAGATATCAATAATAAATCAGGAGTGTACAAATTATATTGTAATGATTGTAAAAGTGTATATATAGGTCAGACTGGTCGAAGTTTTATTATACGGGTAAAAGAACACATGAGGTCATATAAACTAAAGAAGACAGATTCAACATTCGCAAACCATCTTATTACAGAAAGGCATACATTTGGTCATCATAAAATATTGCATTTGGCCGAGAAAGGTCGTAAATTAAATCTTTTAGAGTCACTTGAATTTTTTAAAAGCGGAAACAACACAATAGATATTGTTCTTAACGACCAGTTGGATCTTATATATACACCTCTTTTCCAATGTTGTATATAATAGTTAAGTATATAGTAGTAATTTTAAATAACATCATAAACCACCCCCATATATTTTTGTGTCATTTATAAGATCTATGTAGGCCTGTAACTTTTGCAGTTTGATAATGACATTGTATGTCGAAACCGCGGTCACTATTACATGTGAATAAAGTGGTATAACAAAGTTATTGTTTTATTTTATTTTATTATTTTCATAAACAAATATTTATAAAACAATATAATTTATGGTCTTTTAATCGTAATGTACTTTTTCGCCCTAATTCACCTTTAACTTCGTTATTTTCCCAAATCGTTTCCTCCAAGTTCATCAGCGATTCAAATTGCAATAAAACGATACCGACATAAATTCGGAAACAAAAAAGGAAGTGTTATATTGGCACATTCCCATGGTTTTTATCTTTTAACCTATACGTATCAGATTTTATTAACGTATTTTACTTTCCAATAAACACAGATTGATTCACTCGTAACACGTCTCTCTTTTATGAGATCTTCTTGATAAAAGATTCGATGTATCTGTGCTTTTTGCACGATACACGATTCCAGTTTTAAATTTTCTATCTACGGATACGTATACAGATACATAGATATACGTAGACGATGCTGCGAATGTGAGAAAGTTTTCTACGCCCTATCTAGTTCCTTTTCATTTCGAATCATTCCAAAATCTGTTTTTGTTTGTTATGCTTGCGCATGTTATATATATAAATATATATATATATATATATATATATATATATATATATATATATATATATATATACATATATATATTCATACGTGGCGTTCTTTCGCCACGCTTACTATGTATGTGAGGTCTATTTCAGATAAGTGTGGTGTGTTTATTTGAAATACGACTACGTCTTCAGCACGAGAAGTTTCATATTTATTGCGCCTTTTGTCGACTGTAATAAAAAAAAAAACGGTGTGGAAGTTTGAGCAGAAGAGCACGTTATTTAGATTAAATGCGAAATTGCTTAGTCCATCTCATATTTTAAGCCGTGTATCTCTCATTGCTTGCTCTTAATGGGCACATTTGTGGCAAAATATAATTAATAAAATCACTGCATAATGGCTATAAGAAAAGCATAAATTAAACAAAAAATTAAACCTGATTTATCGAAGAATTACCCATACAGAAGATAATTACTTGAACCGAGAGAAAAGGAACTACAGGCTGGCCCAAAATGACCGAAGGGGTTTGAGATCATTATAACTTAAAATTGTATTTAGTTTCGACCTAAAAGTTTGATGTTAAATCATCCTTATTTATTTAATTGAAACCAAAGCAGAGGTATGCCACTGTTAATGGCACTACTGAGAAATTCTCCAATTAAAGAAATATGAGATTCAAGAATAAGCTTCTAACTTAATTCTTTAGCAGTGCAACCCTTTAATTTTTTTAAAATTTTAAATACAGTATATTAATGGAGAATATTTTTAATTTAATTATGAAAAATTATATCTCGCAAGTGGTGGCCATTTTCTGCTTCGCATATTCGTGCTCTTTCCAAAACATTTTCCATAACCTTTCGCAAAACTTCAGGTGTTATGTTGTTGATTTCGTCGCGTATATTATTTTTTAATTGCTGTATGGTTCGAGGCTTATTAATATAGACTTTTCCTTTCAAATAACCCCAAAGGAAACAGTCTGAAGCGGTTAAATACGGTGAACGCGGAGGCCAATAAAATCGCTTGTACGGGAAATAATTCGTTCACCAAAGATGTCGCGTATAGGAGCCATTGTGTCCCTCGCAGTGTGCGCTGTGGCTCCATCCTGTTGAAACCATACTTGCGGATGGTTTTCCACGTCTGACCTTAAAAAATTTTCCAACATTGTCCAATATCTAACACCAGTGATGTGATGGCTTCGTCGCTCATAATTAAATTATGAATAAAATCATGATTTTCTTCTGCTTTTTGACGAAAATAAATTACATAATCAAGTCGTTGCTGGTAATCTGTCGATTTCAATTGTTGGACAAGCTGAATTTTGTATGGAAACATTCTTATTGTATGCAAAACTCTCTGCAGCGACCCTCTTGAGAGGCCAAGTTGTGTCGAACGTCTCCTGGTTGATGTTTCTCCATCTTCCCGAATACTCTCCTGTACCCGTTCAATATTGTCATCCGTGTGCACCGTTCGTCGTCTGCCGGCACCAGGAAGGTTCCTTACTGCTCCTTGTTCTCGAGAATTTGCAACCAGACGGTTTATTGTTGACTCTGAGGGTCCAACCCGCACATTAAAATAACGACGATATGCACGCTGAGTCAAAACAATGGATCGTTGATTTGAGAAATAAAGTTCAATGATTTTGGCACGTCGATCAATTGTATACTGTTCCATTTTAAATTCCCCAAGTCTTCTTTACAAAATACTGAAAACAAAAAAAAAATTATAATAAAAAAGTTATAAGGAATTAAAACCCCTTCGGTCATTTTGTGCCACCCTGTATAACACAGTTTGGTTTTCTTATACACCAATACATCTAGTTTATGTCTTTTGTAATGCTGATTCTGAATCTTATTTAAAATTTGCTCCAATATGTCAAGATTTTAAGATATTTTCTTAAATAGTTTTTTTCAAAAAACGCATTAAATTTTACAACATTTCACAGTTACTTTGTAACGAAGTTCGCTCTCAAACTTAAGATTATTTGCGAATGTTTGCGCTTGTTAATTCAATCGGAATTAAAAGCGCAAAATAGTCTTAAGTTTGGATAGCGGTGTATATTTGTGTAAATATATTTATTAAGAATATTGCGTAATTGTACTTGGCTCGTACGCTTGCTTCGTGTGAACACGAAAATATCCGACCCCTTTTTAATGTTCACGCCGCCGGGGATATATTCCACTCTATATGCATAGAAGTGGAACCCCTTCCAATAAGGACCGTTTTTGTTCAATATTTTCTATATAAAAGGCCCAAAATTACACAGAAAATCCTCGCTTATTCTCACTGCGATCTCTGTTCCAGCAGTATTGTACAGGGTGGCCCAAAATAACCGAAGGGGTTTTAATTCCTTATAACTTTTTTATTATTATTATTTTTTTTTTTTCAGTATTTTGTAAAGAAGACTTGGGGAATTTAAAATGGAACAGTACACAATTGAACAACGTTCCAAAATCGTTGAACTTTATTTCTCAAATCAACGATCCATTGTTTTGACTCAGCGTGCATATCGTCGTTATTTTAATGTGCGGGTTGGACCCTCAGAGTCAACAATAAACCGTCTGGTTGCAAATTTTCGAGAACAAGGGGCAGTAAGGAACCCTCCTGGTGCCGGCAGACGACGAACGGCGCACACGGATGACAATATTGAACGGGTACAGGAGGGTATTCGGGAAGATGGAGAAACATCAACCAGGAGACGTTCGATACAACTTGACCTCTCAAGAGGGTCGCTGCAGAGAATTTTGCATACAATAAGAATGTTTCCATACAAAATTCAGCTTGTCCAACAATTGAAATCGACAGATTACCAGCAACGACTTGATTATGCAATTTATTTTCGTCAAAAAGCAGAAGAAAATCATGATTTTATTCATAATTTATTTATTATTTATTTATTAATTATGAGCGACGAAGCCCATTTCCAATTAAATGGGTTCGTTAATAGGCAAAACTGCAGGATATGGACTACGGAAAATCCAAGAGTAGTTCAACAGCGAGAATTACACCCACTTAAGTGTACCGTTTGGTGCGGTGTTTCGTCGGAAAGGATAATTGGCCCATATTTTTTTGAAAATGAACACGGTGTCGCCGTTTCCATCACTGGTGTTAGATATCGGACAATGTTGGAAAATTTTTTAAGGCCAGCCGTGGAAAACCATCCGCAAGTATGGCTCCAACAGGATGGAGCCACAGCGCACACTGCGAGGGACACAACGGCTCTTTTGCGCGACATCTTTGTTGAACGAATTATTTCCCGTACAAGCGATTTTAATTGGCCTCCGCGTTCCCCGGATTTAACCGCTTCGGACTGTTTCCTTTGGGGTTATTTGAAAGGAAAAGTCTATATTAATAAGCCTCGAACCATACAGCAATTAAAAAATAATATACGCGACGAAATCAACAACATAACACCTGAAGTTTTGCGAAAGGTTATGGAAAATGTTTTGGAAAGAGCACGAATATGCGAAGCAGAAAATGGCCACCACTTGCGAGATATAATTTTTCATAATTAAATTAAAAATATTCTACATTAATGTACTGTATTTAAAATTTAAAAAAATTAAGAATTATGTCTTAAATAAGAAGTTATAATGAACTCAAACCCCTTCGGTCATTTTGGGTCACCTGTATTAAAATGCTATTTTATTTTGCTCGTAATTTGCTCCACTCGCTTTGCTCGTGTCGCAAACCTTACTCGCAAAATAAAATTGCATTTTTAACACTTGTATTGTAAATAATTATTTATCATTTTTTTAAATAAAAAATGTAAAGTTTTCATTTTGTATTAAATGTAAAGCGTGTATATTTTAGTTTTTAATTATTTTATTTTTTAAAATAAATATTTCAAATACTAAATTTGGATTTTCAATATAACTCCTATTTACATCAGTGCGACAGATATTTCCAAAGAAATATTTTTGACGTTTCTTCAACTAAATAAAAATTGGGCTTATATTTGATACCACGATAATAGTTATGTTAGCCCAAATAAGCGATAGTAGTTGAGGGTTAAAAAAAAACAGAAGTTACTCAAACATTATTTAAAGATATATAAACAAAGTTAGCATTTATGTTTTCATTTGTTCAGAACGATGTTGTAAATATTAAATTCTTCATCATCAAATAGATCATTGTTATTATTTATAAAATGTACCATTTGTCTTGCAATATTATTTTTGAGACTTTCTGTTTATCTTCAATTTTATCTTTTCTTATTAGTCTACCTCGATGCTGTTACATTTTTCAATTACCCTGAGCATACAATAAATGTTTATACGTACATATTCATACCTCAATATGCCACAAATGAATTTAAATTTTTAAAATCGCCTGCGGGAACCGAAAAAAATTCCACATTGGAAAGAATGTTGATTTAGATACCCTTTTATCATTTCAATTAAAGAACACGTGAAGGAGATCAAATACATATTTATTTATTAGTAGAAGTTACAAATTAAATCTATATCGCATTTTTCTTATATTTGTCCAACGTGTGGGATCATACTTAATGTCGCTTACCTACATTACTCTTTTTTCTTTGAAAAGTTAAATATAAAAGCTTAACTTTTGCAAGTGGGACACAAACGCAACTTTCCCCCTAATAAAGGCATCCACTTGAAACTTTCCACTTCCTTTATTATCATTTAGAGTGATGCCTTATGATTTGCCTAAGCACTATGGCAACGTGAAAGGGTCATAAGTACAGTAAGGGAAATGTCCTTGTCAATTCTGAAAATAGAGAATTTCATGAAAAGTAGGAATGAAAATTAAATTTTGTAAATAAAATTGCTAGCGAATCTTCCAACTTTTACATTTAAATAAAACAAAAATAGTATTATTATACACAAGCCATTCAAATATGAATGTGTGGTTAACATTAATAACAACATGCTTTGTTTCAACATAAAAATTATTTCTCATTACTTACAAACAAATATTGTAAATGTATTCGAAACTATAAAAATGATTGTACAATGTGATAAAATAAAAAGTTATTAAAAAAAGTTCCACTTTATGCTAATATATATTTTTAAATATAAGATTACGTGTGAGTTTAGGCAACAAAATAATACAAATTTATTAGTTATTTTCTGTATTCCTTGTAAATAGTATGTGCTTGTAATTGCAAGTTAGATATATTTTGTATATGCCTGTGATACTTTCACATTATTATAAATATAGAAGTGTCCCGTATCGCTATGTTCAAATTTTAGGAGTGTAATGTAGACTTCATTTCAAGTAACAAAAACGCAAAACTTGTATATCCATTTTTATTTGTTTCAATGTTACAAATCTACAAATGTGATTGTCAGATCATGAAAAAAAATGTAATCCTACAGTCAATGCAATTTGATTTTATTTAAAAAAAATTTATACGATTCAATAACAGGCCTGTGATTGTTAACGTCGCATAATAAAATGTTATCCTAAAATAAATAAACACGTGTAGTACACGTGAAACAAATGTTCAGATGACTGTCAACGTTGCATTTTTTAATAAAAGATTACATTACGTTTCAGTTCATACAACAGCTTATTAGTGGACACGTTTTCTTTATGCAAAAATGCCTTAACGATTTTCTTCTCAAGAGTATGCGGACATGCATTTTGTGTATGGCTACTGTACCGGCAGTGCATGTCAAGCAGTTATTGAATACCGACATCGGTTTCCCAATAGGCGCATTCCTCATTACAGAACGTTTCTGGAAGTACACAGACAATTTCGAGAATACGGACTGCGTGATTATCTTTTCGACCCAGGAGTAAATTTGCCAGCAAACTTAAAGGAAGAAGCAGTAGCTATTGTTACAAGTGTTACAGTGTTCGTCGAATCGCAAGACAACTAGTAGTGCCACGAACGACAGTTTGGCGAATTTTAAAACGTGAAGGCTTATATCCATATCACTATCGCAGGGGACACGGTTTGCTTGAGGCAGACAACTATGCTCGTCTAGTTTATTCTATATATATAAGACAGTCGCGGCTTCATTTTAATTTCTGCAGAACAGTCCTCTCTGGACAGATGAATCTACGTTCACGAGAAGTGGTGTTACAAATCTGAGAAACCTGCACAGGTGGTCATCAGTAAGTCCCAAAGCTATACGCCAATCTAAATTTCAATATGAATTTTCTATTAACGTTTAGGCGGCCCTAATCGATGACTTGTTGATTGGTCCTGTCGTTTTTCCTGGGAGGTTAAATGCGGACAATTACCTTCAATTTCTTATTGACGAACTGCCAGGTCTTTTAGAGGATGTCCCACTGAATGTTCGACGAGACATGTGGTTTCACATGGATGGGGCACCACCACATTTCTTCCGAAATTGGGTTAACGTCAATTATCCAAGATGGATTGGTCGAGGTGGTCCTATTGCATGGCCACCCAGATCACCCAGATTTTAAATATTCTAAAATGTTGTCTATACAGTCATCATGGAAAACCTTCTCGCTTTTTTGCAAATAAATATAATTACATAAAACGTTTTAAAAATGTTTGTGGATGTTTTAAATTGTTATAATCACAACAACTTATTGTATATTGAAAAGAAAAAGAAAATATAAGTACATCAAACTTACCTCGTAGATGTTACAATTATATTAATTATACTATATTTATAAATAGATATCTGTATATATATATATATATATATATATATATATATATATACAAGGTGTGTATAAATTGTCGCAAAAGCTACACGTAGCGACATTCTTCGTTCGGTTCTGAATAAAAAGTCTTAATGTTAAAATGTCGTATCATGCTTCGTAAATTCGTAAATGTCAAAATTTGACAGTAATGATTTTGATTGAACTCACTTTGAAATACAAACTTATTGTTCTACAACGTTGCCAAATGTGTTTTTCGTGGAAGTACGTTAATGAATAAATGTTTAAAACAAGCTTTTAAATCAAAAGAAAACGTTTACGAAATAATACTAGTAAAATTTTTTTCTTTAAACTAAATTGCATCTATCTCTATTAACAGATATCGAAGAGCAAAGGTTAGTTACGCACTAAAAGTCTGAACTTCAAGAATCCCGTGAAAACAAACGAAGCATGATACGACATTTTAACATTATGATTTTTTATTCAGAACCAAATGAAGAACGTCGCTGCGTGTAGCTTTTGCGACAATTTATACACACGTTATATATATATCTATATAGATACACAGCCTTTGACTAAATCTATTTCACTATGATTTACGAAATAAAATGAAACAAATAAGAGTAGTACAAAATAGAAACTAATGCTATAGTAAATATTACGTCGTACAATTCAAAGAAATACCACCACAACCTAACTTTGCATTTTCACTGCGCACACCAATTTTTCTAGCAACCGACACACTTTATGTGCGACCTCTATGGATAATCTTAACATCCCGAAGAACTCGTCCGCCATAACAGTTCCACTTCGGGATAGGTTAGCTTACACCCCGTGACTGAACGATATTGCACTGGATAGCTGCATAAACATGTCAAGACTTGTCTATCACCAATAGCATTGCCTATAAGTTCTGCGTAATTTAATTAGAGCACAGTTCTCAGAACTTTGGAAACATCCCTCGTATATATAGAGAATCAGAAAGCCAAGACTTCGAAATAACAAAATGAACTTTTAATACACGTACGTAGGAGATATCAAATTGCACAAAATACCAGCCGGTAGATTAGTATAGAAGCGAAAGAACGAATAATAGTAAAAAAGTAATTGAAAATCATTTCACGAGAAAGAGGAGATCTAAGGAGGTAGTCGCAAATAGACGGATTTATTATATGAGAACGTACATGGAACATATAATTTTATATATTTCCTTTTGGTATCTATTTACGTCACCACAAAGAGAGTGGATGTAGTTATTATTTTTTAATTCGCATTGTTTGGTAACTCGGTTCCCTTAATTAGTTCTAGATGGCAATTAAGATACCTGCACGGGAGACCAGAAAAAGGATTTCTTGAAAACAGAATTGTGAAAATAAAGTAAAAATGAAACGAAAAATAAAAATAAATAAAAACAGATAAAAAGCAGACTAACAAAAGACTAAGGAAAAGACGCTCGTGTCTCTTTATCGCCTCTTTTTTAATTCGGTTTTGCCCTCTGTTTCGAATTGACGAAACGGAAGAAACCGACTGCCGAGTGTCAAAATTCAATTAATAAAACGTCTTCCTTGAGGGATTTGAATCAGTTTTACTTAATTATGATTTATTTTCTTCTACGCGAGTTTTCTCCGAAGAGTTGGGAAAAAACAAGTGAGCTGATTTGAAGGGGTTAAGGACGTTAATTGGAAAAATTATGAAAACAATATTATCAACGTTGAATCGAAAATAACCTGATACGATTAATATTTACGGTGTTTGTTTAATTCTATATAGATATGGTTATGTATTTTTTCCTCACATCGAATATTTAAAATTTGTATGCCAGGAAATTAACACGCGCTAATTAACTTAAATATAACTTAATATACTAAAACTAGTGATAATTAAGCAAATAAAAGGTAAAAACATTTTGAATAATATCAAGATATTATTAAAAATCGAGTCTGGAGAGCATAATACGAGGAACACGCTATATATTTTGAGATTTCACGAAACTAGGGAAGTTAGAGCTGGCAACACTGCATTTCCAAATAACGCCATGCTTAAGTAATAAACTCTGACTGTCAGTTGAGTCGCTGCTGTCATACAGCAAACGTGGTAGATACGATTTGTCATCAAAGCATGAACTTGTCAAGAGAACATGTACGCACAATGCTCGACTACGATTTTTACGTCGGTAAGTCTTGAACGATTGCAACTCGCATTTGGTGATGAAAGTCCTTCACGTGTAACTGTGTTTCGCTGGTATAGCAAATTTAAAAGAGGACGGATGTCGCTTGGTGATGAGGACCGTGCTGGCAGGCCCTGTTCTTCAGCTACCGCTGGAAACATTGAGAGAGTGAGACCTATGATCGACGTAACTCATGGTGTTGGATCCGCAACAGTAAATTCAATTTTACATGACCATCTTCGGATGTAAAAAATTGTTACTCGTTGGGTGCCACTCACGCTTAACGATTTCCAAAAAGCAAAGCGAATGAGAATTGCTCGGGAAACGTTAGAAATGTTAAATAATAATGGACATCGCATCAAAAATAGTAACAGGTGATGAAAGTTACATCCCATTTTACGATATTCCTACCCGCCGCGAGAGCCTTGTGTGGATCCACGAAAATGTTCCAACACCAACAATGGCCAACAAGCAAAGGGCTGTCAAGAAAGTTATGTACGCAGTTTTCTTCCGTAGTACCGGATTAGTAAAAGCAATCAAGCTGGAAAATCAACGTACAATCACAGCAAACTGGTACACCACAAAATGTTTACCTGCAGTTCTTGAGTCAGTCAACATTTGCGGGCTAATATTGCATCACGACAATGCATCGTCGCACAATGCACAGCAGACAGTTGAATTTATACGTGAAAATAAGGTAAAAGTCATTGAACATCCACCTTATTCGCCTGATTTGGCCATGTGTGACTTCTGGTTGTTCTTTAGCCTAAAGAAACATTTACGTGGTCGACGTTTCATGACGGAGAATGAGATAAATGAAGCAATTCATCTATTTTTCGAGCGCATTCCAAAAGATGACTGGCTTCAAGCTTTTACGTTATAGAAACTTCGGTTACAAAAGTGCATTAATGCAGGAGGTGATTATTTTGAACATAAATAAAATCATTTTCGTAAAGAGACTTGTAGTTTCCTTATATCTCAAAATATGTAGCGTGACCCTCATGAATTTGCTATCCAAACATGCAGACACGTGTTCCGTTTTGCTATAGACTCGTCAATGCATGATGCTGTGATAGACAAAATTCACAACAATATCATTTACTACATACAATGAAGTCACAAAAGACAGCATAGAAGATCGGTGGCGGCTATGATCGTTCGATGGCAACTACCTGCCAAGTCTTATACTTCTCATGAGGACGGCGATGATTGATTTGGCGTTTGTGATATTGGTATTAGTCAATGAGCGGCGCTGAATCATCTTTTATGCTGTCTTTTACGACTTGACTGTATGAAGTCTTGTCGCCAGTAATTACGCATTTCCGATCATCATCAGTCATAGAAAGCATCTCTTCAACTATTTTAACATGACGTTGTTTTTCAAACAAATCCAATGATTTTGGAACGAGACGAGACAAGCCTAAATCGTCCTTTAAAATTGTTTGCATTGATCCTTTTGATATACCAACAATGTCTACAAGATCTCTTTGAGTCAATCGGTGATTTGAAAGTATAAGCTTATTGACTTTGATTGTATTATCATCAGCAGTTGAGGTTGATGGTCTTCCTGAACGAGGTTCGTCTTCGACTACTTCACTAAATAATTTATATCACTTAAAAACTTGTGATCTTGATAAACACTGTGACACCGTGACACATTTAATGTGTCCGTACAAGAAATTTGAGTTTTTTTACCCAAAATTTAATAAATTAAATAGACTCAACAAATATTGATGCACAATAACGAACAAAGAAGCTGGGAATTCTATCATGCCGGAGGTGAATGTCTTCCTTGATTGTTTTAGTTGTTTCAGTAAATCATCATATACAACCTTCCGAATATTCAGTGATAGCAAATTTGTATGTTGGTCTTGAATGTCACCTCTACAAGCACCTGGCAAGAATACACCAGAGAAAGCAGATGCAAAAGCATCGACGATTTGGTGAGGGTCGTCGAATTCACAGCTGCCTTTATAGAGTTTCCCGGAAATTCTGGAGCTACCACTTATGGATCTTATATAAGATAAAAAATCTCCAAAAAGATTTAAGGTCACCCACAATGGCATGCTGAAAACTGTCAATATAATTTTGATAGGCTGTAGCTATATCATCCTTTAGAGTTCTGTGCAAACGCTTAAATTCACGTTTGAAGATGTCATCCCCAAGCTGCTTCCATCTCCGATGATAATAAAACTTTAAATCCAATAATCCTGCCATAGAGAAGGAAAACGTTCCTTATTATTGTGGCAGGTATTAGGAATGCAAGAGTCCACCGCGGAATAGATTACACAGTAAAACACATCAACAGCCGCATCAACAACAAAAAAGGCATCAAGGAAAGACCAATCAACAGAAACTAATTCAGAAAAAAACTTCTGAAAATTTGCGTTCCCGAAATTGTAGCGCCTATTGTGATTTAATGGGAAGCTCATTGAATACATCATTGTGGTAGTTTTTACGGATCGATTCATGTAAACGACGCAAAAGGCCCAAATAGTATTCTTTATTGAGTGTTTGATCAGTTGGAAGGAACTCTTTGCGGACAACGACACAATAGTCGAAGAAAAGAGCCAACATGACCTTTATTTTTGACTTGCTTTGACCTAGTTCTTTTGGTTTTGATTCACCTGCAGCACGATATTCACTCGATTGTTGAGCTGTTTCTGAGTTGAAATCATAGATCAAAGTCTCATCACCAGTAATCAAGATTTTCAGGTATTCATCAATCATAGAAAGCATATTTTCAGCTACTTCAACACGAGGTTGTTTTTCAAACAAATTCAATGATTTTGGAACAAGACCAGAAGACAGACGAAGCAAGCTCAAATCGTTCTTTAAAATAGTTTGTATTTATGCTTTTGATATACAAACAATGTCTACTAGGTCTCTTTGAATCAATCAATGATTGTAAAGTACAAGCTCCTTGAATTTGTTGATGTTTTCATGAGTAGTTGAGGTCGATGGCCTTTCTGAACGAAATTCGTCCTCGATTACTTCATGATGCTCACCAAATAATTTGAACTACTTAACAATTTGTGACCTTGATAATGTTTTTTAATGTTTAATGTCTCCGTACAAAAATTTCGTTTTTTTGCACAATATTTTGTTCAATAGATTTATCCATATTAGAAAATCGCCACAACAAATTTTTCGCAACTAGAAAAGACACTGTAATTTCTAAACTAGCGCGTATATTTTTAAAAAATACAGTCTCATTACTTTTTGTCCACAGATATATATCTTAAGTTGTAAAACTTAATAAGTTTATCTTGTAAGTTACGCCCTGTATATCGTAATTAAGTAATTAAATGGCGAAATTAAAGTAAATAAAACTCCCTCTATGTGTACTTTCTTTAAAGAGAAAAGTTCTTTTGACGTTCTTTTTCTACGGACGTAATTAAAAATAACTTTTGTGTTGTTATTTGTCTTAGTATTAGAGAAACTTCCAAGCTATTTTTGAGAGACTTTTTTCTTTAAACTGTTTACCGATAAATTTAAGTTTATTTAAATTTAAAGAAGTTATTGTTCTTCTTAGATAAATAAAAGAATTATATAAGAAATTATTGCAGGGTAAATTTTTAAATTTTAAAATTACATATTTTTTTATCATCTTCGAAAAATAACATTAATACATTGTTTCAGGTGTAACTCGTAAATAAGGACAACTGTTGGAAATTTGGTAAGTTTTTATTAATTATTATTATTATCTATAACTTGTGGTTTAATATTTATTGTATTTCTGGATTACATTTGTTATCAATAAAATCCTGAATTTATTTTACATACAATAAATTTAAACAAGAATTATGTTTTTGGCCATTTAATTTTAAACGATCTAAAAGAAAAATCTAAAGATTGATCAGGCCTGCAGACCACGTTGATATTTTGTACGATCATTTTAAAAGGCCTTCGTTTTGAGAGGAAAATTCGTTAAAACCAATGCAAGAATAATTTCCTACATCTCTTCCACGCTTGTCAAAGTTTCCCAGCTAAGCATCCAATTCAAATCCCACGTAACATATGCCCTCTTCATTAAAATCCATCACGAATAGCGAATCACAAATTAGTTCATTTTTATTTATTTGTGTCAAAAGCGTGGTCTAGAGAACAATAAACAGTTATATAAAACATACACCTAAAGAAGGTTACAACCGTACACTATGTAGGTAAAGAAATATAAAACCTGTGCAATTAATACCACAAAAGAAACAAAATAAACCATATGTTAATTATGTTAATTATTATCCTGTAAATGGGCTCCCGTTGGATAATAAAGATTACTATATTATGGCGTCGAGTTATCTCACACTTCCGCAGTCTATAACCGGGAAGCATTTTACTCTACCCACATATCTGCGGGCATGAGCTCGGTGATACACAGTCGCGGTGTTGGAACACATCATGTAACAGTGTTTACTACAAATTCTATTATGTAGTTTATTGTTATTGCTATCCTACGCCATGAAGATCTTGATGTGAAGGCACATGGTATGGATGATATTTATGACGTTTTAAAATTTTCCAAGCACTGGTGTGATACAATCCAGAATCGCGAGCTATTTCTCTTGTGCTAACATGAGGAATATCAGACACTGCAGCTAATACAGCGACTTTATTATTTTCTCCGATGACTGTTGCTCGACGGGTCCTTTTTTCGGTTGAAAACATCCAACAGTAGTGAATTGTTGCTACGGTAAAATGAAACACATGACCGCATCCTAACAGGAAAACACTGAGCGTAAAGATTGACAGCATTATCAAGACTTCTGCCAGCTTCTCCATGCACCAAGAGCATTTCAATTTTCCCTTGTAGAGTTAAATACTTCTTTTTGTAATAGGTACTATTAACAGAGTAACAGAAACAGGTCTTTTACTTTTCGAAATTTCTTCGAACTGAGTAAAATAAGTTGTTTCGCTTTCTTTTGTACGTTCATGGTTGTGATTTAGGAATTAGAAAAAATACGAATGAAAGCAATAACACAAACGTTAAATACATACATTGTTCAAACAAAAATGTTTTTATGAAAATTATTTTCAACATAAGAAATGGTACTAAATAATAGAAATCTGTATAAAAACAAATTTGTATCTGTATATACATGGACGCACAGTACGTATTTACCAGCGGTTGCTTCAACTACCAGACGCATGCGTTTCTGTCTAACGACTTCATCGATGGAGGATTTACGAAGACAAACGACTGTAGTACACTTCGCGGTCATGTAGCAAATTTTGTTCAGATGACTCCAGATAACCTCATGACTAGAGCAGACCAATATCCATGCGCGCCATGAGCGCCGGTATGGGAGTGTAATTCGTAATATATTAGAATATGCGATAGAATAGGGACACAACATGAGCTTGTTACCGATATAAGTATAGAAGTAGAGACATTTATTCTATCAGAAATAATTAAATATTCATTTGGTTTTCTGCTATTAAAGTAATATGCATAAACACACGAACAATTAGAATAATACATATTATAGCCGCGCTGTATGTACCTATAAATAAAATGGAAAATGTATGAAATCAGTGATTGTGTGCACGACAGAGGATTTAAAAAAAACACTTACCGTTTTAAGCGTCTTCCAAGGATTGACAAACTGGAGAAATTCGATTGTATATTTTCAACATCAGATGCGTTTCTAAGGTTATTTCTGAAAAACATATCCGCCGTGAGGAAAAAATATGTTTATATTCGGAAAGCGAGCGTTATACATCTAGTGATGTTATATTCGCATAATCAAAATACTTTTTTAAGCAACTTAACGCATCTGTAGACGTACCCTCACAAATACGTGTTAAGGTGTCAAAATCTGCATTTCTGTCTAAAACACTTTCAAATTTAATTAGAACACTTTCACTTTTTGCGTCTTCTACAGCACACAGTTGTGCGTGAACATCTTTAACGATTTGCAGTGATTCCTCTAACGACAGCGACGAATTTTCTAATTTTGTTATTGCTTCTTCTATTCCCAAGTAATTCTCACGAATACTTTGTAAATCAATTTTAATCTTGGCATCTTGAAATTTTTTCTGGCTTGTATTGATAGCTGCACTTTCTTTCGGATCGAATGATAAAACCACGTCCTTAATTTTTTCAAAATGTTCATGAAAGTAAAACCCCGCCCGTAACCATGCACCCCAACGTGTCAGAATCGGCTGGGGTGGCTCAGGGGTATGAGGACACAATTCTTGAAATTTCCGAATACGTTTTGGAGATTTCAGGAATACTGCCTTTGTACTCGATATTAAAGCATCTACCTCTGGATAACATCTACGAACCTGTTCTGCCACAAGGTGTAGAGCATGGAGTTTACAAGTAATATGTAACAAGTTAGGACAATATTTTCTAAGAGACCGACATACAGAACACATGGTTGCGGCACCATCGGTCATAAACATTAATACTTGGTCTTTCGAAAGTTTAAATTTTTCCAAAGTATCTAATAGCACCTCTGAAATTTTTTCTGCATTACATTGTTCTAGTCGTCTGGATGCTAATAAAATTGAAGACGTTTGTTGATGTGGTTCCATATTACGCACCATCACATTAACTACAGATTGTTTTTTGCTGTCTGTTGTTTCATCCACACATATCCACAGTTTTTTATTTTTCAGTACGGCTTTGATTTTATTTTCAACCTGTTTACGCACCGATGGTAAATTCCTTCGTAACGTTGTCGTGCTCAGTAATGTTTGATTCGCGTTTTTATTCCAAAATGAAATAAATGAATCATTACTTAACAAGGTAAACGGCAGTGAACACACAATAATAGTTACACATAGTTCATGTATAAACTGTTGTCGATTAATTTTGTTATTATTGTGCTTCGAACTGCTTACGTGTTCTTTACAATGTGTTTTTGACCAACACATTAGATATGAATTGCATACTAAACATTTAATTTTTGAGCCATCGTATGTTAAGTCCGGGAAATCCATAATAAACTAATTCACTTCGTCTGACAACGGTCGTTTTCTCGATTTATGTGTCTACGACATTATATTACGTATGCTTACAATTACATGCAGTCTAAGCAAGTACCAAACACATACTGAATGCTTTTTATTAGTTCTGATGCAATACAATCATCCTCACATCGGCGCACATGGCGGGCACGGAAATTGGTCTGCTCTACTCATGACATCTGACGCACAAAACCGACTACGCCGATGCAAAGTGTTTCTTCTCGAATAGCTACGCTATTACAAGAAAAGAAAAAAATACGTATATTACTGTGAGTCCATTATCTCGTCGCCAGGTGGCGTAATATACCAAAAACAAATTGGCATATCGATTTTTTCTTTGCCCGTAATAGCGTAGTTATTCTAGAAGAAACACTTTGCAACGGCGTAGTTTTTGTCCGTCAGATGTCATGAGGTTATCTATTGTCATCTGAACAAAATTTGCTATATGACCGCGAAGTGTACTACAGTCTTTTGTCTTCGTAAATCCTCCATTGATGACGTCGTTTGACAGAAACGCATGCGTCTGATGGTTGAAGGAGACGCTGGTAAATACGTACTGTGTGTCCATGTATATACAGATACAAATTTGGTTTTATACGGATTTGTATTATTTTGTTTCAGAGCTTGATGTGATTTGTCGCATTGATATGCTAATTTGTTTTTGATAAGAAATGGTATTAAAAGAAAAATACGTTTTTTTTTTTATTTAAAAGCACTCCGATAAGTCATGAGCGAAGGAGATCGCGTTGACAAAGTATTTGAAAAAGGACGCCCGTTCCTGAGTTATGATAATGGTACTTTCTTGCTAAGTCATTTTTTGTGTGTATTCTTTTTATTGAAAACGAATTGCAGAATCATATGCATAGGTTCTCAATGCGAGAAATTGAAAAAAATTGAATTTCATCGATTACAGCGCCATCTATCATGAATTGAAAAAAATGTTTGTCAAATACTACGTATTTTTTTTGAGTAGAATTCGTACCTGTTATAAAATATACGGTTTCCTATTTAAGATTTCAAAGTTACCCCCGTGGGGGGTGGGGGCTACATGTAGGGAGAGATAGGGACCAATTCTAGCATCAATGCATTCCCTCTATTGAATTATTAAATTTTAAATCTGGACATTTTTTTAACTGCTTATTTTTCGAAGTATTTGGAAGTTTCAGGTTAAAAAATACACACGATATATTTTATTTTAAATTTAATATTTTTGAAAGTCTATGCTTGCTTAAAAATATTGCATGAACGTTAAAGATCAGAAAAGTAGGATAAATGTCTGTGTGTGTAGAAAAGCTTCCATTTTTTAATCTTATATTCGAATAAGACGCTGTATTATTCCTCTCATATAGGAAGTATTAATAATAAATAGGTAAATATAACAAAATGGCAAAATGAAAGTCTTTAATGAACTGAAGAGTACAATAAAATAAGTTCTTAAAAATCTTAAGTACATTAACATACTTTAGTTTAACCTCCTGCTTTCTATGGAAATTAGTTCTTTCGTTCCTAATTGGAGAGATAATTCGTTGCATACGAATAGAAATGCATAAAATAGTTTTCCAAGTTGTTGATACTAGTTCATTTACGAAAGGTCTGAAAGCATAATTGTTATTGTTACGATGATTAATATGGAAATTTGTAATTTCTTAGCGGTACGATAATTTTCTATGTAAATATTTACGATTATTATCCTTATACTGGTTGGATAAAATAACAAATAAAAATTTTAAATAATTTAATTTGCAATAGACGCAGCGGTGTACAGAACAGGTCTATGTGCTATGGGAAAATGTTTTTTCGAATAATACTTATTTTAGAGGTAATTACACTCGGCAAAAAAATTATGGAATCACCTAATCTATGCTAAGTAAATCATTACAATAGTGTTTGTTTGTTTTGATTTTATGACATTATCACGCACTGAGTTCAAATATTTTTTTTTCTAATTTTATGAACTTTAGATGCTTTACATCTCATTTCTTTCAAAAATTGGTATGTTTAAAACTGGAGCTTTTTCTTTTAATATTTATTGCGTGTTTCCCTATAGAATCCTCTTGCCTCGTCTGGTAAAGATGAATGACGGTCTCCCAATGCGCAATGCACGTAACTTGAGTCACGAAAAAATTGTCCAATCTTTTTCGTTAATTAACGATGGTGGGATTCAAAGATACATTAGTAGGGTGTTGAATCGCGGCGGACAGTATGGCACCTGAGATTATGTTTACAGCTAAGCTGAACATATTTATACCGACCAGGGAACATGCAAAAAGTCGCTCGGGCGATTGTGGTGCCGACGCCTGGTATACGAATGGATCACAATCTAGTAAGGGGACAGGTGCAGGCATATGTGAAACGTGCCCTAGAAGAACGATATCGATATGTCTGCGAAAACATACGACGGTTTTCCAGGCCGAATTGTTTGCAGCCGAGGAAATTCGGGGGGGGCCGGCTGAGCAAACAAAAAAAATCAACTGTTAGTCAGGTTGCTAGTAAAGCCATTATAAATCCATCTACCAGGTATAAACTGGTGGAATACTATAACAACAGGTCCTCAATATACTGGCACAAAACAATATTGTGTCACTGATATGGGTGCCAGGACATGAGGAATTAAAGGCAATGAGATAGCCGACGAACTGACAAAGAAGGTACTAATAGGAACTTCATAGGACCAAAACCTGTATGTGGAATCGCTAAGGATTCCGCTACATGGGAGATCTGGTTATGGCTAGAAAGAGAACATAAAAAGAAATGGAGGTTAACGGAAGGTCATCTCTATACTAAAACACTATTAAAGGAGCTGGACGGAAGATTTTCAGCCAACCTAATTCGTAATAATAAAAAAGAAATTTAAATAATTACCGGCTTTATAACCAGACATTGTCCTTTAAGGAAGCATCTGTACAGCATGAGCTTGGTTAGCGAGCCATGTATAGGAGATGTGAAAAACAGGCGAAAACTAGTCTTAATGTAATATGCACGTGTGAGGAACTGTAGGGACTCAGACAGAAATATTTCGGAAGAGATCTATTGGATCCTACGGGTGTACTCAAACTTCCACTGTGGAGGATAGTGGCTTTTATTGAGGACACAAGACTAACAGAGTGGAACTGAGAGATCTATTGGGGATAGTATAAAAGCAGTGTGCACAAATGCTTGGACGTGCTGGCGTCCAACCCAAAACAGAAGAAGAAGGGTATTAGGTATGCGACAGTCGACAATTTTGAAACTGGTTCGCAGGTATAGAGAAATTGGGGATATAACAAGAGACCAGGAAAAGGTAGGAAGCGGTAAACTATGGCCACAGACGATCGCGTTTTACAAATTTCAGCCTTACGAATAAGACATTGCACTGCAAGACAGATAAAAAACGAGCTGCTTACCGTTCCTAATGTAAATGTTACGTCTCTAGAGGTAAGTAACCAACTTAAAGAACAAGGAATACGTGCAAGAATACCGACCAAGGACCCCACACTCATTAGAGAACACCGAGTTCGCAGACTACAATTTGCGAGAGATCATCGTGATTGGACCGTTGAAGATTGGGCTAACATTCTGTTCACAGACGCGTTCAGGTACTGCCTATTCTCATCAGATAGATGCCTGCCAGTATATAAACGAGATGGTGAGCACTTGAGTCAGTCCAGGTTCAAGAAAACAAGAAATTTCGGAGGTGGTTCGATTATGGCAATGGAAAGGTGTATCTTCCGAGGGTAAGACGGAGTTGGAGGTTATTCATAATGGCTCTATGACCGCAAATAGGTGAATTAGGATTATCTTAGAGCCACTTGTGGTTCCTTTTGCACCTTATATAGATTTGAATTTTCATTTAATGCATGATAACGCTCGCCCCACGTCGCCAACATTGTACAAAATTATCTAAATGAGGTTGACTTACGTGTTTTGGACTAGCTAGCTCGAAACTCGGATATTAATCCGAGCATATCTGAGACCACATTGGTTCCATCAAGTATGCTAGAATAGCTAGAAGCAGTGGTCATTGAAGAATGAAACCAGGTGGGTCAAGACTACCAGAGGTCTTATTGAGTCTTTACCTAGGCAGATGGCAGCCGTGATATGGGTCCGAGGTGGAAATACTCATTATTAGTTCAAGTTTCCGTTAATTAAGTTCTTTGCGTTGGTATTTTAATTATTATGTTTATCAAGTTGCGGTCTTTGAATTTTATTCTATTTTTAATATGCTTGTGTATTACTTAGTTATAGATCACAAAATTTTGCAAAAATAAATAATTTTCGAAAAAACATAATCCCATCAAATTCTACACACTTAACCCAGCGATTTTCCTATCTTTTAAAGCCATTTTAAAGTAATCATTCTTTGCGGCTTTTAATTTGTACTAAATCTCTTTCACCTAGTTGATTTCTCAAGTTTGGGAACAAGAAAAATATTACTTGAAGCCAGATCTGGTGAACATGATGAATGAGGGCCATTTAGTCCAAAAATTCCTCTACGGCTATACATAAGAGTAATTAGACCCATAATAAGCTATGAAGCAGTGGCATGGTGGCTATAAACTAAGTATAAAGGGATTAGTAGACGGCTAAGGAGCATACAAAGACTAGCATGCCTAGTTGTCACAGCACTCCTACAGCTGCACTGGAGGTACAAAACCTACCACCCCTAGATATTCACATAAAAGGAGAAGAAATGTCAGTAGCTTTTCAGCCGAGTCCACAGCACTGACCATCTTAAGTTGATTCAGAAATTCAGGCAGGGCCTCCTTTTCTCTTAGAATTCTACAGCCTATCCTTTAATTTGTTTGATAATGAATATAGCGCCAGTTGTCGAAAGTTTTTCTTTGGAATACTAGTTGTTCCTCTCTGTTTGTTATTTGCTCCTCTAATTTGTTCTTGAGCGGACTTGTAAACAGCTTCATTGTTAGTGTTATTCCTCTGTAGTTTTCTGAGTGTTTTCTCTCCCCCTTTTTTGTGAATTAGGATTGTTATGCTATTATGCCAATTCTTTAGTGTTTCCGCTGTAGTCAGAATTTTATTAAACAATACTGTCAGTTTTGCTGCCGTATGGTCCGCCGTATTTTAGAAGTGTGGTATGTCGTCAGTTCCACGGGTTCTTCTGTTCTTTAAGCTTTTTAGTTTTGCTATTGTTTCCGTTACTGAAACCATCGCGTTAGACGCGATATTCATCCGATTCCTGTGTTTCTTCGAAATCAATTTTCTGAAATATTCTTCCCACACTTCCATAGTGACACCTTTTACATACTCGTTTACGGGATTTTTCCTATTTTTAAGCATATTCTAAACCTTTCCTTGGGCTCCATATACGTCATGGTCCATGTCGCTTGTGAACTTAGCCCATTGGTCTCTCTTTATCGCCGTAATTCTTGAGTTGGCTCTGTTTCTGGTTTGTATGTATTCGGTGTATTTTTCCTAAGTTGAGGAGCTCTTGAATGTTAGATAGCTTTAGATCTTTCACTTCTTCGCTTTTCGCAAGTAATAACAACTTTATCCTGAAAAGATGCATATTTTGAAATTAATTTTTGTATACGATCGATGTGTTTCACATCGATACTTTTTTATTTTATTTATATATATTTGAATTGTAAACCTTTATTCATATTTCAAGAAGCGGTACCTTTTATATTTGCGAAGATTTATTATTCTATTCATTAGACAGTTCATATATCTACTATCTATCTTTGCTTAATTAGTCAACGAATTCAATACAGAGTTTGTAAGCTCCATATCCTTCAATAAATTCACGTTCATTGGATGCAATTAATGTAGGTTAAAAGTGAATTGCTAACAATTTGCATGCAGTAGGCACAATTTACTAGAAAACTGTAACTTTTGAAATTTCACAAGTTATATCCTTATCTAGCCGTTCAGCTGATACGGCCCACTTTTCTTAAATATTGAATATATTGTAGTGATAGTGGAAAATTTTACTTACTTGCAGTATTTTTTGATCACCAAGAGTATGAATCTCATCTTGACATAAGGAGACACCGATCTCCTCACACCAGTATTACGAGGGGTACACTAAAAGTTTCGGGAAAATCACAGATTAAAATACTTTATTGTTTTTCGAAATAATTACTCTTTAGTTCTATACAATTTGCCATTCGCATAAACCAGTTAATAAAGCATTTATTCCACTCAGAAGATGATATGTTTGAAATGTGCGCTTTATACGCCTCTTCAGGTGATAAAAATCTTTGTCCACACATTTTACTTTTAATTTCGGGGAACGTAAAGAAGCCATTGGAGGATAGGGACAATAGCTGAGTAATTCAACGTTGTTGAAAAACTCTTATTCAGTAGGATTATTGATTATTTTAATAGAAATAACTTTCTATCCGTAGAACAATATGGTTTTCGATCAGGTTTATCGACGACTGATGCTATTCTTCAGCTGGCATATTTTGTTGATGACGCTTTTGAAAATCGTGGCTCTGTGGAAAGACTCTTCTGCGATCTTTCTAAGGCATTCGATTGCGTATCTCATGAGGTCCTATTGCGGAAGCTTGAATATTACGGTTTTCGTGGGAACGTCTTGGAATTCTTAAAGTCTTACTTGTCTGATCGTAGTCAACAGGTTTTCTTCAATTCATCTGTTAGCAGGGAGAATTGTGTCAAACATGGTGTCCCTCAGGGTTCCATACTGGAACCCTTGTTGTTCATTATTTATATTAATAATTTGCCATGTAATATTAGCGCTAAGACTGTATTATTTGCGGACGATACTACTTTTTTTGTAAAAAAAGATATAATCGTGCCGGACCCGGACTTGCAGCAACAAAACGGGTAGCATATTTTTCACAAATGGACATACCATGCCCTCGACAAATATTAAATTCCTAGGGACGCATCTGGATTCGGGTTTGGACTGGAAATATCATATTGGAAAATTAAGCTCGAAATTATCTAGTATCATTTATGCCTTAGGCAAACTTACTTACGCAGCAAGGGTTGAGTCAGCCACTATAGCTTACCATTCACTTTTTCATTCACATATGTCCTATGCCGTAGTTGCGTGGGGTAACTCAGTTGAAGCCAATAATTTTTTTTTGCTTCAAAAAAGAGCAAAACTATTTCACATTTCTTGGTTCTGTGACTTGTCACGAATTTGTATAAATCATAGGTCAGGTACCAACTATATACCGCTGGTTCCCGAAATTTGCAATGTATCCCGTAATATCATATCGAGAGACATCGGTTTTATTTTAACACTAGGATATAATAGGATGAACGCATCAGTTCGAATTCATCAAAATATCAATAGTAAAAGAAATTAAAAAGTTTCATACAGGGTGGCCCAAAATGACCGAAGGGGTTTTAATTCATTATAACTTTTTTATTATAATTTTTTTTTTGTTTTGAATATTTTGTAAAGAAGACTTGCGGAATTTAAAATGGAACGGTACACAATTGAACAACGTGCTTTATTTCTCAAATCAACGATCCATTGTTTTGACTCAGCGTGCATATCGTCGATATTTTAATGTGCGGGTTGGACCCTCAGAGTCAACAATAAACCGTCTGGTTGCAAATTTTCGAGAACAAGGGGCAGTAAGGAACCTTCCTGGTGCCGGAAGACGACGAACGGTGCACACGGATGACAATATTGAACGGGTACAGGAGAGTATTCGGGAAGATGGAGAAACATCAACCAGGAGACGTTCGACACAACTTGGCCTCTCAAGAGGCTCGCTGTAGAGAATTTTGCATACAATAAGAACGTTTCCATACAAAATTCAGCTTGTCCAACAATTGAAACCAACAGATTACCAGCAACGACTTGATTATGCAATTTATTTTCGTCAAAAAGCAGAAGAAAATCATGATTTTATTCATAATTTAATTATGAGCGACGAAGCCCATTTCCAATTAAATGGGTTCGTTAATAGGCAAAACTGCAGGATATGGGAAAATCCAAGAGTAGTTCAACAGCGAGAATTACACCCACTTAAGTGTACCGTTTGGTGCGGTGTTTCGTCGGAAAGGATAATTGGCCCATATTTTTTTGAAAATGAACACGGCGTCGCCGTTTCCATCACTGGTGTTAGATATCGGACAATGTTGGAAAATTATTTAAGGCCAGCCATGAAAAACCATCCGCAAGTATGGTTCCAACAGGATGGAGCCACAGCGCACACTGCGAGGGACACAACGGCTCTTTTACACGACATCTTTGGTGAACGAATTATTTCCCGTACAAGCGATTTTAATTGGCCTCCGCGTTCACCGGATTTAACCGCTTCAGACTGTTTTCTTTGGGGTTATTTGAAAGGAAAAGTCTATATTAATAAGCCTCGAACCATACAGCAATTGAAACATAAACAACAACAACATAACACCTGAAGTTTTGCGAAAGGTTATGGAAAATGTTTTGGAAAGGGCACGAATATGCGAAGCAGAAAATGGCCACCACTTGCGAGGTATAATTTTTCATAATTAAATTAAAAATATTCTCCATTAATATACTGAATTTAAAATAAAAAGAATTTAATAATTATGTCTTAAATAAGAAGTTATAATGAACTCAAACCCCTTCGGTCATTTTGGGCCACCCTGTATTAATATTTGTGAGGCTTACTTTAATAAAGTGGTTTAAAATGTTGTTATTAATTAAATAAAATACTAAAAAAACAATCCTAAGTTTCAATATAACTGCCACTAAACAATTTAAGGAAGGCTTATACGGAAATTACGCTCCGTGAGCGACGGATCAAGATAGTACAACAAAACAGTATTCTTTTGAACTATTTACTGCGCCACGTGTTCTGAAACTAATAAATTAAACTACTCGTAAGCGATCACGTACGCTGTTTGATAAATGCGAGGAGTGAACAACCTTATAAACATAGGAACTAGGAACTTTCTTAAAGTGCCCTGCGTGCAGTTTGCAAAGATAGAAAGCTTTCATTCGGTTGCTTTTTATTCACCTTCCTAATGGCTTCCTCCAGCGTTTCTAGAAACACATACATTTTCCCAAATAAGCCAAGCTTGAAACAATCAAATAAAGCATACGAACAAAACCATTAATGATTTTTTCATTTGCAAAATCGGAGAGAATAATGCACTGACCCCTAGTTCTAAATTTAAATGCAAATTCTACCACTTCAAAACTTTTATTTTCAACGACTGAACGCGTTAGCCCCCTATCGAAAGCATTTGCTCCGGAATAGATGATTGTATGGCACCTCTTTTTATTTGCGCACAGTCGCGGGTAGTTCGGTTGATAAACCTGTAAATTTCGAATTAATATGCATAGGCAATTTTGGGTTTACTTATTTAAATCGTGAAAGGATAATAATTGCAATCTATATAAAAAAGATGTACGAAGATGGTATATAGAATGTGTCATGGTAACAAATATGGTTATAAAACTTAAACTTATTAAGAATTCATTTTCGCTGAATATATTTTTTTAAATTTTTAATTAAATAAGGTAAACAGCAACAACTAATTTATTTTTTAATTTTAGATAAGTTTTTTACAATTTGCTTCTTATACAATATTAAACAATAAGTAAATTTTATGACAATTGTTACCGATGGCTTGCAGAGTCTATCTACGAGGGTATATGAAAATATAACGGGACTGGTGTTATAACTTCTTTCACAATTAGAATTTTATAACACAAACAATAGAATATGAAACCCCCATCTCTAATGTAAACTGGCGGCCCAAAAAACTAATCCACTCTTTTTTTTGCTTTATAAAACGATCGTTAATATATCAAAATAATAACACAGGCCTGCATTTTTCAACACTTTGAAAGTTGATTTAAAAATTTTAACTGTTTTCTAGTAATTGGGTAGCGCTGATTTCAAATCTGCTATTATTTTTTTTGTATCACGTAAGGTTATTTTTCAAACCAGTAAAATCAAAAAATATAGAAAAAATACGATTTATTTCATTTATAAGCTAGTTTTAAATTATATTAAAAAAAATACAAAAATATACACATAGAAACTATTAGAAATATTTATTTATTCTTTATACTTCTTAAAAAAACGTTTTCGTTTTTCAGAAAGGCTTCGTTTGGTTGTTTTTCTGTCATATTCAGCTAAAGGAAGATCTCTTCTCAATGTCCAACAGTAATCGGCCATCATTTTTGTGTCCCAGCGCCCTTGGTATCTTTTTTCCATCTCTTTAATATCCTGGTGAAATCTTTCTCCTTGCTCTTCACTCACGTCCCCAAGGTTTTCTGGGAAATAGTCCAAATTGGAATGTAAAATGTGAATTTTTACGCTCATATTGCAACCAAGAATCCTGAATTTTTCCAGCATATTTTCAACGATAGCAACATAGTTTGTGTCTTTATAATTCCCTAGAAATTTATGTACAACTTCGTTAAAAGCATGTTTTTCCTTATCTTCCATCACATTTTCAAATTCTTGATCTTTCACCAAGCTCCTAATCTGCGGGCCTACAAAGATTCCCTCCTTTAATTTTGCCGCTGACAGAGTCGGAAATGTTTTACACAAATATTTAAAACAATTTCCTTCATTGTTTAATGCCTTGACAAATTGTTTCATAAGTCCAAGTTTTATGTGAAGCGGTGGAAGTAACACTTTTTGAGGGTCAATAAGACTTTCGCGAAATACATTTATGGTTCCAGGTGTTAAAGTCACCCTTTGTGGCCAGTCTCTTTTTATCCAATGCTGTTCTCGATTTCTGCTATCCCACTCGCACAGGAAATATGGAAATTTAGTATATCCAGACTGCTGACCCAAGAGAAGGCGTAAAATTTTTAAATCTCCACACACTTCCCAGTTGTGATTTTCATATTGTATTCTTAAAAGTAATTCCTGTAAATTTTCATAGTTTTCCTTTAAATGAACAGAATGGACGACCGAAACAGAAGCAAAAACATTGCCATTATGTAAAAGAACAGCTTTAAGGCTCCTTTTTGAAGAGTCGATGAAAAGTCTCCAGTCAGAAGGTGTGTACTCAGGAGCTCCGAGGAAAGTAAGTAGATCAGCAATTGCTTGACACTACACGAGTGGTCCGTTTTGTGCAAAATATTTTACAAATCCAGCCTCACGATTTCTATACCAAGAGAAGGTAGTTTCTAGGGCAAGCAAATTTTTTTGTTTCAACCTAGACCCCAGTACTTCAGAAAGATCTTTTGAAAGTCCCAAATCTCTTACTAAATCATTCAGTTCGGCTTGTGAAAATAGCTGAGGTAGGTTTTGACCTGAGGTTGATGGTTCAAAATCACTATCCATCTGTACGGAGCCGGAAGTTGAAGAGGGTTCAATATCTTCTTGTAGTACTTTGGGGGGTATAGGTATAGGTACATGATCACTGTGAGGAACTGGTCTGATAGCTGATTTAATATTGTTTGGGTACAAAATATGTTTCAAAGTTTTTCTATTATGCGCCTTAATATCACAAAGACAAAAGTAGCATCTTCATGATGATTTTGCGGTTCTCTCCAAACCATCGGAATTCCAAAAGGAAGGCTTTTCTATTCCCTTTGGTCCAATGTCTTAAACCTTCTTCACATACCTTACAAACAACGTGCGGTGTCCAATCTTTATCTTTATCTCCTAATTTGATTTTGAAATAAGCATAATATGCATCTTTCACAAATTCACCAATTGGTCTCTTAAACTTTTTCAAGGCGAAATATCCACAAATATAACAGAAATCATCTGGTTTGTGTTTGCAACACCGGCTAGACATATTTTTAAGTAATGTTTATTTATCAAATACCACGCACAACACTAAAGACATATTAATTTTACTTGTTTACTGATCGACACTCAGAGCTATAATGAAGTAAATGACATTAAAATATACATTTTGTTTGGAGTGATAAACTTGAAATCCTTCTTCGCAGTACTAATAAAGTGAAAGCATAATAAATAGGATTTAGCAGGAAAAATTCCCGGAAATCTTGTCCAAAATTAATACATGCAATAAGAGATTTACATCAGGTATTGAGAGCCTATTTAACAAATTTCTTTAAAACCACAACAGAAATTCATTTTTGGGTTAATACCTAGCATTTGAAGTAGTACATTCATTTTAAAATGTATTAAATGTATTTTCTTTTGTGCAAAAGAAAAACTGTGGGTGGTAGAGACCAACTGTATTTTAATTAGTTATTGCTATATAAAAACTGAGCTTAACAATCAAAAATCACGTCATCACAAATTTTATGCAGGCCTGTGTAATTATTGTGTATAGGTAAATTGCACGCCAAATCCCAACTTGTTATGTCCCATAAGTCGTTGGTAATTTTACTTAGCCAAAAAATTTTATATTCAAGCATTTATTATTGTTTTAAACTTTTTTTATTCTTTTCATATTTAAGAAATGTAAATTAGTACACTTTTACGGCAGTTCTTAATGTGCACAACATCGTTTGTCTATTGATATTTTTAAACGTGTATAGACCCTTCAGTATGTTTAAAACTCTTTGTAGCAAGCTAATTCTTCTGTAGATGAATTCTTGACGGTGGTTAACTTTGTTTTTATGTATTTTAGCGGTTATTTGCAAACTCAACTATTTTTATGTATGAGTCAATTTGAAACTGTGAGTTTTTCCAGAAAAATATATATTGTTGAGTGTGAGGAGTAAAAAGAATCGTTAAAACGTTCATGAAGTGATTCACATGCATTAGTAGTTTGTGTATAGTGGAAAGTCGGCGTCATCAGAAATATAGTTTTCTAATGAATAATCTGCGAACGTATGAACTTCGGTGTTGATGGGAATTTCTTCAAGCAAAACGCATCGCAAACCCATCGCCAATCTCTTCTAGAGGTAAATATGTCAAAGCGAATGTCGTTTTGACCCAATTTTGAATTTCGTTCATTTATTTATTGTTATAATAACTACCTAATCCCAATTGCTGTATTTTCCTATACTATGCTTGACCCAGATAAAATCTGTAGCCAATTATTACAGCATTCGGCCAAATTACTTTTATAGCAACATGAATTGCTATTTCAAAGTTAGATATAACTTTCTTGGCTTCGAGAGTCACTTTAAATTTGTCAAAACATCGTTCTTTGATAGCACGTAGTACCATGATATATGTAGACCATCGCTTATTCGTTAATTAAAAAAAAATATTAACGGTATATAATGACTAGGGACCGGACACGAGAGGCCGAAATTGCGATGGACCATATAAATAGTCTTTAACATTACTAAGTACAACATGCAGTTATTGAATAGCACTATTTATTCGGTTAACCGCATATCTGTTTTTGTCGTTGAATTGTGATACAATTACTTCAATTTTACAGAGTAAAATTCCTTTCTTCATGTGCGTAGATAGAAGCGGGAGGAGTTTTTATAATTTATTTTATTTATTAGTTCATATTTCGTAAGATAAATAAAATACGGTGAGTTGGTTTCTTCTTTTCATTGTTTTAACTGTTAATTACATAATTTACTAAATAAAACACTTGGTATATTTGTTTCACAAAAAAAATATACCAAGTGTTTTATTTAGTAAATTATTAATCATGTTTCACCAAGAGCCAACCGTGAATTCTATACATTATGTTAATTGCATACTTCTTAATTTTTCCAATACAACCTGTTTAAAATCGTTTCATCGAATCTACTTCTCCCAATTATTTTGACGTAAGTGTCCGGTGAATTTCGTTAAGTTTCAATAACTTACGCATACATTTTCAATTTTCATTTATTTAGGTCTAGAACATTGTTTAAGTTACTTCTTCATATATGATACGGGACAATGTCGAGAATGGCATCGTGAAACAATGGCGAATGGCGAATGGCGAATTGGTTTAAGGGTCAAACTGATTGTATGTCCATTGCCAGTGATTCCGAAATTTATTGCAAAGTCTACAAAATATCGTTAAGAAATTCCGAAAAATCGCACGTAAAATGTCACTTAGCATCGCAAACACATACACAGAAATTAGACACGTTGGAATCTGACAATTTTAACGAAAAACTTTAATCGCGACAAATATTCCATTAAATAAACTTAACAATCCAACCTTCGAAACATTTCTCCAAAAATATACTTGTCGAAATGCTCCTGATGAAACCATCTTACGCAAATATTATGTTTCTAAGTGCTACACGAAAGCAGTAGAACGCATTAGAAGCCATCTTTCAAACCAGTACCTATGGATAAGCGCCGGCGAAACTGTCGATATATTAGGACGCTGTGTGGTAAATGTTGTAGCTGGTGTACTACATCCAACTATTCCACATAACGCATATGTAATAGCAACAAAAGTTATAAATACAGCTGATCCGTAAACAGTAGCTAAAACCATTCACGAGAATATGCACCAAATGCTTAATTCGGACGACAGGTACAAAGAAAAATACTTTTATTTGTAAGTGACAGTACTGCATATATGTTAAAAACAGGCAGACTATTAAAGGAAAAATATCCTAATATACTGCATATTACTTGTGTAGCACATGCTCTTCACAGAATCTGTGAATATATCAGAGACACCTTTCCGGAAGTTGATAGACTTGTAACCACTTTTGAAAAAGTTTTCAGAAAAGCACCACTGAAAGTAGCTCTGTACAGGTAAAAATTTCCACTTTGTCACTGCCTCCCTCTCCAGTAATAACTAGATGGGGAACATGGTTCGAAGCTACTAGTTTTTATGCAGAGAATTTCGATAGCTTCCAAAATTTCGTTACATGTTTAAATGACAATGATCGAAGTATTTCTGAGTGCAAGGAAGTAATACAAATTCCAAATTTAAAAAATCCCTTGTAATTTCTTCAGGAACACATTGGAAATTTGCCAAAACCAATCACTTATTTTGAAAATCAAAATCTCAAATTAAATGATGGATTAACCACATTAGATGTGGCTATTAATAATTTGAAACTTATTCCAAGTGACTTCGGATGTGGTCGTCGGAGTTTTTAATAGAAATTCATATTTAATAACATAGCGGCAATTCTGTTTGGGGACAATACCTCAAAATCTAACTACTAAATACCCTGAAATAAAATAATATTTCCAGTATGAACCTATAACCAGTGGCGATGTATAAAGGGCAGTGGCGGCTCGAGGTGGTTCACATAGGGAGTGCATAATTTCAAAATTAAAAAGTGTAATACAAAAACGCTTACCCAATCCTTATAAATTTCACCGACGTACTGTTCCAGACGGGTACTGTTCATTGTAGAGTTTGTTTTGAGGGAATAGTAAATATTCCACTACACAGTTTAATTACATCTGACGATAAACGAAGTCCATTTTACGTGTCTTTGACTTGCAGAACAGTTCTGTCACTTTTTCATTAAAGTTTGGGAAATCATTTATACATTATTTTTCACAAGATAACATAGTAAGGGCATTTAATCTCTCTTCTTTCATTGTATTTCTCAGGAAAGTTTTTATTCTCTTCAGCCGTGAAAACTGGGGTTCCGCTTCGGACGGTGTCATTGGGATTGTAATGACAATTTTTAAAAGCTTAACAACTTCATTAAAGGTGTCGCTTAATCCATCCAGCAGAAGACCTAGCAGACCTACAGCACCGACATCTATATTTTGCCTAAATTCTGCTCTAGGATATAGAACGCTAAATTCAGTTCGTAGTCTGCTTTCATTGATGCATTGATAAAATTTTACTGCTTATTTAAGGCAATCTTCCGGAAATTTTTTTTGAAAAGAGGAGAACTGTTTAAAAGAAATTAAGTTTGCTAATATTAAGTGCCCTGTATACCGAAATCTAGTTTTTATTTCTAGGAAAATAATATCGCACACTTCAATAGTTTCCCTCCTTCTTTGGCTACCATCAGTTACTCTTCGCCGCTTCGATGGTCGAGGAGTCAGTTCTGGGTCATTTTGCTTAACCAACTGATTATCTGTGTCAGCGATTTCGGTTCGAATTTTTCCAATAGCGCGCTCAAAATTATCTAAATTATTCTTGATTTTTAATGCATCTGTATTGACATTTTGTAATTGATTAAACAATATGTCCACATGTGGCATAATTTTATGAAAGAAAGTTAACCAATAGATAAAATATTCCTCCTCTAAAATTCGCAAATTGGCACCAGCTTGATGAATGGTAGTTTGTAAACTAGCTTCTCCCTCGATTTGTTCTAGAGCTTCAATTATTTCTTCTCGGTGCTCATATATTGCATTCACTGTCCTAGAATTGAAGTTCCATCTTATTTTTGAAGAACGAGGTAAGCTTTTTCTTTGAAGGAATTCTTCCAATCTTGCAGCTCGTTGTGGTGAAGTGGAGAAAAATGTACATAATCCCTTCAGATTGGCAAAAAAAAGTCTGCAATTATTACTGCTCGATGTAGCATGTGACATAATTAGATTTGTCTGATGTGCATAACAATGTACAAAATTAGCCCTTGGCTACTGGTCTTGGCTACTGGTCTGGCTACATGTCTTTGCACGCCGTTAATAGCACCACTCATGACTGCTGCCCCATCATAGCTCTGTGCAATCAGTTTTTCTGGGTCATCAACAAGCAAACTAATTTCGTTAAGGATGGAGGCATATAAAGAATTAGCATCATGTCCACTAGGCAGAAGAAATTTCCAAAATCTTTCGACCTAAACATAATTGAGGCATCGGCCGTTTAAGACTTTTTACTGCGATTTTTTCATCATACGTTAACCGCGAAAACGCGTTGTTCTCTAAAGCAGAGACGGAATTCATTTTACAACGACCGTGAGCAGACTGGACCACTTGCTCAGACGCTATGTATTATACGACATTGAAGTAGGGCAAAATACAGTTCTCCCCACCTTCAATGTAATGTTAATGGCTTAACGGAGCAACAGTTGGGCTTTGCTCATTATATCTGTGACGACGATCGGTGCATGTACGTTGTTAGCGTGCCACGTTCCTCGACAATAACTATGAATGGATACATAATATACATAATAAATAAATACTTTCACAGTTAGTCGCCGCTTGGTTTGTTTTGTTTCATAATTCCAGGGGGTGCAATTGCTCACTTGCTCTCATTAAAGAGCCGCCACTGATAAAGGGCGTGTTCTATCTATAAGGATGTATTTCATTCAAAGAGAACAAATTTTACAGAAGAGAACCTTGAGAAAGTATTGCTAGTTAATATTAATACTCCTGTACTCAACCTGAACTACGAAATGAACCAATAAATATTTATTTCGTATTTTATAGATCACCACCCGTTTACTTTCCAATTATATAAATAAAATTAAAAACTCTTGAAAAATACAAATTTTCAATAGTACGCTTGTGGGCGATGAATTATCGGCCTCTCGTGTCCGGTACCTAATAATAACACAATCTTGCATGTCAAATGTCAAAAGAAATCGTCTCAAGATATCCGACGGCCAAGAAAAGCATGCCAGCAAGCGGTTTCCACGAGCAACCAAGCTACTGATAAGGAGAAAAGGACACGTTTAAATTGTTGTCTACAAACTTGTAGCCTTGATGGCTCCAATATACGAGAGGGTACCCAAAAGAAACTGAACTGATGTTTTGGTAGGCGGAGTTTTTGTAGTACCGCGTTCTGCCGCCAGGAGCGTGTAGAGTACCATTCATAGGCGGTACCCAGAGAACAAAGAAAGGGATGTTCAGAAATAAGGAAGTTCACTAGGTCGACGTTGTATCATTGAGCATGTTATAGTATTTAAGAACTACAATAAATCTGAAAAGGTCGTAGTGTAATAAGCTTTGTGGTCACCTCAAGCAATCTAATCTGGTATTTAAGAAAGGCTGCAACAGTTACATATAGCTAAGAAATATGTGTCCTTTGAAGTAATTGCAATGAAGAAATTACAAGAGATTCAATCCAGAGTTACTTTTTATAAAATTTATATCCGTCTTCATCTAATTGTACTTTAGAAATATGTTTTTATTTGTGCTTATACATTCAGTATATTTTCGAAGTCCATGTAATCCATTTTGCATTTCCACATAATTAATTAATTCTTGTTTTTCTAAATCAAAATATCCCAATTGTAAAGTATAGAGTTGCAACAATTAACAAACAAACTTAATTAATAAATACGACGTAGCAGACTATCGTATTTGCGTTCGTATTCACAACCAGCAGCCGTATATTAATTGATTGTAATAAATACCACAGTAGCAATTTGCTCTCACATCCTAATCCTATTTATGTTGACCTCTATCACTGGTTGCGATTACATACTTTTTACTTTAATCAAAAGCAAACCGAACATTATTTGAATAATATTGATTAATTAAATAAAGTATTATATTGGTAGACTGTTACTGTCATGATCTGGGTCAGTTAAATATAATTCTAATATATGAGTTTGTGCTGCTTGGTTTTCAGGTAGATTTCGTTGAAAATATGCTGATAAAGCTTTCTACCTGTTGAGGATACATTTAATATCCTTTCATAATATTTTAATTTCATACATTTTTTATTGTTAAATACATATAAGTAAATTTAGGTTATATAAACATTTCCAATTTTATAAATATTTAACGTTCATGTTCGATTTTAAACCACTGTATTTATTCGCCCATTCAAATTGTTAAAACTCTCTTTATTTTATAACAATTCATTTATTGCTTTATAAATCAGACCTATTGTTTATTGTCTAGAGTTATTAGTGAATGATTGCAATAGACCCATAATACCTGCTATTGTTAATTATATTAATATGTATAATAGGCTCACGATTCCTAAATATGTATGAACCATAAAAATTCCATTAGTGAATTCATTCACTTTGGATATTCATTGTTAAGATCTCCTTTCTTAGATATGTATAATAAATTTTATTACTATGAGAAAGGACAATCCAGAAATGCATACTTAGGTTTACGATAACTACTAATACATACTTAGTAATAAAATTTTATTATTTATTAGTTAAGATTAGATCTTTAAGACATTATCGTACAGTAGACCGATTTTCATGTGGCCGGTTAGAAGTACCGCCCTCGAGATGCGCACGAAATTCATAGGTAGGGGAACCTCTGGCATTCAGTGTTTTACATCGTTTTAAGCGATAAACACATCCCCTTAATGTGATGTTAGTACGCTATTAGCTAGTAGGTAAGGTAAGACATTTTAATTAAACATGTTACATGAAACTATGCGTTTTATTTTACTTCTATTTACCTTAATTTAGTGAAATACAAACCATTATAAACATGTTCAACAATGTGATTTTCTGAATTTATCCCTTACTACGTCCAAATGCACGACTCGCATAAAGAGTTTGCATTTCATTTTTCCGAATACTGTCTCTATCTAACACTGACCCTTACTTGACGCACGTACAAATTCTCCTACCGGCCACATGAAAATCGGTCTGCTGTAAACCTTGGTTATTGTTGCTTGTAGGCATAATTTCCACGAAATTAACACAGGATTTTCCCGTTATGACGTTATTTGTCAACCATTACGCTTTTAATGCATAATAGTATAGGAGTTTATTTAAAACAGAACAAAACAGTGCAAAACAGATTGGTCTCACATTAGCATCAGTATAAGACGCAGTCTTAAGACAACAGTCTCAAATCATCATCAGTATAAAGCACACAGTCTTACAGTATCATTCAGAGTCTCATAATATCAAAACAATAATTTTTAACAAGAGACACCAGTCTCAACAGAAATTTATGTTAGTATAAGTCGTTGTAGAACAAAAATAAATGTATATAGTGTAAATAAATATATTTATATGAAAGTACATTTATTTATTCATTAACCAACAGTCACTGAAGATTTAAAAAGTAGAGTAACGGGTTATCATAAAATAAGTGATATATTTTAAATTATTATAACTTTTTAACAAATTAAGTTAATAACAAAAAATAAATTAAATCTAATTGCTTAAGAAATGGTATTTATTATGCACAAAACCAGTTACGGCAATTGCTCAATATGACCTCGATTTTGTTGTTGTACACAGCATTCCGTTGAATGGTTGAATTGCACGAATTTGCTCCATAATATTGTCTTTTAATTCTTGTAGCGTTGTTGGTCCTCTTCTAAACACTAATCTTTTTTAAATAACTCCACAGCCAGTAATCTGCTGGGTTAAGATCTGGTGACCTTGGTGGCCATGAATTTGCGAAATGTCTGCTTAACGCACGATCTTGAAAAAAGTTGGTTAACAATTCTTTGACTGGTCGGAAATGTGCGGGGGTGCTCCATCCTGCATAAAACCGATGTTTTAAATTCCGTGGTGCTCGTTTCGCAGCTGTGGAATAACAAAATCTCTTAACATTTGCAAGTATCGTTCACCGTTTACAGTTACAGAGACGGCTTCTCCATTCTGCATTTCCTCGTAGAAATACGGACCAATGATAAAATCAGCTGTAAAACCGCACCAAACGGTAACTTTCTTGTCATGAAGACCTTGTTGAACGATTTCTTGTGGATTTTCTGCAGACCAGATTCGACAGTTTTGAGTATTAACTCCACCATTCAGAGTAAAATGTGCCTCATATGTCCATAAAATACGAGACAACCATTCGGGTTCAATTTCTATCTGAGCCATTACTTGCGAAGAAGAATCGTACCTAGTAGCCCAATCTACCTACTTAATTCAAACAGCATTTTCAATTTATATGGATACATTTTTAGAATTTTGCGTAAAATTTTTCAAACCGTGCTATACGGCAGGCACTTGCAATCGCTTGGATATCGCATTTGCGCTGCTGATTGCTAGTGGATTACCTCTGTCTATGTCCCTCTGCAACTTGGACATCACTAATTCTTGGTCTTCCTGATCTTGGTTGGTCAGTTACAGACCCTGTTCTTTCAAAGTTATGTATCAAATTCCGGTACGCCTTCATTTGACAGGGCCCCGCTCTCAAACCCATTCTCGTACGAAATCTTCGTAATCCAGCGGTGTAATTTCTGCCGAATTCATAATAACACTGAACTAAACCAATTCTTGTTTGTAAATCAATGCTATTACAGTTTGAGTCGTTTGAACTCTACGTCTACTTGAGCTTTAATTTCAAAATAAAACTCCAAACTGAATGATTTCTCTTTGACACTCATGTCAGCAATTGTAATGACAACTCTTTTATTTTTCATAGATACAGTCAAATCCAAATCCAAAAGCAACTAGATTCCATTTACTTTTTACTACTAGCTTGATTTATACTTTATAATTAGCATATACTAGGTGGCGCAAAATTAATCACCCTGTCGGAAGATGTTATAACTTTTGCAAATAGCGTCGTACGTCAATCATATTTGACATTTGTGAACTAGACAACTGCAGAATACAAACAGACAAACAATGGAGCGCTATACTTCGCAAGAGCGTGGAATAATTGTGTCGATTTTTTTTTGCCAATAATCGTTCGGTGGTGTTAGCGCAGCGTGAATTTCGTCGTCGATTTCCTAATCGTGTCGCACCAACTGGACAAACATTACGCCGCTTAGCTGCTCGACTCGAACAGACTGGAACCACAACAGATCTTCCAGGGCGTGGCCGCCACCGGACTGGTCGTTCTGTCGAGAATATCGCGGCTGTGGCTGCTGATGTTGCTGAGAACGAAGAAACATCAACCAGACGACGTGCCACGCAATTGGGCGTCAGCAGACGGACCCTACAGCGAATTTTAGTGAAAGACTTACACATGTTCCCATACAAAGTGCAAACAGTGCATCAGTTAATGCCTGCTGACCTTCAGTCGCGTGTGAATTACTGTAGAGCCATCCTCAATCTCAACAACGAAGTGAACGATTTTCAGTCGAAAATCATCATGAGCGACGAGGCGCATTTCCATTTAAGCGGTTACGTCAATAAGCAAAATCTTCGTTTCTGGGGCACTGAAAATCCGCTTGTGATGCACGAAAAGCCGTTACATCCACTCAAGGCTACTGTGTGGTGCGGTGTTCACGCGGGAGGAGTGATTGGACCGTATTTTTTTGAGGACGCCATCGGCAGTACGGTTACTGTTAATGGCGAACGCTACAGGGCCATGATAAACGACTTCTTACTGTTAGAATTGAATGAGCGGGGCTTGATGAACATGTGGTTTCAACAAGACGGTGCAACCGCACACACAGCAGGACCCACAATGGATATTGTGAAGGAAGCATTTCCTGGCCGCGTAATCTCCCGTTTTGGCGATTTGCCATGTCCAGCAAGATCGCCCGATTTAACCATCCCAGACTTCTTTCTTTGGGGCTTCTTGAAGTCGCGGGTTTATGCCAACAAGCCTCAGACAATCGCAGCTCTTAAGGAGAATATTCGACAGGAATGCGAACAGTTATCACCAGAAATCGTGCGGAAAGTTATGGAAGATGCGATAAAACGGGCACAAATGTGTATCAATACTGGCGGCAACCACTTGGCGGATATCATGTTTTCCAATTAACAGAAAAAATTGTAAAGGTCCAAGTAAATATTTTCACCATTCAAAAATTTTTTTTTTAATTTAATAAAAAAGTTATTCAAAAACAAAATTGGATGATATACAGCCTTACAACCTATGCTCGGTGATGCCTTCTATGGGTAATGATTCTAGTAACTGACGTTGAAATATCACTGCGAGAAACCGTATACAACTATAAGATTGGTATCACATCACCCCGAACAATACAACTGCTCCTTCGAAAGCCAGATTCTCCCGAAAGCAGAAAAGATTCATTATACCATCTATTATGAAATAGTAAAGGAAAATTCTTAATGGCGAAATAATAACATTTCAAATCCTGATAATGATAATTGTAAATCATTAATTTTTGAAAGAAAGATTTTCAAGATGAAAGGCACAAGCTGAACAAAACACTAAATTTTCAGATTCCGGCGTGTCTGACGAGAAATGCCTTTTATATGTCTGGAATAGGGGAACCTGGTGCTGCCATCTAACAACCGATATCTCTATCGTAAAGTTCGGCATTTTTGACGGAATACTTACTCTGAACATTTTGACGTTTGACGTTCAGGTGCTATTCGTGTTGCTTACAGTGACTTAAAAAATTCGTCTCGGGCTATAAATGGAATTAACTCGTCAACATTTCTATGCAATTATTTTTACAACTTTCAATGTGGATTATCCCAATAGTATAGTATTTTTCGCAACCTAAGAAAATGATTTTGTGCCGCACAAATATTTTAATAAGGCACCATACGGTGAGAGCCTAGGCAAATACAAACGCTGATTGTAATATCGGCATAGAAGCCAGAGGAGTATTAAGTAATTTTTATTCTGTACGACTAACAAAAAGTAAGCGTTTATTTTCATAAAATAGAAACTGGACAGATTTTATTTTATGTAATAAGTTGTTTAATTAATAATTATAATTAATCAATTAAATTAGAAATTTAGATAAAAAGTATACAGAAAATTTAAAAAAATTGTTTGATTAATTTATACTTCATTAAATTCTATTTCTATTTTATATCCAGTCAATTTCACAGCAATATGTTGATGAACAATTGGTGTTTAATTTAATATCTTCGTGTTTCCCTAAGTAACTTACCAAGAACTAACAATTAATGATACTAGCAATCCTTTTTTTTAATTCAATTTTGTTCAATACATTAATAGCTAGTTATCGTTATAATGGTCTCTTGAAATAGATTCTACACTTCAGTAGTATTTATATTTCGAATACTTGAATTTCTCTAAGTAAATAAGAGTTTCACATCATCGAAACTGAGTTTTTCACGTATGGTCGCTTGTATAAGTCAAAGATCGTGACAAAAACCCTCGACGCTTCTTACGTTGAAGCGAAAATGGAATAAAGCGTTTTGTATTATACTGTTCACGGAAGGAAATAACAATATAATCTACCTCTTGACAATATGAAATGCCTCCGAAAATGCATACTTTACGTAGGTTTTGCAGACGAATAGCAGTAACAAAGTTCAATTTTAAATTCAGTTCTTTAGTTCACACTTTTTTATGCGTTCAGTAAAATGAATGTAAAGTTTCTCTAGTAGTTTTAGTTTTAGCTCTCTTATTTAACTGAATACTTTGAGGAATATTTTCACAATTTAAGTTTATGAAAATTCAAATAATTCCTTTTACAGTTAATTAATCTGTTTTCCTCTTATTTCGCTCGAAGAAGATATTAACGAAAAGAAAACTTGTTGAAAAGTTTTCAGACTTCGAAAGTTTATGCATGTAGTTATTCAAGTTTTATTTGTAGAAGTACTCAATGAATGACATAATTAGATTAAAGAGTTTACGTGTAGCTACGATGTACGAGGTGTGTAAATTATGTAACGAGACCGGCAATATATCGTTTAATCTGACAGCACTTGGGACGCAGGAGTTGCAGAGACGACAGGTGAACATGTGATATGGTTGTTGATGATTGATTTGGTTGTCCGTAGTGATTTTTTCGTAAAACAATTTTTTTCTAGTGCGTTCTAAATGATTTCCTATGATTTGCTTTGCAGACAGCAATGTTTACATTCACATTTACTTCGCAATTACATACTAATCTGTTAATATTTGTAAATACTTCATGTAAAAGCCGAAAAATTCCAAGAATTTATCAATTGATATATTAATTGAACGGCTAAGAAATTATCTAAACATATATATATATATATATATATATATATATATATATATATATATATATATATCAAAAATTAATTTAAATTCGGGTAAGCGGTCAATAAAAAACTCCTTTATTAAATCACCCTATATTTCGCAACAGACTTTGTCGCTTCTTCTGGGGTAAAAAATGTAGAGTAGAAATAATAAAATTCAATTTTATTATTTCTACTCTACATTTTTACATTCTTTATATCCTTTATCAAGGATATAAAATATAAAATTTTATATTTTATATCCTTGATAAAGGCATCATTGCCGAAACATGTAGGGTTGTTTTAAATATATATACTTTGAAGTAAACCAGACCTTTAATCGCCGACTGATTGAATTTACTATATATATGATAATATTTATGGATACAATTACTAAACTCATAATCTACTCTACAAGAACATCATGTTGATGTATAATCTAATTAAACATAGTATTAGTGTTGAACATGATGTTCTTTGGGAGTAGATTATGAGTTTAGTAATTGTATCCATTTAATATAGTTCATATTTTGACCCTGATGAAGCATACGTACCATATGCGAAATATTGAAACGAAAAAATATAGAACTAACTTATAAAGATATATATATATAATAAAAATAATATATATATATATATAACGTATGTTCATTTGAAAAGTCAATCTAGGTTACTTTGAAATTTTGATAGAATAAGACGCATATATATTAGTATGCGTTTGTTGTTCCGTTAACGTAAATCCAAATGACATTTGATAATGTCAATCACATTTGTTATTTATTTGTATGTATGAAACTGTCAAAATATACGACTTCGTAGGTTAAGTAGTAAATTTTAATTTACGACATACTTCAAAATGTTCTCAGTAAATCACATGTTACTAGATTGGCTCTTCAAATGAACACTCGTTATACCTTTGTAATAAATATAAAATTTTATATTTTAAATTTCTTTGACAAAGGCATTATGTGCCGAAACATGTAAGATTATTTTAAATATATACATATTAAAGTAAAACAGACTTTAAATCGTCGACTAATTGAGTGTCGCCTTTAAATTAGTTCAGTTGACTTTTGTGTGTGTGTGTCGCTAGTTGAATTTCTTCGGCTTATAGAGCGACATTCAACGTTTGTGGCATTTTATTTGGTTGGATTGCCATTGTTGGCTAGGCCGAAGATTAATTAACTTCATCGAATATCTGTGGGTGAGTAAATTTTCCCGCTAATTTTCTTTGTTACATTTTGTGCTCCAATTTTCGTGATTGGCTATTACATTCTGCAGAGTTTTTGTGACGAGATCTTTTAAGCAAATCATTGTCGAAATTTGCCGTACACGTGGTTAAATCAACGGAAATGGAGAATCTTTGAGAGAACCGTATCAGTTCACGTGTTCCGGAAATCACCTTCGAAGACCACGTGTGAGACGGAAACGGCGTCATAGCAGCAGTTTGACCCAAACCAAAATCAAACTGCAGTAAGGTAGTTTTGACAATAATTACGCCGATTCATCTGAACAATTATCACTAGAAAACTTGCATCGTGATTTTGAGAGAATTAGCGGCACGAGATAATACGAAGCATTAAGTTATTCTGTCGTTTATCGTAAACATTCAGTAAACTCTTTGTAAAATATAATCTTCAACAAGGAGCTCTTAAATTGCGGTGGTGTTCTTTTTAATTTTTAGTCAATTGAATAACGTTTGACAAGAAACGCACGACCATCTTCACTGAGTTTACGTCGTTGGTATAGGCTGGCTGCTTCGTCAATTTAAGATCATCCCACCCACACAAGGTAAGTACGAGAAGGATGTTTGTATTGTGCAACAGTATAATAAAGTTGGTTTTCGTGGACTTTTATAGTAGCACGTTGCGTGTAGCAACAACCCGTTTTGTTCTCATTTATTCTCATTTTTCTTTGTATTAATTTGTATCATAGTGAAATATAGTGGCAATATGTTTATGCATTTTTATGTTAATATTAATTCACTAAATGGAATTTGTATATCTGTTGGATAATAAAGATATTATTATTATTATTGTTATTATTATCTCCAGTTTTTAAAATATTTCCCTGAAAAGGAGAAAACTACTTGTGGATGGATAACTTATATGAGTGTGTAACCAAACTTGTCTCCAATCAGTAATTTTAATGTGAAAATCTTCCCTGGCAAGCTAATGGAATATTCATGGTAAATAAATACTGAAAATAAATGCGCGGGATGTTTCGAAAGTTTAAGAATTAAGCGAAAACATTTTCTAAAGTATCCTTAGTTTACTTGACGTAGACATTTTTATAAGCGCCGACGTAGTTTTCCAAAAAATTACCCGTGAATATAAGGATAATTCCATATTAAGTAGCTAAATACATTTTCGGTACACTCTGCACGTAAAACTTGTATAATACTTCTCTTACTTAACAGTTCGTAACTCGCAACTTCCTCTTCATGCTAGCCTGAATTTTAAGAGTGCCGTTTGCATTATTAATTCTACCGCGATACGAAAAATGTCTCTGAATCTACAAAGGAAAACTCTATGCTGGCTGCTTTTAATTACACGGATATTTTGCGGCGTTGCTAAAACGGAAATTAGTATTTAAAGAATAAATTGAAAGAAATACGAATTCTTTTAATTTATAATTAGGTTGTACAGAGATAATAAATATGTACAATTCTGCCGTATTTATTTATTTCCGTCAATAATAGCTTGTATGATGAAAAGTTTCATTCAACGTCAACTTCTGTAATTGGCTCATACTATGTTTGCAAATAATTGATGGACTCATCTCAATAATTTCATCGTAGTTTCCTTGCAACTGAATATTCTACTAAGTTGATTAAAGCCCTCTTTTTTCTCTAGAACTTGTGTTAATTTAATTTTGAACCGCTCTCCTATGGTACCTCCCACATTATAAATTTTATTCTTGAAGCTATGAATCAATTCTATCGATTCACTGAATTTAACATTTTGAATTTCAAGTTTTCGTAGTGTTTCACTAATAAAACTATAGTTTGCTTTGATAAAAGCTAACTCTTGGTTCATTTGCAATTTACTTAGTTATATCTTTGCAATCTGCAATTGCTATCGAGTCGTTTGAAAAAGAGAGAATGAATTCTCTTATCTGTTCAAAGGTATCTGCATAAAATACAGCGACATCAAGCCACGTGCATCATCTTGTTATTATGGGCTGTGATGGCAACCAGACCAGGTAAGTTATCTTTGTATGCTTGAACCCTCAGCGGTGCTTTAATAAATACTTTTTTTGTCAAATTGATCAATGAATTAGTATCTGGAAATGTGTAAAGTATTTATTCTGCTACTCTGTTAACAGCATGGACCAAACATGTTACGTGCATCAAATTCGTGTAAAAAATCTTTAAATTCTGTACTGACTTCACCATATAGGTAGCAGCATCCGATAACATCAGTAATACCTTGTCACTTGGAACGGCATTGGGCAAATAAAACCTCGTTAAACTATCGTTTATAAATCTTGCTATAGTTAAGTTATTTGCTTTCTCCAATTCTTCTGTACCAATTAAAAAGGATAAGCTGGAGCAATTTTCATTTAAAATGCCAGTCAATAAGCTGACAATATAGCGTCCACAACTGTCTGTTGTCTAAACGACTATAAAATAAATATAATTTTCAGCTATTGTTTCCTTAATTTTCATCATAGCTTCCTCAAACCTAGTTACGTAAGTAAATGGTAATTTAAAAACAAATATCTTTCATAAGGACTAGAGGGTGTGGTTAATTTATTAACCACGGAACGTTTAGGATTGTGACAATGGATGTGAGGTTTGTAGTTAATATACAGGGTCCGGCAACGAAGCGGGGACGGAAGATTACACGTGTGTTTGAAAGTTAGTCAAATATTTAGTCATCGGATATCCTTCCGTACCATAAAGCGCACGTTTTAAAAATATTTTGTTTTATACAGGATGTTCCAGATGGAAATGCCAGACTAAAGTTTCTTTTTTTTAAATGGAACACCCTGTATATTAAAAGACAAAATGATCCGCGCTTGAAAGCTGGTTACATCGATATCATGTTGTATGGGTCTAAAGTTGATAGTTTCTGTGTAAATAATTATTTTACTTGATAAATTGATACATTTCAGTAGGCTATTCTGCATAAGGAAAATCAAAAGATCCGAAACCAATATCATAGAATATTTTCTACTTGAATGCACTTTCGTTGCTACGTAAAATAAATTCTGCAACTGCTCGCGTTATACAGGGTGTTCACAATTTCGCAACAAAAAGAAACCCCATTAAGTACGAGAAACAGTTGATTTTCACTCAGCGGTGAAAGCAAACATTAAATGAATATGAAGTAATATAGCATTTTCAATAGATTCACTACCGATTAAGTTATCTGGTGTTAGTTTAATAAAAAATTTGCACTAATTAATTTGTATTTTAAAGAATTTTGTAAAACCAACTATTTTACGAATATCTAATATGAAACAATACATATCTAATTAGCTTAACATAAATCGAAATCATGTAGGAAAGAATCAAGTACGAGTAGTATTAAAAGTTTGAACTATTTTAAATAAATACTAATTAATTATTAACCACAACATAAAATTTAATTAACAAAAGTAATAGCACAGTAAATAAAAATAAAGTAAATGTAAATAGTAAATGCAAATAAATCAAAGAAAACTTTCAAATGTCCTTCCATGTCTCTCAATACATAAATGAAGCCGCCTGGTGAAATTCTGTTGAACATGCTGTAATGTTTCTTGGCGAACATTTCTAAATGCCTCTCTTATGCGTTCCATCATATTTTCCCTTGTTGTAGGAACTTACACATAAACTAGAGCCTTGACATATCCCCAAAAGTAGAAGTCCAAGACAGTAAGATCTGGACTTCGTGGAGGCCAAGCGATTGCACCACATCGTCCTATCCATTTGCCTTCCTTCCATCGCCCTAGAAACTCCCTAACTTTAAGGCTGTAATGAACAGGTGCACCATCGTGTTGCAACCAGAAAATTTGTCGGGTGTCAGCATCCACATGCTCAAGTAAATTAGGCAGTTCGTTCTGCAAAAATTCCAAATACGTATCGCCTGTAACGGTTCAATCGAAAAAGTACGGCCCAATGATATATGGACCAAGTATACCTCCCAAGACGTTAGGAGACCATCTATTCTGATTGTCTACATGACGTATCCAATGCGGGTTTTCTGTTGCATAATAATGCTTGTTATGTTTATTTACCGCATCATTACTTTTGAAAGTAGCCTCATCGCTAAACAAAATCTTTGTTAAAATATTTGGCATTTCTCGCATTTTATTTAACAACCAACCACAAAAGTCTGTTCTTTTAATGAAATCATCACCATGAAATTCCTGATTTAATTCCATATGGTACGGATGATACTTATGACTTCTTAAAATTCTTCGTACGCTCCTATCGTCAATAGCTGTTACCTTTGAAATACCGTCTATACTTATATGTGGATTTTCCTGTATTGTTAATAATACGGCCAATTCGCTTTTTTCATTGATTACCGGCTTATTTATTTCTCTCTTCTTGTAGGTTACACTACCAGTTTCTGTAAATCTCTCTAATAACCCTTCAAATGCTTCCGGTCTTGGCTTTCTTTCAAGGTTTGGAAATCTCTCTGCATATAATCTACTTGCTAGGAGACAATTTCTTGTACACTCCCAAAGAATAAATATCATATTCACCATTTCTTGAATACTAAAATTAGTCATTATAGCAATTTCTTTTAAAGATTGAACGAAATACTGTGTAAGATGGAACGAAATTTTTGACAACTAGGTTATTAAGTATACAAGCTTAAAACTGACACCAGATAACTTGATCAGCAGTGAATCTATTGAAAATGCTATATTACTTTATATTCATTTAATGTTTGCTTTCACCGATGAGTAAAAATCAACTGTTTCTCGAACTTAATGGGGTTTCTTCTTGTTATAGACCATTTATGGATAATTTGTTGAATATCCGATCTTACAGAAGATTTAAAAGCGCAAATTAGCTACTAAAAATACAAGCATTTTTCATTAATTCAACTCTAAAAAGAAATAATTAGCAAATGATCCATCCTAGGTGCATCAAATGAGGTATCAATAGAAAGCGTAGTAAAAGGGCTTTTCAATGAGCTAAAAATATACAGGCTGTTCCATTTAAAAATTACGAGATTTCTTCGATTTTGCGAAATTGTGAATACCCTGTATAACGCGAGCAGTTGCAGAATTTATTTCACGTAGCAACGAAAGTGCATAACTAGTAGAAAATATTCTATTCTATTGGTTTCGGATCTTTTGATTTTCCTTATGCAGAATAGCCTGCTGAAATGTATCAATTTATCAAGTAAAATAATTATTTACACAGAAACTATCAACTTTAGACCCATACAACATTATATCGATGTACCCAGCTCTCAAGCGCGGATCATTTTTCCTATTAATACACAGGATGTTCCATTTAAAAAAATGCAACTTTAGTCTGGCATTTCCATCTGGAACACCCTGTACTAAACAGAATATTTTTAAAACGTGCGCTTGATGGTACGGAATGATATCCGATGACTAAATATTTGACTAACTTTCAAATACGCGTGTAATCTTCCGTCCCCGCTTCGTTGCCGGACCCTGTATTGACCGCCATAGCAAAAAAGTTTATTCCCAAAACTAAAGCGATTTATTTGATAAGTATTAACAATTCACAGTATTATTTACTTATAAAAGATGCAAAGCAGTTACGACATAGAGCTTCGGTGCACTATTTACAATAATTGACGAACGTACTTGTTTAGCACGAGTACTACATAGTGCACATCGTCGCATTGTTCACTTCAGTGGTAAATGTGCACTAACTTTTACTTCTGCGAGTATTATCCACGCTAATGGGTCGACCAGTTTTTAGTTTTCTTTTACTTTTGGTGATAACAAGTTTTGGGCCCAGGCATTTTGCGACTAGTATAATTTTGCAGTAATTCATCTGCCAGTACGCTGCGAAAATTCAAGTAATTCATTGACTTTCTGTTTGATGTTTTCAACATCACCTGATGGCAAATGAAAGTATTTGTTACAGTTGCATCTGTCAAATAATAAAACAGTTTCATCCACCAACGGCGACTTTTCCATGCAATTTTTTATATGAAATATGCTCAAAGAAGTATTTATATGCAAGATATTATTACAAACGGCGGTTTTGCTGGATATTGGGATGTGGAGATGTGCCGTGCTAATAATAATGAAATTATTCCAAGATAAATAAAATAATTAGTGGTGCTGGTGAAGTTTCCTCAAAGTTCCAGGAAGTGTGTAATGATTAGAGAACGGACACGCTTACCACCCAGTGCAGTACTGGCGAAAGGCTGTATTTCTAAAATATTTAATTTTATTTATATAATTGGAAAACGAACGGGTGGTGATCTATAAAATTACGAAATACCTACATATTTATTTGTTGAAAAGTTGTATTTATAAAGTTTTTAATTTTATTTATATAATTGGAAAACAAACGGGTGTTGATCTATAAAATTACGAAATACATATGTATTTGTTGAAAAGTTGTATTTTTAAAGTTTTTAATTTTATTTCTATAATTGGAACATTTTTATTTGTTCATTTTGTCGTTCAAGTTGAGTAAAGGAGTATTAATATTGACTAGCAATAGTTTCTCAAGGTTTTCGTCTGTCAATTTTGTTCTCTTTGAATTAACTACATCCTTATAAATAGAAAACGTCCTTTCTACATCGCAACTGGTTATAGGTGCATACTGGAAATATTCTTTTATTTCTTCATATTTAGCCGTTAGATTTTGTGGAATTGTCTCCATACATAAATGCTGCAATGTAATTAAATCTGGATTTCTATTAAGAATTGCTTCAAACTTTTGCCGAAGGCCACATCGGAAGTCACTTGGAATACTTTTCAAATTATTAACAGCCACATCTAATGTGGTTAATCCGTCATTTAATTTGAGATTTCGATTTTCAAAATAAGTTATTAGTTTTGGCAATTTTCCAAAGTGTTCGTGAAGAAAGTACAACTGATTTTTTAAATTTGTGATTTGTGTGAGCTCCTTGCACTCACCAATACTTCTAGCATCCTCCTTTAGCAGTGTTACGAAATGTTTTAGACTATCGAAATTCTCAGCATAATAACTAGTAGCTTCCAGCCATGTTCCCCATCTAGTTATTACTGGAGTGGAAGGCAGTGACAGAGATGGAAATTTTTCCCTGAAAAGAGCTACTCTCAATGGTGCTTTTCTGAAAACTTTTTTAAAAGCTGATACAAGTCTATCAACTTCCGGAATAGTGTCTCTGATATATTCACAGATTCTGTGGAGAGCATGTGCTACACAAGTAATATGCAGCATATTAGGATATGTTTTCTTCAATAGCTTGCCTGTTTTTAACATATACGCAGCACTATCACTGACAAATAAAAGTATTTTTTCTTTGTACGTGGCGTCCGAATGAAGCATTTTTTGCATATTCTCCTTAATGGTTTCAGCAACTGTTTCCGCATCAACTCTATCTATAACACTTGTTGCTATTACATATGAGTTATAGGGAATAGTTGGATGTAGTACACCAGCTACAACATTTACCACACAGCGTCCTAACATATCCACCGTTTCGTCGGCGCTTATCCATATGTATTGATTTAAGAGATGGCTTCTAATGCGTTCTACTGTTCTCGTATAGCACCTAGAAACATAATATTTGCGTAAGTTGATTCATCAGGAACATTTCGACCAGTATATTTTTGAAGAAATATTTTTAAAGTGGGATTGCTAAGTTTATTTAATGGAATATTAGCCGCCATAAAAGTTTTACGGAGTTCAGATGTGTTTGCGATCCTAAGTGACGAATTTTTGACGATATTTTACGGATTTTGTAATAAATTTCGGAATCACTGACAATGGACATACAATCAGTATGACCGTCAATCCAACTCGCCATTGTTTTACAATGCCGTTCTCGACATTCTTCCATATCATGTCTGAAAAAGTAACTTAAACAATGCTCAAGATCTAAATAAATGAAAACTAAAAATGTGTGCGTAAGTTATTGAAACTGAACGAAATTCAATGCACACTCTTACGTCGAAATAATTGGTAGAAATAGATTCAATCAAACTATATTAAACAGGATCTATCACAAAAATTACGATGTAATTAACAGTTAAAACTATGAAAACAAGAAACTTACTCACAGCACTTTATTTATCTTACGAAATATAAACTAATAAATAAAATACAGTATGAAAACCCCGCTTCTATCTACGCTCATGAAAACACTTTAAAAAGCACTATATTCTCGGAATATAATAGCTGGCTTGTCCATTGTTATCGCGGCGAGACCAGGTGTCCGAGTAAGCCAAACAAATACTTCATTGAATTACGCCGGGATGTACTGAGCGACGTTATACACAATTCCAATTGCCGATTGCGTTTTATGGAAATTGCGTCCGCTCTCTAGTAATGATGGTTAATTAAATAAATATACAACAACTTACTTACTAAATAAGACACAGGAGCGTTGTCCTTAAAGTTTGTATTTATATTTACATAAGAAGAAATTGAAATTCGTATATTTAAAAGTAATTAAACAAAAGTAATATACACACAAGGAGCGGTAAATAAGTAATTGAGAATTAACACAAAATACACTGAAAACGAACATTAACTTGAGTAGTAAATTAAATGTTAATTAATTAGGATTAATATAAAATAATCTCTGTATCGAACAATACAGAGTTACCTTTGTGTGGCGATGATGGTCACGTGGCCTTCGAAGATATACCTGGTCAAGTATATGTAGAGCGGTTCTTAGAAGCAAAAGACGCCGGGCGGCGTGGCATCGTGAACTTGCACAGTACGATGAGTAAGATGTGTGTGTCTCTTACGAGGGTTCTAACGAGAAGATAGACTGATCGTTTTTCGATAGAACACTGGTTTTTGAAAACGGTCTGTTTTATGACCCGAGTCGAAGAGAGGGTCGATATCTTGAATAATAATTAATAAGAAGCGCGACCTGAAAAGTTTCTCTGTCAATTGCATAAATATTATTAAAATATCGCTTATGACTTAAGCTTTCTAATGATATGAAACACAACATATAAAAGATGTATATAATTAAATTAAAACAATTTAAATTGAAATGCATATAGAAATTCCACAGTAACATTAGAGTTGCTGACGGTCAGGTAGAAAACGAAGGGTCTCGGTTAGGATTTAACAAAAGAAATGCTTTCTCTTTGGACACGAATACACAGAAAATCTCTTAAATTAAAATATTTTAAATCGAGATATTTAAAGAAGAAATATAGTATTTAAAAATAAATTAAAATATTCTTTATATGCGGAGCGTAACAATATGTAAAATAAAAGTAGTCGCAAATGCGTGATTTTTTTTTGCGTGATTCGTATAGATCTGCAAGAATTTGAATGAACATATCATAAATAAAAAACATACATTTTCATATAATCCCATCTTTAGTTATTAGTTATTACTAGAGAACGGACACGCTTACCACCCAGTGCAGTACTGGCGAAAGGCTGAATTTCTAAAATATTTAATTTTATTTATATAATTGGAAAACGAACGGGTGGTGAACTATAAAATTACGAAATACATATTTATTTGTTGAAAAGTTGTATTTATAAAGTTTTTAATTTTATTTATATAATTGGAAAACATACGGGTGGTGATCTATAAAATTACTAAATACATATGTATTTGTTGAAAAGTTGTATTTTTAAAGTTTTTAATTTTATTTCTATAATTGGAACATTTTTATTTGTTCATTTTGTCGTTCAAGTTGGGTAAAGGAGTATTAATATTGACTAGCAATAGTTTCTCAAAGTTTTCTTCTGTCAATTTTGTTCTCTTTGAATTAAGTACATCTTTATAAATAGAATACGTCCTTTCTTCGTCGCAACTGGTTATAGGTGCATACTGGAAATATTCTTTTATTTGTTCATATTCAGCCGTTAGATTTTGTGGAATTGTCTCCATACATAATTGCTGCTATGTAATTAAATCTGGATTTCTATTAAGAATTGCTTCAAACTTTTGCCGAAGGCCACATCTGAAGTCACTTGGAATACTTTTCAAATTATTAACAGCCACATCTAATGTGGTTAATCCGTCATTTAATTTGAGATTTCGATTTTCAAAATAAGTGATTAGTTTTGGCAATTTTCCAAAGTGTTCGTGAAGAAAGTACAACTGATTTTTTTAATTTGGGATTTGTGTGAGCTCTTTGCACTCACCAATACTTCTAGCATCCTCCTTTAGCAGTGTTACGAAATGTTTTAGACTATCGAAATTCTCAGCATAATAACTAGTAGCTTCCAGCCATGTTCCCCATCTAGTTATTACTGGAGTGGGAGGCAGTGACAGAGATGGAAATTCTTCCCTGAAAAGAGCTACTCTCAATGGTGCTTTTCTGAAAACTTTTTTAAAAGCTGATACAAGTCTATCAACTTCCGGAATAGTGTCTCTGATATATTCACAGATTCTGTGGAGAGCATGTGCTACACAAGTAATATGCAGCATATTAGGATATGTTTTCTTCAATAGCTTGCCTGTTTTTAACATATACGCAGCACTATCACTGACAAATAAAAGTATTTTTTCTTTGTACGTGGCGTCCGAATGAAGCATTTTTTGCATATTCTCCTTAATTGTTTCAGCAACTGTTTCCGCATCAACTCTATTTATAACACTTGTTGCTATTACATATGAGTTACAGGGAATAGTTGGATGTAGTACACCAGCTACAACATTTACCACACAGCGTCCTAACATATCCACCGTTTCGTCGGCGCTTATGTATTGATTTAAAAGATGGCTTCTAATGCGTTCTACTGTTCTCGTATAACACCTAGAAACATAATATTTGCGTAAAGTTGATTCATTATGAACATTTCGACCAGTATATTTTTTCAGAAATATTTTTAAAGTGGGATTGCTAAGTTTATTTAATGGAATATTAGCCGCCATAAAAGTTTTACAGAGTTCAGATGTGTTTGCGATCTTAAGTGACAAATTTTTGACGATATTTTACGGATTTTGTAATAAATTTTGGAATCACTGACAATGGACATACAATCACTATGACCGTCAATCCAAATCGCCATTCTTCCATATCATGTCTGAAAAAGTAACTTAAACAATGCTCTAGATCTAAATAAATGAAAACTAAAAATGTGTGCGTAAGTTATTGAAACTGAACGAAATTCAATGCACACTCTTACGTCGAAATAATTGGTAGAAATAGATTCAATCAAACTATATTAAACAGGATCTATCACAAAAATTACGATGTAATTAACAGTTAAAACTATGAAAACAAGAAACTTACTCACAGCACTTTATTTATCTTACGAAATATAAACTAATAAATAAAATACATTATAAAAACCCCGCTTCTATCTACGCTCATGAAAACACTTTAAAAAACACTATATTCTTCGAATACAATAGCTGGCTTGTCCATTGTTATCGCGGCGAGACCAGGTGCCCGAGTAAGTCAAACAAATACTACATTGAATTACGCCGGGATGTACTGAGCGACGTTATACACAATTCCAATTGCCGATTGCGTTTTATGGAAATTGCGTCCGTTCTCTAGTTATTACTATTGTTAGAACTATAAAAAAACGAAAATTGTACATAATTTCTAAAAAAACATTAAAAAAATGAAAATTTATTTACCAGTGTAATCAAATGGTTAAAGGGTAGATAGATTTCATATGCGTATCTAGGACTGAGTAAAGTTCAACTTTAAAAATACTCTTTTCTTGGACGTCTTTAATTCCTTCAATGAAAGCAAACGGCCTTCTTGTAAATATGTAGTTATCCCAAATAAAACTCATAATTACGTTTTCAATAACATTTTTTTCCCAATAATATTTAAAAATTAAAATTTTTAAAAATGTCACAGTTAGTCCAAGTTTTAATTTTAATCAAACCTGTTCCTGAATTTAAATACGAAATTACATCCGTTATTTGTGTTCCTTAGTTGCAAAAAAAACCGTTGACGTAAAGTCGACAGTTTAAGCCCAGTTGACCTAAAAATCGATATTTTTCATAAAGTTCGCTCACGGGAGGCGTCAAACAATATATAGAAATAAACACGGTCTTTTTTATTTGTGGAGGTCTCTTTTCGATTAATTTTCTCGTTTGATATCATGATGCAGTACAGTACAGTACCTCTTCGATATGGTATTTTGCAAAATTGCCTTCCCCTGTTTGTTTCATAATTCAAGGTTGTTCAGTTCAAGAAAATAATTTTATTTTATTACAGGCACCCACTTAATATTAGAAAGCTACAAATGGAAAACAATTTTATTATTCAAATTTGACGAAATTAATTCTTTAATAAAATAAATTTGAGAAACTGGAAAATTTACAATTAATGTTTTTTCCGCCCAATTCATTATATTCACTTTTTGTGAAGCTAATAAAACAATTAATTCTTTTCCTTCCTTCATTCATGCTCTGAATCCTCTAGTATTTCTAATTCAAATTACTGTTAAGTAAACCAAATTTTGGATAATAATTATTAATAAATATTGAGGTACCCAATATATGAGTATATGAATTATTTTGGTGTCGTTTTGGTATCGCCTTTGATTACTACTGGTTAATTAGGTTTTTATATTAGTGTAATAACTAAAGTAGGACACCTATTTCTACATATTCAATGTAACACTTATTTAACGAAACACGTCCTCATTAGTAGCTGAATCTTTCACATTCTAGTTTAGTTGAGTAAGTAGGTTAGCATAATTCTAAGTAAGTTATTAAATAAGTAGACATGATATATATATATATATATATATATATATATATATATATATATATACTGAAGAGAGAGAAGAACGAATCATTCTTGTAAATCTAATCTAATCAATCTCGTGCATATGAACACCGTAATATGTAATATTGTTGTTGTTATGTATTTATTAAATGTTGTTTTATATTGTTCCCGAGTGTATTATTTATTACATCAATAAAACCGGACTCTATAACTCCGCCTCGAAGATGAAGCCGTAACGAGGACCAGGGGACAAAGCATAGCGATCCTGCCAGTGGCCGACTGGACCGACATCACATGGCAATCCTGCCAGTGGCTAGCTGGACCGACATCACAAAGTAGGACACCTATTTTAGTTATTACATCAGGAATATTATCGATGTCATTTCTGTTCAATTTAAGCTTTAAGTATGGTAGTATGATGTGTCGATCAAGCAATCTCTGAAAGGAATTTGCAAGGAAGAAGAGCAATATCTACGCTGAATAGTGCTTTGTGGGATAAACATATCACGAAAGAAAATAAAAGGAGAATGTATAATGCCATTATTGGAAGTATTGTAATGTACAGTTGCGAAGTTTGGCCTTTAAAACAAAAGATAGAAAGAACTATAAATGAAAATATTGAAAAATGATGGGAGAATACCATATTTTCTATTATATGCGTACTAGACAGCTGATACGGTACAAACACGTACAACGGCTTTCAGAATATAGAATATCTAAGAAGGTACTAAAATGGACATCACAGAGCAGAAGGAAGCGTGGAAGGCCAAAACGAAGTTGGAGAGAGGAGATTGACGGTAAAATGTGGAAGAGAGGCATTAAGGATAACATTGGCAAAGACCTAAACACATTGAGATTAAGAATCGGAAGACGTTGAATGTTATAAACTGAATTATACAAACTGTCCCGTATCGTTATGTTCAAATTTTAAGAGTGTAAAGTACACTGCATTTCAAGTAACAAAAACGCAAAACTTGTATATCCATTTTTATTTGTTTTAAAGTTACAGATCAATGAATATTATTGTCAGATCATGAAAAAAATGTAATATCAAAGTCAATAAAAACTGATTTTATTTAAAAAAGTTCAATTAATAATATTTCGAAATGTCCACCTCCTTGTTGAATGCAGGCTTGTGCCCGTAAGTCAACAGAAGAAGTACTTATCCGAATTTCATACTTGTTTTGTCGGATTTGCTCGGCAGCCAGGTGAATACGGTCTAACAACTCTTCTCTTGTGTTCGAAACTTGCGCATAGACTAAATTTTTCATGTACCCCCATAAATAAAAGTCAAGGGGATTAAGATCGGGTGATCTGGGTGGCCCTGCAACAGGATCACATCGACAAATTCATCTTGGATAATTGACATTAACCCAATTTCAGACAGCAAATCCGAAATGTGGTGGTGCCCCATCCATGTGAAACCACATGTCTCGTCGAACATTAAGTGGGACATTCTCTAAAACACCTGGCAGTTCATCAATAAGAAATTGAATGTAATTGTCCGCATTTAACCTCCCAGGAAGAACAATAGGACCAATCAACGAGTCATCAATTAGGGCCGCCCAAACGTTAATAGAAAATTCATGTTGATATTTAGATGGGCGTATAGCTTTGAGATTTTCTGATGACCAGTTGTGCAGGTTTCTCAGATTTGTAACACCACTTCTCGTGAACGTAGATTCATCTGTCCAGAGGCTTGTTCTGCAGAAATTAAAATGAAGCCGTGACTGTCTTAATATCCAGGTAGAATAAACTAGACAAGCATAATGGTCTGTCTCAACCAAACCGTATCCCCTGCGATAGTGGTATGGATATAAGCCCTCACGTTTTAAAATTCGCCAAACTGTCGTTCGTGGCACTCCTAGTTGTCTAGCGATTCGACGTACACCGAGAGTTGGATCCCTTGTAACAATAGCTACCGCTTCTTCCTCTAAGTCCGCTGGCAAATTTACTCCTCGGTCGAAAGGATAATCACGCAGTCCGCATTCCCGAAATTGTCTGTGTACTTCCAGAAACGTTCTGAAATGAGGAATGCACCTATCAGGTAACCGATGTCGGTATTCAATAACTGCTCGACGTGCACTGCTTTTACAGTAGTCGTACACAAAAGGCATGTCTGCATACTCTTGAGAAGAAAATCGGCAAGGCATTTTGAATAAAGAAAACGTGTCCACCAATTAATAAGCTGTTGTATGAACTGAAGCGTAATGTAATCCTTTATTAAAAAATGCAACGTTAACAGTCTGCTAAACATTTGTTTTTTGTATGATATTCATGGTTCAGCACTTACGAAATAAGTAAGAACCTTCTTCATCATAAATCAGTTTCCAGTACTCGTTTTTGTAGATCTCCAAGAAAAACTGTATGCACTACGACACGTGTTTATTTATTTTAGGATAACATTTTATTATGCGACGTTAACAATCACAGGTCTGTTATTGAATGATATAACCTTTTTTAAATAAAATCAGTTTGTATTGACTTTAGGATTACATTTTTTTTCATGATCTGACAATCACATTCATAGATCTGTAACTTTGAAACAAATAAAAATGGATATACAAGTTTTGCGTTTTTGTTACTTGAAATTAAGTCTACTTTACACTTCTAAAATTTGAACATAACGATACGGAATACCTTGTATATATACATAGTATACAGGGTGAGTTTTTTCCGATGTTTAGCATGGAGATCTCAGAAACTAGCGCAGATAGAGAAGCGATTGAATGGGGATAGAATTGCAGTTTTACGAGCTCAATTTAATGAACTTGCATGAAAAAATGCATGGCCAACTAGTTATAACGCAAAAATGATTTTTTTCGTTATTTTGTTCGGCGCCTATGTCTCTGTTATTATTAACTTTAGAAAGAATGTGTAAAGGAGAAAGTTATAAGCAATATTGTGCTTAATAATACTGTATATAAAATTATTAATTCGTGCATTTAATATTTAATAAAAGTATGAATGTGGAGGTTTGAACATTTAATCTAGTCAGAAAATCATTCTTTTTATTTGCTAAAATAAATAAATTGCTAAAATCACGAGTTTAAAGGACTTGTTTTTGGAAATTAATTATTTAAGTATTTTATCAATTCATTCATGGCTTATGATGTTACTAATGAAAACTAATTTCCAGGAAGTAATGTTTTTGATCTCAATAGCAATGTGGAGGTATCCAAAATTTAACGAGGTATTTAGAAATGAAAAAATATACAAGTGTTCCATTTAAAATAACAAATTGTATGTCTATGTCCGGTATAACCGGAAGTGGCACTGCAAATATGGTATTAAGTTTAGAATCCTTGAATGTATTTACAAAGATATACTCAATTTTATTTAAAAATAATGAACCGTTGCATTGATACTTAGGTGATTCCATACTTTTTACCTATACTGTATAGAGATACATGTACACTAAAAGACATTTATTCTATTTCATTAAATGTCCTTGAAATGCACGCAGAGTATTGACTAGTTTTATATAAAAATTAATATTGTTTTATGGATTCTTTCACAGGTCCTTTGGTTTTAGAGATGTAGCTACTTATTTAATTCTTCAAATAATATGTTGAATGTAAACGTAAATGTCAGGGCGTTTTCTTTTATTGGTACACTTAACTATATCGTGCGTTAACAAGAGATTATAAAGTTAATATAATACCTTATTGTTAGATACAAGTGGATTATTAAACAGACGATGAAAAGTGGAAAGACTCGAGAAAATCTCCCGGAGAGAACGGGCGGGGCGGAACCTTTGTAACCTTATATTTATTGGACCCGTTTTATCTTCCGGCAATACATTAAATTTGAAATGCGAGATTCCTTGGTTCGTAAAGCGAACGTGGAAAGGAAAGTAGCCGCCGTCGAATTTAATGCATAACGAGATTAGCACCATGAACCATGATAATCTAAATATTTGATTACAAGCAGATAGGTATTATGAACTCTCTACGGTAGTACTTCAATTTGCGTGCTGAGAGTTTACATTGGGACGATTAAAAAGAAACGAAATTAAATAATTCGCCTGGTGTTTATTCGACGAGTTTCCTGAAATGATTTTTTTATGTTCATTTAGGCTGTTGAAATTCTTTCCATTCTTAAATACAAGCTGTTCCGTATCGTTATGTTCAAATTTTAGGAGTGTAAAGTAGACTTCATTTCAAGTAACAAAAACGCAAAACTTGTATATCCATTTTTATTTGTTTCAAAGTTACAGATCTATGAATGTGATTGTCAGATCATGAAAAAAAATGTAATCCTAAAGTCAATACAAACTGATTTTATTTAAAAAAACTTATGCGATTCAATAACAGACCTGTGATTGTTAACGTCGCATAATAAAATGTTATCCTAAAATAAATAAACACGTGTCGTAGTGCATACAGTAATTTCTTGGAGATCTACAAAAAAGAGTACAAGAAATTGATTTATGATAAAGAAGGTTCTTACTTATTTCGTAAGTGCTGAACCATGAATATCATTTCAGAAGACTGTTAACGTTGCATTTTTTAATAAAGGATTACATTACGTTTCAGTTCATACAACAGCTTATTAGTGAGTGGACACGTTTTCTTTATTCAAAATGCCTTACTGATTTTCTTCTCAAGAGTATGCGGACATGCATTTTGTGTATGGCTACTGAAACGGCAGGGCACGTCAAGCAGTTATTGAATACCGACATCAGTTTCCCGATAGGCGCATTCCTCATTACAGAACGTTTCTGAAAGTACACAGACAATTTCGGGAAAACTGCGTGATTATCTTTTCGACCGAGGAGTAAATTTGCCAGCAGACTTAGAGGAAGAAGCAGCAGCTATTGTTACAAGGGATCCAACTCTCAGTGTACGTCGAATCGCTAGACAACCAGAAGTGCCGCGAACGACAGTTTGGCGAATTTTAAAACGTGAGGGCTTATATCCATATCACTATCGCAGGGGATACGGTTTGTTTGAGACAGACCACTATACTCGTCTAGTTTATTCTACCTGGATATTAAAACAGTCACGGCTTCATTTTAATTTCTGCAGAACAGTAGTCTGGACAGATGAATCTACGTTCACGAGAAGTGGTGTTACAAATTTGAGAAACCTTCACAGGTGGTCATCAGAAAATCCCAAAGCTATACGCCCATCTAAATTTCAACATGAATTTTATATTAACGTTTGGGCGGCCCTAATCGATGACTTGTTGATTGGTCCTGTCGCTCTTCCTGGGAGATTAAATGCGGACAATTACGTTCAATTTTTTATTCACGAACTGCCAGGTCTTTTAGAGGATGTCCCACTGAATGTTCGACGAGATATGTGGTTTCACATGGGCGGGGCACCATCACATTTCGAAATTGCTGTCCGAAATTGGGTTAACGTCAATTATCCAAGATGGATTGGTCGAGGTGGTCCTGTTGCATGGCCACCCAGATCACCCGATCTAAATCCCATTGGCTTGATTTATTTATGGGGGTACATGAAAAATTTAGTCTACGCGCAAGTTTCGAACACAAGAGAAGAATCGTTGCATCGTATTCACCAGGCTGCCGAGCAAATCCGACATTTGGATACGTACTTCTTCTGTTGGCTTAGAGTCACAAGCCTGCATTCAACAAGGAGGTGGACATTTCGAAAATATTATTAATTGAACTTTTTTAAATAAAATCAGTTTTTATTGACTTTAGGATTACATTTTTTTTCATGATCTGGCAATCACATTTATAGATTTGTAACTTTGAAACAAATAAAAATGGATATACAAAAAATATATAATAATAATAAAAATGGATATATAAGTTTTGCGTTTTTGTTACTTGAAATGAAGTCTACTTTACACTCCTAAAATTTGAACACAACGATACGGGACAGCTTGTATATTTAAGTTATGAAATAAATACATATACGACGCTAATTATTCGAATTTTTTACTGAAAAAAATTCGCTATTATACAGGATTCGAACCTACATCCTTTGGTTTGCCGGACCACGCTCTTAACCTTTGGGCTATTAAGGGACTGAAATTCGAATGGTCGGGGAAAGCCTTAAATTACATTAAGAGCAGGTATTATATTATGTTGGTAGTTGGCGATTTAAGTTATGTTCTCAACAAAACAGCAAAATAACAAACAACGCAATAATCAAATTTTTAATTAACTATATTGTTACAGCCAGCTTAATTTAATTTAGAATATGTGCTACATCTGTACTGTTAAAATTTTTAAAATTAACATTACTACTCTGGTCATTTTGTCTATACAGGGTGGGGAAAAAGTACTGTATATCTCTTGCAACTCTTGAATGAGCAATTTAATTAAAAAATTACTTATAGAAAAGATGATTCATATAATATTTGGCATCACTTGGTAGCATTCGTTTTTTTTTTGAGTTCACTATTTTAATGCAAGGCCAACTAATTTTTTTTTCTAAAATAGCGTCATATATTTTTTTGCATATTTAAAAGACATTTATTTGTGAATGTAATGATCAGAGAACGGACACGCTTACCACATAACGCAAAGCCCAGTGCAGTACTGGCGAAAGGCTGTATTTCTAAAATATTTAATTTTATTTATATAATTGGAAAACGAACGAGTGGTGATCTATCTATCTAAAATTACGAAATACATATGTATTTGTTGAAAAGTTGTATTTTTAAAGTTTTTAATTTTATTTCTATAATTGGAACATTTTCATTTGTTCATTTTGTCGTTCAAGTTGAGTAAAGGAGTATTAATATTGACTAGCAATAGTTTCTCAAGGTTTTCTTCTGTCAATTTTGTGCTCTTTGAATTAAGTACATCCTTATAAATAGAAAACGTCCTTTCTACATCGCAACTGGTTATAGGTACATACTGGAAATATTCTTTAATTTCTTCATATTTAGCCGTTAGATTTTGTGGAATTGTCTCCATACATAATTGCTGCAATGTAATTAAATCTGGATTTCTATTAAGAATTGCTTCAAACTTTTGCCGAAGGCCACATCCGAAGTCACTTGGAATACTTTTCAAATTATTAACAGCCACATCTAATGTGGTTAATCCGTCATTTAATTTGAGATTTCGATTTTCAAAATAAGTGATTAGGTTTGGCAATTTTCCAAAGTGTTCGTGAAGAAAGTACAACTGATTTTTTAAATTTGGGATTTGTGTGAGCTCCTTGCACTCACCAATACTTCTAGCATCCTCCTTTAGCAGTGTTACGAAATATTTTAGACTATCGAAATTCTCAGCATAATAACTGGTAGCTCCCAGCCATGTTCCCCATCTAGTTATTACTGGAGTGGGAGGCAGTGACAGAGATGGAAATTTTTCCCTGAAAAGAGCTACTCTCAATGGTGCTTTTCTGAAAACTTTTTTAAAGGCTGATGCAAGTCTATCAACTTCCGGAAAAGTGTCTCTGATATATTCACAGATTCTGTGGAGAGCTTATGCTACACAAGTAATATGCAGCACATTAAGATATGTTTTCTTCAATAGTCTGCCTGTTTTTAACATATACGCAGCACTATCACTGACAAATAAAAGTATTTTTGCTTTGTACGTGGCGTCCGAATGAAGCATTTTTTGCATATTCTCCTTAATGGTTTCAGCAACTGTTTCCGCATCAACTCTATTTATAACACTTGTTGCTATTACATATGAGTTATAGGGAATAGTTGGATGTAGTACACCAGCTACAACATTTACCACACAGCGTCCTAACATATCCACCGTTTCGTCGGCGCTTATCCATATGTATTGATTTAAAAGATGGCTTCTAATGCGTTCTACTGTTCTCGTATAGCACCTAGAAACATAATATTTGCGTAAAGTTCATTCATCAGGAATATTTCGACCAGTATAAGTAAGAATATTCTAGATCCAAATAAACGAAATTAAATAACGAAATTTTATGCACACTTACGTGAAAATAATGGAAAGATGTTGCTTAAATGAAAAGAAAAAGAATGTACGTGCTATTTCTCTTACGAAATACGATAAACTTATTTATTTTATCTACGTGCACGACACCACTGAAAACACTATATTCTCCAAATACAATAGCTGGGTTGTCCATTGTTATCGCTGCGAGACCAGGTGGCCGAGTAAGTCAAACAAATACTTCATTGAATTACGCCGGGATGTACTGAGCGACGTTATACACAATTCCAATTGCCGATTGCGTTTTATGGAAATTGCATCCGTTCTCTAGTAATGATATGAAATTTATAGAAGATTGTATAAGAAAATTTTACAATACAAGAAAGTGGTCAAAAACCTTCATTATTGTCAAATTATGAAACTTTAATAAAATGAATAAGAGAAACCATTGTTAAAATGTAGTCTTATTGTAATGTACAATCTAAAACGGTGAGTTAATTTAGAAACTAGAGAAAAAAGGAACTTGAACTTGATTAATTGTTTAAGTTGTTAAAATGGGCACCATTTGCTGCCAAACGATGACCTATTCAATCTCTAAACCCCTGCAAAAAATTTTGAAGTGCAATTGGTGAAAGCCTATTGACTTCAGTCTGAATTCTAAGCTGTAAATCCTCGAGATTATTGTGTCGAGTTCGGTAGACTTGAATCTTTAAATGGCCCCACATAAAAAAATCCAAAGGATTTAAATCTGGAGACCTAGCTACTGCTCCAAAATTAGGTGGAGCACATTTCAATATTCGAAATTAGAGTAGAGGTTGAAATTTTTGGATTCTACGCAACATCTAATAAAACATTAAGAGCCTTCTCTCCGTCATTTACTGTTCTTGGTCGACCGGTTTTTAGAGCATGTTTAACGGTACCCGTCTCATCAAATCGTTTTGCAATACGACTTACAGTTGTTTGGTTAATCGAAATGCGCTCAGGATACTTATTATTAAATAAATTACGTACATCATCTTGCATACGTTTCCTACTACAGTAACCAACCATAATTAAAAGTACAATTAGTTCTTTTTGTGATAATTTTTCCATTTTTTTTTTTACATAAATTAACGTTTTACAACCGAATAAATGTCAAAATTTTATCGAATGACGCGTGATTGTCAAGTTTTTTCATATTGTGTCATGTTGACATTTAAAAATAGAATAATTTATTAAATCAGGACAACTGAGCTGTCACTAGGAATCATAAAGGTTTTTGACCATTTTCTTGAAAATTTTCTTATACAACTACATATAAATTGCATACCATTATATTCACGAGAAAAATGTTTTTAAATATGTAAAAAAAAATATATGACACCATTTAGGAAAAAAAAATTAGTTGGTCTTGCATTGAAATAGTGAACTCAAAAAAAAACTAATGCTACCAATTGATGCCAAATATAATATGAACCATCTATTGTATAAGAATTTTTTTAATTAAATTGCTCGTTTAAAAATTACAAGCGATATACAGTACTTTTTCCTCACCCTGTATAAATGTAATTGCATTTATTTCAACGTTGGCCGTTGCGGTTTAGTAAAATCTGCTATGCGTACTCGTGACTCAGCGCACTTTCCGTATACAAGTCTCTACAGGTTTATACATGCAAATCTCGAAACTAACACCTGCATTTTTGCTATTCCTGCTCTTCTCTTAGTGAAGCGTGCTTACATTGGCTAGTGTTGTATAGATTATATTTTCAAGAATGGATCCGATAAGTCCACAGAGATTTTATGGGTAAGTTTATAATATAAATTTGTTTCTAGAAAGATAAGGCTAAATAGATATGTACATTTTTAGAACTTCTATTACAAATTATAGATATCTGGCAAGTGCTCTTGATTCTGTGAAAGCTTCTATATCTCAAGATGTAGTTGATGTAGTGATTTTACCAACAGAATTTGGTGATCTACAGATCCCAACGAATAAAGAAGAAGTCAATGAAGGAATGTTAGAATTGCGTGATTTACTTGCGGACGTTCCAGGAGAAGTGGAACTGCATGCTGGACAGACAGAAGAAAGTGATGTAGAACAAGAGGAAAATACTATTCGAAGAAAGCAAACTTGAAGAAAAACAGAAAATGTAGGTATTACTCAAAAGGTAGGTGAACCTGACAAAGTCGGCGAAGAGCATGCTGGTAAATTGGAAGAAAGTGATGATGAACAAGAGAAAAGCACTATTCGAAGAATGAAACTTGGAGAAAAACAGAAAATGTAGGTATAACTCAAAATGTTGGTGAACCTGACAAAGTCGGCGAAGAGCATGCTGGTAAATTGGAAGAAAGTGATGAAGAACAAAAGAAAAGTACTATTCGAAGAAAGAAAGCTTAGAGAAAAACAGAAAATGTAGGTATAGCTCAAAACGTAGATGAACCTGACAAAGTCGGCGAAGAGCATGCAGGTAAATCAGAATGTTATAAAGATGCCAACGTTCCTGAATTGACAACATCATTTATTGACGAAACTAACGTCGATTTCGCCCATTTATATTTTTTGGAATGAGCGGTTACAATTAAGCACATTTAGCAAATTTTTGCGATATCAACAATTTTTAATGTATTTGTCAATATGCGGCCTTTAAAAGATTAAAGATGGCCGATAAAGTGGCTCAAGGAAGGCCCAAAGAGAAACTTCATAGGACTAGAACCTGTATGTGGAATCGCCAAGGCTATGACTAGAAACAGGCCATAAAAAGAAATGAAGCCAAATGAAAGGTCAACGCCACACTAAGACACTACTAAAGGAGCTGAATTCTAGGCTTTCAGTCAACCCAATTCGTAGTAATGAAAATGAAATTAAAATTATTACCGGTTTGATAACTGGACATTGTCCTTCAAGGAAGCATCTGTACAGCATGGGCTTGGTTATAATATACACTTGTCAGGAACTGAAAGGACTCAGACAGAAACATTTCGGAAGAGATCTATTGTGTCCTACGAGAGTATTCAATTTCCTCAGAGGGGCATAATTGTTGTCATCTAGGACACAAGACTAACAGAGACGGAGACGGTACAAATAGAACTGTGCCCTAGTGTCTGGGCTTATTTGCGTTCAGCCCTAAAGAATTAAAATAGAATAGAATAGAATATTTGGCTTCTAATATTATTATTTCGATTTTAGAATGACTTTTCTCTTAAAAAATTGATTTGCTCAATGAAATAAGTATTAACTAACTACATACTGAATTCCAAAAATTTCCATCCATTTCTAGAAAATTTACTTCTAATCATACCCTAAAGTTATCTATTTATTATATTCACTTTAACCAGGATTTATTCTTTTATTTATACAATTCTGTGTTTCTGAATTCGTAATTCGTCTCGCACTGTTGGACCATATATAATTATTTTACTCGAAATTTAAATAAAAGAAAGATAACAATTCAAGGTTTAACAAGGATTTGTCCATCTGACTCATTAACAAAAATTGTAATGCTGAACCGAAATGAAATCGGTTTAATTTTGTTTGTCCGTTTATTTCTGTATTGTTAATTCGTTATAAGTACCCGTAAACATAATTTTCTCCAGTTTCGTTCAACGCCATTCCTTTTAAAATAATTATGAAAAATCACGTGCGAGTTTACAAGTGGAAAGGATTCGAAACTTAATCCGAATGCATTTGTTGTGATTCCAATAAATCCTTTTTGTCATGTAAATCTAAGCAAAAACAAAAAAAAAACAGTCACTGATTGCGAAAACAAGGTGATTTATCACAAATAAAAACCATGCCTCGGTTTTAACTTCGAAACGATAATCCTTGGATGAGCTAAATTTAAAATCAACAATTGTGATTCCGTGCTTACATTACGCTTTTTGTAAAGAAGAACTTTGGTAATTTTATTTTACAATTATATAAATATATGTAATATGTTGATATATATTTTATATTTTTTTCTTAGCCTTACACTTAGTTATAAATGGTTAATCTTTTTCTTGGAAAATCGGTTTCATCAAATATTTTTTAGATAAGTACTCATTTAACGTTTCGACATTTTATTGACTTCTTCGATAAAAAAATTATTAATTGATGTAGGCGGAAAGATAATTTAATTTGAGTGCTTCGTGTTTAAAGTATGATTTCAACTATGATTATAACAAATTATGCGATATGTTTACATAGACTTATAAACTAGTAGTACAAAGTTCTAATAAGCATAATTCCAAGAAAGGCATTAACCATTTTTATATATATATATATATAAATATAATAATATAATCGCCTACTGATTAGGTTTACTATATATATATATATATATATATATATATATATATACAAGTGTCCCGTATCGTTATGTTCAAATTTTAGGAGTGTAAAGTAGACTTCATTTCAAGTAACAAAAACGCAAAACTTGTATATCCATTTTTATTTGTTTCAAAGTTACAGATCTATGAATGTGATAGTCAGATTATGAAAAAAATGTAATCCTAAAGTCAATAAAAACTTGTCATTTAAAAAAGGTCAATTAATAATATTTTCGAAATGTCCACCTCCTTGTTGAATGCAGGCTTGTGCCTGTAAGCCAACAGAAGAAGTACTTATCCGAATTTCTTACTTGTTTTGTCGGATTTGCTCGGCAGCCAGGTGAATACGATCCAATCACGATCCTCTTGTGTTCGAAACTTGAGTGTAAACTAAATTTTTCATGTACCCCCATAAATAAAAGTCAAGCGGATTAAGATCGGGTGATCTGGGTGGCCATGCAACAGGACCACATCGACCAATCCATCTTTGATAACTGACTACCCAATTTCGGACAGCAATTCCGAAATGTGGTAGTGAAACCACATGTCTCGTCGAACATTCAGTGGGACATCCTCTAAAAGACCTGGCAGTTCGTCAATAAGAAATTGAAGGTAATTGTCCGCATTTAACCTCCCAGGAAGAACGACAGGTCCAATCAACAAGTCATCGATTAGGGCCGCCCAAACGTTAATATAAAATTCATGTTGAAATTTAGATGGGTGTATAGCTTTGGGATTTTCTGATGACCACCTGTGCAACTTTCTCAAATTTGTAACACCACTTCTCGTGAATGTAGATTCATCCGTCCAGAGGACTGTTTTGCAGAACTTAAAATCAAGCCGTGACTGTCTTAATATCCCGGTAGAATAAACTAGACGAGCATAGTGGTCTGCCTCAAGCAAACTGTTTCCCCTGCGATAGTGATATGGATATAAGCCCTTAAGTTTTAAAATTCGCCAAACTGTCGTTCACGGCACTTCTAGTTGTCTAGCGATTCGACGTACACTGAGAGTTGGATCCCTTGTAACAATAGCTACTGCTTCTTCCTCTAAATCTGCTGGCAAATTTACTCCTCAGTCGAAAATATAATCACGCAGTCCGCATTCCCGAAATTGTCTGTGTACTTCCAGAAACGTTCTGTAATGAGGAATGCGCCTATCGGTAAACCGGTTTTCAATAACTGCTTGACGTGCACTGCCGTTACAAAATGTCCACCTTCTTGTTGAATGCAGGCTTGTGCCCTTAGCCATACACAAAATACATGTCCGCATACTCTTGAGACTGAATAGTGAATGTAGAAATTAATTCAATAAATAATAAATAATGAATAATTTTCTGTCGCATCCTGCGCTTTTATACCCCGTGTTTTTTGCTTCTCAGAACTGGTTTCAAAACACGTTTAATTAATTTCCAAATTTGGTTTATCTTAGGTCTTTATTCGTTTTGACCCCTATATCTATTCGCCTATTATATGCAAATTTGCCTTTTCTTTCATTGTCTGCAGTTATTTTGTCTATATACATTCTCATTTTTTGTAATTTATGTGTTTTACATTTTTAATCACAAGAATAAAATTTATTTCCCTCTTCGTTTTATTATTAAACGAGCTGTACTAAACAATCTTTTACTTTCTGCTGAACTCGCTGGAATACAAAGTATTTCCTAGCACATTATTCTAAGGGTTTCAGCACCATGCCTGTTACCTAAATGAAAATCCAAATGAAAAATGCAATTACCATTTTTTAAACTTATCCTTCAAAATGAGGATCTATGTCCTTATTTGAATTTGGCCTTTCAAGATATTGTCTTTTAGTTATTATCAGCTGCAATTGATTTTACTTTTTCTTATTCTTTCTGGCAAAAATACAAATAATGAAAGTGACTTTTGATGTGGACTAATATCTGTTTCGATTATAGGCATTTGTTTTTTTTATTTTCAGGATCTATTTTCTCCATAATATTAAACATTTTTAATTCTAGAAAAGCAGAAGCCCCAGTAACATTTTCGGTACCACAAAAGCCTTCAGATCTCTTTTAAATCGAGGGTCTAAAACAGTTGCTACTCTAGTAACTGATCGTCCTCCATAACCTTGCTTTAACAGATTCCAAAAGTTTGTTGGATAATTTCTTCCCTTCTTCAATCTTTAATTCCAGCAGTGATGCTGTCAGATAATTGTACAGCCCAAAAGTTGTTGTGATTATTAAAAAAAAATAGTAACATATTTATTACCTACAAAAATTTCCCACTACTGCTTTTTCAGATAAATTTCTCCATTTTATAAAACCACTTATTCGTAAGATTTCACGAAGTATTATTTGTTTTTATCGTGTTACTGAAATTGCCCCAATTAATTCATTAGAAGTAATGTATGAACGTTCTACACTCTCATAAAATAGTGAAATCTATATGTACTTTTTTGTTATCAACGCTTTCATATTTTCTATTTTTTGATACACGAATTTTACTGCCTTATTTCATCTTTAAAGAAAAAAATTCTTTGAATTTGTTAAAAATATTTGAAATGGTCTTCGCACAAGGTATATGCCTCTAAGAATAATTAAATAAATTATCTATTTTTCAATAAAATGTATTTAATTTAAGATTTAAGTACAAATGTAAAATCAGAAATATTTGACATTTAGGAAAATACATCACCGGTGTATAACTGGTTGCCTACTATTCCACCAATGCATTGACTTTTTCTTTAACTTTACACATAGGGCGATGTAATGTGTAATGATTAAAAAAAAAGAATCCGGTGTAATAGGTATATAAAAACAAATGCAACCTTGTGTCAAAATTTCAAACAATCGGTGAAGAACTTTCAGAGATTTCAGATTTTGAACGAACGAACATTTACATTTTTATTTATATAGATTATTACAACTTTCATTTACATCGAACGCTTGAGATATCTGGAGAAAAAACATGTAAAAATCCGTTTCTATTGGATCAAAGGACATTCAGATATAGAGCCTAATGAGGCTGTGGATCGTTTAGCAAAGGAGGCTATAAATAGTAATAACACACTGATGAAAAAAGTACCATCTAATGATCTTATTTCTAATCTAAAAACCAAAATACTAAAAGATGATTGGCAAGCATATTGGAAGCATTCGTATACGAATAGTATGACACACTACGCAAAAATACACCCAAATGTAACTATCCGAGAATGGCATAAGGAACATAGCGTATCAAGGATATATCGCACTACCGTCGCTCGATTAAAATTTAACCATGGACAATTTCCAGCACATTTACACAAACTTAAAATTATCGGATCAGCTGTTTGTACATGTGGCACCAATATAGCCGATATGAACCATTTAATCTTCGAATGCCCTAAGCACAATAACTTTCGAGGTGAATTTATTGGCAGACTTGTTAAGGCGGGAGTGGTCATGCCTACTAGCATTACATGTGTCCTAATGTAATACTAAGCATGTTTACGATCCATTGATGGATTACATTTTTAAATCTAGGATTAGGATCTAAAACCAAAACCTATTCTCGTTTGCCTTTGTAGGGAAACCTATTTTCCGATGGCCGTTTTTTATTGTGTCTAAAGTCGTCTAATAGGCTCCAGACGTGAAACATGTTTATTCCTACGTTTCCCTTCCCGATTTGCGTGAATTTTATCTTATTATAGATTCTGTAAACATTTCTTAACGTGGCAATATGGGCAACGATCCCGAATGCCAAAAAAAAAATTAAAAAAAAAAACTTTCATTTAATATTCACCTGGGTATATTATGAAAGTTTCATGAAATCAATAAAAATAAATAAAAAATTTACAAGCGTTGATGCCTAGGGCTATCTTGTCAAAACTTTCAGATCGCCTTCATATATATGGCAAGGCTCTAAATAATTTAACAAAATTCCACTTTCAAAACCCCTTTGAAATATATCCTTGTTATTAGATAAGATGAACTTCTATTAAAGTTATTGTATATAGATACTTAGTTTACATCAAACGGAACAATACGGTATCGGTGTTTTCATTATTCCAAAAGTCATGTTAATTCAAGAGAATTGTATTAGTAACTAGTTAGTTTAAACAAAGATTTATAGACCATATTATGTAAACATAATAATGTAATCCTATTTATCCATGGCGAAAATACATTTTTGTTTTCCTATTGACCCGTTTCTTTTTTCTGTGATTATTTAGTCTCGTCTCGTATGTGCCTCCTTTAAGGAAATCACTATTTTCTTTTAATCTAGCATAGATATTTTTCAATATAGTACAGGTCGGTGCATATACCTACAAATAACACTCAAAAGATATCCTTCGATCAAAAGATAAATATATAAAGCAACTCTATAGAACTGAACGTGTTTTGACATTGATATGCAAATTTACCTTGTATATATTTCATAGGAGATCGTATCAGAAAGATATTAAAATAAATTTAAATTATGAATCTCGGAGGGTGCATTTTGAAAAGAAAGATATTTACCTATTTACCAGTCATTTGGTTCGGCTGTATTTCTCGCATGAATATAAGTATATGTATATTAGGGTGGAGCGATAATGTATGAATAAAAAAAAAAAATTATTTTTTAAAATGGTATAGCGATATAAAGTTGCATTTCAATGAGTAAATTAAACGTATGAAATATTACCTATTTGTAATGATGTTTTGAGGTGCCCTAACACAATTGAAAATTAAAAAAAAATTACCTATTTTTTATATTGTGATCAAACTATATATTTTATTTGTTAGGTCAATATCTTATATTTTTTATACAGATTTAAAGAAGCGAGATACAAGAAATAATGGTAAACTAGATAATTATTCAGAAATACAATAATTACATATTAAATTGTTTTTTTGTATCTAAAGTAGGCAATTGTTGACGTGATAGTAGCCTTGCCCTGATGAAACCGTCTCGTTAATTTTTTCCACAAACTGCACTTGAAGCTTCTGTCACCACTTTGATGCAGCGCTCAACGGCTTGAGTATGGCATGGAAAATCTTTAATTTTTTGACATGTGCCGAGACCGTCTTTGGCAATGGCTTTCAAGTCGTCATTAGATAAATTTAAAGTCAGAGGTGGCTCAGTTATCTCACCGTCTCGCCACGTTATAATGTCGGTATAATCTTCAGCATCGAAATTAAATGAAGCCAGTTTAAACGTTCGAAGTCCTGCAGCTTTCTTACTTCTTGATTTTAAAATTCGTCGACTTGCTAGATCTCGTATGATTTCCCTTTCATCTCCAAGCATAGAAATAAGAACATTTTCTGGGTGACCAAAAAATCCATTTCGTTGGATTACCTTGTCCATGACCTTCTTCATATCGGCGATCAAATAGCGACTCAGACTAATTGTTTGCCACTGGTGCTTAGCTCCGTTTATACACGAGGGATTACATTTTATTCTAAACCACATCGGACCATAAACTCTCATCACGTACGTGGCTAATATCACCAATTTTTCTTCGGAGTCCGGTTTAGTAGCATATAATCTTAGAATTCGATTTGCTGTTGTAAGCCATCTAGAGTGGTTGAGAGATCCAGGTTCAATGTTAGCTAAATCTGAAGAAAAAACGCCAGTGCTGATAGCGATCATAATATCGTACAGATATTTTTGGTCTGTACTCAAATCACCCCTGAAAATTTGAGGTAATATTGTAGGAATGAATTCGACTATTGGCATTGTTTCACATTTTTGTAACTGATATCCAATGGCACCTGAAAAGCATTTAGGCCCTGTAGTTTTTCCGTCCAAATGTAACAACAGATGTCGCAGTGGTAATTCATTGGAATGCAACTGGCAGATAAACCACTGTAATGGTTTATTCAGTTCTTCTTCCATCTAACGAATAATAACAGCTTTAAAAACTGTGTTTACTACTGTTCCATCGCAACCAACAACAACTATTTCACTGTGTTTCACCGATTTGGATTTCAAGTGAGTTAATATAGTATCTTTAATACATTTAGCAGTTCCCAACTCACATGTGACATATCCGAAATAGTCTCTTCCTGACTCTGATAAAATCACATAATGGTCTTCTAGTACCCTTTTTCTGTAAAATTTATTTTTTTTCCGAATATTAATCAAAGTTTTACCCTTTTTCCCATCAAAATACATACCGCGTAGGGTTTTCTTGCGATCTGCATCCTGTAAAGCTGTTCTGACTTTAGTTCTTTCACGGCGCAACTTTGAACGATCAATAACACCACTTGGATCCTTTGGTGAAATAATGCTAACATCTTTCAACACAGAAGAAGCTATAATGGCAGCGGCTCTGTCAGAAACTCCAGTAAGATCGCAGGCAAGAGCTAATGATGGTAAATTTAATCTCCTTTTTTTGGTGGCGGATCAACTGTTTTTTTTTTGGTGCTTCAAGGTAAGGACTAGAAGCTACGCTATCGCTTGAACTGTCGCTTTCGATTGCCAAGTCTTGAGGTAAAGAACGCGAACAACACGGTTTCTCAAAATCAGTTATCTCTCTGTTACGCGATAAACTTTTTTGTTTTCTTTCTTCTTTTTTCTTATTTTTTATAGTTTCAACCACATCTACACCGCCTATGACCATTTTTCTTGTCGTTCTTTGATCGAGTAAAAAATTTATTTCTTCCTTGGGAACACGACTGCCTTTTAAACAATTACAATTTGAGAAAAGTTTACATTTGCAACTGCAAACATCAAATAATCTGTGGGACTCAGTTATAAATCTATTGATCTTTTCTTCGTAATTTTTGTTTGTTTGACGACCTTTATAAGGTTTCATGAAGATTCGATATTTGTCATGGTAGGAACGAATAAGTTGTAGAATTCTCTTAACACTAACAGTTGGCAGCGAAGCTTTTTGCCAAATTTTTAAAACTTCTTGATCCAATATTTCGGATATGTCATGAACGGTTGGCTCTTTTACTGTTTTATTGGGCATTAATTCATTTTTAATGAATATGTAATTTTTCATAACGTCATTATAAGTTGGTAATTGAGATACTGGTAACTTCTCTGGTAATCCGAACACAGCACAGGTCATCATTTGTCGTGTTTTGACTTGAGACATTTTACTGTAAAGATATATAATATGTGCTAAAGTATTACAATAATATCTGAAACCTAAATAGGAAATTGAAAATACTACTTACATGAGTCTTATTTCTTGATCTCAGACGTAAAATTCAAAGGGTATCACAAGTGAAATAGTACTCACGCGAGTTGACTATAGCGTTCGAATAACGTTTTAGGAGAGTTACGAAATCGTCTCCACGTGCTTCAACACCCACGCGTCTTAATACGCTCGCTTCGGATTATATTTTTCTATCTTATACTAACTGCGCAACACTCAGTGTGTAATTTAGCGTTCATTAAATATTTTTGATTTTTCGACTAAATTCATGAATTTTGCCAAATTTAATAATGTCGCGGGCACCTCTAAATATATCATGTGCGAAATGAAATTTTCTGTGTATATTTGGGAGATAATAGAGCAACTTTTTACAGGTATTCCAAAGCTATTGCTAAATTTAAAAAAATCGCTCCACCCTAATTTACATATATCCATACATGCACGCTTACACATACATACATCACCAAAAATACGGTAAATAAACTTTTATAGCAGCAACTACTGACTCTGTACTTATTTGAAATAATAAATTCGACAACCTGATTCGTTGAGATAGTCATTCCCACGTTAGAACAAGTTGCGACTTGTCAGTCGGCTTTCAGAACCGGAAGAGTGAGGTCGTGTTTGTTATGCAACATGGATTTAAGTTGCAAAAAAGTGTCAAAGGAACACATGAAATGTTAAAATCAGAGCATGACGATAATGTGGTGACTATGAAGACTGTTTACAAGTGGTTTAAGCGATTTAAAAGTGACAATAAGTTGGTTGAAGACGAACAACGGTCGGAACGTCCTTCGACCTCAAACGCAAACGAAAACGTGCAAAAAGTGTCAAAAATTGACTAATTGAGAGCTTTCAAAAGAATTGGACATCTCGTACGGGTCGACGCAAACCATTTTAACCGATAATTTTCAAACGAAACAAGTGAATGAGAAACTTGTTCCCAGACTTTTGACTATCTATCGAACAGAAGAGATATCGCATTAGTTTGCATGGCATTGAAGCATCGTGTTGATGCAGATCCGTATTCCATAGTAAAATTTATAACTGGAGATGAAATTTTACTATGACCCTGAGACAGAAATGCAGAGTTCCCAATGGAAAACGAGTGGCTCTAGACGTTCTAAGGAGCCACGTCAGTCAAAGTCGAACGTTAATGCCATGCTCATTGTTTTTTTGTGAAGTCCTAGCGCGATTACACTTCTTTACAAGGAGCAATTGTAAACTCCGAATCTTACAAGCGCATGCCTGTAACGTTTGCGAACAATGTATGGAGAAAGAGACAAGAAAAATAGGCTAATGGCTTCCTCCTTCATCACGACAACGTGTCACGCCAAGCCTCCCTTCTAATCCGCGAGTTTTTGGCCAAAAAGAGTTCTTGTCTGTCGGAATGCGTTTTACTTTCCGGATTTAGCACCACGCGACTTTTGGCTCTTCCTTAAGAATATAAACCATGCTAAAAGTAAAACGTTTTGGCACCATTCCCGACATTGAAAGGGCCGTAACGGAACAGCTAAAGGCCCTTCCGAAAGAAACCTAGAAATTATCGGTTGCAGCGGTGAAATTCTGTGTTATGTCCTCTTCATCTTGATTTAAAATTTCTTTGAATGTCGTTTACCTCCATCCCTTCAAAATGTATGTCTTGTGCGAAGTGATATAAATCATTTACAATCTCTTTGACGTCATCAATAATTCGATATCCTCAGTAGATTCTAGCGATAGCTTTCGCCATACGTCTTTTAAACAGCTTAGTTTGACTTCTTTCCAAAACGCTCCAATATTTTTGACTGCCTTTAAAATGTTAAACTCTTTCCATATTGTTTTGATGCACATTTCATGATTTAGATTTTGAAAAAGTTGTTTGAACGTCCGCCATAGATAATAAGCTTTAAAATTGGAAGTAGCACCTTGAGCCATTGGCTGTATAAGCGCCGTGGTGTTAGGCGGCAGAAAGACAAATTTTATATTTTCGCAGATTTCGTCAAGATCAGGAAGATGGCTGGGGGCGTTATCAAATAGAATTAAAATTTTAAAATCTAGATTTTCTTTCAAACAATAGTCTTTAAGTTCGGACACAGCAATATCTCTTGCACACTCTCGGAACAGAGTTGTTGTGATCCATCCTTTTGGGTTTCATCTTCAATGAACTGGTAATAAATGTCTTTGTTAGTTCTTCATTGTCCTGGGATTTTGATTTCTACTTTTAACTAAAAACAGTCCTTTCATATGAGAGCTTTAATTCGTTATTAACTGAATTATGTTTGTACTGCTTTAAGATTAAACTTCAACAAATGCTCCTCGTCTTCTACACAAACAAGTTGATTTTATTACGTACTTCAGTTGTATTGTAAATAATTCAATTCTGAATAAAGTTGGTAATGTATTGGAATAAAGTATGGAAACAATTAAATATTTTCCATTTTGCTCTATGATACTGTTAGTGGAAACTAATCATTCTAAATGTCTAAATTCGAATTCTTCTAAATTCTAAATATCGGTTCGTCCATTTTCGTGTTTTGACTTAACTACTATATTGCAGCGTACCGGCGTTTACTTACCTCGCTTCTAGATTATCGATGTCTTCCACTATTTTGTGAGTCACTTCATTTATTTGAAAATCTAAGAAAGAAAACAGGGCTCTATATACTTAGTTTACAAATTATACAAGTGTCCCGTATCGTTATGTTCAAATTTTTAGCGTGTAATGTAGACTTAATTTCAAGTAACAAAAACGCAAAACTTGTATATCCATTTTTATTTATTTCAAAGTTACAGATCTATAAATGTGATTTGCAGATCATGAAAAAAAATGTAATCCTGAAGTCAATACAAACTGTTTTTGTTTAAAAAAAGTTATACGATTCAATAACATGCCTGTGATTGTTAACGTCGCATAATAAAATGTTATCCTAAAATAAATAAACACGCGTCGTAGTGCATACAGTAATTTCTTGGAGATCTACAAAAAAGAGTACTGGAAATTGATTTATGATAAAGAAGGTTCTTACTTATTTCGTAAGTGCTGAACCATCAATATCATACAATAAACACATGTTCAGATGACGGTTAACGTTTCATTTTTTAATAAAATTACATTACGTTTCAGTTCATACAACAGCTTATTAGTGAGTGGACACATTTTCTTTATTCAAATTGCCTTACAGATTTTCTTCTCAAGAGTATGCGGACATGCATTTTGTGTATGGCTACTGTAACGGCAGTGCACGTCAAGCAGTTATTGAATACCGACATCGGTTTCCCGATAGGCGCATTCCTCATTACAGAACGTTTCTGGAAGTATACAGATAATTTCGGGAAGGCAGACTGCGTTATCTTTTCGACCGAAGAGTAAATTTTCCAGCAGACTTAGAGGAAGAAGCAGTAGCCATTGTTACAAGGGATCCAACTCTCAGTGTACGTCCAATTGATTGACAACTAGGAGTGCCAAGAACGACAGTTTGGCGAATTTTAAAACGTGAGGGCTTATATCCATATCACTATCGCAGGGGACACGGTTTGCTTGAGGCAGACCACTAAGCTCGCCTAGTTTATTCTACCTGGATATTAAGACAGTCACGGCTTCATTTTAATTTCTGCAGAACAGTCATCTGAACAGATGAATCTACGTTCACGAGAAGTGGTATTACAAATCTGAGAAACCTGCACAGGTGGTCATCAGAAAATCCTAAAGCTATACGCCCATCTAAATTTCAACATGAATTTTCTATTAACGTTTGGGCGGCCCTAATCGATGACTTTTTGATTGGTCCTGTCGTTCTTCCTGGGAGGTTAAATGCGGACAATTACTTTCAATTTTTTATTGATAAACTGCCAGGTCTTTTAGAAGATGTCCCACTGAATGTTCGACGAGACATGTGATTTCACTTGAATGGGGCTCCACCACATTTCAGAATTGCTGTCCGAAATTGGGTTAACGTCAATTATCCAAAATGGATTGGTCGAGGTGGTCCTGTTGCATGGCCACCCAGATTACCAGATCTTAATCCCCTTCACTTTTATTTACGGCGGTACATGAAAAATTTAGTCTACGCGCAAGTTTCGAACAAAAGAGAAGAGTTATTGGATCGTATTCATCTGGCTGCCGAGCAAATCCGACAAAACAAGTAAGAAATACGAATAAGTACTTCTTCTGTTGGCTTACGGGCGCAAGCCCGCATTCAACAACGAGGTCGACATTCGAAAATATTATTAATTGAACTTTTTTAAATAAAATCAGTTTTTATTGACTTTGGTATTACATTCTTTTTCATGATCTGACAATCACATTCATAGATCTGTAACTTTGAAATAAATAAAAATGAATATACAAGTTCTGCGTTTTTGTTACTTGAAATGAAATCTACTTTACAATACTAAAATTTGAACATAACGATACGGTGCACCTTGTATTGTTCTATTTCTTATTCAGCAACCTTTGATCTTTACCTTTGAGGGATCGTGCATGTAATATTTTCTAAGTACTTCCTCTAGTCCTCTTACATTATTAGTTACTGCTGCTCCTTCTGCCTTTCGTGCCATGTCTTTGACTCATATTCTCTTAAAATGTCGAACACATACATGTAAAATATTAATAACGAAACGATTTACTATGTCTACACCACAAGTTTGTTTGTTCCACTTTCGTTAAATTTTGTGATATTTGAATTGGTTTTTAGTGAAGCCTTCTAAACCACGCAGTTTTGAATTTTAATCATAAGTAATTCGGCTTCTACAAAGAAATTAAATAGTTGATTTCATTTGAAGTGCCTTGCCTCTCAGGAACAAGAACCAATTAAATTAAAATATTTTACCTCTCTACCTACATACTGTATATTAAATTAATTAATTAGTAATCGTTTATGCTATACAATGCACACACATCATTTTCTAAAACCACGTTTCGTCGGTAGCTAAGTGGAATGTGTTAATCCACATTGTGTCAGGAACACACACATCCAAACATACCCACACCCTTTTCTTAGTACCCGTCCCTCTGCCAATGAGGAGAAAGTCGCATACCTGCGGCCCTAATTACATCACTGGATGGCCTCGCATACTTACCAAGCTATATTAAAGTCATATACGCTCTCATCGTATACAGGAATAATGACGTAATGCCCCTTCGTATCGTAATACATTTACTATCGTGTTTGTCGTATATTACAAATGTTTACTTGACTGCTTGTCATCATTTCTGTTTTACATGTATGCAGGAAAATAACATATATATATGCCAACCATTAAAAAACAAATCTACAGTTTGACTAACAACTGAGCTGCATAGATATCGCGTTGAAATACTCGGAGAAATGTAATTGTCTAAATTTAGTTCTTGTTAATATGCTTTATATAGAAATAACAGTATTGTAACTAGAACTTTACACAATGCATAACTATATATTATGTATGACTAGCTAAACCCGACAATGCTTGGCTATTGCTAGATTTGAGTATATATATATATATATATATATATATATATATACATATATATATATATATATATATATATATATATATCTTATTTATTTTATTGGCCGTGTCATAATATTAAAATAATAGACTTTTTCTTGGTTTAGCGACCTTTAATGAATTTCAGTTTTTTACTACGACGTTTCGACCTTTTTTATAATTAAGTCTTTTTCAAGTGATTAGAACTAAAAAATTAATACAACGAAAAGTAAGAAATATATTTACATTTGTATGAATGAATTAAAATTAAAATAATAATTAAAGTAAGGTAAATTAAAGGATACAAAACTCACCAATTTATTTCGTGCTAACACGAAATAAATTATCCATTTGTATTGCATCAGAACTAATAAAAAGCATTCAGTATGTGTTTGGTACTTGCTTAGACTGCATGTAAGTGTAAGCATACGTAATATAATGTCGTCGACACATAAATAGAGAAGACGACCGTTGTCAGAAGAAGTGAATAAGTTTATTATGGATTTCCCGGACTTAATATACGATGGCTCAAAAATTAAATGTTTAGTGTGCAATACATATCTAATGTGTTGGTCAAAAACACATTGTAAAGAACACGTAAGCAGTTCGAGGCTCAATAATAATAAAATTAATCGACAACAGTTTATACATGAACTATGTGTAACTATGATTCTGTGTACACTGCCGTTTACCTTGTTAAGTAATGATTCATTTATTTCATTTTGGAATAAATACGCGAATCAAACATTACCGAGCACGACAACGTTACGAAAGAATTTACCATCGCTGCGTAAACAGGTTGAAAATAAAATCAAAGCCGAACTGAAAAATAAAAAAATGTGGTTATGTGTGGACGAAACAACTGAGAGCAAAAAACAATCTGTAGTTAATGTGATGGCGTGTAATATGGAACCACATCAACCAACGTCTTCAATTTTATTAGCATCCAGACGACTAGAACAATGTAATGCAGAAAAAATTTCAGAGGTGCTATTAGATACTTTGGAAAAATTTAAACTTTCGAAAGACCAAGTATTAATGTTTATGACCGATGGTGCCGCAACCATGTGTTCTGTAGGCCGGTCTCTTAGAAAATATTGTCCTAACTTGTTACATATTACTTGTAAACTCCATGCACTACACCTTGTGGCAGAACAGGTTCGTAGATGTTATCCAGAGGTAGATGCTGTAATATCGAGTACAAAGGCAGTATACCTGAAATCTCCAAAACGTATTCGGAAATTTCACAAATTGTGTCCCCATACCCCTGAGCCACGACTGCCGATTCTGACACGTTGGGGTACATGGTTACGGGCGGGGTTTTACTATCATGAACATTTTGAAAAAATTAAGGACGTGGTTTTATCATTCGATCCGAAAGAAAGTGCAGCTATCAATACAAGCCAGAAAAAATTTCAAGATGCCCAGATTCAAATGGATTTACAAAGTATTCGTGAGAATTACTTGGGACTAGAAGAAGCAATAACAAAATTAGAAAATTCGTCGCTGTCGTTAGGGGAATCACTGCAAATCGCTAAAGATGTTCACGCACTGTGTGCTGTAGAAGACGCAAAAAGTGAAAGTGTTCTAATTAAATTTCAAAGTGTTTTAGACAGAAATGCAGATTTTGACACCTTAACACGATTTGTGAGGGCACGTCTACAGATGCGTTAAGTTGCTTAAAAAAGTATTTTGATTATGCGAATATAACATCACTAGATGTAGAACGCTCCTTTTCCGAATATAAACATATTTTTTCCTCACGGCGGACATGTTTTTCAGAAATAACCTTAGAAACGCACCTGAAGTTGAAAATATACAATCGAGATTCTCCAGTTTGTCAATCCTTGGAAGACGCTTAAAACGATAAGTGTTTTTTTAAATCCTCTGTCGTGCGCACAATCACTGATTTCATACATTTTCCATGTATTTATAGGTACATACAACGCCGCTATAATTTGTACTATTTTTATTTTTCGTGTGTTTATGCATATTACTTGAATAACAGTAAACCAAATGTATATTTAATTATTTCTGATAGAATAAATGTCTCTACTTCTATACTTATATCGGTAACAAGCTCATGTTGCGTCCCTATTCTATCGCATATTCTAATATATTACGAATTACACTCCCATTCCGGCGACCATGGCGCGCACGGAAATTGGTCTGCTCTAATTATAATACAATTCGCAGTCCATAATAGGGGTTTTAAGTTCTAATTTAAAGCCAGTACAAAGGAAAAATTTAAATTACCAAAAAACTGAAATTTTTGATTATGGAAATTTCAGTGAAATTTTTTTGCTTTATTACGATGGGAGTTAATAAACAAAGTTATAATTTTTTTTTTAAACAAAAGGTTCATTGTTTGATTTAGGTAGATTTGGAAGTTCTGCAGTGGCAATATTTTCATAGAATACGTAGTAGATGATTAGTATGCATGTTTTCTTAAACTGTTTTGTGAACATATGTATGAATTATTATCATCTAGATATCTTTTATGAATTTATTATACGAATGGAAGTCGTTATATTTGGTTAAAATGTGTGAGAAATAGATGTGGTATAATAAAACTTAAATCTTTACTCCTAAATGTACATACCCGGCATATTCTGGAAGGGAACATCCATAAATTCTTCAACTTAAAATACAGCTGAAATGTAAAACGGGCCTATGTAAAAACCTTTGTATGTTTTATTCATGTACTAGTAATACCTTTTACCATAAAAACCAATACAGATATTTCTAAAATGCTCACTGAGAAAGAAAATTTATTAACTATTTTTTCAGACTATAGTTATCATATTAAAAAAAAACATTAGTTTTAAATTAAATTATTTCTAATTAGGCGTATTTCTATTACTTAACTAGAAATAGAGTAAATTTTATTCAGGTTATCTAATATATAAAAATGAATGTGTCTGCTAGTTCCGCATAGACTCCCATACCGTTCATCCGATTGTGATGAAACTTTGGTAAATTATTGTCATGAAATGGCAGAATGAGCCGTCATCAATTTAATAAATTATTATTGTACTTAATGATCAATTAGATTTAAATAACTCACCTTTGTTAAATTTATTCTTAATAGAAACGTTTGTTTAGTTTATTAAAACAAATTTTATGCGTAATCATGTTTAGTACCCTATATTATAACAGTTAGGGCCGACCAGATGGGCCACATTTTCTCACTACCTACTATATTTGTGTAAATTCTTAATTTTTTTTTTATTTCGCCGTTAATTGTTACATGTTCTAAGAGTTTATTACATGAATTTTTTAGAACTCGTTTTTAATATTTAATACAAAACTCACGGCATTTATTTGATATGATCTAGTAAACATTAATCGATATATGAAATAAAATAAAAAATCTTCATTCAATCATTTCATGTCGTCATTATTTGTGAATTATTAATTAAGTCAGATGTATCGGGTGTCCCAATAAGAATGCACAATTTAAAAAGGGCGCCATTTTCGTACCGGTCGGTTGGCAACTCGTGTTTTTGGTTAGCTGTCAACTAGATATATTGCGGTTAGTGAAAATAAATCGTCTTACTGTCGAACAACGCGTTGTAAATGTCACAACTTACTTCAGGAACGGTGAAAGCTCCTTAGAAACACTTCGAAGATTGCCTGCAATATACGGTCGACGAAACGTACCAGATTCATCGACAATTCGTCGAGTAATTCAAAAATTTCAACAAAGTGGTTCAGTTAGTGATATAAAGACACCAAGAAGAAATTGTACCGGCCGATCTGCTGAAAATATTGCTGCAGTAAGGGAAAGTGTTGCCCGAAATCCCCGAACTTAGATTCGCCGTCGATCACAGCAATTGAATGTTTCGAAGAGCGCCATGCAACGAATTATGACAGCGGACCTTCATCTTCACCCCTACAGGGTCCAACTGACGCAACAGCTATTGCCAGACGATCATTTACAACGGCGTGACTTCGCTGATTGGTTGTTGGAAAATCTAAATCTGGATGAGGATTTCGCACAAAAGATTATCTTTACTGATAAAGCGCATTTTCACCTGAACGGCTTTGTCAACAGGCGTAACTGTCGGATATGGGGCGACGAGAATCTTTGCATACCAGTTCAACAGCCGATGTATTCATAACGAGCAACTGTATGGTGTGGCTTTTATGCAGGTGGTGTGATTGGGCCCTACTTTTTCCAAAATGCTGCAGGTAATATAGTTACTGTGAATGGTGAACGTTATCGGAACATGTTACGTGAATTTCTTTGGCCCGAATTGGACGGCATAGACATCCAAAATAAGTGGTTCCAACAAGATGGCGCTACGTGCCATACTTCGCGCGAGACTCGTGCGTTATTGCAGGACATATTTCTGGAGTGTGTCATTTCACGCCAGTGAGATCAGAATTGGCCGCCAGGATCATGCGACATAACACCGTGTGATTTTTTTCTCTAGGGATACCTGAAATCACGTATTTACATTAATAATCCGAGGACAATTCATGAGTTAAAGAATCAAATCGAGCGCGTTATTATGGAAATCTGTCCAAAAATGTGCGTAAATGTCATAAATAATTTTGTAAAAAGAAAGTAAGAGTTTGTCGACGAAATTTGGGCGGACATTTGTCCGATATGGTTTTCCACATGTAAGTGCAATGTATACTGATAAGTTGCAAATAGAAATGTTTCAAATTGTCAAGTAACTTATGCGTTTTATTCACAAATTAAATTGCATTCTTATTGGGACACCGATATATATACCGATTGGTCCAACTCGCAACGGGCCATAGGCAACAATATACGTATGGAACGTAATGCGATGTGGCAACGTGTGTACGATGCCTATATTGAGTGACTTTCTTAAAATTTATTTTGCAGAATTATTGATTTTTTTACTTTTATCTTTTAGAAAACGTTATTGTTTTTTTATTACTTTTCCGTAGCAGCTAAGAATACAACAATAATAATAACTTGGAGATATAACGACCTTATTATGTCTGAAACAAATGGGCAAATTACGTATACAGAACGAATATGCAAACGACTATATCCTTGCGCGGTTTAAGTCTTACTAAATTCTTAACTGCAATGCAATGTGCTGCAATCGAAGGAGCTGCGCATGGGGGGGATTCGCTGTTGCCACACATTGCTGATATGGCCCGTTGCGAACTGGACCTACCGGTATATCCTATTTCCATTGTTACGCTCAGCATATAGAATATTTTAATTTATTTTTAAATCATATTTCTTCTTTAAATATCTCGATTTTAAAATAATATTTAACTTAAGACATTTTTTTTTCTGTACATTTTCGTTACAAAGAGAAAGCATTTCTTTTGTTATATCCTGACCGACGAGCCCTTCGTTACTGTGGAATTTCTTTCTATATACATTTCATTTTATATTGTTTTAATTGAATTACATACATCTTCCTTTATATGTTGTGTTTCATATCATTAGAAAGCTTAAGTCACAAGCGTTATTCTAATAATATTTATGCCATTGACAGAACATCTCTTCAGGTCACGCTTCTTATTAATTATTATTCAAGATATCGACCCTCTCTTCGACTCAGGTCATAAAACAGACCGTTTTCAAATACCAGTGTTCTATCGACAAACTATCAGACATCTTCTCGTTAGAACCCTCGAAAGTGCAACATCACCCGCCGTACTGGTCAAGTACCGGTGGCATGATCCACGTGCCCCTGCATCTCAGCGCAATTAAAAGGTAATTGTGTATTGTTCAATATATATTATTCTTTTAAGCGAATCCATATTAATTTAACTAATTAATTTCTCATTCCTCCGGCCAAACATCGCTCTACATATACTTGACCAAAGTATATCTTCGAAGGCCACGTGACCATCGCCGCAAATCAAAGGTAACTCTGTATTGTTCGATACAGAGATTATTTTATATTAATCCTAATTAATTAACATTTAATTTACTACTCAAGTTAACGTTCGTTTTCAGGGTATTTTGTGTTAATTCTCAATTACTTATTTACCGCTCCTCGTGTATATATTACTTTTGTTTTAATTACTTTTAAATATACCAATTTCAATTTCCTTCTTGTGTTTTATTTAGTAAGTAAGTTGTAGTATATTTATTTTAATTAACCATCATCACACACGTCCTGGAACTTTGATGAAATTTCACCAGCACCACTAATTATTTTATTTATCTTAGAATAATTTCATTATTATTAGCACGGCAACTACAACCCAATATCCAGCGAAGCTGCCGTTTGTAATACCATATGGTTTTCAATAAAAGGTCCCTGGAAATTAAAACGAATACATTTAAATTTACCGCACTCGTCTGGACCCAAAATTTAAGTATATTGCAGTACTTCATATAATCTAGTGACTTTAAATTAGAAGAACATTCAGCACTGCTCATTGACGAACGCTAAAACAACTATCACTGCCTTAATAACAAGTATAAAACTAAGTCAGTTGCTTCCATCTAACGTATACAACCGCAACTACAGAAGCTCTATTAACGCGCCTCCAGTCTTTATCGGACAAATCGAATGCGCATATAACAAAGTAATTCCAAACATATTTCAAATTAATTTGTCTTATAGTAATTATATCATTAATTTGTTTTTCATTGCATTTTAATTATTACAGTTATATCCTGTAATTGAGGATCACCTGTTGGACATTAAAGATTATTATAATTATTATTAAAAACTTTTTTTCTAGAAAATGGCTTGTATAAAACAAATTTAATTCTCGTACTAGTCAACAGTAAATTTGACGAAGCATAAAGCACGAAAAATTTAAAAAAATAAAAATATCCAACTTAAAATTTTGACCGTAAAATTAAAAAGTGCTTGAAGTTTCAACAAATATTCTAAGTTTAACGCATTTTACGAGAAAATGCGAAATATTCATAAATTAGAACTCCTGTTAAACCCCAAAACGTTCTGGAAAACGTTTGAATTGATTTTTATGACAGCAATATGTTTCATTTTTAATCCAGAAGAGGGTGTTGGTGTTCATAGCGGCCGTCTTTTTAGTGCTTGACATGAATTTTTATTATTGTGGCCGTGTACATGTGGACGGTTATATTTTTATTTGTAAATATTTTATGAAAGATGTAAGCCGCGTGCCAGTAATTAGAAAATAATGATAGAGAAAAAGACAAGGATGACAATGTGTTGTTTTTTCTGGAATAAGGAAAACTGTTGAAAGGACATCAAATATTAACAACTGTCCCGAAATGAGTCGCAATGAATGCGTTTGTTCTTTTCGCGTTTTATTACCAGAGCGGTTTTAACGTTCTTGGGAATTATGATTTTTTTATTACAACCACTATGTACAAAATTTATTTAACTTGTAATTTTGTTGTTAACTTCAGGTTATGTGTCACCTATTAACGCGAAAAGTATAATTTAGATTTTTCCAGACAAATAAAATCATTACATTTTATAGCCTACTTGAATGGAAAGTATAAACGATCTTAGTTAGTTCATTTTACTGCTTGTAGTAATTTAGATTGCGTTGATATATGGTATTATGTTGACCATATCGTCTACTAGATTAAGTAGATAACCCTTTTTGTGAACAATTGCTTTAATAAACTGTTATTGTCCTGTGCGTTATTAAGTTCAGATACTTGAAATGAATCGAATTTTATTTGTTGAAGATCTGTAATTTGAAATGTAAATAAAACTAATAGTTTAATCTTTATTCAATTAATTTAAATTTATTTAAATGTAATTGTCTCAATCATGTTTATGTTTAGCCCATTTCTCGTTTAGGTGAATTAAGAGTTGTATGAACATGTATAATATTAAGTAATCACTAACTTATATTTCACTAATTTTATTAGAATAATTCTAACATATATTTAGAGGGTGTTATACTATTATCAAAAAGATATATTTAAATCTAACATAATGGATGCAAGTATAAAACATACACCTAACACTCTTATGGGTGGGTGGGGGGTTAATTGATATTTACAATAGTGTCTATGAAGGGGTAATTCGATAAATCTACCTGTTGTAACTTACAAATTATCTTTCTGTATATTTTTTATTTCCAAAATTTCTAACAAATCTAATATTTTACTTTTTACAACATTATGTATTAAATTACAGCTATTAATATCTGACAAGTGGTTCTATACAGTGTTTAGAGAAACCTACGTTTTTGACACTATATTGAATAGATCTTGTGTGCTCCGCAATATGTTTTTTAATACTTCTACCTCTTTGCTATGTATATATATATATATATATATATATATATATATATATATACAGGGCAATCCAAATTAAGTGTTCACCATTGGTAACTTTGTTATTATTAAAGATACAAGATTGTTTAAATTAGCAAACTAGTAGTACTTTTAACGCTCTTTAAGATGGAAGAATTAAAAAAAAAGAGCAGCGCGTTTTCGAGTTTTCCCGAAAAATATGTTTTTTTCAAATGGAAACCCCTGTATATTATATCATCTTCTGTTAGAAATTCAATTTTTAAACAAAAAATCTTATAAGAACTTTTTTACTGGGATTAAAAACACTTGAGTTATAATGTATAAACAAAAACAGCTAAATAATTTTTATAAACTTTATTTTATACATAAACATATCATTAAAAGAAAATAAAAATCACTGATTTTTTCATAGAAGATATTCAAAAATACCACCTTGTTGTTCAATACATTTTTGAACACTTTTCTGAACTTGTCGAACTGCTTTTAGTATGGTCCTACCATCTATTTGGTTTATCTTTTCACTAACTGCAATTTTTAGGGCGTTTACGTTTTCGTACCTTTGCTTATAAATCTCTGTCTTTAAATAACCCCATAAAAAAAATCAAGCGGTGTTAAATCTGGCGATCGGGGAGGCCACTGAATAGGACCATTTGTTCCTATCCATGAATTGTTAAAAATAGTATTTAAAATTTGATGAGTACCTCTGTAGTTGTGCGCAGGTGCGCCATCCTGCTGAAAATGCAGATTCTGTCTACTTATAAGATCACTATCGTCTAAGAAATTATTCAAAATTTCAGTCAAAAATTCTATGTACCTTTCACCAGTTAGAGTGCCCTCATAAAAGAAAGGACCAACAATCCTTAAACCAATTAAACCGCACCAAACATTAAAACTGTAACGGACTTGCGGGCGTCTTGGATGTACTAAAAGAAGATTTTCCTTTGACCAGTAATGATGATTACATGATTATTGTACATTCCAGAATTTGAGAAATTTGATTCATCGGTCCATAAAATATAACGAAAGTTGTTTACATTTTGGCGACAAAAGTTAAGATACCAGTGGCAAAAAAACATTCTTCTCTCTGGATCCCCTGGCAAGAAAACTTGAACTGGTTTGTACTTATAAGGAATGAATTTTTTGTTTCTTCAGAATCCTATGCACAGTACCGTGACTCAAATCAGATTCCTTGATAATATCTAGTATGGAATTCTCACGGTTGGCCTCAAAATATGCAAGAACTAGAATTTCCGTGGCCTCGCTTATTATAAAAGTCCTTCTTGTTCTTGTTTTGGCAAAAACACTCTCATTGCCTCTAAATTTTCGGTACAGTCTCAGAAAAAATTGCTCATTTAGTTGTGTTCGGAGTGGATATAATTCAGCGCAGTGTTCTTTTGCCCTCCTAGAGGATTTTCTGCACACTAAATAAGATTCTAACATATCACACTTTTCTGCATGGGTATCATTTTTTTGTCAAATTAATAATAGCAAAATGAAATTTATGAGTGAAAGACTAATAAAACTGTACTAATATTTGACGTTTACTAGAAAGAATTAACGTCGTTATCATAGAAACATAGAAATGCACTTGACTTAGCTGTTTTTGTTTATTCACTATAACTCAAGTATTTTTAATCCCAGTAAAAAATTTCTTATAAGATTTTTTGTTTAAAAATTGAATTTCTATCAGAAAATGATATAATATATAGGGGTTTCCATTTGAAAAAAACATATTTTTCGGGAAAACTCGAAAACGCGCTGCTCTTTTTTTTTACATCTTCCATCTTAAAGAGCGTTAAAAGTACTACTAGTTTGCTAATTTAAACAATCTTGTATCTTTAATAATAACAAAGTTACCAATGGTGAACACTTAATTTGAATTGCCCTGTATATATATACTGGGTTAGTTAAAAGTATGGAGACGGCGATTTATTGTCGTTAATATTCATTTTAGGTATTTATGTTCAATATAGAAGTTTGTTAGGATATTTTGATCTACATTTGAGAATATTTGAATTTTTTTTTCTTCAATTGTTTTTTAGTTACGCCTGTCCGCGCATTCTTTTTAAATGGGAACTGGTAAATTTTGCTCTTCCATTCGATAGAAGTTTTTTTTCTCTTTACAATAATATTTTTGTTTTTTTAAATTCATTTTAATAACTTTTTTACAAGAAAAATAAACAAATGAATAACAAAGTAAATTAAAGTAAGTGTTCAAATTGTCGTCCATTAGTAATTTGACAATGACCCAATCGATTTACAAAACCCCGAACAGAGTTCTGTAAAAAATCTCGGAGAATTTCTTGTATCGTTCTGGTAATTCGGATTTGTAAATCTTCGACGTTATCGGGCTTTTCTTTGTAAACTTTGTTTTTTACGTATCCCCAAAGAAAAAAATCTAAAGGACTTATATCTGGCGAACGGGCTGGCCATTCAATGGTTCCTCGCCTTCCAATCCATCTGTGGGGAAAAACGTTGTCCAGATATTGACGAACATTAACACCATAATGTGGTGGGGCGCCATCTTGCTGGAACCAGATACTGTCATTGGGCAGGTGTTCATTTATCAAGGATATAAAATATTTTATATCCTTGATAAAGGCATCATTGCCGAAACATGTAGGGTTGTTTTAAATATATATACTTTAAAGTAAAGCCAGACCTTTAATCGCCAACTGATTGAATTTACTATATATATATATATATATATATATATATATATATATCATCTAATGTTCGCACGGTTGCATAATGTCGAAGTGGTTTCTCGGGTATAGTTCCGCGTGTGGATTTGTTTCTGAGAATAAACTCTATCTCGATGTTTCAACGAAATCTCATGCGTCTCCATTTGGAGCAGATTGGCGGTTGAATGTGCTGCGATCAAGTGCATGGCCTATTATATACTATCGCTTCCACCCCTGTCTGTTCCAGTGGTGAGACATTCAGCGGTTCGTCGTTCCGAACAGGCACGACGTTTCCCTGACGGTTCGAGTAGGCACCTAATGTTGAGCAGCTTCGGGAGACAGGTTAAGTACTATGATTTTCCTGCTAACGAGCATCCTCGACTGGACATTCGCTACACGATGCCTGTATCGGTGATTGTATCCGTCCCCTGTCAAGCAATGGTTTCCATGTCGGTGATAAAAGTTGTGCATCGTCCATTTTGTTCATGCTTTCAGGTCTTTTGTTGTTTTCTATGACTTCACGTATTGTTCTTGTTCGTATATTTGTACTATTAATTAAAGTTTTGGAATTTTCAAAATCTATTGTATGTCCAGTCCGTATTACATATTGTGCTAATGGTGACGTGAATGCTCGATTTCTTATTGCCACCTTCTGTTCTTCTGACACTTATTCGTCTGTTAGTTTGTCCAACATATATTTGGGTGCAGTTCCTGCAGAGAATTTCATATGCACCTTGATTTTCTAAGTGTATCTTATCTTGCGGAGTACTTTCGGTCCGTTATGAATATTGTCTTTATATCATGTTTCTTCAGGACTCTGCTAATTCTGTCAGTTACTTCTTTGACGTACGGCAAAAACGCTCTTAATACGCATAACAGGAAAAGGAACAGGAAAATATCACATTTGTAAGTTTCTTCTAGCGTTAGTCTATACATAGCAAGTTACAATGCGACGTGAAGATAAATAATTGTTTTGGTTTATAAATGGGTGGGGCAGAGCAAAAGAATCAGTCCTAGTACTTTTTTTAATAAAAGATAAGTCTCAGAAGCGATTTTTCCGTCTCGTTATTTTATAGCCCCACCTCGTATGCCATAATAGCGTACCCCGCGGAATTATATAAAACAAGTGAAACCCGATTTCTACATTACCAGCAGCTAAAGCGTTAAATATTAATTTCATCTAAATAAAATTATTGTTAAGATTCACGTAATACTTGTCAACATTGCAACACCGTCGTAAGTCACGCTTTTGCCAGTCACTCGACTCGTTACCTCTCAGCCGTTTATAATTAAATCGTAAATATTAACAGAGCGTCGACGCTGCGTCCGCCTGAAGCCCGAATGGCATCCATCCACACTATCACATACAGTTGGACCGCATACGTAACTACGGTCAACCGTAGAGTTAACCGAACAAGCTAAAGCCAACATTCCGATGATTCTAATTAACCAATCGGGATGGATTAACTCAGATCACGTTCCGTGTCAATTAAATCCCATACATTTCGAATTTGCACTCTCCACCAATGTCCGATACAATTTAGTGAATCAAGTCAACATAAAAGACGACTTGTTAAATTGTATACTTTTTTTTCAAGTTTCCTGTCTGTTATTTAAACAGGGTTTGGTTTTTGTTGTAGCAAATCTTTCGCTCCAGAATTTTTTTATCTTGGAAATTTTCTTTTTTATTGTTCGTTCAGCATTTCTAAATAAATGACAGGAAAAAAAACAAGAGAATACATTCATTTGGAATAAAGAAAGTCGATATACATGTATATATATATATATGGTAAACCTAATCAGTAGGCGATTAAAGGTCTGTATATTACTTCAAAATATATGTATTTAAAAAACTCTACATGTTTCGGCTGTGTACGCCTTTATCAAGAGAATACAAAATTTTGTATTCTCTTGATAAAGGCGTACACAGCCGAAACATGTAGAGTTTTTTAAATACATATATTTTGAAGTAATATACAGACCTTTAATCGCCTACTGATTAGGTTTACCATATCATACCAAGGTCACGAAGTTATTATATGTATATATATATATATATATATATATATATATATATATATATATATATATATATATATATATATATATATTAAAATAATAAGCTTTTTTTGGTTTAGCGACCTTTATTGAAATTCAATTTATTTATCTAACGACGTTTCGACTTTTTTTGTATATAATTAAGTCTTTTTCAAGTGATTTAGAACTAAAAAAAAATTACAAACGAAAGGTAAGAATTATATTTACATTATATGAATGAATTAAAATTAAGATAATGATTAGAGTAAAGAAAGTTAAAATTTAATTTTAAAATTTAAAAATTTAAAATTTAAAGGATACAAAGCTCACCAATTTATTTCGTGTTAAAACATGCAATAGTGCAATATGCATGGTCGGAAACATGTCGACCCTTCACTACAGGGTCCGACCGCGTATCCCGGAATCTTAAGTGTAACTAAATATCTTGTTATAGAAATGAAATTTTTATATTATTTCGTTTTAAATTTTGTTTGGTCAGGCCATGTGTTTGGGAAAATACAGTGTGTTTACAGTGGGAAAAAAGATTTTTTTGTTTTTTTGTGTGGATGGGGTTGTCTTCTATTATTTAATGAGCGGATAATACAGTTTTGAAAGTCCATCAATCTCGTTTCGGTCGTTGATTGTTTTGTTATTTTTGAAAATGTGAATCATTTCTAATACCTCTCTAGCCTTTGTATTTTTTTGCTTGGTTATTATTTTTGTATTTTCAAAATCAAAATTGTGTTTTAATCTGTTGTTTTTTTAAAGCTATCTGATTTTTTGCGTATTTGTGTCCTTTTAATATTTCCTGTAGTAACTGTTTTGTTTGGCCTATGTATACTTTGTAACAGTCTTTGCAGTACAAAGTATAACAAACTCAAAAAGGTTTAGTATTCTTCCACCCCTCTATTGCTACAGAGGTAGGAGAATACTTACACGTTTTACAAATATCTCTCTAAACTTCGGCTGCCTTACTATGCTTGCAATGGTGTACTACATGTAACGTGCAGTGACCCTAACATATAGCTGAGAAGGAGCCTGTGAACGTACAACACATCTAATTATGTACAAACTCATTAAAGAAATCAAAATTATTGGAACCGCCTCTTTGCAACTGCTTGGTTCCTGGCCGACGTTTTGTCTGCTGTTTGCAAGACACATCTTCAAGGCTGGTACTACTGTTGTTGCGCTAAAACAGTTTCAGTACCCAAAATCCCAAAAGCAATCATGAATTGCATTTTAGTTCAGACCCAGCAACTAATTATTTCTTTGTGTGTGTCAAAAATAAGTTGGGGCGGAAGTATTTTTCCTCAATCGCTGGAACTAAGAGAGACGATCCTAGATGAGATGATCCATTGGCAAAGTGATTTACTATAGATCTGCACTATCTGGCATGGACATCTATCTGAACCGACATCCAAAAAATGGAGAATCCAACACGAAAATAGCTTACGTACCTTTAAATGCTTTGTGAAAAATGCTATTAATTACCTTCACACCAATCTATAGAGTTACTTTGGGCATTATTTTTACGGCACGTGACAAAATATAAAGTATTCGAGAACAAAATTATGTAACCGTTACCCATTACGTTGGAAATCGCTAAGCATTGATCCATCCGCGAAACAAGATAAAAATTTGTTAATTGTAAAGGAGTATTACACAATAACGATGATCTTCTTCTCTGTTTGAATATTACGAATAGCAATGTTGTGATATTTTATCTAATTTTAAAATGTGTTGCACTTTTGTAATAACATTCGTTTTTTCTATTCTGTGGATCACGTTAGCTTCCGTATGCGCTCTCCATTTGCTTTTTTTATTATTTCTTATCTTTTAAATGAAACAGATTAAGACATCAGGAAACGTGGTATTACTGGAATAATCATCAAAGATTCAGTACACACGATATAATCTTGGCGAATCCCTCTCAATTTACTGTATAACAGAGAGGGAGAGAATTCCTTTGAGAATATTTTCTTACCGGTGACAGTAACGTTAAGTTTAATTAATATATACGGTGGAAAATAGCACGTGCAAAGTATATGTTAGTCTCAAAAGCACTTTTCGCAATACCGTTAATTTATCGTGTATAAATTATACTTTAAAAAACTGAAATTATTTTTAAGCATTCATCAATATTGGTATAAAAGAATATTTAATAACAATGCAACAAAAAAAAAATTAAGACGTGTATTTCCTGTGAGAAATCACAGTCGATGTTAATCTCGAATGAAACAATAAGGTACAAACAAGCAACCGATAACAACGTAATACAACGGGTATCAAGATTTAACTACCTGGAAGTGACCACATGATGCGAACGATATGTTAAAGAAGAAGTCCGGACACAGGATAATGAGGCAGCGAAAGAAATATCATTTGGACCAACAAAGCTATGAATAGTGACAGCAAAACACGAACCTCTAAGCCATGTGTGAGACCGGTGCTTACGCCGCTGGAATTACACATAGTATATCACCTAAGCATTAGTAAAATGGTATCAAGAGACCTTATGAATTTAACAAAAACTACAATTTATTTAAATCTCTAGCACGCCTATGGTTAACGTGGTAAAAGAATCAATGCAAAACATTTCGTTAGAATAACTTAATTGTCGTTTAAATTACTTAATGCGTGAAGTCAACTAAAATTACCATTTATTTAAATACAAAATTATTTTAATAACAAATTCTACAATATAACTACGATAATTAATGTTAAAATTGTATATTAATCAAATAAATTATTTTAATAAATACGCGAATTACACGAAAACAACAATTTTACAATGTATAACAAGACTTTTGCCGATTTAATTGGCGTCAAAAATTGGAAATGGTTATATTGGCAAATGTAAAAAAGAGTAACATACGATAAAGATTTTAAATGTCCACCTAGAAAAGTTATTTCTTGAAAAGACTCATCTTTTTTAGGTCAACATTTAAAATCTGCATACAGCCGTATGAGAGCGACGAAGATAGAAGGATAGCTGGGCAGTTGCTACGTGTTTTCTTATGACACTAGGTGTTCGGTTAACGATGTTGGCCTTTTTTTGCTCGGTTATCTGTCTTCCTTGTTGCCTCATTGCGAGATATATATTTATCGCGTATGTCGAAGAAAAAAGCCTATGCCCAATTACGTCTAACTTCTTCGCAAATAAGACGCCCAACATTTACTAACGATAACAGGCTTTCTCGTAATTTATCACCCACACCCTTTATGAATCCTCTAACTGACACAATTTAACATAAAATCAGGGTTTACCGTGACTTTTTTTTTTCTCTCTTACGGAGCACAACCAAGACACAACTCTTTACTTGAACGTCTGCCGGAAGACTCCCTAAAATTCACAGCGGCGAATCGGAGGGGGGTCTCAAATTCAACGAAACCGACAGACGGGGTTACCAAGAACGAATATAAAGAACTAAATTTGATATAAATATTTGTCTACAGGGCGGTAAAAGCTTAGTGTGAAAAATAAATGTAACAGGGAGATGCCCTAGCAGACCACAGTGCATTTTCGTGAAAAACGCTGACTAAGAACTGTAAACTTCAGATATTTGCCTCTTATAAGCAGTTCGAAGCCTTCTAAACTCGTTCATGTTGTACAAACTCATGATACTCCTCCAATTACGTCTGTGGTACTCTTTCAGATTTAGAGAAGATATTACTGCCGCAGAAAACCAGGGAAGATAAGATTTATAAAATGGTACAGATTTCTCAGATACATGGTACAAAATTGTATAAAAATCATTCAGAATCAAATTAATGTCACTATGCTGATCAAGACATGACCAGTCTTTATTAAATAAATCATGACACAGTTGATCAAAATCAGCTTTGCAGAAATTGAATCTATTGTTATCCGCTGACGGAAAATTGGTATATCTAGATTCAGATTCGATTTTCATTAATATTTATCTTATTTCCTAGTATCGCAGTGTTAATTTCTTCATATTTTTCTTGGCTTTCATTATGTCCAATTTTTAAGCATGGAAGCATGCTGAGCCACTTCTATTCACAACGGTTTTGGATAAGCTTTATGAAATTACCGTTCGGAAATGCTTCAATAATCAAATCTTTTATACCGCACTATAATTTTTCGAAATGTTACTTTTGTTAAATTCAGACATCCTTGAAGTTTTCTGCTGCTCAGTCGATGTCTTCTTGGTCACACTTCCGCAGTTGCTTCATGATCGATTTCTTCACCATTCCAACAACGGAGTTTCGAACTCAAGCGCGCGCGCCAAGGCATCGATCAAAGTCTTTGATACTACAAGCCTTAATGTCTGTTGCGTACCATCTATGAAAGTCTGGACATCGAGGTGTTTCATGAAATTATCTGACGCCATCGGATATTCAAGTCAAACCAGAAGGTAATATCTGCCTCAAATTCCTGGAGATTCTCGCCTTTCTTCTGCGACAGGTTTTTAAATTGAGTATGGTATACCTGCTTCAGATGCGTATGGCTATATTTCATCTCCAACCGTTCAATAAGTTGGGAAAAATATCTGCGTTGCTCAGGAGGCAATATCTGCAAAATGCCACCAGCATCGCCCCTCAACGCTATAATTAAAGCAGTAGCCTTCACGGCAGATGACCATGCGTTTGCTTCTGCAACTGCTTCGAATTGTGTCAATTAAGTCGCCCATGACATTTTTTCATCAAAGGTTGGCAGTTTGATTCTGGTCTTTGAGATGGCCACAGCTTCTTCTTTTATTTCGATTGGCCGATGCCAATTGCATCTGAATCGTTATTGCCTCTAAAAGTCTTGAATGTTCTCGAATTTTCTCCTCTACAGCTATGAAGACTTCTTCCTTTAATGCTTCTGAATTTTCCACTAGTTGCTGTTCTAGAACTTTCTTCCAAGTTTTCACACTCTTTTGTCTCATTTGTTCTAGACTTTTCTCGAAGATTCTATAATTTTCAAGCAGTTGTTTTTCCTAATTTAGCATTTGAGTTTGGGAACCCATTAGTCGTTGTTCCAAAATTTTCACACTGTCCAGATTCTGTACCATTTGTTTCATTTGAGCTAACAGCGAATCCACTTCAGCGTTCCCATTTGGAAATTCAAAGAAATAATTCTCTGGATCCTCGCCTGTTTCGGTTAACGCATCTCGAAGTCGTTGCTGGAGTGTTGTCTTTTCACCGGTTGTTTCCTTATCCCTCTCTTCTATTTCTCGTTTCAAGTCAGTTACTGTTAAATCAGAGAATTTTACTTTATTCGCCATCATAATATTTAAAATAAACGTATTTTTGCACTATATATTTGTTTATACTAATATTTAATTAACACTTAATTGTCCTTAGCGTTATTTATTAATTAATTCCGCACCAGACGTCACTGGAAAGAACTTGTCTTTCTAGGTTCGCTTAAATAAAACTAACGGTAATTAAAACACACTAAATAAAAATAAAATACACTAGAAACACTTAATAACTAATAACAATAATAACAGTATTTATATTCACGATATTTATTTCACATTTATTACTATGTTCTAACACCACGAACCCTGGTTAAATAATCCTCTTCCTCTATGTCGAGCGACATTTATAGTACATCAGTTTTCTCGAATTTTCTATTCGAAAAAGTTCTCGGGCGTACGCGTCTAGTGACATCATCCATTACGGTCATCGCTACAATAATAATGAAATCAATAAATCACCATCCACTGATAAGGCCCAACATCACCAGAGCATTCTCCATATTTAAGATTTTGTTTATTCAGTTTACATATCTTAAACATGCATCAGAACATAAATTTACATTTCTAAAGAAAAGCAAATTATTTTTACCCTATATACGTCACCATATGTAACTTAAAAATAAACACCACTCAAAGTAGGGGTCCTAATTTATTATTCACTTTTGGCAAATTCAATTAGTCTCTATTTATTCTAAAATCCACAATCTAGTCCATCACTATTTTTGAAGGAAAGGAGTGGAATTATAGGTGTTCTACTATACAGGGTGGCCCAAAATGCCCGAAGGGGCTTTAATTCCTTATAACTTTTTTATTATAATTTTTTTTTTGTTTTCAGTATTTTGTAAAGAAGACTTGGGGAATTTAAAATGTACACAATTGAACAACGTGCTAAAATCGTTTACCTTTATTTCTCAAATCAACGATCCATTGTTTTGACTCAGCGTGCATATCCTCGTTACTTTAATGTGCGGGTTTCACCCTCAGAGTCCAGAGAGAAAAAAATTATAATAAAAAAGTTATAAGGAATTAAAACCCCTTCGGTCATTTTGGGCCATAATAAAATTAAAAATATTCTCCGTTAATATACTGTATTTAAAATTAAAAAAAATTAATAATTATGTCTTCAATAAAAAGTTATAATGAGCTCAAACCCCTTCGGTCATTTTGGGCCACCCTGTATAACAACTTGCAATTATTTTACGCCTGATGTTCACCGGAAGACTAATATTACAAAAAAGTCCAGACGATAACATAAAAACAATTCATTATTTCAACCTGGGAACCAACTAGACAGTACACATTTGTTAGTAGCGTCCGTTGCATTCAGTCCCTGGACGATAGTGATAAATAACTTCTAGTAATTTATTTCTGTCAAGTTATTGTTATTGGATTTTAATATTTAAAATTGTATTTTTGTATTAGGAATTACTCTATTTTATCCTATCCTACCATTACTGGTTTTGCAGAAGTTATTGAATAAGTTAACAATTATTCAAACAAAGACAGTTTTTATTAACTTACGTTCTCGATTTAATTGTATTTTTCAAAACGTCTCAATTAATAATTAATGATTTTCTTACATTCGAATTATAATTCCAACTTTCACCATAAATGGGAGTACAAAAATACTGTAAATTAGAAGTACAGTAGTTGAAGAATCGCCTCACGATGTATTAAATACAATATGTTTAAAGAAAGCTAGTTGAGTTGTGTATTTTACCACGCAGGAGCGCGGACTTGTTAAAAGATGGGCGCTTGTGACTTGTGTTTGAATGTTCCGGGCTAGCTGTAACGTCCTAGCAATAATAAGAGTGATTTAAAATAATAAAATAATGTGATGATTAGCATCCAAGGTCCAGGGCGTATCTAGTATACTGAAATAAATGTTTGAGAAATACAACTCGAATATTCACGACAGCCAGGAAGCAATATTGAGTTTTGTCTAAAAAATCCCGTGGCTGGAAAAGGGTCGTTTTATGATCTAGTTTAACGATAATCAATCATATTTAAACCAGCGATGTCTGAAAATTAAGAATTATTTAAAGACGCGACCTAAAGGGTCGTTATTTCAATGAAATTAATATTATTACAATATTACTTTCGAAAATACTTTAAAATATTACCTCACATGATATAGTTTAAATAAAGTTTAGAATAGTAATTTAAATGGGGTTATTAAAATTATGTCGATTTTAATACGGAATCGGTATAATTTCGACGAGTAGAAAATATAGCTAAATAATAAATAAAATCATTAATTAATAAATAACTGAAATATAAGTCGTATGTAATTAAAAACAACTAAATTAAAAAGATGAAACGAAAATTCCACAATATGAATACATGAGTTGACCATTGGGTCGCAGGTAGATAGTTGTCGGAGGGTCGTTTGTGTGACCAGTGCGATACAAAGAAATGCTTTCTCTTGCAAATACGAATAATATTTCGCAAAGTGCCTTTACAAATTTATAATATTTTAAATTCAATATACTTGTAAATGATATAACAAATGTAACAAATCAAATTGTATTATTACTTAAGGTGGCTCTCATAGTAGGTTGTCGCGCCCCTAAAGGGAAAAGGACTGCCGACGCGTCGAAACGACATATGATATGCCGCGACTCTCAGTCTGTCTGTGCATCCGCCCCGTTGCTACATTTATTCATTCTGTTTCATATATTTACATTTCATTTTACAATAATATTTCTAATGCAATATATAATTCTGTCCTCGTCCATCGTGATAGCTGCTACCCGTCGTCCGTGACATGCTCCACGAATCCAAGTTTTTGTTTTGTTTGTACGATGTTTTTTTTTTCAATCAATTGTGATCATCCATAACGGCCAACTCCGCGAAGGCATTTACCTTTCGTCCACATTTTCTCCTCTGCCTCTGTTCGAGATCTGGATGCCACGTCTCTGAATTTCCCTAGGTTCTGCCTTGCTTCCTGCCTCTTTGTTAGCAGGTAGTTCCACATAACATGTGCAGCGGCTTCCTGGCCATTCCCACAATCGCAGAGTACCTCGGTTTCTCTGATTTTGAAGCGTCGATAATACTCTCTGAAATAGCCATGACCCGTTATTAATTGCATGGCTTTCCGTGGTAACTCCTTTTGTTCTTGGTCTACTTAAGGTGGCTATAGAGCTTATTCTATTCGGACCTAGTCTATGGTTAAGGTACAAGGACGACGACACATTTGCGATACGACCGCACGAAAAGACTGAACTGAACAATCATTTTTTAATTATATAAACAAGACAAACTAAGTTTACTATAAAAGTTGAGATTAGTAGCTAGTTGCTGATTCTAGATATCTTAATAAGTAAGAAAGAGAATGTAATTTTCAACCAGTGGAAGTCTGAAGAGGCTATATTCGGTGAATAGGAGCACAACGTGGAATCGTAATTGATCCTGTTTTTTCTGAGGAATGCGATTGACTGGTGTGTGTCGATGAATTGTCGTTATGGAATAGCACTTTTTATCGAGTCGTAGTGAGTCTTTTTTCGGTGATGGAATTTTTTACTTTATCCAGAAGGGCAGCCTAATGTGTCCCGTTGATATTTTGGCCCTTTGTGAGGTAGTCAAAGAGAAGTATTCCCTTCGAATCCCAAAATATTTTAGCCATTTCAGTTACATTTTCAGTCGAAGAAAACATCTTGGTCTTCTTCGGCGGAAGATTGCCATAGTCTCCCTCCCCCTACTGAGACTGCCGTTTCGATCCTGTCACATACCCAAGTTTCATCCACCATTATAAAGTAACGCAAAAAAGCTATTAGGTTGATGTTAAAGAAATTCTTCTTGGAAATTCGTGCTCTTTCATGTTATGCCTAATTAGACATGAAAAATGCGATGTATACGTCCAGTAGGCATGCCTAAAGTATTGGCAATATCCTCTACCTTCGCTTTTGGGTAGAGGAGGACGTGACGCTACATCATGAACTTTTTCTGCCATTTCTGGAACGGTAACAAGTTTTGGTGGTCCAAGACGTTCTTTATCTTCGAAATGCATGTCGCTACGTTTAAAACGAGAAACCTAGAGATAAATCCTGATTATCGAGGAGTATCGTTGCTCAATGTTTTCTGCTTAGCCGCCAAAATCTCAGTTGTGTTCATCTTCTTAAAAAACAAGCACTAAATTACACTACCAGTAATAATTTTATCCATTTAACAACTTTCACTAAAGACGTCTTCTTTAAGCAACTATATCTCCCAAACTAAATGTTAGACTTTATTGAAAATTTAAATAGCATCTTGTAAAAGCATGACCTACTCAATAGTATAATTTTTTTGTACAAAAACTGATAGGCAAGTCGCCGTCCATCAAATCATCCTCGTATAACCTATTGATTTATGAGTTTTATGACTAGTGTGCATAATTATTAATTTTGTATAACTTTGTATAACGATACGAAACAAAAATAGAAATGTTGATTCTATTTTCTTAATTATATACTTTCAAATAATGTTCTAAACTACTCAAAAATGAATAGGGAATTAGATCCTTTTTTAACAGATCTAATTAATTCGATTAAATTTAACGTATTTTCTCAAACTAGAGATAAATTAGAAGGCCCACAGTCGTTTGTGGACATTTTATTTGGTAAATGTCTTTTCTGTGTGATAAAATATTGAATCTTGTATTTTAACCTTAAATTAATTTAGAAAACAAAATTATAAAAATAGCATTTTTTGACAAGTATTATTCATTTTAAACGTCATTTCACATTTTCACGATGCCAAGACGTCATTTAAATAAAGAAAGTTTTGATTTAATTGCGTTATTGCATCAGCGAGGGCAATCTGGAGCAGAAATTGCCGCAATTTTTAATGTGTCTCCAAGTGTTGTTAGTAGGGCTCTAACAAGATTCCAACAGGTAGGATTTGCAATGAGAAGACCCGGTAGTGGATCTGAGAGGAAAGCAAATCAGAGACAAGACCGCTACATACGAATTCAGACAAGGATGAATCCGTTTAGAAGTGCTGTATGGTTGCAAACACAGTTACGTGCCGCCACTGGAGTTAGAGTTTCGGATCAAACCATCAGAAACCGTCTGAGGGAAATGGATCTTCATAGCTGCCGGCCTGTGAGGCGCCCAAAATTAACTAATGCCAATAGAATGGCTAGAAGAACTTTGGTTAACCAACGACTAGCAGAAAATTTTCAATGGGAGCATGGTTTATACACCGATGAATCCAGATTCTGCTTATTTAGTGATAATCGTAGAGTAAGGGTCTGGAGAACTCGAGGAGACCGTTATAGACGCGAGATTACAAAAGCTGTGGTGCCTTTTGGCGGCGGTGGTATCATGGTGTGGGCGGGCATTAGTTTGAATGGACGTACGAACCTCCATCTCTTCGAAAGCAATGTCAATGGACACATATACAGAGATGACATTATTCAGCAATATATGGCCGACTTTCGTGAGGCTGTTGATGAAAACATGGTTTTTATTGATGATAATGCAAGACCTCATCATGCACAAATTGTAATGCAAGCAATAAATGACCTCTATATTAACCATATACCTTTACCACCAACGTCTCCCGACTTGAATCAAATTGAGCACATTTGGGACAGACTTCAAGAACAGCTCAACGAACATAATCCACACCCCAGTTAACGTGCAACACTTGCGTGAAATTTTACCGCTGTGTTGGAGAAGAGTGTCACATGAACACATTAATAATTGCATTATGAGTATGCCCCGAAGATGTATAGCTGTGAGAGATGTCCGTGGCCATTATACACGATTTTAGAATTAATTGTTACAAAAAATGTTCATTTTAGCTATTGTTAAAAATGTTGCTTATTTCATTTTTTATAATTTCTTAGTAATCTAACGATTTTTCTGAATAAATATACTTGAAAATTTTAAATTGTTGTGTACAATTATGTATCTAATATAATACACTACAAATATTTACCCATACTATCTAAAAAATACAAGAAACTAAAAATTCCTTATTAAATAATGGAAAGGGTAAAAGCTCCGTCTGGAATTATTTGTAAGCTTTATCGTTTTACAAAGTATCCGAACCACTTAAAGTACACATTTTAAAAGGACAAAAAATATAAAATGAAGTCTGTTAATTACTTTAACCTTTTAAAATGAAGTTTTTGTTGACAAACGAATATTAATTCTTTTATAAAAACGAGATTAAAAATAGCTAAGGCAGTCTGCAAAAATTTTAACTCTGCAAGTTAAAATGTAAAAGATTTATTTACATAACATTATATGCGTTAAATATTAATTATAAAACATATTTTAAAGATAAGCTTTTAAACGTCTAATAATTGCTTTGCTTTAATACAGGAATAACAGAGATTTCAAAATATCTGACTTAGAGTATATAGATAACCACCAGTATGGGGAGAGCATGCTTTGACATGACACGAGCTTTCGACACAGTCGATCATTCCATTTTATTGGAGAAACTTTATTATTATGGAATCCGTGGGGTTGCTTATGATCTGATGTCTTCCTATCTGAGTGTCCGAAAGCAATATATTGAATATGCGGGTGAGAGGTCAGACATGGTGGATGTGCGGCAGGGTGTGCCACAGGGATCCATTCTCGGCCCCCTCTTATTTATCATATATATTAATGACCTTTAATATATCATCGGGATAAGGGTGTCTGTATGCTGATGACTAAAGGCCGGATTATATGCAGTTTGCATATTTGCATAATATATTCATTTTGTATATTATTTGCATATTTTATAGTAATTCAGCATTTGTTTGCATGTTTTCTAGTAATTCAGCATTTTTGCATATTTTAAGTATCCGATTTTTATTTATTTACTAAATCAAATTTATTATAGGCATTACTAAAAATATGTCGTGGATGTAACAAACAAACAAAAATTAAACAACCTTCTTTAAATTAAAAATAGCATTTCATTAAGCCTCTTCCCGTTACTTTTCCGATAAGCGTCTCCAAGAATTGATTAACGCTCTTCCCATACATCCAAGCCGAGACAAAATTCCAGGAAAAGCTAAAGAAGCTTAAAACTTCTAAATAAATACAAAAATAAATTTTACCAGAAAATTAGGAGTATATGTGTTTCTTTGCTATTCAGAGAAATTTATTCCCATATTCGAAACTAATTTTATTTTAAACGTCATTTTACGTTGGCTTTTCGAAGTGTAAACTTGTGAGTTGTGATATATAATAGCAAAAAATGCCGAAAACCGCGACTGTGCCTGGATGGATTGCACCTTATTCAGAATTGCGTATGGATGGAGAAAAAGTGTTTTGCCTAGCATGCTGCAAGTTGTGAGTAAAATTTAAGTTTATTTCCTCTTATTAATTAATTAATTAAGTTTTTAATTATTTCTTTATCTTTTACTAACATTTATTTTATAAGAAAACAACCGATTATGTAATATTTTTTTTGCAGATTACAAGTGAGAGAAAGCTCCAAATCGACCAACATATGAAAACTCCATCTCATGCTGCAAAACTAACAAAGATGAAATTGGCGAAGAAGAGTCAGCACACATTACCGCAATATTTGCCAAATCCGAACAAGAACAATTTAATGAAGATTTGTGTCGACAGATTTTCCACTACATAAATTAAACTATTAAAATGCCAAGTTATTTTTGTAAAAGTACAACAGAAAATTTATAATTTCCGACGAGAGCACGTTGAGAAAAAAATATATTCGCTGCATCTATGCAGAAACATTGAATAGCATTAAGAAGGTTGTTGCAAACAATTATCTTTATATATGCGTAGATGAAACTACTGATAGTGTAGGCCAATACATATTTCATTTAATGATTGGTATCCTTAACGTATCGGTTCCAGCAAAATCTTATTTAATTTCATCCAAACAGTTGAAAAAGGCAAATAATTTGACAATAACAAGGTTTATACAGGAAGAACTGGTGACTTTCTTCTTACCGGAATGGATTCCAGCAGGGAAAATTCTATTGTTTTTGACCACCTGCACCATACATGGTGAAGGCAGCTTTCAACTTGAAAATATTTATCCAAATTTAATTCACACAACTTGCTTGGCGCACGGACTAAATCGTGTTGCAGAAGTCAGAAACCATTTTCCCTTAGTAAATACTTTAATTAGTAGTGTTAAGAAAGTATTTTTAAAGGCCCCATTACGAGTTCAGTTTTACAAACAACATCTACCCGGTGTTCCGCTTCCTCCTCAACCAGTAATCACACGATGGGGAACATGTGGTTGGAGGCTGCTATTTTTCATGCAAATCATTATGAAGGAATAAAGACAATTATTATGGATCTCGATAGGGATGCACAATCTGTGATAGACGCCCAAAAGTTGTATTCGAGCAAAGAAATACCCCAACAGTTGGCGTTTATTAAAGCCAATTACAGTTTTATTTCCTCTTCTATATTGCAGTTGGAAAAACAATTTTTGTCGCTAATCGAGAGCGTTGAAATAATAAACAAAATTGAAAAGTAATGTTTTGATGTTAAAGGAGGAGTGGGACAGTCCATGTATGAAAAATTTTTAAGTGTAATAGGAAGAAATGGGGGTTTTAAAAAACTAAAGGACATTATTGCTAAAATCTTGTGTGGTGATTCAGTAGAAAATATTGAGTTGACAATAGATGATATTTCTAATTTGAAATACATATGCTCCTATAACAAGCGTCGACGTAGAACGAACTTTTTCAATATATAAATACATGTTTTCAGACAAGCGTCACAATTTTTCTGTTGAAAACTTTGAGAAATATGTGATTGTAAATTGTTTTTTCTCCCGGTCGAGAATAAAGTATCATCTTATATATCTGACAATTGACATATATTAGACTACTTTATTCTCTAGGGAATAAAATATTCGATTTTTCCCTAGGGAATAAAGTGAATACTGTAGTGAATGACTTTTGGTTCATTTATTTAAGTCAAAATTAATTTAACTGTCAGATTGACGAAGCATTTAAATATATCAATCAATTTTATTTTTTAATCGTAATAGTAACATTAGATGAGTTTACAATGTTTATATATGGACAATCATCTGATATCTTAACTTGGCGGTTGCTTACAGTAGTGCTTGTGCAAAAATTATATCCTTCACTGCCATTAATATTCATTTTTGCACAATAACTTAAACGGACTGCGTTTTTTTGAAAAAAAATGAGACACAAACAAACTCGTTTTACCTTAGTAACCAGAAACTATGCACATTTTCATGACAAACCAACTTAATTGAATGACATCAGATCAATCTATCAATCAACTGTCAAACTAATAATGAAATAAATTATTACATTTAAGGTCGGGAGAAAAGTTTTGTATGTAATTCGGGAATAAACGTCTATAACCCCTCAACAGAAAATGCTCTCGCTCCCTTCGGTCGCTCAGGCATTACTTACTGTCTCGGGATTAAAACTGTCGTTTATTCCCTTAATACATAAATATCTATTATAGTTAATTACGTTGTAAAATGTTCTAAATAAACTTGTAGTAAACATAATAGAATATTTTTTCTACAGTATTCCATTTTCTAACATTCCTCGTATTATAATAAAACACGTTTATGCGTTTGTTTCAAATACGTTTTAATAACACTACAATTGTTGTTATAATTGTTTGATAAGGTATATGTGGGTCAGACGGGGCGTACCTTCCAACAGAGGACAAGGGAACACGAAAAATGTTATAAAAACCAAAAAACAGACTCCACTTTCGCAAACCACTGCTTAGAGTTAAATCATACATTTAATATAGATTATAAAATTTTACATGTACAGGATAAAAGCAAAAAACTTAATTTATTGGAGACTTTAGAAATCAATAGATACAAAAAATTAGGCGTAGCGTTAAATGAACAAACTGAATTTAATTTTTCACCCCTCCTACAATTCTAATATCTACAATTTATCCCCAATGTTAATGTGTTACATACATGAGTGTGAGACTATATATATTAAGTTGTTTTATTGTATAATCAGACTATCAGCACCTGATGTAGCCAATGTTTGGCGAAACAATTGTAGTGTTATTAAAACGTATTTGAAACAAACTTATAAACGTGTTTTATTATAATTTATAATGGAGTTTCAACATGTATCTGCCAAGTCAATTAATTATTCCTCGTATTGTTTTACCTCCGTATTTTTCATAAGGAAGTGCATATTTAGGCTAGAACATCTGCATAATTTAATTTTTTTTGCATATAATCCGGCCTTTATTTATCAATATATGTTTTTTTAACTCAAACAAATGTTCGCGTGGATTTTCTAGAAATAAAAAAAAAGTGACAAAAAAAATCTCAACTATTCGATGCCAAGAACTTGAATCAAAACCTTAATTGCAAAAGCACGTTTTTTAGACTAAGCTCGGATGATTTGCGTGAAATACCGCTAATTCACACGGTACGTAGTACTACCTCAGATCACGTGTGATCTTATAAGTAGAGCATAGGAAACATTTTTTCCACTTCGCAGCAAATATACTCTGCTAGAGAATACGCTGAAAGACGCAATGAGAAATGTTCTTCGGTCGATTCGAAACAATTAAGACCCGATTTTCACCTAAGTATTGTACCCAAGCGGCGAATAATCATAAAAACAGATCGAAATTAATTAAGGCCGAAACGCGCTTTATTGTATTTTATCCGATGATTGGAAATCTTGCGTAAGATTGTAAACGACGTAGAAAGTGATAATATTAATAGTTGGTGTTTGTTCGGAAGTGTCAGATTTTGATTGGAAGCGATAACGTGGGAGGCTTCCGGTAAGGGTGCGCAGGTGTTCCTTTCATTAATGACATTCCTTTTGTTTTCTTTATGTGAATCTTGGAAGCAACAATAAATGTAATTAGTGGAAATCAAATTTTCACTTTTTCCTGTATTGCATATTATGAGAAGGATAACTCGATAGTAAACTTCAAGTCATAGCAAAAGAGTACACATTCATTCCATTAAAAAATATCACACAATATCTTGAGTCTAAAAATAAAATCCATATAATGGAAATTTTTTCGTAACATGTGTGAAGGTGATTGATAAATATATAAAAGAAATGTAATTTAAAACATTTTCCTGTTGAATAGATAAGGTTACAATTATCACAAATAAATAAAACGCACATAAGATGTTTTAGATTTACACTTTATTAATAAAATAATGACAGCTGTTTCGCTAACACAGTAGCTTCTTCAAATTCAACTTAAGACTAAAGATACATACAATATACAGCGTTAAATCAGGAAGTTGACCCAAGTTAAAATTCTAGGAACTATTACATTTATATTTTGCTTTTTGAAAACTATACCATGTCCTACTTGTGTGAGGTTTAAGTTTAATAATATAACATAAGCAACTAAGAAACAATATTTCAATGGGTGAACAGATTTAACAGTGGGGATGAATTCAAGTCTAATTTATCGTTTAGTAACATTTCTGAGTTTTTGAGTTTATTAATTTCTAAAGACTAAACAATTTAGTTTTCTACCTTTATTTTCTACATGTATGATATCGAATTGTAAATTAAATTCGTGTTCATTCTCTATTAAATGATTAGAGTAGGTTGAGTCAGTTTTCTTATTTATATAAGAATGATAGTGGTCTTGGGTTCCTTTTTTAAACGTTCTACCTGTCTGTCCAATATATGTTTTGGTACATGATCCGCATGATAACTTACCTTGTACCAAAACATATATTGGACAGACAGGTAGAACGTTTAAAAAACGAATCCAAGACCACTATCATTCTTATATCAATAAGAAAACTGACTCAACCTACTCTAATCATTTAATAGAGAATGAACACGAATTTAATTTACAATTCGATATCATACATGTAGAAAATAAAGGTAGAAAACTAAATTGTTTAGAGACTTTAGAAATTAATAAACTCAAAAACTCAGAAATGTTACTAAACGATAAATTAGACTTGAATTCATCCCCACTGTTAAATCTGTTGTTCACCCATTGAAATATTGTTTCTTAGTTGCTTATGTTATATTATTAAACTTAAACCTCACACAAGTAAGACATGGTATAGTTTTCAAAAAGCAAAATATAAATGTAATAGTTCCTAGAATTTTAGCTTGGGTCAACTACCTGATTTAACGCTGTATATTGTATGTATCTTTAGTCTTAAGTTGAATTTGCGCTTGAGATATCTGGAGAAAAAACATGTAAACGTCCGTTTCTATTGGATCCAAAGGACATTCAGGTATAGAGCCTAATGAGGCAGCGGATCGTTTAGCAAAGGGGCTATAAATAGTAATAACATACTGACGGAAAAAGTACCATCTAATGATCTGATTTCTCATCTAAAAACCAAAATACTAAAAGATGATTGGCAAGCATATTGGAAGCATTCGTATACGAATATAATGACACACTACGCAAAAATACACCCATATGTAACTATCCGAGAATGGCATAAGGAACATAGGGTATCAAGGATATATCGCACTACCGTCGCTTGATTAAAATTTAACCATGGACAATTTCCAGCACATTTACACAAACTTAAAATTATCGAATCAGCTGTTTGTACATGTGGCACCAATATAGCCGATATGAACCATTTAATCTTCGAATGCCCTAAGCACAATAACTTTCGAGGTGAATTTATTGGCAGACTTGTTAATGCGGGAGTGGTCATGCCTACTAGTATTACGTGTGACCTAATGTATAATACTAAGCATGTTTACGATCCATTGATGGAATGCATTTTTAAATCTAGGATTAGGATCTAAAATCAAAACCTATCCTCATTTGCCTTTGTGGGGAAACCTATTTTCCGATGGCCGTCTAAAGTCGTCTGATAGGCCCCAGACGTGAAACATGTTTATTCTTACGTTTCCCTTCCCGATTTGCGTGAATTTTATCTTATTATAGATTCTGTAAACATTTCTTAACGTGGCAATATGGGCAACGATCCCGAATGCCAAAAAGAAAAAAAAAGAAAAAAAAGTTGAATTTGAAGAAGCTACGGTGTTAGCGAAACAGTTGTCATTATTTTATTAATAAAGTGTAAATCTAACTAAAACATCTTATGTGTGTTTATTTATTTGTGATATGGATTTACATCAAGCAAAGGTCGAAACAATGAAAGAATTGTTACAATTATCCACTGCCAATAAGGCCCTAACTGACTAGAAATTCAAGTCTGTGATTATGTGTTACTTCATATTAGATTACATTGTTAAAAATACTACTAACAGTACTAAATGTAAATAATTACAACGATCGTATAGTAGATCTTGTAACTGCTTCGTATAATTTGGTCCTATTTATCTGATGTATAGGATTATTCAAAAGTAAATTACATTTTGAAACCGGTGTAATTTCCTTATAAAGTAAAGTATAACAAATTAAAAAACAGGTTTTTATTGGTAAAACAATGGGGTTTATTACAAAGCAAGTCACTTCAACGCAAATTTTAAATATCTCCGCCATCTTGTTCTTCAACAAAAAGCAGCCTTCTATACTTTGGACAACATCCTGGAGTAAATTAACTGGAATAGCTGCCACTTGCTGTGAAATTGATTCTTTGAGCTGCTGGATAGTCGTAGGGTAACTTAAAAGAATCTTTTCTTTAAGTTAACCCCATAGGCAATAATCTGCCGGATTAATATCTGGAGCACATGCTGGCCAAGGATTGAGAAAGTATCTACTTATGATCCGATTGTCAAAAGTGTTAATTAACAGATTTTTTACTGGAATGTAAATATGGGGGATGTGCGCCCTCTTCTTCTTGTGTTTTGGCTTGGACGCCTGAACGTACCGGCACTTGAGTACACTGCTCTTTGTACTATCCCCAATAGATCTCTCAGTTCCACTCTGTTAGTCTTGTGTCCTCGATAAAAGCCACTATCCTCCTCAGGGGAAGTTTGAATGCACTCGAAGGATCCAATAGATCTCTCTCGAAATATTTCTGTCTGAGTTCCTTCAGTTCCTCACACGTGTATATTACATGAGGACCAGTTTCCGCCTGTTTTTCACATCTCCTACATCAGGGCTCGCTAACCAAGCCCATGCTGTACAGATGCTTCCTTAAAGGACAATGTCCGGTTATTAACCCGGTAATTATTTTAATTTCTATTTTGTCACTACGAATTGGCTGAAAACTTTCTGTCCAGCTCCCTTAGTAGAATTTTGGTATGGAGTTGACCTTCCGTTAACCTCCATTTATTTTATGTTCTTTTTCTAGCCATAACCAGAACTCCCTTTTAGCGGAATCCTTAGCGATTCCACATACAGGTTATGGTCCTATGAAGTTCTTATTAGTACCTTCTTTGGCCAGTATTGTCTTGTGCCAGTTTATTGAGGACCTGTTTACAATATTTCACCAGCTTAGACCTGGTAGATGGATTCATAATGACTTTAATAGCTGCCTGACTATCAGTCATTATGTTGATTTTTTTGTTTGCGCAGGCTGCGACTGCAAACAATTAAGCCTGGAAAACTGTTGTATGTTTCCCCAGACATATCGATATCTTCCTTCTAGGCCACATTCCGCATATGCCTGCACCTGGCCTGACTAGATTGTAATCCATCAGCGTACCAGGCGCCGGCACCACAATCGCTCGAGCGACTTTTTGCCTGTTCCCTGTTCGGTATAAATATGTTCAGCTTAGCTGTAAACATAATCTCAGGTGCCATATTGTCTGCCGGCATTTGAAATATCGGCTCTTTCCAGTATAGTTCCTGTAATATCTGTATGGCTCCCTACAACCTTATCAGGACACCATACGTCATTGGCGTTCAGTCTCAGGATCGCAGCCATTGCCTCCGGCTTTACAAATAGTTCTAGCGGAGATATACCCACGATGGCCTCCATGGAAACGGTTCCCGTGCTGTTCATAGCTTCCGTGATTCCCAACAGAGCCTGTCGCTGGAGAGTCGTGAGGAGCTCCACTGACGATGTCCGCTCCGTCCTCCTCCACCAGACAACTGCGCCATAGGTAATTGTTGGTCTTAATACTGCCGTGTACAGCCAGTGTACCACATTTGGTTTTAGTCCCCAGGTCTTGCCAATAGCTCTTCTGAATCTTCAGAAGTGGGGCGTCGCCCTGTCTGCCACTTTGACTAGGTGTCTGCTCCAATTCAGTTTCGCATCAAGTGTTATGCCTAGAAACTTCACTTCCTTGGTTAGTTCTAAATCTTGTCCAAACAGCCTTACGCTGCCCAGATCATTTAGTTTTCTCATGTTGGTAGAGGCTACCAACTTGGTTTTTTGAGGATTGACAGTTAATCCCTCCTCTTCCACAATTCGCAGAACATTTCGCATGATGCTCGCCACTGTCCCCGGGAATTTCCCCGGGACACTAGGACAATGTCATCTGCAAACCCCTCCGTCCATACTTATAGTATATGAAGTATTGTATTTGTAGTTAAGTAAATGTTATTTTCAATGAGCCAACGGCATTTTAATCATTTAATACTAAAAACTTCAATTTTAACTTTCGTTTTCTATTGAACGGACAACAATTTTTGGTCCCGAAGGTGTCCGGCCAAGGGAAATTTCACTGTACTCCATTCTGTAGTAGGGACTATTAACGACAAGAACAGGTCTTTGACTTTTCGACATATTCTCCGAACTGATTAAAATAAGAAAAAATACGAATGGAAGAAATAACACAAACATTAAACGCATACATTGTACATACAAAAACATTTTTATGAAAATTATTTTCAACATAAGAAATGGTATTAAAAGAAAAATACAATTTTTAACAGTTGTCCTAATTTCTTAAATTCTCCATAGTAATAATATAATTTGGTCGATTTGCATTTTTTTTTAAATAGAATTCTTTCGTGCGAATTAATTCTTTTATATGACTAGTAAACCAAGCAGAATATTGCCTATTCCACGTTCTGATACGGAGAGAATCGATATTTTCTGTAAATACATACTAGGATCTTTTGTAAAGTTCTGATAGGAAGACGTTTCATCTTAAACACCTTCAAATATCACTTTAATCCTACATAACAGTCATAGGCGGTATATTTAATTAGTTTCAGTGATTTACAATTATTTATTAATGCTTGGAATCTAAATCATCCTATTTTATCTACTATTATAACTCCACCTACAAACATAATTAGGGAATCATAATTGCAATAGACATTAAATAACAAAAAGGATTACCAACAATGGAAACATTTTGTAATGTCATTTGCTATATATGTACATAGTTATTGTTTGTTATTATTTCCAGAAAATCCATTTACATTATCGGATTTAAATGAATAATTCATTTCGTTTTGGGGATCGTACCATTTATATCTGGGTCGATCAAAATCACAATTAACTAGTTACTTTACGGCCTTTGGCATCCGCTAATCCTGTGTATATATCTATATGTGTATCAATTTACATAGTTACATTATTTCAAATTAAATACAGCAGGTGTAATTCCGCTTGGATTTGCTTTATTGTCTAAATTGAATCATGAAAAGGCATAATAAATATTCACATTGTTGTATTTTTCTTCTAACTCTAATGATAGTAGGTCCTAATCGTTGAACCTTCAGGACAAATTGAAACAGTTATTCTAAAATCGAATTTCCTCTTTGATAGGAAATTATCGAAATTATCTTCTCCTAAATAACATACAGTGATATTTATTACACATTCTCTGTGCCAAAAGTTCTCGAAGTTTTTAAAATAAATAGAACTCTTTGCGCCATCTGTTGAATATTTTTACAGGTAGTCAAATATGCATGTGGATAATATACTGACGAATTTTAATTATTATTTGACTTCTTATATATTTACAATATGTAAACTAACTGATATATAAAAATAATAATTATAAGAATTAACATGAGAAGTCAATATCAGCAGAGATATTAAATTTTTGGGGGGAAACACAATTACAAATTGAGGACTATGGAGACGCACGAACCAAACTCAAGAAGAGAAAATAGAATTGGATAGGATTACTTTAAATGTTGTCGCGAGTTAGTCATTTGCATATTTTTATGCAAATGATCCATAACATAAAAACTCACCACACATTCATGTTTTCATATACTTTTCATAGCTAATCAAAACTTAGAATATCGCCTGTTGCTGTAGTGAACGCACGGAGCAACAGGCAACGTTTTACGTTTCGATAGGTTACGAAGAAGTTTTGAAGATGAATATAATTTCATCGAGACATCAACGATATCACCTTTCTTATCAGATATACAGGCTGATTCAAATTAAGTGCGCACTATTGCTATCTCTGTTATTATTGATTCAAGAAAGTAGGTTAAATCAGCAAAGTATTAGTGTTTTTAACATTGATTAGCATGCAGTTCATGAAAAAAAAATTGAATATCGCATTTTCGATAAATTTTGAAATTTATAATTTTTTTCAATGGAACAGCCTGTATATTTTTTAAAATTCTAAATGATAATGTTCTTTGTAATATAAAAGCTTCAATACACCATTGTCCTAAAACGAATAATAAAGTAGTTATAGCAGTTTCTATTTCCTTCTAAATGTTGTCGTTGCTCCGCCAACTTTTGACAAAACAGATACATATTTTGTGTTTAATGTTTATTTTAACATATTACAGCTTACAAAATTTATTTAATTGTGCAATTTGTTTGTCATATTTCAGTAATAATATTTATTTATAAATTTGGAATTCCGAAAATATTTAACTTATTCGATAATACTAATTTTATATGGAAAACATTTGAACCGACTGTAGTATTTTTTGAATGTCATTACCGCGGGAATTCAATGCTTTGTATTTATGCGCAAGTTATAGGTGCTGACTCAATACCTTCATTTACTATTTAACAGACGCTGATTCTGTAGTTTTATTGATTTAGCCGGATACACGTGGAGTAATATAAGATAATATTTAATATATAAGATGGGCAATGCATTAGAAAAGCAGAGTTATTAGTGTAACTGTTACTCAAGTGTAATCTAGTTATAATCTATATTGTATTGTAATGTCAAAAACCACAAACAAATAAATTTTTTTAAATTTCAAACGCTTCCGAAATTTAACTCGCATATGAAATTAATAGAGATTTAATCTAACCTAAATGCTATATATAAATTAATATGATTAATTTTAAACGCTATCTAAACGTTTATTCCATGTAAATCAATTATATTATAAAAGTTAAATTAAATACTTATTTCAAGACAATTTTGGACGAATAAAGGCCTATGTAGAAACAATGGATAGTTCGCGTCTTTTTAGTAAACTAGTAAAAAAGAACGCGTCTTTTTCGCGAGCTCCAATTTTTAAATCAGAAAAAAGCGAGAAAAAAAGTAATACTCATCTGCAATTTATATCTCAGCGAAGCCAAATAAATAGTGCTACATTTTAAAGCAGAAACTATACCTCACGCAAGTTATTAGAGGTTCCATCCATACAAGACCCGACAAAAAAAACACTAATCCCGTTTTCCTGTACGAAAACGTCTCCGTACATCCTCTGAACCATTCCAGTTAGACATATAAGTATTTACACCACTTTATCTATAAGAATAACATTCAAAATTTATATTTACATATTAGACAACTTTAGATACATTTTAAAATTAAATCCTAGAATATTATCCAATTTCTACCTACCCAGTAATGAACGGTTTCTATTTAACTTAATTTTAGCACTATAAGCAAAATATTTCCATTGATAACTAATTTTGTACACTTGAATTTCACCATTGACATATACCTATGTTAGTTACGTGATCCCGATAAATTTCCATTTGATCGACATGTTTTTTTTATATAGTTTGACATATCAAAGTGGAAATATAAAATTGTTGATTAATACCTGAATCTGATACTTTTATTTGTATTTTTAAGTTCAGGATACTTGAGTTTCGATTTATTTGCAATTTCATAAATTCGATTGTTGTCTGTGTAATCAAAACTAAGATCTGATTACTATAGTACCGACTTCGGTAGATTAAACCTTCTCAAGTCCATCAAACATACAATTATTGTTGAAAAGAAACAATAATTCAATTAAATAAACTATTACGACTGAGCTAACCTAAACTCTAATAATTTACGCATCACTTTTGAAATTATTCGGAATTTATTTAAATGAAATCTAGGTGTTGATCACTCTATGCGACATCTCATAAGAAGCAATGGAACCTGCTTGCCCGAAAAAGATATGAACTACGATATGCAATACTTTACCATTTATTGTTATATTAATCAAATATATTTATACTCCAAAGATTGTATTTGTTTATTAATTAATGTATTATGTGTCACAGGCGATTATCATTACGAATTGATCTCATCTATTGCACGACTAGCATAGAGTTCGAAATGACAGTATATTAATGTCATACTACAGATATATAGTATGACATAGTACTGTCAGTTATATTTTAAGTTACTTTGAAAAAGGCATCACATGCCGTAACATGTAAGATTGTTTTAATTGTATACATATTGAAGTAAAACCAGATCTTAAATCGCCATCTAATTTAATCTACTATATGTATATATATTGTAATGAGGCAAACAGCACCCTTATTCCAGCAACTATAATGGGAAAAACAGTATTAACAATTATAAAACTCATAGAAGAAGGGTTAAATTGGCAGATTTAATTTGTAAAATTAGTATCGAAATGTATATAAATTAATATAACGATAACTTTGTATACTTTAAATTAACCTATTTTTATTTCTAAACTTAGTTTTATATTTTTATTTTTAATTTCATAATGCAAATCTTTAGCGCGAAATAACAGATATCTAATTTATCTACATCAATATTTTGTATCGATACTAGTTAGACACGCCCACTTTTTAAAATGCAATTAACCCGCGAAAATGTTATTTTCTACACACAAATACAACATAACCTAATATTGGAAAGCATGTTTTGACAGCTTGAAAATTATTTTATAAATTTAATTATTATGACAAAATTATCATATTGTTTATATTTTTCTTGTCTGTGGATTTAGTAAAAGTAAAACTTCGAGGCTATTTTACGATATTAACTAGGCTTTGAAAATAAATAACCGCTATAGGCATCTTTTCCTAAAAATCTAATAACGAATGGCCGTAATTTTGTTCTACTCCTAAGAAAATTTATATAAAAATTATAATACCAGTGATATAATTACAAATTTATGCTGAATCGAGATATTAATAATTGGCCCATCTTTTGAAAACAAACCTGAAGTCAGTCGCTTGGAAACTTATAAAATTTGAGACAAGCATCTTTAATATTGGAGTTTCGACGAGGAGGCAGAATCGAAGCCGTTTTACGCCGCAAACGCCGTCATTAAAAATTGGAGGACCCGCACTTTGTATTTTCCCTATCACATCGCTTTCATTCTGGATAACTGCAGAGTTCGTTGGAAAACAGGTTCACTTCTATCAATATTCTACAATAGAGTCGAAAAAGTTAATATTATTCAATTAAAACAAATATTTTAATATAATAAGATCCTGAATTTTACTTTTATTCACATCCTAGACATTCACATTTTAGTTATCTCATATAAATAATATAAACATAGTAGTACTTACCTGATTTGTTGTGTAATATGGGCCGTTGGGTGGCCACACCGGATAGCAGGTAGGGCGACTTATCGTAAAGAATGATACTCACAAAGTTCGGGTAACATATTATAATTTAATATATAACACTTATAAACTGGATAACAATTATATACATTATTACTATGATCTAACTATCATTAAGACAGTAACTGTCTATCTGAAAGTGAGTATGAATGTGGACATGATTCTGAATAAGAATCTGACTCTGAATGTCTCCCACTTACATTACTGTCGTTATATATATCCCAGATGATCCTTGTACTTCTTCTGGAATATAATACAAACCCTGACATATAGTTTGTGTATGCAAACAACACGCGTGAGCGAGGTCGTGTTTGTAAAACACATTACATTTGTATTAAAGGAACGAGGCTGTGGCCTCGTTGAGAGTGTTTGCATATACATAACTATATTGCGTTATCACACCACCCTTTTTGGGGTTAAGAAAAATAACGCTGAGGTGTTTGTTTTTCTTTCATTAAAATCTTTACCTTTCTTATTCCTATTTTACAATATGGTGAACACTATAAATATGACATATACTATTAACCTTAAAAGTAGTTGCTTATTTATTACATGTATACAAGTTTCTTATTTCCTACTAACATATTTACACTTATTTTAACAATTGTACTAACTGACATATCTGTACTTGTTTCTAGGCATGATAAATATCCTACTATAAACTGTAATAACAAATATACAATATAGATTGTCAAACTTTAAATGGATAATTTTAAATTCTAAAAGATAATGCTTCACAGTCAGTTTTGCATTGTTGAAGATTAAAAAATAATTAATTGATAATAATCGTTAATTGATAATAATCGGGCCTTTGTACACTGTCTCAATCTTGTTAGTCTGTTCGCTTTTTATGTATTTTATTTCTATATTATGAGCAACTTATATAGAATAATAGCCTTGTTTCGCAGTTTGCCATTCTTGTCTTTCTTGTTTTTCGCGCTTGGTTCTTGTTTTCCGATTCCTCATGCTTGATCTTTTGGTTTCAATTCTTGTGCATGATCGTTTGCTCCCAATTCTTATGCTCCCTTTCCAACCATACCTTAAAATAAATCGACTCTCCGTTTTTCTATCTATTTTCCTCCATGGAAAAAAATTACTCTGGAAATCACTCTTTCGCGTATTTCCCTGGACAGCACACATTTCGTGTCTGTCATGTTCCTGCGCAGAACTATCTTTTGAAGCTTATTCTGGCCACAGTAAGGGAGCTCGTACAGCGGAAATGCCCTTATGCTGTAAGCCTTTTCTTCAATATAGCAAAACTTGAGACCAGTTAACAAAACACACTTTTGTTATAACTGTAATCTCTAAAAAAATTCTGAGAGCGTTTTTTGTCGTGTCGGACTCTTTCCTGGAAGCGCATGCTTGCTTCGTCACGACCTAGGGGCGAATTGGAGTCTTCTTTGCATTTCTTCTATTTTTGAAGTTCGTCTGATTCGGTTGGTTATCGTTTTCGCCAGGTCCACAACTCTAGGATGATCTGTCCTGTAGGTTGCACTGTTGTTGGCGTCGTAAAGGTACAATCGATAGGTCTCTGTCGTCTTATAGGGCTCCAGACGTGATTCGGATGCTATCGAATCGTCCCGTTACTAACCATTATGGCATTGGAATCAACTTCTAAGGCATTTGTTACAAAAATTTCGGAATTTTTACCAATAAAACTAATATACTACTCCTCGTATATTGGTTTCTTTTATTAATTCGATATTATACTCTTTTGTTAGCGAAAAACTTTTTTTTGAATATGTCAACAATATTTCCTTCAATGTCACGTATGCGAACGTTTACAAAATAAACATGCTTGTGCATTTTATCAGTGACCTTGACTTCGTGGATTCCTAAACTGTCTTGTCGATACATACATTATTTAAATCGTTGTTTATTTACTCGCGATCAGTTTAAATATACAAGTTATTGTTTATACTTTTGTTTGTAAACTATGAAATATAACCTTCTTGTATGGCGCTTATTAAAAAAGATAACACGCATGCATTTTTTGTACGTAATTGAACTTATGAAATATAACCTTCTTGTATGGCGCTTATTAAAAAGATAACACGCATGCATTTTTTGTACGTAATTGAACTTATGAAAAAATATAACATATTTTTGCGTTTTATATGTTTATAGGCGTCTTAAAAAAAATATATTTAAACTTCTGCGTTAGTAACAAAATTGCGAAGTGTACGGCCGAAATGTAACATTTCTAAATTACATTGTACATATGAGTTTTTAAATAAACTTGACCTTTAACTATAGAATACATTATTACGCTGCAATATGTTTGCGTAGCAGAAATAAATGATACACATATTGTGTATATGCATTAAACTAATAATAAACATTTTAACACAGTTTATGTCTATGAAAGTTTTATATTGTTCATTCACTTCATTTTAAAAGGAATACCTGTGTTTCTTCTTGTGTGGAGCTTCTGTTCGCTCTTGGAGATGATTTCCTCCGTTCTTTGTCGCGTACTTTCCCATTTTCTTGGTTTTGACCTGCTAAGCTGTAGGTTTTTTTCCCTGGTTCGTTCCGAATTTCCACTTGGTCTTTTTTCAGCCTTAGATGGCTGGCAGGGCCATCTAGTTGTGTGGATAGGTAGGATCGCCATGTAATATGGGCAAGTACGCGACAAAGAACGCCATGTAATAACGTGGGCCTTAAGCCCTAAGTGCCTGGAGGATCGGCATGTAATAACGGTGGGGCCTTAAGCCCTAAGGCAGAATCGCCATGTAATGTGGGCCGTTGGGTGGCCACACCGGATAGCAGGTAGGGCGACTTATCGTAAAGAATGATACTCACAAAGTTCGGGTAACATATTATAATTTAATATATAACACTTATAAACTGGATAACAATTATATACATTATTACTATGATCTAACTATCATTAAGACAGTAACTGTCTATCTGAAAGTGAGTATGAATGTGGACATGATTCTGAATAAGAATCTGACTCTGAATGTCTCCCACTTACATTACTGTCGTTATATATATCCCAGATGATCCTTGTACTTCTTCTGGAATATAATACAAACCCTGACATATAGTTTGTGTATGCAAACAACACGCGTGAGCGAGGTCGTGTTTGTAAAACACGTTACATTTGTATTAAAGGAACGAGGCTGTGGCCTCGTTGAGAGTGTTTGCATATACATAACTATATTGCGTTATCACAGTTGTGTAAACTGTTGGAATTTAATATAAGATCATATATCTTAACTACACATAACCTTTTTAGTATAAAAGTGTGTTTGGTTGTAAGAGTTATTTTATATTAGATTTATCTATTTAAACACCATACAAAGGAATAAACATTCACATTCTATCGACGAAGATCCTGAAGAGTCATATTTTACTTATTTCTTGCTCACGACTTCTAGTTGGTATATTAAGAAAATATATAGCGTACCAAGCGTAAATATATTTTCATATTAAAAGGCACCCAATTATAAATTCAAATCTATTTACTTTAACTTTCATAACCCTTATTCTTTAATATCCATTTATTATTTATACTTTTATATTAGTTCATCAGTCGTTCTTCAATATATATATATATATATATATATATATATATATGTTATATATATATATATTATATATATATATATATATAAATATATATCACATTAAATTAAAAAGTACTTAAGCATCTTATTTCATTTACTAAAAACATTTTAATTCATCGGTTATTAGACTATTTGTAAGGAGTATTTGTCTTCGGGCTTCTAGGGTTGTAACACTTAACATAATCAATGAACCGCAGATCTTATCGAATGCCTGTGCCATTTCGGCCATTTCGTCATATCAAACTTACCTTATCTAAACACCTAATAATGTTTTTAATCACAAAATGTACGTGCAGGACCTGTTCCTAAAGAAATTGAATAAATTTCAAAGAGTCATAAGTGCGTAGAGCAAATCCATTTCATTAATCTTTAGCATATATTGTTTGTATGTATGTAAAACCATTATGCAAATTGCGTAAATAAATTCCTACGAAGCATGCAAAATTACGGAAATCAATTCAGCATTTATTATTAGTAATGGTTTCAGTTAATAAATGAATGAATAACAGAAGTGAATGTAACAAATATCCTATTTTTATATATTTAAATATGAAACTATATTTTATATAATAATAATTATGAGAGAATACATTTTAGTTTATTGCATACGTCTTGTTTATCATTGATTTATATGTACAGATGTCTATTTAATTATAAAAATAAGTAAAACTTGTATTTTATTAGATATTTAAATAAAACTAAGGAAAATAAATAAATAATTATCTCAGCTAAACGTACCACCAAAATAAAATAGCATTAAAAGAAAATATTCATACCACATAGTTGGTTAACTAAATTTGACTGAAAAGTCTTCACATTGTTAAAAGAACGCTAGTTGGGTTGTATGTATTACCACGTGGGGCGCCAAATTTTATTCGGGGCTCTAACTATAGCGTCCTAACAATATTGAAAATGATTTAAACTACGTGATTTAAACGTGTGAGATATGCTGAATAAACGTTGCAATACAGAGATTATCTTTGAATGACGTCGCGAACGGACATGTGGTTAAGAACCCAAAGAAGCGCCGGTCAGCGCTTCACTGTGTATGCTTGAACGAGCACTTGTAATGATAGATGTTTGCCCCTTAAAAGCTAGAAACTAAGATAGCTAATCTACAAGAAAGCCCGGTGGTAGAAAGACAGTTTTATGGTCTAGCTTAAGAATAAGCAATCATATTACAAAAAGCGATGTACAAAGAATTAAGAGTTAATTAAAGACAGGAGCTTAAGGGTTGTGTTGACAATGAAATTAGTATCATTGAAAGATTTCTTGCGAAAAATACATTAAAATAATATGTCACATAATATAAATTTAGGTAGCTTATACATACAATAGTGATTTAAATTTGTCTATAAAATATGTCAATTTTAATAGGGGGTCAGTATAATTTTGACGAGTAGAAAAATAACTCAGTAATAAATAAAATTACTAATTAAAAAATAATTAGAATTGAAATCGTAAGTAATTAATTACTAAATTGAAATCAGATATAAAAAGGAACAGTCAACAATATAAAATGCCTGGGTTTACCTTTCGGTAGGTAAATTCTCGAAAGGCTGTCGTTTATGACCAGTGTGATACAAAATGTCTAATTTTAATTTTTGAACATTTTAAGTTTGATATAATTGTAGATACGGTAAAGTCTCTCAATAACGGTCACCAAAAAAGGAAACAATATTGGCCATCATGTAAAGGTGGCCGTAATTGTCAGGTTTTTCATGTTACAAATAAAGCATATAATTGTTTTTTAATTTTTTTTTTCTTTATTTCATTAATTAAAGTAAATATTTTATAATACAAATAACAAGTGTTCATTTGAAAAATCAATCTAGGTTACTTTGAAATTTTGATAGAATAAGTCGCAAATATATTAGTATGTGTATGTTGTTCCGTAAACGTAAATCTAAATGACATTTGATAACGTCAATCACAAATATCAGTTAGTGCATAAAATAATCGTGCGTCGATTCTGGTTTAAATAAATTTCTTCTCAGTTTTAAAATGGCTTTCACTTTAGAACATAAATTTTTTTTAGTTCAGGCTTATTTTCGAAGTGGTAATAAAATTGATGGTTTATGGGTTTATTCACTTCAAGATTGCATGGTAGAATTTCAAGTTGAGTTTCCACATTTTGTAATAGATTATATACAATTTAAGAATACTTTGGATAGAACTTTTTTCTGAAACTGTTAGTCTCTTAAGAAAATCAGGCAGCGGAGCTGTTAAGAAACGTACACCTCAAGTTGTCAATCGTGTTGAAGAAATAATGGAAAATAAACCACAAACATCTGTTCGACATTTGAGTCAACAAATAAACCTTTCTGTTGGTACAACACACACGTTATTAAAAAAAAATATGCAACTTTATCCATACCGTGTCACGGCAGTACAAGAATTGTTAGAAATTGATTACCCACGTAGACTACAGTTTTGTAATTGGTTTGTAAATATGAACAATAATGGAGAACTTTCGTAAAGAGTCATCTTTACTGATGAACCATGGTTTTATAAAACGAGATACCTAAATTCACAAAGTACAAGAATTTGGAGTAGTGAAAATCCACATGTAATTAATGAAGAATTGCTACATCCAGAGAAAATTGGTGTTTGGGCAGCGATAAGCCAAAGGCGAATCATTGGACCAATATTTGTTCAGGGAACGTTAACTGCTCAAAGGTACCATACGGAAATTTTATAACCATTTGTCAATCAGTTGCATGATGATGAACTACAAAATGCATATTTCCAACAAGACGGAGCACCTTGTCACTGTACTGCAGAATCTTTGGATTATTTAAGAGAATTTTTTGATGAGCGTATAATTAGTCGAAATACTGAAATTGCTTGGCCTGCACGTTCATGCGATTTAACACCTTGCGACTGCTTTTTGTGGCCTTATCTAAAAAATAACATATTTCGAACACCTATATTGAATTTGAATGATATGCTACAGAGAATCGAACAGAAATGCATGGAAATTAATAACAATCCAGTAATGTTGCAGAATATCATCAGAAATTTTGAACGGAGGATTTTAAAGTGCATTGATCTTGAAGGACAACATTTTCAACATTTGTTATAGTTTTCAATAAATACCTATTATGTGTTATTTATTTGTATGTATGAAACTGTCAAAATATACGACTTCGTAGTTTAAGTTTCTAATTCGTCCACATCACTATTATCAGAGCTATGTTCTTCATCATTATTGCAGAATTCCTTAACAATTTGCGTAAAACCGACGTTGGGGCATTCTGTAGGCACATGACTATCAACCGAAGCAAATTCGTCTAAATCCACAATTTCGTTACAAACTGTAGGAAAGAGTTTGGCAAGGGGTATTTCGTCTTCTTCATCAAAAATTGTATCTTTTTGGATATCATCTGAGAATCCAGCCTTGGAAAAGCTATAGCAGAAGATACCTTTTTCCAAACAGCTGTAATCCATCTAAGCATATTTATATTTTTTTAAAAATTTTTAAAATCACATTTACTGTCAATAAACGTTAGAAACCTTTTAATCAAAAAAATTCGGTAAATCAATTTGAAATTCTGAATTATTCCTTGATCTAACGGCTGACAATGCGCAGTGATGTTTAGCGGCAGGAAGACTAGTTTAACATTATCTAATGGAACTTTAGAATTTGACCTGGCATTATCCAACAAAAAAGCACTTTTCAATTTTGTTTTTTCATTTTATTGTCAAATTTATGTAACCCTCTTGTCATAATTTCTGTTGTCATCCAAGCTTCTTTGTTAGAAATCCATTCTAAGGGTAATTTTTCAACATGATTATGCTTAAAACAGCGACGATTTTTACTTTTTCCAATTATTAGTGTTTCTCTATTAGGTAGTTTCTCACCTTCCATATTTGCACATAGTAAAATAGTAATGGATAAATTAAGGTACACTAGTACACTAAGGTATAGCAAGCGCCAATTAAGTTGGCGCGAGGAGGGGGTGCGCAGAAGCCGCTTTTAAAAACGTTCACCCCCACTACTCAAGTAATTGTCTGAATACATTTGTCATTGACGTTTGACGGAACATAATGTCTTTGCTAGGGGGTCAGTGACACACGCTTATAGGTTAGAATTATCTGACATTTGATGTAAAACCAAATACAAATCTCCCCACTACTTTTAGTCCTGCGCGAACTTACCCCTCCTCGCGCCAACTTATTTGGCGTTTGCTATACACAGGTACACTAAGCAAAGGATTAAACCATTGTTTGTGGGATACAGAAATCTGGAACGGATCGATATCTCGGTGTGAGCCTTTGCAGATGATGTAGCGATTATTGCCAAAAACAAAAGAGAATCTGAACATCTGGAATGAAACTTTAGAAAAATATGGGATGAAAATTAATAAATAAAAAAAAAATTATAAACACTTCTCCAAAGTGTTTATGAATTTCAATTATTTCAAATAAGAGAAAAATTGACTAGAGCTTTTAGTATTTTTCGTATACTACTATAACATTGGCAGGTTTTCATGTTAATAATTTTGATATATTCCAAATTTTAAATAAACAAAAGATGAAAATAAACTCTTTTTATGTGAAAAATAGATATTTATTTTTAAAAAATATTTAGCGACGAATTAATCTGTAATAATCCTATCATAACTTATTCTTTACAGACACACAATGCGACATATCCCACTCTGCATGTGCTTGTACATAGCTACGATTTGGTCTGCCCACTTCGCCCTTGCAATAGACGATGGTAAACGAGCGCCTTCAGGGTTCACTGGCGTCAGAGGGAAGAAAATCAACGAGGAATCTCCGTATAACACAGATACATCTGAGACTGTACCAGAAAACAACGGAAATAATGAAATTAACAACTATGAAAACGCACAGTACATTGCGAAAAGAGTACCTTCTGGTTTCTTTGGTATGAGAGGCAAAAAACCCTTCGATGGATGGATAGGACCGCAAGACGATGAAGACATTTACAAAAGAGTGCCTACAGGATTTTTCGGACTTAGAGGGAAAAAAGAAATGGATTATGGTAAGTAGGACATCTATACTATTTTGAATCGAAGTAGCCTTTACTTGATGGAAATTCATAATTAATAAAATAAAAGTGAAAAAGCAATATTACATAATTTCCACTTTATTGAGGTAAAATCCGTTTTGGAAACCGCGAGATTGATACACCAGCTTCTTCTTTTTTGATTTATTTTCGTAAACCTCTTCTTTAAATTATCCTAAAGTATAGCAAACGCCAATTAAGTTGACGCGAAGAGGGGGTGCGCAGAAGCCGTTTTTAAAAACGTCCACCCCCACTACTCAAGTAATTGTCAGAATACATTTGTCATTGACGTTTGACAGAACATATTTTGTAATGTCTTTGCTAGGGGATCATACACGCTCAGAGGTTAGAATTATCTGACATTTGATGTAAAACCAAATACAAATCTCCCCACTACATCTAATCATGCGCGAACTTACCCCTTCTCGCGCCAACTTAATTGGCGTTTGCTATTGACGAATGAAGAAGGAGAGATTGTTTTTTTAATCAAAAATTGGATTAAATGGATGTCCAATAATTGAAGAAATTTATTGGAGGTTTGATATTAATAGGTGTATACAAATCTTATAACGAGGACGTAACACAACTTTCGAGCAAAAACAACTGTCGAAAAATCTTTAGTACTATTATCGCTCGAAATAGATTTCAAAATATACTTCATGTACTTAGATTCAACGATGCAGCAGAAAGACGAAGATGGAAGATTGGCGACAAAATAGCACCAATACGGGAATGCTTTGAGTTATGGAATACTTATTTGCGAGATGCATATGTACCAAATTGGTGTATGACGGTTGATGAACAGCCTGTAACTTTCAGAGGCAGATGTCCTTTTAGGCAACACATTCCATCAAAACCTGGACGATGTGGAATAAAATTTTGGGCCATTTGTCCAGCAACCTATGCATGGAAACTGGAAATTTATCCTGGAAAAAGAGACAAGAATCAAGGCGAAAGGTTGTAAAACGTTTAGTAGAAGAAATTGAAAACTCTGGAAGAAATGTCACCTACGATAATTTCTTTACTTCGTACAATCTTGCAAAGTATTTGTTATCAAAAAACCTAACATTAGTTGGTAGTGCGATCCATAAAAATAAGCCTGAATTGCCATTTTCATTTGTTGATCCAAAAAATCGTCAAGTGTTTCCCACACAGATTGATTTTACATACGATGCGATGATTACTTCGTATTGCTCAAAGAAGCGCAAGCTTGTAACGTTGCTGAGTACTCTGCACAGTGAGAAAAATGTTGATAATGGCCAAAAAAAGAAACCTCAGGTAATCCTGGACTACAATAAAGCAAAAGGTGGCGTAGACAACATGGACAAAATGGCACGATCATACATCGTGAAAAGGATGACGAAGAGATAGCCTCTTGTAGTTTTTTATAACATGATAGACATCAGCGCCATGAACGCATACATACTATGGAAGCTCTTGAAATCCAATTCAGCTTTTGATTTGGAAAAGAGAAGGAATTTTCTAATTGAGCTAGGAAAGGAGATAGCAGAATACAAGGGCCACGTAAAACCAGAAGCAGAAGAAGAAGCTGACGCATCTACTATTTCTGAGATTCAAGTCCATTGTCCATTTTCAAAAGACAGCAAAACAAGAACAACTTGTGCACGTTATAAAACCAATGGATACCGTGAGCACTCAGTAATTATATGTAAAAAATGTGTTTAACCCACGTTTACTTTTATGTAAGTAATATTTATCTCTTATTATTATTACTGCTTCGGTTTATTCTAATGGTCTTTTCTTTATGTTGAATAAATTTAAAGTCAAATGTAATAATGCTTACGCTATATTGAATTCAAAATAATCGCCAAATATTAGCTCAAACCCAGTATATAGTAATACGGGTCCAATGGACCCGCGCGGTAAGTAGCGATAGGTCGTTTTCCTGGTAGTACTAGGGTTAAGATTACCAGTATAAGTAAGAGATTTGTTTTTATTATTCATATTACGACTGCTAATTTAATAGCTTTCTTGTAACTTTGTTCATTCAGAATATTGTAAATAACATCTGGTTTATCTCCATTGATATAGACTATTTGTTGTTAACCTCTTTACTATAATTTTCTATCGATAAGGAAGTACTAATAAGTAGAGCTGGGGATGTTTGCGGTGTGCCAGGATAGTATTCAGTTAAACGCACGAATATAATGACCTTGTTTCGATCAGTGATGCATGCGTGATTTTATTGCTTTACATGCATTCGCTATTTATATCACTTAGGTATGTCAGTTATGTGTACTGTATATAAATAACACACTTACCTTATTTACGATTATTATAGCATAGCGCCAAGTGTATAAGACTTGCAGTAAGTTTGTAGCATTAGATACGTTTCCATATTTGTAGCGGTGAGCGATGTACGCCGTGATGAATAAAATTTTTTATATTTTGAGAAAGACCGCTCGACATCTACGGATGTAACACACGCACAATTAAAATAATCTTTATAGATAGAAACCGAATCAACACTTGCACCATTACTAATTTGTTTTAATCTGGTAAAATCAAAATCATTGTTTATCACACTCTCGAACTTTTCTATTACATTAACATTTTTGTTGTCATTTACTGCGCATAGCTGGGCGTGTACATCGTCCAGTATTTGCAGTGACTCCGCTAACGATAATGCAGTATTTTGAAATTTCTCGATTGCGTTAAACAATCCTATATGATTGTTATAAATAGTTTGTAAATCTGCATCAAGGGAAGGGTTTTGAAAGAGTCTCTGGCTTTCCTTAATGGCTACAGCTTCGGCAGGATTGAATTGTAGAACCACAGATTTTATTTGTTGGAAATACTTGGCATAATAAAATGCCGCCTCTAACCAACTTCCCCAACGTGTAAGGATTGGCTCTGGTGGTTCGGGAATACCAGGGCACCGACTGTGAAACTCTCGAATTCGTTTGGGAGATTTTAGAAACACTTTTTTTGTGGTTGCTATTAATGCATCCACCTCTGGATAACATTGCCGAATAGTTTGTGCCACAAGGTGTAAAGCATGAACTTTACATGTCACATGCAAAAGTCTCTCACAATCTGCTTTAAGAGAACGGCCTACAGAACGCATTGTCGCAGCACCATCGCTCATAAACATCAGGAGTTGATTAGTTGAAACTTGAAATTTTTGTAGAGTATCGAGCACTACCTTCGTAATTACTTCGCTAGTGCACTTTTCCAATCTTTTGCTGGCTAATAAAATGGGAAATGTTGATTTGACAGGATCTAGTACACGCACTATAATATTCACAATAGAATGTTTTTTTCGATCTGTCGTTTCGTCGACACATACCCATAACTGTTTATCATTTACTACTGCTTTCATTCTGTTTTCAATGTCCTCACGCACAATTGGTAAATAGGTGAGCAACGTTCTCCGTGACGGTAGCTTTTTGTTGGAATTGTATATATTCCAAAAGTCGTGAAAGGCTTTTTTATCTAGCAGGTGAACTGGCACATCGCAGACGAGTAGCATTGTCAGTAAATCGAAAATGAATTGCGTTTTAGACAGCACATTATTTTTTTTGTCTTTGTGGTGTACACTTTCAACATGTCTTTTACAGTCGTATTTGTCCCAGCAAAGTAACTGTTTATCGCATAATTTACAAACCACTTTTGCTCCATTATAATACAAATCGGGAAAGTCTCGGATAAATTTCTTCACGTCGTTATACAATAGGCGCTTTCTTGGCTTGGGCACGTCCGTCATACTTATTAAATAGAGCTCAAGACAACACACGATCACGTTGCCAGTTCACGACTAACTAAAGTGTTTCGCTACATCGTGTTTATACGCTGGTGCACTACACATGCACTACATACGGTCCTGCCGTACCGCAAACATCCTCAGCTCTACTAATAAGTCTATGAATTAAAGAATTGAACGAAGCCATTTTATGGGAGTACGGATGTGTGGATTTATTGTAAATTACTGTATCAGTATGTGACAGTTATGTTTTTGTTCAAAATCGTTAAATCTAGGAAATTGATCTTTTTATTTATTTCTATTTCAATTTTCAACAGTTTCAGAACTTAATGTTAGGGTGGAGATTGTTAATATATAATCAAAAAAGTACCCGTAAAATAAGCTAACACATCATCTTCGTATCTATGCCAATAAGTAAAATGTTTGCAAAGTAAGTGTTCATGAATTTTCTTTTCTAAATTATTCATAAAAATTTCAGCTAGAAGGGGGCTTAGTGGGTTACCCATTATGTGTCACAGAATGGCTTAATAATTTACTAAATTGTGGAAATTTTGAAATGTACAAATACAGAACTTTTACTCAATAATAGTATAGATTTCGGTAATTGATTCTTTTATTTATTTTGGTTTTCCAGATTTTATGTTTGTACTCGATAAACTTTGGTTCATGTGTGAAATAAAATTTACATCTTAAATATAAAGTGCCTATTACTGAACCATCCTTCTGAGTATAATTTTTTTTTCATTATAATATTCATTTAAGTTTAGATTTGTCAACATCCTTTAGGTTTAGTTTGCAATACGACTCCATCCCAGGAAGACACTGTGTGTCGAAACAATTGTAATGGGCTTTTACCTCAATAAAGTGGAAATTAAGTAATATTGCTTTTTCATTTTCATTTCATCAAAAACTATAGTTTATTTACGAACTAACAATAATGACATGAAATTTTATACATATTGCTATGAATTGTGGTTTTGACAATTAATTTATCACCAATCACAATAAATCTATCCAGCTAGGATATTCAGTCGGTTTACTTTCATTTTTTATGGAGAAAAGTCCACGGCAATATGTTAAACACAGTGTTATCGACCTAAGAAAACTAAGGAGTATTGAATACGATTGAATTAATCTACACAGTGTAAATAAACCAGCCCCGATTCTTTTTAACCACAGTAAATGTCTTGATATCATAGCAATAACATTCCGTGAAAACTATTCTAGTTATTGATTTTTGTCACAAGTTACCATAACCTAAACTATTTCCTTTCCAGGTATGGAAGATGAGAAGCGAATTCCAAGCGGATTTTTCGGCCTCCGTGGTAAAAAATTTTACGATTACATGAATCTGGACGACGATGAATCAAACTATTTCGACAAACGAGTTCCTTCAGGATTTTTCGGCCTCCGTGGTAAAAGAGAATACGATGAGGAATTGGACGACATAAAAAGAGCGGCACCAGAAAATAGATTCTTTGGCATGAGAGGAAAGAAGCAACCCAGCAGGACAGGTTTCTTTGGTATGAGAGGCAAGAAATACCCTTATGAATTCAGAGGAAAATTCGTTGGCGTTAGAGGTAAAAAGTCAATGGCCGAATTTGGAGCTCCCGAATATGTGAATAGTGATGAAGTACCCAGGTATGGAGCAGATATGGATCTAAATCAGTTGATGCTCTTGCTAAATGAAAAGAATCCTGATCAATTAAGGAAGTAAACTTTAATGTAAGTAACTGTTAATCTGCTATTCTTTATAATTAAGATTAAGTAAATAATTATAGACTTTCTACGTTTCGGAATTAGTTCGGATTTTCGATTGCGACTTCCTGGGCAGAATGATAAAACGCCCCGACTTACGGATCGTCTGAATTCCTCTGTGGTCATATTTTCAAATGATTTCGAAAAAAATATAAATGAGTTAACAAACGCTATATCTAAAAACTCCCAAAACAGTCGGTGCCATCGCGACCGACGATTCAATCCATATATACCTCGCAGTTGGTCAGCTCGATCTACACCACCCATATGTTTATTATAATCTTCTATTATTACGGGACATTTTATTCCTGCGAGCTTTCCATTTTTTTGGCTCCTTAGGACGCTGCTTTTCTTGGTGTAATGAAAATTAAAGCAAAGTAAACAAGTCGATTATCCGTCCATTTATAAACTCGTACATTGGTATTCGAGACGGGATAGTCGTGTTCACCCCGTTTCATTTTATGATCTTCGCCCATTTCAGGAAATCCTTCCATGCCAGAGTATCTTTCAATGTTAGTTCCCCAAGTAATTTTATGGAAATAAAGTAATTATCTGCATAGATAATTTTATTTTTGTGCTAGTCTGGTTTAGTCAACGACAAGATAACAGGCTCTCCTAAACCAAAATTCTCAAATTCGGATTCAATGTTTTCGTTTTTACCTTGGTATACCTCAAAACTTGATACGTATGCATTTTGGTCAGCTACGCACCATACTTTATAACCTCTTTTGATCGGCTTTTGGGGATTATACTGCTTGATAGCACTGCGCCCTTTGAATCGAATCGTACTTTCATCAACTGCGATTCGACGGCTAGTTCTGTAGCAACACTGAAATTGATGATTGAGCATTTCGGCAAAGGGACAAACCTAATGTTCCTTTTGTCTTTCGGTATAAAATTATTATCATTGCAATGGACATACCGTAAAATTTCCTCAAAGCGATTACTAGGCGTACATTTACTGACTAAATAAATACCTAAATCAGGGCTTGTGCTCCAATAATCTTTCCATGATGGTACCTGGTGGTAAAACATGAAGAAATGTATGCCTTGAAGGCTAGTAGCTCTTCTCGTGAGATATTCAAACGTGTATGCTGCTGTATGTCATAAATATTACTTTGAAATACTATGTAATCTATTGCGTTGCCAAGAAGATGTAAAAAAAGCATCTGTAGTAGAGTTGCAACCAATAAATTCCTCTTTAATAGCGCCTTCATGTAAAACATACGGAGGTAGATATTCTTCCTAAGGGTTAAAATGCCAATCTTAAACTTTCTGCGCAAAGTCGGTGCATTATTTCGACCGAAAATTCTTTTCAAAATGCGCACAATTTTGGTAACACATCACTCACTTTTTCGACACTAAAAATCTGTCAATATTTTGAACTCGTTAGTGTTGTCAATGTCAAAATAACATCAAAAAGATAATCAACCGATTACTTACAACTTACATGCGCAAATAAAATGGCTTCGTTTATTTATTTTTTTGTTACAGGTGTTGTCCATTATATCAGTTATCAATAGGAAGAATGAAGAAACTAGTAATAATTATATCTAAAAAATAAATTGTTATATTATGTTCAAAAAATAAATAGAGAATAATAAATTAATTTTAATAATATTTACGTGTTAAATAAAGAAGGAAGATGTGGTGTACACAACCTCTTTTCTTTAATCAAAGAACGAGTCAATATGAGAACCTGTTTCCAATTTCTCGTATTAAATAAAAACAAGCATATAAATATATGTTAATGTTTTTAACCTTGTCTCTCTCACAAAGTTAAATTGAAAATTACTATAGGCTAAGAACAAAATATGGTGCCGTTACAAAGGAACTTGAATTATTTCTTGCCTAAAAATAATTACTTTTAACATTTGTTAGTTCTATTGGAACTTTTTTTCTATTGGCTGGCTAGAAAAAAAGAACCAACATTTGTTTTTCACCATAAAAAGTAAATCGTAATTATAATTATTTTCGTAGGCTACTATTATGTATAAAATATTTTAATTGATTAAGTCTGAATAGGATAAAGGAATATAAAGAGAAAAAGGATTTTGAAGCGAAAGTTATTTTACATATCAATTATGATCATTAATGTGTGTGGGATTTGCATAAACTGAAGGTTGAGGGAATAAACAAAAGTTTCTGGTATTTAAAGAAGGAAGGAAAAATAATATTGATCGGCGTATATATTTTCTTTTACTTGGTTATTACTTAATATATATATAAATTTGTGTGATTGTATTTAAATCTCTTGTAAAATAAAAGTAATACATATACATATTTACATAGCGTTAAATAATTAAAACTCAAAATAAATATGGAATATATTTGAAAATAAATCTTATGTAGTTATTTGAGCACTAAAATATATGTTTAAAACTAAAATGTGTTTTATTTAGAAGCCACAATTAAATGATTTTGCAGCAAGATAGATCAAAATAATAAGTAGAGACCAGACACATCTGGCCGAAATTACGATAGACCATATAGATAGTCTATAACATCGCTAAGTACAACACACAGTTATTAAATAGCACTATTCATTCGGTTAACCGACATGTCTGTCTTTTGTCGTTGAATTGTGACGCCATTACTTCAATATTACAGTTAAATTTCTTTCTTCATGGGTGTAGATAGAAGCGTGAGAAGTTTTTATAATTTATTGTATTTATTAGTTTATATTTCGTAAGATAAATAAAGTACGGTTAGATAATTAATTTTTTTCATTGCTTTAACTGTTAATTCGTTGGTTGATGGGAGAGTGACTTTTCAATGAAAAAGTTGTTTAGGGGTAAAAATATATTTTATTTTTCAACATAGTTCCCTTGCAATTCCACACACTTAATCCAGCGGCTTTCCAATTTTTTTAAACCACCAAAAAGTAATCTTTTGGAAACTCGTCAAAATATGCATTCGTTTCGGCTATCACATCCTCATTTGTGCCGAATCTTTTTCCACCAAGCCATTTTATCAAATTGGGGAACAAGAAGAAGTCCGACGGAGCCAGATCTGGTGAATATGGTGGATGCGGCAGCAATTCGTAACCCAATTCTTTGAATTTAGCGGATGCAATCGCGGACGAATGAGAGGGTGCGTTATCTTGATGGAACAAAATTTTCTTTTTAAATAAACGAGGTCGTTTTTTCTTTAGTTCCGTATCGAAAAGCGTCAGTAAATTAGCATAATTTTGGCCAGTTATTGTGCTTCCCTTCTGTATGTAAGCAATAAAAATTACGCCTTGGCAATCCCAAAAAATGGTAGCCATAACCTTATTGGCTGAAAAAACCGTTTTTGCCTTTTTTGGAGCACGTTCTTCGGGAGAAGTCCATTATTTTGATTGTATTTTGGCTTCTGGCGTATAGTGATGTATCCAGGTTTCATCTACGGTGACATACCGACGAAAAAATTCGGTTGGATTACGTTTTAACAAAAGTAAACAGTCACTGGAAATTGATGCACTAGTGCGCATTTGCTCTGCAGTTAGCAAACGCGGCACCCACCTTGCGGTTAATTTTTTTAAATGCAAATGTTCGTGTAGAATATTGTGGACCCGTTCGGTTGAAATATTTACAGCATTAGCTATCTCGCGCACTTTCACCCGGCGGTCATTTTTTACAATAGCACGGACCTTAACTATCATTTCTTCAGTAGTTACGGTTTCTGAAGGCCCAGGACGTTCAGCATCATCCGTGGTCATATGACCAGTTTTAAAGGCAGCAAACCACTTGCAAATCATTCCATGCGAAGGAGCAGATTTACCATAATACTTATGTAACTTTTCTTCAGTGTCTTTAATGTTCTTTCCGCGTAAAAAGTAATGTTTTATTAACACACGAAATTCCTTTTATCCATTTTTAAATAATATAATAACTTGTTTACTTTAAACGTCTGCCAAATGTAAACTAACTGACAGATCTGCATGAAATTTTGACAGTAGACGTCTAAAAGATAGCTGAAGTTAGCAATACAGTCATTATTGCGACAGTGGTGCCAACTTATGAAAAATACATACAGATATGATATGGAACAACGTCGAGAATGACATCGTGAAACAATGGCGAGTTGAATTAAGGGTCAAATTGTTTGTATGTCCATTGCCAGTGATTCCGAAATTTATTGCAAATTCTATAAAATATCGTTAAAAAATTCCAAGAAATCGCACGTGAAACATTACTATCGCAAACACATAAACAGAAATTAGAGCCGTTGGAATCTGACAATTTTAACAAAGAACTCTGTGAAACTTTAATGGCGGCAAATATTCCATTAAATAAACTTAACAATCCTACCTTCAAATACATTTACGAGAATTTGTACCAAATGCTTCATTCGGACGACAGGTACAAAGAAAAAATATTTTTATTTGTCAGTGACAGTGCTGCAAATATGTTAAAAACAGGCAAACTATTAAAGGAAACATATCCTAATATGCTGCATATCACTAGTGTAGCACATGCTCTACACAGAATCTGTGAATATATCAGAGACACCTTTCCGGAAGTCGACAAACTTCTGAGTGCAAGCAACTAGTACAAATTCCAAATTTTAAAAATCAGTTGTACTTTCTTCAGGAACACTTTGGAAATTTGCCAAAACTAAAATCACTTATTTTGAAAATCAAAATCTCAAATTAACCACATTAGATGTGGCTATTAATAATTTGAAAAATATTCCAAACGACGTCTGATATGGGCTTCAGCAAAAGTTTGACGCAGTTTTTAATAGAAATCCAGATTTAATAACATTGCGGCAATTGTGTATGGGGACAATGCCTCAAAATCTAACTGCTAAATACACTGAAATAAAAGAATATTTCCAGTATACACCTGTAACCAGTTGCGATATAGAAAGGACGTTTTCTATCTACAAATTTTACAGAAGAGAACATTGGATAAAGTATTGCTGGTAAATATTAATACTCCTTTACTCAACATGAACTACAAAAAGGTTTCGTATTTTGTATATCACCACCCGTTTATTTTCCAATTTTATAAATAAAATTAAAAACTTTTTAAAAATATAAATTTTAAATAGTACGCCCGTAGGCAATGAGTCATGGACCTCTCGTGTCCAATCCCTAATTATAATTATTATTTACACATACATAGTATAGATGGCACCTACTAAAGTGTTGTCATTAACACATAAAAAAACCTACATTTTCCATTCAACATATTTGTTATTCTTTCATTTTAATGCTCATAGTCATAATCTAACGACTTTAAATTATTGCGTAGACCTAACTTTGTCCGTAGCTTACCACTTGGAAGATACATAAACATAGTGCATATGGTATTCCTACTCTTTCTTATCATACGTTACGATACGGAGACACATTTTTTAAGCTAATCGGAGTTTGAACATAATACTTCTTAGTCGATACGTTGAACTAAGTAAATCAGTTCATAAGAACATTCTAACTCTAATTCAAAAACCCAATGTCGATATAGAAGTCAAATGTCGTTATTTTAATATATATATATATATATATATATATATATATATACCGTATGAACGCCGGCGAGTGATTGATCTACCACAATGTAGTAAGACGAAGACGAATAGCGAGTTTATGTGGTTAGGGTTGAGAGAGTATATTCAATCTGTTCTACTGTCTAACTGTACGGGCGTTCCATACGTGACATTTCTTTATCCAACACATTCTACATACGATCTAAGTACGAATCAAATAATCTCTCTCTAACACATTGAATATTCCTATCAGTCGCTCATGGTGTTCAAGCAAGGCGAATATATTGAATCGGAAAACAAGCTTGCGACTGGTGATTCAGTTGCAGTTGCTCCTTGTCATCCGTAGGTAGAGTACGTATAGAAATGTTAACAAATGTCCGTCGTAATTTTTATAACCGATTGGGTTACTGCTCGGCTCAAGAGGGTGGTTTATTTGAGCATTTACTAAATAATTAGTTTTTCTTTTTAGAATATTCTTTTATTTAATAATTAATATTTATTACCAATAAAGGTATTTTAGTTAAATTTAATATTTTATAGGTAGTTTATTTAAGGAAACCATTTATTTATACTGGTAAACACTTTATTTATATTCTTGCAAGAATCGTTATTGTTTTGAAATTTTAAGCTATTACAGAATACTTTTTATTTTAATTTTTTTCAATAAGAGTTACGGTTTTGTTTCATAATTTTAGGTATATTATTTATGTGTTTTCATTTGAATAAGAATTTTTTAAGTTCAAGCCACGAAGCTATGATGAAACTTATCATTGAATATTTAGCGATGAAAATATCTGATGCTTCGCCGGTAAGAATTATTATTATGCAGTAAACAAAAACTCTGCACTTTACGGCGGATTGTATTTTATGATACTTTCAACTATATTATATCACTTTATTTAAATTTAAAGTATTATGGCCGAAGAGACAGAAACAAAAGTATCCGTTATTGTAGGGACGTTGACAGCCGGCATATGACTAATAGTGCGAAAAGCAACGGTGTAGTCGGATAAAATATCCAAATTCGTACATTAACCATAAATAATATACTACAAATATTTTTGTAGTTTGTTAAACAATTAGTTATTAATTTGGAATATTTATTTTGATACATCATTTATTAATAAACAACCATAACGTTTTCTTAGTTCACCACAATTAAATACGCCCTGTAGGAGTTTAACGTATGTAGCCCCTCCCACTTGCAGTTGGCCAGTCATTACTTATATATCCATCGATCGCTCGACGTTGTGCACACGGTATAATAATACAATAATTTATCAATTGTTTTATATATATATAACAATTGATAAATTATTGGAGTTTTTCGACTTTTATATGAAATATTTACAAATATCAAACTAGAATGTATGTAATTGCAGAGTAAGTGGGGATGTAAACATTGCTGTCTACAAATTACAAAGCAAATCATACGAAATTTTTAATTGAAAAATATTGTCTATGTTGGGACTCGAACCCAAGTCTACAGTTTATATATATATATATATATATATATATATATATATATATATATATAATTGAAACGAAATTATCGACCGTGATATAATATCAAAAATTAATTTAAATTCGGGTAAGCGGTCAATTAAAAGCGGTCAATTAATATATGTATATATATATATATATATACATATACTTAAAAGAAATTATCGACCGTATTATATTGGTTAAAATAAATTATAAAGGGGCAAGCGGTCTAACAATTAAAACTCGTTTATTAATTATCTCTATATTTCGCAAACAAGTTTGTTACATCTTCGGGAGATTAGAATGTAGAGTTCAAAAAATAAAAGTGACGTACAACCTTTTAAAAACAAATATGTTTTTAAATATTATATATTTGTTTTTAAAAGGTTGACGATAAACCAACATCATATTAATTTAATGTTTTAAATGTGATTAATTTTAACATGTTTAGTGTCGTTGTTTGCTAAATTTTAATTCTCAATTACACTCCTGAGGAAGTAACAAATTCGTTATGAAATACACGTGTAGTCCCAATACAGGCCGTCCCATTACGGGCCGCGTTTGAAAACTACCTGAAACAGTGCCAATACAGGCCGCATCCCTTTTTGACCAAAAACCGAGTCTCATTACAGGCCGCCGCGATGATTCATTAATTCCCATAGATTTAACAATATGCGGAATAGGAAAAACCCTAGATAATCAAGTTACTTTCACATTCAACAATATTTTAATGTGCGTAACATCCAGAAACTCTTAATAACCTATTATCCTATAATCCTAATCCTAATGCCTTATCCATTTGTGTGTATTGATGTATTTGCGATTACAAAATGCAAAATCTGGAATTAGATAATCGGAATATATTTATATTTCTCAGAAATAGGTCATTAGTCATATCTATTACCTGTACTTAATAATTACAAAATGACGACATTCCGACCAATAGGTGTATTTTCTAAGTTGTCATGGTTAAGTAGTTATTAGTATAATTATTAGCACGTAGTGAACTTCAATACGGTTAACACAGTGTGAAAATTAAAGTTGCAATGGATTGTGTTGAAATTATTGAGAGTGCAATGGGAAATCCGCAAGTTCTCTATCAAGGATTTAAATATTGTTTGAAGAGGACTAACAAAAATTTTACCAAAAACTGGAGATGTGTAAATAGCAATTCAAAGTTAGAATGCAGCGGCAGAATTACAACGAACAATGAAAATAAGGTTATCCGCACCAGTCAACACAATTGTTTAGTAATACCTAACGTTGCATATACCGATGTTGAGAAGTGCAAATCAATTTGTAGAAAACGTGCCAGACAGGAAATGACATGTATACCAAAAGTGTATGAAGAAGAATTTCATCAAATTAAAGATAGTGGATTGGAATTTGTTACAAAAATGCCAGCATATGAGTCTGTAAAATCATCCTTGTACCGACACAGAAATAAAGCTCTAGGGGTACCTGCGTTACCAAAAACTAGAGCAGAATTTATAGTTCCCGATTATATAAATAAAACTGAAGATGGAGAGAATTTCACAATTTTTGATCAAGGTACGACAGATCGAATTATCGGCTTTGGAAGTAAGCTGGGTATACAGGGATTATCGTCAAAAAATACAATTTTTGGGGATGGTACATTTAAATGTTGCAACTCATTATTTGATCAACTATATACATTCCACGTGGATTTAAAAAGTACCGAAGAAACGACTAGTGTACGACCAGCGTTGTACGCGTTACTACCTAACAGAAAAAAAGACACCTACATAAAGTTGTTCACGTTAATGAAAGAACATATTCCAAATTTCAACCCAAGGAGCATGAAGATAGATTTTGAAACGTCAACAATATTAGCGTGCAGAGAAATGAACCCTGATTGCAAACTCAAAGGTTACAATTTTCACTTTAACCAAAGCATATGGCGAAAAGTGCAAGAATTGGGATTGGCTAAAAGATACAGGGAAGACAAAGACATCAGGAAGCATATAAAGCTTACAGCTGCATTAGCTCATTTACCTTCCCAATATATTGACGATGGCTGGCTGTATATAATGGAAAGCTCCCCCAATTTTAGAGAAATAATGGACTTTAATGATTATTTTGTGACACAATGGTTAGAAAATTCTATAGTGCAAGACATGTGGATATGCTATGAAGAACGTCATAGAACGACGAATGTATGCGAATCTTGGCATAGTCGTCTAAACAGGCATATTGGGAAGTCGAAGCCAAATCTAATGGAATTAATTATATCTTTAAAAAACGATTCAAGGCACTACGACATTATTCAACAAAGGATTGACCACAATTAATCCCCAAAAAAGCGTGCTGCAAAATATATTCAAATGGATAGGAGGATAAATGGAATAGTGTCGCAAATACAAGAAAGTCAAGATGTAGAGCAAGCACTTCCCAAATTAGCAAGTTTAATTAATTTTTAATATTTGCATTTTTGCTATATTTAGCAAACGTAATTAGTTTAATTAATTAATCAAAATTGTAAAATGTTGTATATGTTGTAAATATAAATAATTATGTATGTATGTTATAATAAACTTTATAATAAATAATTAATCATAATTGATAGTTTTTATTGCCAATTTCTCGTCGCGGCCTGTAATGGCACCGTTCAATCCTACATTTACGGCATAACAATTTCGCGGCCTGTAATGCTACTCCATTGCTCCGCGGCCTGTAATGGGATGGCCTGTAATGGGACTAAGTCGAAATACATATAGTGTGAAATAAAGGAGTTTTTTTTTTTACTTGACAGACCGCTCACCCGTTAATTAATTTTTATTTATATATATATATTTAGTGTTTATTTATTTTTCTTATTTATTTTATTGGCCGTGTCTTAATATTAAAAATAATAGGCTTTTTATTGGTTTAGCGACCTTTTATTGAATTTTCATCAAAACAAACAACAACGAAAAACTTGTTTCCTTAGACGTAGAATCAATGTACACCAATATACCTTTAACACTGGCCAAAAAAGTAATCACAGAAAAATGGAAGTCCATCAAAAATTTCACAGACTTACCATTAATAGATTTCCTTGAAGCAATAGAACTAACTTTAACTTCCACATATTTTCAATTCGACAACAAATTTTTCAAACAAATTGAAGGACTAGCAATGGGAGCACCTATATCCAGCGTAGTAGCCCAATTAGTATTAGAGCACATCGAAGAAAGTGTTATAAAATCCCTGAAAATAAAACCAACTTTTTTCAAAAGATATGTCGATGAATGCATAATGATGCTACCAGAAAATGAAATAAACAATGTACAAAATAGTTTCAACAATTTCCATCCAAATTTAAACTTTACCATTGAAATAGAAAAAAACAACTCCATAAACTACTTAGACCTAACACTGATAAAAACAAAAAACAACATACAAACAAAATGGTATACCAAACCAACCACATCCGGCAGCTATGTAAACTTTTTTTCAAACCAACCCCTAGCCCACAAAAAAAATGTAGTAACAGCGTTAGTAGACAGAGCCTTTAAATCTCACTAATCCAGTTTTCAGACCAACAGTACTAAATAAAGTAAAAACAATACTAACAGAAAACAATTATCCACCACAATTTACACAAAAAATTATAAAATCAAGACTTAATAAAATTTATAACACAACAAACTGCCACAACAAAACCAAAAAAAAACAATGAATTAACATATATCCCCACACCCTATATAACTGGATTATCCGAAAAACTAGACAATATATTTAAACCATTCAATTTTAAAATAGCACACCAAAGCGGTAAAAACCTAAAATTCCTACACACCAAACTAAAAGACTCAACACCTACACTAAAACAATCACACACAATATGCAACATATCCTGCAAAGACTGTGACAAAGTATACATAGGCCAAACAATACAGTTACTACAAGAAAGATTGAAAGGTCACGAATACGCAAAAAATCAAACTGCTTTAAAAAAACACCAATTGACACTAAAACATAATTTTGATTTTGATAACACCAAAGTAATAAGTTATAACTTCTAACTTCATTCGCTAGTTCAAGTAGGTAGTATATATAAAATATATGCAAAATATGTGCTGCCAGGCTTTGAAAGGCTGTGTGACAAGATTTTAATAAATCGAGGTTTCTTTTGTTTTCGTAGCTTTTATTGCATTTGGTTATAAAAATAATATAATAAATAGTAATAAACACAGCTTCTAATCTAGTAATATATTATCAGAATGTGTTTTTCTGGATTTTAGTTAAATTTACACCTTGTTTTAGAATATTGTGAATGAACACTTTACAATTGACTACTTACAACATGGAAATTCAATGAAACTAAAACTTCAACACTAATAAAAGGCCTTTGTTGTTTATAATAATAGTTCTTAACGACAGTAATAAAATTTTCTATGAATAGGGGCTTTACTTCAGCTCCAAAATGTCCATTTTCGATCAATTATGGAAGTTATTCGTAGAGTTGCACACTTTGTCTCGAATGCATGCATTCTAAGGACGGCTTGTCGTTAAAATATTACGATTCGTTTTAAGTTTAAATTGAATTCACAACCAAATACAAATACATGCGTATTATTATTTATGATCCATAAATACAAATGGCTATTACGATTTTGTATAATAACAATATCCAGTGCATACTAAAATATCACTCTATTAATTTATGAGATCCGGCAAATCATTTCAGACAATATTTAGATAAATAGTTAAATGTGGGGATGCACTACATACGGTCCTGCCGTACCGCAAACATCCTCAGCTCTAGTAATAACACAGAAAAAGAATACAAAAGCTAGGGAGGTCTTAGAAATGATACACATTTTCAAAAACAGCAGAACAATCAACGACAGAAACGAAATTGATTGACTTTCTAAACTCTATTACCCACTTATTAAACAATAGATAAAATCAACCCCCCCCCCCCCCCCCCGCACACACAAACACAAACCAAAAAAAAAATTTTATCAGTTCCCATTTGTAAATACTTTTACTACATACCCCTAAACACGGTTCTGACCAATTTGCTAAATTCCAAAATAGAACAGAAATCAACCTCTCTTAACAAAGCCACAAACACAATATTCCAACCAGTGCGATCGGTTCGTTATAAAATAAGGTCTCGGATGTCCCCGACAACACATGTTACACAGAATGCGTGTTTTTGAAAACCAAAAAAAACGGTGTTTTATTATCATTCATTGTTCATTCATTGTTTCGTACTGTAATTGTAGTTGATTTCAAATTTTCGATTCATTTATACAGATTTAACCACTTTAATTTTCCCTTACTCATTATTAATCTAATTTGAAATTTTAACTTTAATTGTTAATTTAATTGGTAATTCAGTCTTTAATACAGTTTTAATTCTAATGGTTAATTTAATTGTTAATTCAGTCTCACAAAAGCAAACACAGCTCTCACGTTTTCATTGTAGTAATTCTTGGTTCTAGTTACCTTACTGTATTGTAGTTTAATAATTCATTTATACAGATGTAATCACTTTAATTGTCCTTACTCATTATTAATCTAATTTTAAATTTTAACTTTAATTGTTAATCTAATTGGTAATTCAGTCTTTAATCTAAGTTTAATTTTAATTGTTAATTTAATTGTCAATTCAATCTCACATAAGCAAACACAGTTCCCATGTTTTCATTGTATTAACTCTTGTTTCTAGTTACTTGAAAAAGACTGAATAATAATAAAAGTCGAAACGTCGTAGAATAAAACATCAAAATTCAATAAAAGGTCGCTAAACCAATAAAAAGTCTATTATTTTTAATATATATATATATATATATATATATATATATATATATATATATATATATGTATATATATATTAGTATTTTTAAGAATAGTGTAATAAATATAATGAATAAGTGAAATAAAATAATGTTAAAGATAAGCAAATATATTGTTATTTCTCATAAACGGTGGAACACAACAGTATTGTTAATATTTACAATGGGCAATTAAGTACTTGAAAGTTTAATCCTTAATACTAATTTTACATTTCTGGGTGAAATTGTATTACAAGTGTGGGTTTAAATAAAGTAATTATTATCAAACCTATTTTGTATTCATCAATCAAAGAGGTGAAAACCCAGCGCCGATAACCTTAACGAAAACTTTATTGTAGAAATAGTGAAAGTGGAAACAAATTAGTGTGTAACAATCATTCTAAATTTAATATTAATTTTATAAATAAACATAAGCATTTTACAAATAAGTGTTTAGAATAATTATAGAAATTACCCATTTCTTATTGTTAGGTATCAAAAGAAGTGATATTGAAGTGTCCCTACTGCCAATATTACCGAAATCAATAAGTTATATGTTTGACGATAAATAAGTTCTTCAACGATTATTTCCTATTCAGTTGTGTATAGACAGTTGTGAACGCAAGTAAAAATAATGGAATACTACTCTATTCTTATCTTTGTGTCTGTGTTATCGTTAGCATATACTTCACAAGGTAATGTACATAAGCGGAAATAAGAATATTTATATATATATATATATATATATATATATATATATATATGTAGTCGTTCTAAATATACTATTCAAATAAATATGCTGTATACCTACACAAAAAAAAATTAAAATATAAGTTTTGATAAGCAAAACATTCATACATTAAAATACTTGAGGATGTCGATACCATCATATTAAGAGTAACAAAAAGAATTATTAAAAGTCAAAGCGTAAATATTAATTATTGATATTGGTTATTAGTAGAGTGGACCAATACGGAGCGAAAGCAGAGGCGTGACTAACGAATTAGTTCCCGCGTGCCCCATCGCACATACGATTACTTAGTATGTTGTTCACGGTCATCGTGTGTACAAGTATAATAGCAGCAGGAAAGTGTATTCTGTGTATTTAATAATGTTGAAGGAGCGTACAGTAAAAAAACCGCTATCAGCAAAGTTAGTCAATAGGTTTATTGAGAACCATCCTAGTTTATCTTACAATTTATCTTATCTTACACAACCGTTTAACAAAATCAAATTTGCAACGCCACGTGCATAGCGCAAGACATAAAGATAGAGACACTGGTGCCGATACAAAATACGAAGTGTTCTTATTTGATTTGTGTACAATGATGAGAAATAACTTTGGAGACGCACCTTATGTTAACAATATTTCATCGCGCTTCTCCAGATTTTCAAGTCACGGAAAACGCATAAGACGGTAAGTTTTTTTTTAATCATCTAATTATGTACATACATTTTAGATTTTATTTTTTATACGTATCATCGAGAACGTTTCATAATCTAGAAAAACCGTCTTACATTTTTTTTGTATCTAACATAATAACAGCACCGTTCGTGATAGTATATCTCTAGATATTAATAATGTTTCGCATGCGGGAACCAATTCGTTAGTCACGGCTCTGCTTTCGCTCCGAATTGGTCCACTCTAGTTATTAGATTGAAAAAGGAATTTCTTACATACATTCATGTAACTCAGGGTAACCTGTTATATTTCAGACAGTCGCTAATTATATTTTTAAGCGAAACACAAGTGCTGATATTCTAAATTGATTTAAATAATATAATATAATTATACTATTTATTATTATATTATATGTAGTATTTATAGTGTTTACAAGTCTAAAAATATAGGCTGTTATCTTATCAACTTTGACGTAATCGATATATGCCATACGGAACAAAAGATAGCAATAATTATGTACACAATTACAAATATACAATACAGATTATTTTTTCATATTTATTTCTATTTCTTTTTTAATTTTAAAATCATTTTCTATGATTTTTCTGATTTTTCCGGTATTCCGAATTTCTTCGGCGCAGGCTGCGACTGCAAACGATTCAGCCTGGAAAACCGTCATATGTTTCCTCAGGCTTAACAATATCTTTCTTCTGGGATACATTCCGCATATACCAGCACCTGTGCCCCGAATGGATTGTGAGCCGACCGTGTACCAGGTGCCTGTTCCAAAATCGCTCGAGCGACTTTTGTCGGTACAGATATGTTCACCTTAGCTGTAAACATAATTTCAGGTGCCATACTGTACACCGGCATTTGTAATATCGGCTCTCCCAGTATAGTTCCTGTGGTATCAGTACATGCTATTATTAACCACATATTCACTGATATCAGTAACAGACATTTCTAGCATTCTATCCATAAAATTACAAATAACAAAGGCCTGAAGATTCCTTCTTATGTTATACCTTGTGTTGTTACAGGTCTTTTAGACTCACGATTTATTTTCGGGATCGCAGAGTTGTACCACGGGACAACAGGTAGATATAATCCTACCGTCTACTAGTACCAACGAATTTCTAGATAGGATTAACGGTTTAATAATAAAATCTTATATTAATTGTAAGCTTAACAGTTTTATTATAAATTCCATATAATACAAAATACATATACATTTGACTTGTAATTTGAAATACAGTGGCGGCTCTTTAATGAGAGCAAGTGAGCAATTGCACCCCCTGGAATTATGAAACAAAACAAACCAAGCGGCGACTAACTGTGAAAGTATTTATTTATTATATATATTATGTATTCATAGTTATTGACGAGGAACGTGGCACGCTAACAACGTACATATACCAATCGTCGTCACAGATATACTGAACAAAGCCCAACTTTTGCTCTGTTAAGGCATTAACATTACATTGATGGTGGGGAGAACTGTATTTTGCTGTACTTCAATGTCGTATAATACATAGCGTTGGAGCTACTGAGCCAGACTGCTCTCGGGCGTTGTTACAATGAATACGGTATCTTTTTTTATAGAACAACGCGTTTTCGCGGTTAACGTATAATGAAAAAATCGCAGTAAAAAATCTTAAACGGCCGATGCCTCAATTATTTTTAGAAAATAAACAATCTGTTAAAGGTAAAGACGTTATAAGAAAATTCAAAATGAATATTTATCAGAAAAATGACTGGATTTGTGGGTGTGAAATTAAAAATACTTTGTTTTGTTTTCCGTGTCTTTTGTTTGGTGGTGAACCGTCTTGGTCAAAGAACGAAATCAGAGACTTAATTCATCTTAGTGCTAAAATTATTAAACATGAAAATTCCGAAGGCATTTGAAAAATATATTTAGTCTAAGAATGTTAGGAAAAAATAACATTCAGAATGTTTTAGATTCATCATATAGAAAAGCAATTCAACAGCACAATAACAAAAAATAGGCATGTGTTAAATTTAATAATAAATTGCATTAGATTTTGTGGCGCGTTTGAACTGGCACTTCGGGGTCATGATGAACAGCAAACGTCGAATAACAAGGGCATTTTTCGGGAATTAATAAATTTTTACGGCGGAATTGGATAAATCGCTCAGAGATCACATCGAAACAGCACCGGTTTTTAAGGGATTATCAAAAACGATACAGAATGAGCTGCTTGATGCAATGTTGAACGTGTATCATGAACAAGTTGCCAGTGAAATTAAAGCAACCGACTTCATATCTGTGATAGCTGATGAAACCACAGATGTGTCCAATCAGTTTCAGTTAGTGGTTGTTTTAAGATATATTGTGAACGCGAGACCCGTCGAAAGATTTTGGAAATTTCTTCTGCCTAGTGGACATGATGCTAATTCTTTATCTGTCTCCATCCTTAACGAAATTAGTTTGCTTGTTGATGACCCAGAAAAACTGATTACACAGAGCTATGATGGGGCAGCAGTCATGAGTGGTGCTATTAACGGCGTGCATAGACATGTCCAAGATCAGTATCCAAGGGCTAATTTTGTACATTGTTATGCACATCAGACAAATCTAATTATGTCACACGCTACATCGAGCAGTAGTAATTGCAGAATTTTTTTGCCAATCTGACGGGATTATGTACATTTCTCTCCACTTCACCACAACGAGCTGCAAGATTGGAAGAATTCCTTCAGAGAAAAAGATTACCTCGTTCTTCAAAAATAAGATGGAACTTCAATTCTAGGACAGTGAATACAATATATGAGCACCGAGGAGAAATAATTGAAGCTCTAGAACAAATCGAGGGAGAAGCTAGTTTACAAACTACCATTCATCAAGCTAGTGCCAATTTGCGAATTTTAGAGGAGGAAAATTTTATCTATTGGTTAACTTTCTTTCATAGAATTATGCCACATGTGGACATATTGTTTAATCAATTACAAAATGTCAATACAGATGCATTAAAAATCAAGAATAATTTAGATAATTTTGAACGCGCTATTGGAAAAATTCGATGACACAGATAATCAGTTGGTTAAACAAAATGACCCAGAACTGACTCCTCGACCATCAAAGCGGCGAAGAGTAACTGATGGTAGCCAAAGAAGGAGGGAAACTATTGAAGTGTGCGATATTATTTTGCTAGAAATAAAAACTAGATTTCGGTATACAGGGCACTTAATATTAGCAAACTTAATTTCTTTTAAACAATTCTCCTCTTTTCAAAAAAAATTTCCGGAAGATTGCCTTAAAGAAGCAGTAAAATTTTATCCATGCCTCAATGAAAGCAGACTACGAACTGAATTAAGCGTTCTATATTCTAGAGAAGAATTTAGGTAAAATATAGAAGTCGGTGCTGTAGGTCTGCTAGGTCTTCTGCTGGATGGATTAAGCGACATCTTTAATGAAGTTGTTACGCTTTTAAAAATTGTCATTACAATCCCAATGACAACGTCCGAAGCGGAACGCTAGTTTTCACGGCTGAAGAGAATAAAAACTTTCCTGAGAAATATAATGAAAGAAGAGAGATTAAATATCCTTACTATGTTATCTTGTGAAAAAGAATGTATAAATGATTTCCCAAACTTTAATGAAAAAGTGATAGAACTGTTCTCCAAGTCAAGACACGTAAAATGGACTTCGTTTATCGTCAGATGTAATTAAACTGTGTAGTGTAATATTTACTATTCCCTCAAAACAAACTCTACAATGAACAGTACCTGTCTGGAACAGTACGTCGGTGAAATTTATAAGGATTGGGTAAGCGTTTTTGTATTTTTTAATTTTGAAATTATGCACTCCCTATGTGAACCACCCCGAGCCGCCACTGTTGAAATATACATAGTCAAATTTACATTTACATTAATTTTACAATTTAAAATGCTTTAAGTACTACTGCGGCAAATAATGATAGCTTAAAGATCTTACAAAATCAAATTTGGTAATTCTGTTTTCTTTTAACTCTTTTATCTTAGAAGTTATATACTCATGTTTCTTTCTAGTAACAGATTTAATTTTTTTTATATTTTTTGATTCATTAGCAGTCTTAATTTTTGCAAATGTTTCATTTTGAATATTTATTATTATATCTACAAAAATAAATATATTTGGGTGAGGAGAATAAAAACTGTTTTCTAACAAAGAATGAAATGATTCACAAGCGTTGGTAGACCGATACATACTATTTGTGTTACATGCCCAAATTTTTGGAGGAAATTTAGATTCTTCGAATATATAATTGTCAACTATGTATATAATCACAAAATTGTATTACTCTCTCATCATCTGGTGATTTGTCAAATATTTCAAGAGAAAAAAAATCACCTACTTGGGTAGGTTCTAGAAAATATAGGCCGAAGAATAACTTTAAAAACTTACCAATTTCTGAATTTTTGTCTTTATATTCATTCGACAAACCTAAATTTAAAATTTTGCGGTTCAATGCTTGACGTAAGTGAAATCTACACCCGGTTAAATTTGAATATGGCCAACATCTATAAATAACACTATGAATTGCTTGTTCATAGTCGACTACTACGTTTTTTGGGTTAAAAGATAAGTTCAGTGCTTTACATTTATCGCTAACATTTTCAAACATATTAAAATATGTATTACTATTTTTATCAGGTAAAAGAGCAAATATGACTGGAACATAATAACCGTTTTTAAAAGCATGGATGGTAAATAGTTGGTAAAAAACTTTGTGCAATACTGAAATGTACCATCCCTATAAATAGTATCACAGGAACATAAAAAATATAAATTTGCAAAGCAAGAGAAGATAATTATATTGTTTTCCTTATCTAAAGAGCAAAGGAAATTTTCACCTTTAATTTTAGTTTTCAGATTTAAATTAACAACTGCATCAAAAACCTGATCTCTATCCTTGGGTAATGCTGGTAAAATATCTCGCCGTGCTTCGTATATATTTTTTCTCACACGTAGTAGGTCATCGCTTCCAATGTCTGAAGCCCAATCATTGTTCTACGACATGAAACAAAATCATACTGTTGATAATAATTTAATTTTTAGAATTTTTAATCCACACACTTAATTCGTTCTGAATTAGAATTAGATGGTCTTTCGGTACAATCCTCAGCAGCTTTTCTTTTAACGCTATTACTGATAGCCTGCCTAGCAATCGTCTTCTCACGTTCATGATTATGATCAAGTTGAGATTTCAAAATAGTACCTATGTTCATCAGCACTTGTATATATTTTTGCGTTGCACCTACTTATTTTCCCACACTTCGCAATGTGTGCTTTTGAATATTTAAATTTATTTAACACTATCAATTTTGCACCCTTTTCACTAATCATAGTTTGAAGATATTGTCTTAAGATACAGTGCGATTGTAAATGTCTGAAGACAGTTCAAATTTACCGCCGTAGTTTTTAGTGTAATTCATATTTTGACGTTGGCTATTTTCTGTGGTACATCTAACAAAATTGCAGTGACGTTCGTACATATATTTGTTTGGTTCTCGTATTTTCATATTATTTCCCTACTTTTATTTTCGATATTTCTTTTGCATTTACATAAAAAAAACTGTTCTTATCAGACTAATTATTCTATATTTTCCGTTAGTTAGGTAAGTTTAATAGAAACCTCTAATCAATACAATTAAAATGATTGCTTTTATTTTTTAAGTATTGTAGCAGTATGCCATTTACGGACGAGCAGTATGCTTTTATTCTAAAAGCACATTACCGTAGTGGGACTCTTAGAGAAGACGGTGAATGGTCATATTCATTGCAATCTGGCCTGAATCAATTTCGGGAAAATTATCCTAACCATATTGTTTCATATAAAATATTTGCGCAACATAAAGCTAGGGTTATTCGCCGCTTTGAAATTAAAAATTGTATTTGTAAGGGTAAATCTAGTGGTCGACCAACAGTCTTGACAGAAGATGTTGATGATGTTAGACAACGGATTGTGGCAAGCCCAAACAAATCTATTTGAAAATTGGTTGCACAAACAGGTAAATGCATTTAATTAACGTTATTTTCATTACTAATTTTATTTATTCATTTAAGGCCTGTCATATAATACCACTAGAAAAGTTTTAGTACAAAATTTGCATATGCATCCCTACAGAGTAACTGTTATGCAACAATTGTTCAATATTAACTATGAACGTAGAGTGCAATATTGTCAATGGTTCAATGAAATTTTAAATAATGATGATATTTTATTTAAATGTGACATTTATGTCAGACGAGGCTTGGTTTCATTTATCAGGATATATCCATAGCCAAAATTATAGAACGTGGGCAACTGAAAATCCACATAATTATGTAGAAACCAGCTTGCATCCATTGAAAGAAGGTGTTTGGATAGCCATGTCAAGACGACGAGTCATTGGCCCGATATTTTTTAATGACACTATTAATGCTGAGCGATATCGTACAGAAATACTGCAAACTTTTATAAATCAATTACACGATGATGAATTGCAAACAGGATATTTTCAGCAAGATGGAGCTCCCCTCATGTAGCTGATGATACATTAGAATTTCTACAGCAGTATATTGATGATAGATTAATTAGTAAGGATCGTTGGCCATCACGTTCACCTGACCTAACACCTTTAGATTTTTATCTGTTTGGTTATTTGAAAACAAAAGTTTTTGAAAATAGACCTCATTCTATAGAAGAGCTGCAAGCAGCAATTGTTAATGAAGTTGACAATATAGATGAACAAGGACTCCACCGCATATTCTCAAATGTTAAGAAGAGAATTAATTTATGCCTGGATGCTAATGGTGGACATTTATTGTAGTGCTTTAGTAGATAATTTTATATTTATATTTTCTTTCTAACTTACTTGTCAAATAAATGTAATAGATATATTGTATCTCTGGAACTAACTTAATATATTTTATGTTACAAATTGTGTTTTTGATTATATTTACCTTAATTATTAATGTGATGTACATTGATCTGTTTGAATAATGTAATGCATTAATTGTTAATAATAGTTACTATCTAACTTAATATTATTATCTATAGTGAGAATATTATTAATTTTGAATGAATTTAGTAGTAATAGCAATATTTAAAACACAAATTAATTTCTTATTTAATAGTGAACCCTCTAATACGAAACGCCACTGAAGAAAAATAATAGAAGCAAATTTTAAGCAGATACTAAGTGTGACCAACATTAAAAAAAAAAAATGTTGGCGCTAAATTCAAACTATCCTCAATCATTTACAATCGCACTGTACTTGACACTTAGTTATCAGGACTAGAAATAAATAGCAAGCAGCAATAATAAATTTTCTCTCCCCACTTTATCACCCCCAACCCTCATTAGATAATTACTGAGAATTAATATTATAATCGGGTAATATAATTGGTATCGTGGGACTTGCGGTCGTGGGACTTGCGGTCAAGTAGATTTTTAACTACATGCAGTGGGACTTGCGGTCAATTTTATTTTCGCAGTGGGACTTGCGGTCACCTCATTGTATATGCACGTATAAATAATGATATACATTTGCACAATTATTATATAGTAACAAAAAGTGAAAAGTACAAGTTTCCTCCATTCTTTGTAATGTAATAACAAAAAATTAATAGGTAAATTATGGTAAACACAAAATAACAAATGAGAAAAGAAAAGAAAAAAGAAATCTGCAAATCGGATGAAATTGTAATCGCCCAGAAATTCTACTTATAACACTGAATTTCAATGTTAGGACAAGTTAGGTATACGGATTAACCGTTTACAATTAAAAACGTTTTCGAATTTCTTTTCAGTGTAAACGTAACACTCGGTAATTAGGCGTATTACAGGGTATTAATTACGTACCTACATACCTCTTTTCAACGGTGCTCATTGGTTAAAATCTATGAGGGTGGTTATGGAAAGGGTATAAAAGAGAAATCACGCCCTTAAGAAATTTAGTTCCGTGATCGCTGTTCATTTCAATGTTTGCATTGTAACTGGATTGGAAATAGAGTTGATTGAAACAACGAAAGGGAAACCGTCCTTATCATACGAAGGATTTTTTATGGATGGGACTTTTAAAAGCTGTGAAAAGCAACATGAACAGCTGTACACCATCCACGTCGATCTTGGAAGCTCGTCGACCGAAATCAAAATTGTTCCTGTACTTTTTGCACTTCTGTGCAATAAATCGTGCGCAACCTACACAAAACTATTTCAAATAATTAAAAAGGCAACATCCTGGAACCCTCATACCGTATCAGTGGATTTCGAGCAAGCAGATATTACGTCTTTGAAAACAATCTATCCTACCGTCGCCATAGAGGGGTGTAACTTCCACTTTAATCAGTCTTTATGGCGAAAAATCCGAGAATTGGGATTGGTTAAAGCCTACAAAGAAGACGATGCAACCAGAAAACATCTGCGTATGTGTGCAGCATTATCATATATTCCAATTGATAATATTGACGAAGGTTGGATAGCAATTCAAGAAAGAACACCAATTGACGAAAAACTTACATTATTCTACGACTACTTTGTTGAACAGTGGCTCGAAAATCCCACAATAAAGCAAGAAGAATGGAACTGCTCCGAAGCTTTACACAGAACGAACAATGCGGTTGAAGGGTGGAATCGATGACTAAATTCGACTGTAAATCGAGCACATCCAAACTTATTCGCATTGATAAAAATATTAAAAACACAAGCCAGCCATGGCTCGTTTTTAATGAAACGATGTGACTTACATTTACAAGCAACGAAACAGCGCAAGGTGTACGTAAAAGTGGATGAAAGAATTGGAAAGTGTTTGGAAGGTTTTAAACAGACAAGAGATATAAAAAATGTCTGTCAACATTGGCATACACCGCAAAATTCGAATAAACAAAAATTTGTAAATATTATCTATGTATATAGTAGTAAATAGTATAGTTTTCGTATGACAACGGCCAAAAACGCCAACTTTTAAACACGCCAGTATTCAACTGCCAGTCCTACGCCTGGATTAAAGTGTGAAGGAAAGTTGTATTTTTCACTTTTTGCTACCATATAATAATTATGCAAATGTATATCATTATTTATACGTGCATATACAATGTGACCGCAAGTCCCACTGCGAAAATAAAATTGACCGCAAGTCCCACTGCATGTAATTAAAAATCTACTTGACCGCAAGTCCCACGACCGCAAGTCCCACTGACTCATATAATTTGTTGTACAACTCGGCAGTCCCCTTTATTTTTATTGTGTTAGCAGCTTTCTCACATAGCGATTTGAATCCTTCTATTATTCTTTCTTCTACAGCATTGTTTTCCAATGCACTCCATATATTTGGTCTCGTTGCCTTGTCAACTACTTCCTCTATGGTAATATAACTAGTAAGATAGTATTTGAAACTAAAATCGCAAGTATTTTCTTATGGAGTTTTCTTTTTCAATTCAAGGTCATTTGAGCTGTAACGTCACATCTAAGTAACCCAAAACAGGTATGAACAGATTAACTTGTTTCAGACCTGTTTTATAACTATGTAGGTATTCACTATTTATTCGAACTTTTTATATATGTTTGTTACCTGCTCAAACTAGCTATAAAACAGCGTTGAACAGATAATAAAGGTTAACATTTTCAAAACTGTTTTGCATTACTCAGTTGTGGCGATGAAGCTCCATAAGAAAATACATGGGATATAGGGCTCTAAAGCCCATTGCTTATCCACTAACATAAATCAAATTAACGCTAAATATAGTGTTTAAAGATTTAACATCCGTAGGAAAAGAAATTCTGAAATTGTTTATAACTTCCTATGATATAACGGGTTATCAATTTTCAAGTTTAAAAAAAAAAGGTAAAAAATACATATAAAATTTAATTTTTGACGAATTTTTTTTTATTGTAAAGTTTGGACCTAGCCATTATGTGGTAATTTTGGACCACTTTTCGGCACATTTCGGCCGGTATCTCGGCCATCAGTTGACAAATATTGTCTTTCAAATGCTCTAAAGTTAGAGGATTATTCGCAGAAACACGGTCTTTTGCGTAGCCCCACAAAAAAATTCTAACGGCGTCAAATCGCATTATCTTGGTGGCCAATTGACGTCGCCAGAACGTGAAATCAGACGGCCAACAAACTTCTCGCACAATAGAGCCAAAATCAGTCGTGTTGTGTGGCTTGTTGCACCGTCTTGTTGGAACCACATATCGTCCAAGTCTATATCTTCAATCGCAGTCCAAAAAAAGTTTGTTATCAGTCGATCACACCGGTCCAAATTGACAGTAACCGCTCTTCTCTAGTCATTTTCGAAAAAATACAGCCGTATAATGCCTGCAGACCATAATGCGCACCATACAGTCACTTTTTCTCGATATAACGGCCTCTCTTCAATTATTTGAAGAGCCCCAAATACGACAATTTTGCTTATTTATGTACCCACCGAGTGAGAAATATCTCTCATCGCTGAAGAGAATTTTATTCGAAAAATCATCATTTATGGCCTGTTGCTCAAGGACCCATTTGACATATCTCCTGCGTTGTTAACGGTCAGCAGGCTTTAATTGTTGCGTGAGCTGGACTTTATACAGATATAGGTGTAAATTCAGATGCAATATTCACCATAATGAGCCGTAAGGCAGGTCCAATTGCTGAGAAGGCCGTGGAATCGGCAAATTCAGCTCTTCTGCCACACTTTCACTCACGGCGATGACTGAATATCTAACACGGTCTCAGTTTCTTCAACTCTTTTCACTAGCTTGCCAATTGCTTGCACCGTAGGACAATTATCTAATTGCGCGAAACGTGGCTACGTTTGAATCCCCACTTTTGTAGTAGGTTTCAACAATTTTAACGCATTTTTCTGATATTATTTGATGCATTTTCGTAAAAGGCAAATGTTTGCCTAAAAATTTGACGCTTTGATTGAAGTAAATATTTGACAGCTGTCAAATGACAGCCCTACGGTTTTAAAACCACGAAATGGATAACCCATTACTGCATGAGCAAAATCTAAATAAATGTTTTTCAGATTCTCTATGTTCTCCATTTAAAAGCTTTTATGAATCGTCAGGATGTACAAAAATTCAAATAGATTCAAACGATTCTTGCTCTATAAAATATGATTGTTCCAATATGCAGGAGTTATCTTCGGATCAATGCTTCTATCTCGGAGAGCCTCGGAAACTAGAAGAAATAATCAATGGCACTGAAGAATATTGTAGATTTAGTTGTAGCTGTAGAGATATGTATGGAGTGATTAATTAAATATTTCAGTTTCCAAAGTCACATATTATTCTTTCAGAGGAATGGGTGTAAAAGTTCAATGTGCGGCATTTACTTGTCCTCAGTACCATCAACGACTGGAACCTGGTTGCTTCCATAGTATGGGACATGATTGTTGCCCAGAAAAAGTAGTATGTAGTAAGTAAATATATTCTGAAATTTAATCTGTTCTACCTCTAACTTACTCTAAACTTTTGCTTCTTACAATCAGATAACACTTCCATTTCCTGTACCTATAAGGGAGAAACATACAAGGAAGGCGTTACATTTAATCCAGAACCATGTAGCCAGTGTGTTTGTGATAAAGGTTGGACGGGCAAGATTGAAAGCCCTTTCTGTAAAAAGATGAAATGCGTATCAGATCATAAATACCATAATACCCTACTAAATAAATGTGCAGCAATTTACTTCAAAGGTGCCTGTTGTCCAGAGATTTTCGGTTGCGGTAAGTCAACAGCAATATAAATACGATCGTATAATCTTTAACACAATTAACAACATTAAACATTTTGTAATATAATTTGGGAGATCCTAATTAGAACGGAATTGTTAGTATTTTGTGTATTTGTAAGTTCCACAACCTAATTAATATTATCTTTATGTGACTAATTACTAGAAGCTTCAGAACTCTAATAAAAATCTAACACATTTTTTTTTTATAAAACCATCCTTTACTTGGTGAAATTCCAATAGCATCTTGAACACAAACATGTAATTTGAATTACAATATTTTATTATAGCCTTGGTTTGGAACAAAATTCATATAAGCGTTATATAATGTTTCTAAAAAAAATCTCTCGGACAGGTAAATAACATACTGTCGTGAGCAAAAAAAACGGGACACTGTTTCTGCGTGGGTTTAAATTGTGACTACTTAAGTGGCTATCTTTACTCATAATAGTAAGTCAGGAATTGTCAAAAATGTGTGTCTCATTGACATTTATTAAACATTTTTAAAATAAATGTAAATAAAAATTACTAAGAACGATAGAGAAGATTATTTATTAAATTTAAATAATTATTACATTAAAATAATTAATATTTCGTCATTCCACCGTTATTATTAACTGCATCTAATCTTGTAGACATTGAAGCGACAATATTTTGTACAAAATTTGTAGAAATTTGATGCCAAGCACTATGAACAATCTCCCAAAATTCTTCCTGGGTAGAAGCTCTATCTCATTAATCCCCATACATTTTCAATGGGATTTAGATAAGGACTGTAGGGCTGGATATCTCAAGTTTATTTTATTCTCTTGTAACCATTGTGTTACAAGATGAGACAGGAAATTGTGTTGTTCTTATAGCTTCCTTTAATGTTTTGAAAGGGTTGTGCCTAATCTCAGTAACTAATGTTTCGTCTTCCTGCGTATTCGAAATTTTATTACGTGCGGAAATTATTTTCCGATTTAAATTATCCTCTTCCCTCCATTTTTTTTTATATATTCTTACGGCTGAACTTTTACCAATATTAAATTGAACCGATACACTTCTTAATGATTTCCCATTTTTCAAACTAGTAACAAGTCTAGCTTTATCAGTTTTCGAAAGATGCGGCATTTTCAATTTTGAATTATCAACTATGATATATAACGTAATTTGACGTAGAGTTTGAAAGTTAATCAAATGTTAAAATTACAACGCTAAAAATTAAAGGAAATTGACATAACGATTTTGACACTGTCCCGTTTTTTTTGCTCACGACAGTAATTGGTTTTTGCACAATTACGTCATATTTCTTTTTTAATGATAACCTTCACTTTATTTTCTGTTTTTGTTAGACTTTCTTACAGTTTAAACGGTGATGTAAAAGAATTAGTTCTTTACATAACTATTTTTTTAATAAATGACACATTTACTAAATAAATAGTTATTTTTATATTAAGTGTGCAAAGCATAGGTTTTTTGGGTTTGAGAATGTTGAGTTTTTCGAAAACTCGAAAACTGCTTTGCACACGTAATATAAACAACATTTTTTCTCCAATTGTAGTAATTTAAAATTGTAGACTAATATAAATAAAATAAAATGTCACCTACATAATTACGGCGATTAAAAAGAAACTGTCCAACTATTCTTTTGTTGCCGTTTGTTCTGCATGACCCACTCAAGAGTTAGGGCCGGTTTATTCACCTTCCAGTAAAGTATCGAGTAACGCTACTTGTAAGATAAAGCCTTACTTGCTATATTAAGGGCCGGTTTATTCACCGTCAAGTAAAATTTAACCGCCCAGTAAAATTACTTACTTGGCAGAAAATTTACTTGCTGCTCATCTACCCTATAAAGTGTCAAGTAAGACTAATATCATGTTGTTTGTGAACTGTCATATAGAAAATTAAGTTATTGACAAGTAAAATGGATTTATTTGAAGACATTGACGATATTTGAGACAACGATTTTGTCAATATTAATAATTTAGTGAATAGAGAGAGAAAACCCTATCAAACACGTAATCGATATCGAATAGAAGACAATTTTAATAAATTTAATAGTGACGAATTTGTTCGTTTGTAATGTTTATTACATGTGTGTGTGGTAAATAAAGTATTAATGTTCTAAACAAAAATTTCATCTTTATTTCACATGTAGTCATAGTAAATTATAATATGATGCTAGACATAAAAGATATATTTAAAAAAAAACTCTGTACAAAATAAATATAATAATAAAACAACCAAAATATCCATATATATTTATTTACCATATATTTATTTACTTTTATTGAAAATACAAAAAGGGGTTGAATAACAATTTTTTTGATACTTCTGACCACGCATCCTCCTTTTGTTTCCATGTTGTACTGTTAGTCTTTTTGCATTCGATGACATTCTTGTACTTTAAAATTAGGTCAACTAAAATTCTTGATTCCTCGCTAGAGATATTTGCCGATCTATCCCGTTTCTTACTTTCCATTTTCTCTGAAATTAAACAAGTTTTGACAATAAAATGCGAACTATAGCCTGGGATTAGGTAATAATATAAACATACCTTTTTTATATTAAAATATGTATTATATATTAATAATGTTTATGAAAAAAGTAAAAATGGACAACACGTGATAACACACAACAAACGCTTGAGATTTAAGGTTATATTAGATGCACTCATTTGTCATGCCGGCAACTAGAATTTCAAATTACCGAAAGCTGTACATCCTTCTCTATACCATGTGTTAGTGGTATGTTTCATCTTTCTCTATTTTCCCCTAAACATACTACTGTTGTAAAAACATCTAGTTCTCTCCAGTAACTAACCGACCTTTAAAATTATAAGAATAAACCCAAAAATAGTAAATGTGCCAAGTAAATTTAATTGTCAAGTAACTAACAGGTACTTTACTGGAAGGTGAATAAACCGGGCCTAAGATTCCTTTCAAATTTGTAAAGATTTATATCTGGCGGTTGCCGATCAGTTAATACAGAAATTGTTGATAACGTTTCATTTTGTGTAACATAAAAGTAGTGGAAACTGGGAAAATGTAACCTCAAAATGCGATTTTAAAATATTAATTTCAATACTTTCCTGTCATTTTCGCAAAAAAAGACCCGCATTTTGAAACCAACGAATCGTAAGCTTTCCATTTTCGTATAGTTTTTTAATTAAAGCTGCGGTGACCATTCGGAACTATAGCCTTAATTATTTCTACAACAATTAATAATAATCAAAGTTACCCAAAAACTTGTTGCTCTTTAAAAATAATTTTGTAAAAACTACGCCATTATGAATTTTTTATGGTATCCTCGGTATCGTGAACTGTTGCCATGTCGCATACTCTTATAGTTAACCATATTTATTCATAAATTTCTTAAGAATATGATCAACGAAGACTTTTTGATGACAATAACACTAAAAACTACTCATTCTTCATACCAAAATTTTCATTGATGTTTGATTATAATCATTTTAGATACAGAAACTACAAAGATTTGGCAACAATATATTTAGTAACCATATGAAACCAAGATAATGCGCACATCTTGCCCGAAATTTCGTATTTAATAGAATACCCCGTCAATAACCTATAACATCTGTTAGATTGTATTTCCTTCAGAATTTTTTGATTAGTCACAAAGATTTTGCTCATGTTTCTAATGTCCTAACACATTTTCTTAAGGATGTCGAATGCTTACTTGAAATCTGTAAATATGTACTATTTATTATGTATTCAAACTCTGAAAGAGTTTTAATATTTCTTCCAATTCTCAATGTAGGCGATGGAACTGAAGTCATCACCAGAACTACAAAAACCACGAACCCAGGTAAAACGCTAACATTTATTTACAATGTAGATATTTAATTTGTTTTATTAACTTATGTAGAACATACCTGCCAGTTTAGAGAAAATGTTTTGAATATAGGCGACGAAGTACAACTTAAAACCCCAGTTGCAGCTAAATGTCGCTGTTCAGTACCACCTTTAATTACTTGTGAAACAGACGTGGATTTTGCTACTGTTACAGATTTAATTTTCACATGAAAGTGAATGCATTTTCAAAAGTATATGAATAATAAATAGATATTATCAAACAAAATTGGTATTATTTCTTGCTTTACCTATTTAAATATTCCTAACTTTTAAATTTGAACATCCGGAACCTACCATTAATATTCAACGCAGTGGCGGCTCGGGGTGGTTCACATAGGGAGTGCATAATTTCAAAATTAAAAAGTGTAATACAAAAACGCTTACCCAATCCTTATAAATTTCACCGACGTACTGTTCCAGACAGGTACTGTTCATTGTAGAGTTTGTTTTGAGGGAATAGTAAATATTACACTACACAGTTTAATTACATCTGACGATAAACGAAGTCCATTTTACGTGTCTTTGACTTGCAGAACAGTTCTATCACTTTTTCATTAAAGTTTGGTAAATCATTTATACATTCTTTTTCACAAGATAACATAGTAAGAGCATTTAATCTCTCTTCTTTCATTGTATTTCTCAGGAAAGTTATTATTCTCTTCAGCCGTGAAAACTGGCGTTCCGCTTCGGACGTTGTCATTGGGATTGTAATGACAATTCTTAAAAGTTTAAAAAAGGTATATAACCCCTTACCACAATTATTAGTCGTATCCTAAATACGTATTTCGACAACTAAGTTGTCATCATCAGTAGGTAAAAACTACTAATTAAAGTCACACGGGGCACAATAAAGTAAGATGAACGCTTCCGCACAGTGTATAGTAGTTGTGCGGAAGCGTTCATCTTACTTTATTGTGCCCCGTGTGACTTTAATTAGTAGTTTTTACCTACTGATGATGACAACTTAGTTGTCGAAATACGTATTTAGGATACGACTAATAATTGTGGTAAGGGGTTATATACCTTTTTTAAATTATTATTTAACCACAGTCTCCATTGAAAGAATTCTTAAAAGCTTAACAACTTCATTAAAGGTGTCGCTTAATCCATCCACGACCTAGCAGACCTGCAGCACCGACTTCTATATTTTTCCTAAATTCTTCTCTAGAATATAGACCGCTTAATTCAGTTCGTAGGCTGCTTTCATTGAGGCATGGATAAAATTTTACTGCTTCTTTAAGGCAATCTTCCGGAAATTTTTTTGAAGAGAGGAGTACTGTTTGAAAGAAATTAAGTTTGCTAATATTAAGTGCCCTGTATACCGAAATCTAGTTTTTACTTCTAGCAAAATAATATCGCACACTTCAATAGTTTCCCTCCTTCTTAGGCTACCATCAGTTACTCTTCGCCGCTTTGATGGTCGAGTTCTGGTCAGTTCTGGGTCATTTTGTTTAACCAACTGATTATCTGTGTCAGCGATTTCGGTTCGTATTTTTCCAATAGCGCGTTCAAAATTATCTAAATTATTCTTGATTTTTAATGCATCTGTATTGACATTTTGTAATTGATTTAACAATATGTCCACATGTGGCATAATTTTATGAAAGAAAGTTAACCAATAGATAAAATTTTTCTCCTCTTCCTAAAATTCGCAAATTGGCACCAGCTTGATGAATGGTAGTTTGTAAACTAGCTTCTCCCTCGATTTGTTCTAGAGCTTCAATTATTTCTTCTCGATGCTCATATAATTGTATTCACTGTCCTAGAATTGAAGTTCCATCTTATTTTTTAAGAACGAGGTAAGCTTTTTCTCTGAAGATATTCTTCCAATCTTGAAGCTCGTTGTGGTGAAGTGGAGAAAAATGTACATAATTCCGTTAGATTGGCAAAAAAAAATTTGGGCACGCCTTCTGCCAGAAGGCGTGCCCAATTGTGCATTACCGAAAATGGCCAGATAATTGAATATTTACTGTAATTGTTTATTGTTTACTTTTCTATGTATTTTTATTAATGTTTTTGTTATCTTGTACTCGCTACTGTTAAATTTCGTTTCGAAGAATAAAAAATACTTATCATATCTCGTTTCTCTTCGTTAGTGTATGACATTTTTGTATTATTAATGAACAATAAATGAAATGTTTGACAGATTGAAATTCCAAAGGCTACCTTATTTAATCTTATAATTTATTCTTTCAAATAAAACCTAATGTCAAAAACTTTAGTCAGCATGTGGTACATGGTTGAACTCAGAAAAAAAACTCTTTCTGAAGATGTCTAAATCCAATATGGCGCCTATAAGAAATTAGATAGTTAATGATGGCCAGAAAGAAACGAAACGTCGTATAAAAATTTAGAGTACACCACTGGATAGAGGTTTTGAAATGGCCAAAGGATGTTTTTATTTTTTCTCTACAAGGCCAAATGTCGGTGCTACAGGTAAAAGAAGAAAATTTTTTTAAATAACGAAGGTCATTTGTCGCAGGTTTATTTTCTTTACGGATTTATAACAAACACAAAATTTAACAACTTTGCCAAATTTAAACCTATACTCTATCTCCAATAATAAGAGAGATCTCCATGGTGAGGGCCGAAAACGAATCAGGCTGTATAATAAATGTGTACCATTCTAATTTTCTAATTTTGTATTATAATTTAAATATAATTACGTAAAATAACATATTTAAATAAAGTAAATGACGTCGCCTTAACATTTAAAGAATGTATGTTAAGGTTATTATGATTTTGTATGTCACGAATCAGCATTTAGTACACAAAAAAGTGTAATAGCTAAATTCTTAGAAACTTATTAATGATAAGTTAAATCAACTTCGATGTAGCAATCAGAATATTTTGGAGTATAATAAATAATTTCAAATTGAAAGTTTAACATCGCATGACCAATATTTACGTCATTTGGTTGATAAGCAGTTGTCGCCAAACAGCATTGTGCGAGAAGATTTAAATAACGATCCTATGAAACACTTGCGCAATTAGAAACTCTATCACGTTCGAAGAACCTGATATCCAGTTAAATAATGGGCTACAACAAAAAAATATAATAATAAATTTGTTTATTCGTATAATGAAATGGTTTGAATACGTTAATCAATATTTAAAAAGATAAAATTAAATAAAACAAACAAACATATAACATAAAAATATAAAATACACTCGTCTTAAACAAACAAACAATTAATTTTGATAACAACTTTGACAACTGAATTTTAACATGTGAGTTAGATTCGGTCCTTGATAAATAGATTTTTTTAAAAGAAATCTTTATTTGGAATTTGACAAATTTACTTCTCTTAAATCTAATTACAAGTTCTCTTTATAAATGCAGACACCGAATTGAATTAAAAACTAACAGAATAATAACATTAATAACTATATGGCTTTGTCTCTAATCTAACATAATTCATATAAATCATATATCATATAACATATATATATATATATATATATATATATATATATATATATATATATATATATATATATATCAATTCAACATATCTTGGGAGATAGCGGCTTCTTTGAACAGTTCTGCAAGTGCACAGGTTATAACTTGTGTATAATATTCAATTTTCTCTGTCTTGTTGTTTGCATCATATTTTAAACATACCTTATATATATTTATTAGTTCTTTCTTGTATTTACATCGCTTCTCGTACAAGCTATATAATTTATACTTAATAGTTTCTGAATTTGTGTTCAAGATTGTATTGACAAAAGAAAATGGAGTATGATGTAGAAACAGCTAGCATGTCCTACATGTTATTTGTTCTAGTAGATTTGTTTCAATGTGAAAAAGACTCACCCCCTAACAATAATTACCTCAATTGAATAATTAATTAATACCCCATTCTGAACACTTCAACAGAAGAGTTAATGCATCGAGAGCAGCTAGAACCATTATAATTATTGATGTAATATAACATCATTTAAATGTCCTTAGCAGAAGTGCTGACAGGAATGAATTATTTGAACCCAATTTTCCATAGATTTTTCAGCTAAATTGGGTCAAATGTAATATCATGTGCCATAAAGCATTTTTAGGAATATGTATTTGAAAATTAAAATTAGAATTAATATGAACTATTTCGCGCCATCTTCTGCTGAACTAATAACTATAGTTCATTCTTAGTTTTGAAACTGGAAATGTTAATTCCATAAGTTCGAGCATTGCCAATTAGATGGCCCAACAGTCAATGAACTAATCGTACTCAATTTTTCAAAATTAAATATATTCTTTTAATTGAATAGTATATATCGTGAATTGAATTAATGTTAGAATAATTCATTTTTATAATATATTTATAAAGGTGTTATGTGGTATGAATACAATACTTGGATAAAGAGAAAAAGTTTTGATTTTTGAGAAAAAAACAGGCTTGTCCTGAAGGTAGGCCAAACTCAGGGAGATTTGAATTTTGAGGCAGGATTGCTGGTAAAGCACAAAAAATCCGCACTTTTCTTAGGGAATCGTAATTTATACGTTGAGAGAAAATATATTCAGCAATATTTGAAAATTAAAAATAATAAAAATATATTGTGCCCTCTAAGGGAGGATAGCTCAACTATAAACAAATTGGTTAGGCATGGGTTTGAAACTGGAATTGAAACCTACAGTGTTCGGACACTGGCAATTAGATGGCGCAATAAACAGGGGCCAATCATTTATTCAATTTCTTAAAATTAATTGCAATATATTTTTAAAATTGAATAATTGAACAGTATATTTCGCGAATTGAATGAAAGTTAGAATAATTAACTTTTACAGTATATTTACAATGGCGTAATGCGGTATAAATACAATATTTGAATAAATAGAAAGTTTTAAATTTTAAGAAAAAACAGGCTAGTCGTACGTCAAATTGAAGCTGAATGCATGTAGATTAAGACAATCGTTTTTGCCTAAAAACATTGTACAGCCATATAAATGATAGGATCGTTTTTACCAGGCAAAAGTACATAGCGGTACCAATACCGAAATTCGAAATAAGGAAATTTTCGATTCTTAGTTGGTTTGCAGAACACGTTAAATGTTAGTGCTGAATATTTTATATACTAATTCGACTGCGTAGAAGACGAATGCGGCTTTAATTTTAGCGAGCAACACGCGGGAATGTGTGTGTAACATATTAAAAGCTTAAGAGCGGGAATTGTAAATAAAATCCTTAAGATAGATTAAATTCGTGAAGATTTCCAGGGTTCCACGTGAAGGACACGCATTTTTATTAGGGATTCGTAATCTACACCTTGAGATGAGTGATTTGATGTGCGATAAAGCATATTCAGTAATATTTAATATTTAAAATTATTATTAATATAAATACTTGGCGCCATCTTACGGAGAACAGCTAAACTATTAAATTATTCCCGCTTGGGTTTCATTACAACAAAGAGTTTGGAATATATAACTGTTCCAGCCTTTACTTGATGAAATTCCATTATAACTAAATATTATTAGGATTAATTAATTTTTATCTGGATAAAATAAAATAAATTTTATCCTGATAATAGTTAAAGAGTTTGGACATTATTAATTAGATGGCGCTTTAGAAATATGGGATTGTAATTTATCCAGTTTTTAAAATTTATTATCTATTCTTATAATTGAATATATACCTATATTTCACGAATTGAATGAAAGAATAATTAATTTTGATAATATATTTATAAAGACGTAATGCGGTATGGATACAATAATTGGATATAAAGAAAAAGTTTTAAATTTTGAATAATAACAAGTCAAATTGAAGCTTGATTGTATAGATTAAGACACTCACTGTAACGAAACTATGCTTTATACTGCAATATAAGCGGTAGGATCCTTTTTATTAGGCAAACGTACACAGAGTACTAAATTAGAAAGAAATCAATGTTTAAATGGAATTTGAAATGAGGGGGAAATTTTCAATTCTTGGTCGGTTTGCAGTACACGTCAAATGTTAGTGTTGAATTTTTTATATACTATGTAATTCGATTGCGTAGAAAATCAATCCATTTTTAATTTTGATGGGGAACGGGCGGTTTGACAGATACGAATATTTATAATAGAGGAAGGATGTATTGGAAGCTCAACAGCGGGAATTGTGTGGTTTGGTGCAAATAAAATCCTGAAGATAAGCTAAATTAGTGTAGATTTGAATTTTAAGGCCGAATTTCTTGTGAAGGACAAAATGATTTTATTAGGGATTCGTAATCTACACTCCAAGACGAGTAATCTGATGTGCGATAAAGCATAGTCAAGATTATTTGAAAATTAAATTAGCTAATATATATGTTTTGCCATCTACTACAAAATATCTGAACTATTAACAATTGCCCCGGTTTGAAACTGGAAGTGTAAATTCTTGTAGTTTGACTACTGTTGACTAGATGGTGCAACGGTCAACCTTCTAATTTATTTATTTAATATTTTATATTAATGGAATATATTCTTATAATTAAGTAGTATTTTTCGCGAATTGAATGAAAGTCAGAGTTAATTTCTTGAATATATTTATAAAACCATATTGTGGTATGAATACAATATTTGGATAAATAGAAAAAGTTTTGAATTTTGTATTGTCATATAAATTGAAGCTTGATTCGTGTAGATTAAGGTAATCGCTGTTACGTAAACAATGCGTTATACTGCGATATATATAATAGGATCATCCTTAGAAGACGAAAAAACATTGGGGTACCAAATTAAAAAGAAATCGATATTTAAATCGAAACTAGAAATAAGGGAATTTTCGATTCTTGGTTGGATTGGAGAACACATCAAATGTTAGTGTTGAATTTTTTATTTACTAATTCGACTGCGTAGGAAACGAATCCAGCTTTAATTTCGACGGAGAACGGATACAAATTTTTATAATACACGACAGATGTGTGTGTGTAGTATATTGAAACCTTAAGAGCGGTAATTGTATGGTTTGGTAGAAATGAAATCCTGAAGGTTTGAACTTTAAGGCCGGATTGCTCGTGAAGGACGAAAGGACCCGCATTTTTTATTAAGGATTCGTGATCTACACGTTGCCAGGAGTAATTTGATTAATACTGTTATAAAAAATATTCAAGAATATTTAATAAATAAATTTAAAATTATTCAAGCCCGGCCATCTCCTGAGAAATAGCTAAAATATTACTAACAGGTCAGCCGTTGGTTTGGAACTGGAATAGTTACTTTTAGCAGTTTGGACTTTGTTATTTAGATGACGCCCCGGCGAACTGGTAATTTATTAAATTTTTTTAATGGGAATATGAGTAGTATTTTTCGCGAATTGAACGAAAGTTAAAATTAATTTTTATAATATATTAAATATGTTATATTTATAAAGATGTAATGTGGTATGAATATAATATTAGGAAATATAGGAAAAGTTTTGAATTCTGAGAGAAAACCAAACCTGTCAACTTGTCATACATCTAATTGAAGCTTCATTCGTATCAAGACTAATAGAGCATCGCGGTAACGTAAACAATGCTCCTTTTCCCTTTTCTATGAACTATGCGATGCCACAGAATAACCAGAATGGACAAGAGCGGATCATGGAATTTATGCGCAGATTCAAAAATCGCCATGTTCTAAATAGTTTACGTTTTAGATGTTATTTATTAGTGTTGTGTTATAGGTTATACTGATTTTGAAAATTAGAATTATTTTAGAACCATTTACTATTTTTTATAGTTACTATATAGACTATTTTTATAGTAGATATACTTTATATAGTTTTAGTTCAGAATCATTTGTAATTTAGGTAAGAATCACTTAGTTTTTATAGTATGCATTGTATACCTTTGTGATTCAGCAAAACCATTAACATCCACAAAATTAGGAATGAATTATAAATATTTATACAAACACTTATATATATATATATATATATATATATGTATATATATATATATGTATATATATATATATATGTATATATATTATGCATTTGAATAATACCGATGAAATTGACTCAATTTATTTTAAAATATTGGTCTAGATTCATCATCTATAGAGTTATATTATAGAGGATATACACAAGGTAATGAAGCAAGTGATTGAGGTACCTTCAATGTCACACAGAATTGAATGTCAATTGTAAGTCTTTCCATGAAATTTTTAATATATTATAGCATTTAATTGTATAACCAGTTACCTACATATTTGAATAATATTGATACAAAACTATTAATTAAAATTACGAAGATCCTTTTCTAGTAAAATGATGTAATTAACTTCATTTATTCTAAAATATTGTTGCAGTAGATGAAGTGCCATCAGAAGCAGATACAGAAGATATACCTGAGGAAATAATGGAGATGAAGATATGTTAAACAATAGAATTAGATGTGAATTGATTTGCATAAAAATATCAATAGATTGTAGCATAAGTACTAATTGCATAACAAATTACTTTGAATAATATTCATGTTTAATTAAACCCACAAGATATTATTTTATCTTTTAATAGTTTATCAACAAAATACTGGAACATTGAAGGATACATCACTATTACAAACAACTGAAGAAAATTGGGTTGCCACATAGTTATCACCATTATAGTTTTGTTACACTTAAAATTGTAATAGAAAAATCATATCTTAATAAAATAATAAATATATTACATAAATATTGCGTTTTATTTTTAATAATAAGAATTCCCAAGTATACATTATTTTCAGTGTACCAGTTCTTAAGTCCTTAAATTATTATATTAATCCAGTAATAAAGTGTATATACTATATGAAATGATTCTAAAGACTAATTTAACAAAAACATGACAGGGTTGTTATAGACCCAGATGTTTCCAAAACGTCAAAACCAAATACCAAAAAAATTGTCAACAAGATAGCTATTTGTGGGTATATAGTATTACATTTTATCTGAGCATGGTTTTCTGACTACCAAACTGGCTCCATAGACATACATATTGATTATTGTTAGTTGTCGCTGTCCGGGATTATTAAATATGCTGAGACAATATCAATCATATCAATATCATATAGAAGTTTAATGGACGATTATGTGGATCGCAATGGTGTTTGCTTTCTTTGTTTTGCTGTCTCTTCTTCTGATAACCAGGAAACTAATTTTGAACTAGGTAAAAGTTATCGTCACATATGGGTCACCTCCGATAAATTCTTGGAAGTTACATTTTGTATATTGAAGACAAATAGTTGTAATGTAAATTTTATAATTTAGTAATCGTATTTTTAATATTTCCTTCGTTTCTTCTTAATTTGCACATTAAAAGCAGTAAGATATAATCTACTTGGGCATGTGGAAATTTAAAACTAGTTTCTTGTATTTGCCTAACCTATCAGTTAAATTATGTTAAACGTCAAATTTGAAAACAAACAAAGGCTATTTTCAACATGGCGATACGACAAGGTCCCCAAACGACGGTACATCCATAACAATAGAAAAATTAGCTGTTCTCACATACATACATAAATAAGTTAAGTATGCGGATTTAGTACTGATCATACTGCAATATAAATGGCAGGATCTTTTTAGGAGGCAAAAGTATATACATAAGGATACCAAATTAGAAAGCAGTCGATATTTAAATCGAAATTTGAAATTAGGAAATTTTCGATTCTTGATCGGTTTGGAGAACACGACAAATTTTAGTGTTGAATTTTTTATACACTAATTTGACTGCGTAGACGACGAATCTAGCATTAATTTTGACGGGGAACGAATTTTTATAATACAAAAAGGATGCCAGAAAGCTCAAAGCGCGGGAATTCTACGGTTTGCTCATAGGCAAGGATAATACAATTGCGCCGATTGAAGCGCTATCTAATAGTTTTATCCTTGTCTCTGGGTTTGGTAGAAATAAAATCCTGAAAATAGGATAAGTTCCTCGAGATTTGAATTTTAAGGCTGAATTGCACGTGGAGGATAAAAGGATTTATGATTAGGGATTCGTAATCTACACTCTGAGACCAGTAATTTGATTTGCGATAATGATTATTCAAGAGTATTTGAAATTTAAAATAAATGATATTTTTGTGGCGCCATCTTCTGGAAAATAATTGAACTATCAGCAATCCCCCCCCCCCCCCCCCGTCATTGGTTTGAAACTGTAATAGTAATTTTAGCAGTTTGGACGCTGTTATTTAGATGGCGCCCCGTCGAACAGGTAATTTATTTAATTTTTAAATTAATAATATATTCTTATAATTGAGTAGTATTTTTCGCGATTTGAAAAAAGCCAGAATTAATTTTTATAATCTATTTATAAGGGCGTAATGTGGCATGAATACAATATTTGGTAAATAGAAAAGGTTTTGAATTTTGTAATAAAACGGGGCTTGTCCTATGTTAAATTGTAGTTCGATTAGTGTAGATTAAGATAATCCTTGTAGCGTAGATCCGAGATAATATACAAAGACTCGTTTTAATTAAATATTCGTAATCTACATATTAAGACGAATAATTTGATAAAGAATATTTTCAAATAATAAAGTAGAAAATATGTTGCGGCATCTTTGAAGGAATAGCTGAACTATGAGTAAGAAGGGAAACATAGGTTGGAAACCAAAATTGTCATTTTCTGCAGTTTCAATACTGTTACTTAGACAGGGCCATTCTCGGTTTGGATTTAATAAAAAGTAAAAACTCCATTAAAATAATTGAGCATTTATTAAATATAAAATTAATATAAAACGTATAAATTAAACTGTGTACTATTTTAAAGGATAACACTACCCGCAGGTAAACTTGCATTACATATCCTGTAGCAACAGATATCGTTCACGAATCTCTGCAAATTTTGGATAAACGTAGGCATATCCTAGAAAAAGGTATTTGAAAACTTGTTAGAATTCTAAATAAGGACAATTACTCACTGTGTCTCTTTTAAAATTTTGTTGTAAAGACACGTATTGTTCCTGTGTTAAACTATCCGTATTTCTTAAAAAATTTGCCAGATACGTTGTGAAAAATACTGAAAAATTTACTGCGGCCATATTATAAATAGCCAGCAATATGTCTTCGGTCAGGAGATTGTGCGATTTATCCAATAATGTTTGGATTAGTACTGTCAAAAATGGTGATAATAGTTGATCTTGAAACAAAGTCTGAAACATGGTTAATTGATATTTAGTGATGGTTTTAAGACTCAAGAGGCAGCCTCCACATTGGACAGTTTAAACGTTTCAATGAAAGACTGATTTTTGATTAAAATATGGTTTTAAGACCCCATAAGCAATCTCATACAACTACATCTATTCTTAATATAGATTGTCATAATACATTTTAAAGAAGGAAATATATAGAGTGAGGTAACTTTGAAGATTGTATTCATTCATCAATTTCTAGGATTGGGCATAAAAAAATACAGGTTCTTCTGTTTTAAATTCTGTTGTATCAACCGCAATAAATGTTTCATTTCCATTAGATTAGCCCTATGTTCTCTATTAAGAAAAAAAGTTCAAGTACTCTTGTAGACTCCAGTAAAATCTTGTCGAAGTGTTTCTGTCTGAATCCTTTTAGTTCTTTACAAGAGCAAATTACATGCAGACTAATTTTCTTCCGTAATCGACATTAACTACACCAAGGTTCATTGACTATGTTGTATAGGTGGTTAATAAACAGGTCTTAATCTTAATTTTTTTGAATTACTTTTAATTATGTTAGCAGAGAACTTAACATCTTGTTCTTCGAATAGTGTCTTGGGTATGGAATTGACATTGAGGCGACTTCCATTTTGTGCATGTTTCCTTTTCAGCCATGACCAGATCTCTCTTCTGGCGGAATCCTTAGTAATTCCATACACATTGGTCTACATAACTTATATATCTGTTTTCTGACAGTCTTTCGACAGCTTCTTTGAAGTATTTAATCAATTTGGTCCTTGTAATGGCTTTTAGGGTCAGCTGATTATCGGTCATTATGTTCACTCGTCTTTTCTCTGATTTCTTCAGCACAGACTGCAATTGGAGGCAGGTTAGCCTGGAAAACCGTCGCATGTTTTCCTAGGCTGTGATATGCCTTCTGAGGCACAGTTTACAAAAACCAGTTCCTGTGTCGTGACTGTATCCATCCGTAAACCAGGCGATTGTATTCCGATTGCTTGAGCAACAATTCACCTTGTCTTTGATTGAGAAAGAAATATTTGTAAACATTGTTTGGTGCTGTACTGTGGGACGTACTATGTGATATTTGCAGTAAAAAGCTCATCTAGTAGTACATCCGTTCTCCAGTTAGATTGTCGAAGGTATCATAAGCAGTTAGTCTTCAGTCTTAGAATCGTGACTATGGTCTCCCATTTTATATAAATTGTTTCCACAAGAAAAGCCCCACTGCTCTCTGTTTGTTGTTCAGAATACATAATCTCCATTTTCATTTCCGGTGACGGAATTATCTTAACAACTTAAGATAGCACTTTAGTTCTGTTATAATTTTAGACGTTATCCTGATGCCTCAGATTTTAGATCAGCTACTGACCAAACATCTTGATAACAATATCGCTAATTACTACTATCAATACAAAAGCGCCCTCTACTATCATGCGCACTAACGTGGTGATTCACCGACAATGGCGTATGTTTTCCATATGTTTGTGATATCACTGGGTCCAAAAATCAGATTCAAGAGATACTTTTCGAATAGAATTCGATCGGACCGGATAAACATGAGTTAGTGGTAACAGTACCAAAATACGTAAAAGCTGTGGCTTAACAAAATATCAAGTCTTTGCATATACCTGTTATTTCAAACCACTGAATACAAGGGGAGTTTTTTGTATGTTATCTACCTAGCTATGACAGAAACGAGTTAGAAAACAAAAAAAAAATTTTCAACGTAAGAACCGTTAACACTAACACACTTATTCCGTTTCTTTAATAACGCTATGCCTTCGAAAAAAAAGCCTTTTAGTAATTCCGCAAAATACGACACCACAGTGTTTTCCACGTTGTCATTCGATAAAAATCGACACCCTCTCAAGTGTTTTTTGAGTGTTGGAGTTACAATGGGCGAGATCGGAACTGGAGGGTAGATGTTGTAATTCCTCAAAACCGCATTCAATGATTACTGCTTGAACAATTTGTGCCTTATACACCGTGCAGTTGTCGTGCAGAAGCAGTATTTTCTGAGCAAAATTGTGGGGCCTTTTTTCGCGTATAGCCGTGTTCAAGTTCTTAATTGTATCTTTGTAGACATTCCCCGTTACTGTAAGAGAGAATACTTTAAGGAGAATCTCCTCTGCATCTCAGAAAGACGTGGTCATCACTTTTCCCGCAGAAAATCGCTTTTTTGCCTTCTTGGGTGGTGGTAAGCTCTTATAAAGATGGACTATTGCTTCGTGGGAGGGTTTCAGTGGTGTACCTACGCTTCGTCCCCAGTTACAATTCCATTTAAGAAGTTTTCATCTTGAGATAAATCAGTCAAATTCTCACACAATTTTTGTTCGGGACTAAGCAGTCAGGAATTCATAGTGTCGACACTATGTTTATTCCCAAATCTTCGTGCAGAATTATAAAAACACTCGCTTCTGATATTCCTATTTCTCTAGCAATAACTGAAACTTTTATTCGGCGGTCAGTTAACACTGTTATTGATTTCTTCAGTTCGTGCTTTCTGAGGTCTTCCACACTTTTGGTCATCATGAAAGATTCTCTGCCCCATTTGAACTGCAACACCAAAATTTGACTTGGAAAGAGGACGGGCTTCTTTCTTTATATACTGTCACCATTCTCTCATGAATATTCTTGGGGCTACCGCCTTCTTTTGATAAATAGTTCATGCCGGTTCTGTGTTCAAGTTTCAAATCAATCATTTTCTCTTTTTTAAACGAATGTAAATGTAACAAATGTTAAGCGATTTGAACCAAACTTGGAGATGACACTATATAATGTCACAGAAAATTGTCACGATAGCATATTGTTTTCATAACTAGGTATAGAAGAAACGCGTTAAGTCCAATTGTACGTCATTGATGACATTTACATGTTGTCATAACTGTATTAGAGAAACTAAAAAAAAAGTTAGTTTGTTAAATTATATTTGAAAGCTTTAATTTCTTAAAAATTCTTTCAATGGAGACTGTCGTTAAATAACAATTTAAAAAAGGTATATAACCCCTTACCACAATTATTAGTCGTATCCTAAATACGTATTTCGACAACTAAATTGTCATCATCAGTAGGTAAAAACTACTAATTAAAAGTCACACATCCATACACGTGAAAGAATGCAAAATTACCTCCTTAACAATGGTTTGCTGAATGAAGCACTCGGTGTGTTTGTTTCACGAAATGTAAAATGTTTCGCGCTTTGTGGAACAGATGTACCGGGTGTTTTGTTTAGTAAATTATGAATCATGTTTCACCTAGAGCCAACCGTGAATTCTATACATTATACTAAAGTGTTTACTCCTTAACTAGGACATGTCACCTATTTATATTTAACTTTTAAATTATATACCTACAATAGCTAATAATTCATAGACCCTTTTCACGTTAATTGATTCTCATTTAATATAACACAACACAGTCGGATGTCTTGTTTTTTCACATGTAACGCCCCTTCTTAATTTTGTCTTTCTCAGAATTTGCAAGAGCGTTCGGCTTTTACAATATACGACCATACTTTTTAACCATTTGTAATGGAAAATTTTTACACCCCTACCCAATATAGATTTTGTTACTATACTTGTACTCGAAATAATACGTTTAAATAATAACTACTGATGTGTACAATGCACATGAAATATACACTTAGTTAAATATACTAGTGTTTTGTGAAAATATAAGGTGTTTCATTTAAGTTTAATAGTAGGTCATCGTAGCTTTTAAAAATCGTTTTTAGTTGGCGCTTCCTTTAGAGAAGAATTTCTGCCGTTCCTTTGTTCGATAATTTAACACATGTTTAAAACCTTTTCCTTAAGAGGCAAGTGTTTGTTCTCGTAGTTTTGAGACTGGCATGTTAAATTTAGTCTTTACAGGGTTGCAGTGTATAGTAGTTGTGCGGAAGCGTTTATTTTACTTTACTGTGCCCCATGTGTGACTTTTAATTAGTAGTTTTTACCTACTGATGATGAAAACTTAGTTGTCGAAATACGTATTTAGGATACGACTAATAATTGTGGTAAGGGGTTATATACCTTTTTTAAATTTTAATTTCTTAATTTAAATACAAAATGTTATAAATTGATGATAATATAGACATTCATGGCAAATAAACACATAATTTCCGTTTCAATACTAAATGTTCCTTGTATATATTCTTAACAGGGTAATAGTTACTTGTGGTGTTGAAAGATAACACATAAGCCTAGTTTTGTGTACATTTTTTCCGTTTATTTTTATTGTTTAAAAACAGTTCCTTTTAGAACTACATTGCGTTTATTATCTCGTTGCGTCATTTGTATATAATGCCGAAAGGATTCTGTAAACAGTCGAAGCAATTAATTGTTTCAATATTGACCTTTTTATAGTTGACATCTTGCCGGCAACATATATAGGACGTGTCGTCGTGGATCTAGTATAACGTACAATTGGATATAACGCGTTTTCTCTATAGATAACAAAAAACTCTCCTTGTACATATGCACATAGCTGTATTGATAACAATTACATGCATGTTACCTTATAATATAATTTCCACTTATTATTGAGATCCTCTAAAGAACTTAAACTGGTCCTAAATACGTTAATGTCAGGTTGTAGTAACGATTGCCCAAAGGCTCTTAGCACAGCCAATAATTGTTCTGGTTGTTGCGGACTATCAGGACCCTGTACCGTATCGCTACAACCAGGCGAGTGACCTAAACGTACTTGAGATGTATAAAAATAATTCCATCTATGTAAAAGAATACTGAAAATACAATACATTATGAGATTACATTGTAAGCTCTGAATATAGAATATAATAAGTCACCTGTGTAGTAATTTCAAAAGAGCAATTATAACGTCGGGTTGTTCATTAGCTTGACATATCAAAATAGGATAGACGTTCTGCATACACAACTCAAGTATTCCTGGTAAGAAATTTTTGTAACATGTACCTGGTACTTCTACAACTAATTGTAAAATTTGTAACAGTTTGTCCAAGCCTGATAGGTTTTTGGTTTGTTGTTCACTGCAAAAATTGTTATTTAAACGAAATATGTGTACAGCATGTTCTAAAAGTAATTAATAAAATTCGTAATTCATTTTCTGTTTTACAAATTGCAAAACTACATTTGAAACAATGTTGAGTACAATATAGAAAGTTATTACTTTTCTATAAATAATAATATAGTTTTTTATTTTAATGGAAATATATTCTACATTTAATATCGTTGTTTTTTTTTGAAACACTAGGTTTGTTCCAACTACCGGTTTAGTAACGGTTCGTGTATTGTTTGGTGATCATTTTGTGCGCATGCACAAAGTGATAGTTTTGCACTCTTAATAAATTATAGTTGCAACATATTTCTAATCGTTTGGATATCAATCTATGTTGTAGTATTACCAACAGTGATAGTTGTAATAATCAACTTTGTTCTGTTCTATGATATTGTGTGATATTGCTATTGCCAAGTCTAGTTTTCACAGGATAAAGTATGTCAGATAAAATTTTTAGTGTTGCCAAATTAAATATTTGCTTCAATAATTTATAATCACTCAGTATTAATAGATAATATTGATACTTTACCTTACAGCAACTTGAAGGAATACTTCAATAGAATGCTTTGTTGCGTCGACACCCATTTGTTGTTGCAAAACACCCAGAACGTTCAGGAAAAATATTAGAATGTAATCACTGATTTCTTCATACCGTGAGTATGTTGGAAATAATAACAACGCATGGTCTATACAATTCTACGAGGAAATACAAACAAATACTTTCATTAATGAAATAAATAACTTTTAAAAACTGTAAGCAACAATAATTTGTTCAAATTTTCATGCTACATGTCATTAACCCAGGTATGCCTAATGAACTACATACTCGTACACTTCTAACGAGTCTTAACATGCAAACAGGCAACGGACCATCACTGTTATTATACGCTACGATATGTTCAGTATACAGGTGTCCCGTATCGTTATGTTTAAATTTTAAGAGTGTAAAGGAGACTTCACTTCAAGTAACAAAAAACGCAAAACTTCCATTTTTATTTGTTTTAAAGTTACAGATCTATGAATGTGATTGTCAGATCATGAAAAAAAAATGTAATCCTAAAGTCAATACAAACTGATTTTATTTAAAAAAAGTTATACGATTCAATAACAGGCCTGTGATTGTTAACGTCGCATAATGAACACATGTTCAGATGACTGTTAACGTTGCATTTTTTAATAAAGGATTACATTACGTTTCAGTCCATACAACAGCTTATTAGTGAGTGGACACGTTTTCTTTATTCAAAATGCCTTACCGATTTTCTTCTCAAGAGTATGCGGACATGCATTTTGTGTATGGCTACTGTAACGGCAGTGCACGTCAAGCAGTTATTGAATACCAACATCGGTTTACCGATAGGCGCATTCCTCATTACAGAACGTTTCTGGAAGTACACAGACAATTGTGGGAATGCGGACTGCGTGATTATCTTTTCGACCGAGGAGTAAATTTGCCAGCAGACTTAGAGGAAGCAGTAGCTATTGTTATAAGGGATCCAACTCTCAGTGTACGTAGAATCGCTAGACAACTAGGAGTGCCACGAACGACTGTTTGGCGAATTTTAAAACGTGAGGGCTTATATCCATATCACTATCGCAGGGGACACGGTTTGCTTGAGGCAGACCACTTCATTTTAATTTCTACAGAACAGTCCTTTGGACAGATGAATTTACGTTCACGAGAAGTGGTGTTACAAATCTGAGAAACCTGCACAGGTGGTCATCAGAAAATCCCAAAGCTATACGCCCATCTAAATTTCAACATGAATTTTCTATTAACGTTTGGGCGGCCCTAATCGATGACTTGTTGATTGGCCCTGTCGTTCTTCCTGGGAGGTTAAATGCGGACAATTACCTTCAATTTCTTATTGACGGACTGCCAGGTCTTTTAGAAGATGTCCCACTGAATGTTCGACGAGACATGTGGTTTCACATGGATGGGGCACTACCACATTTCGGAATTGCTGTCCGAAATTTGGTTAACGTTAATTATCCAAGATGGATTATATTGCATGACCACCCAGATCACCCGATCATCACCCGTACATGAAAAATTTAGTCTACGCGCAAGTTTCGAACACAAGAGAAGAGTTGTTGGATCGTATTTACCTGGCTGCCGAGTAAATCCGACAAAACAAGTATGAAATTCGGATAAGTACTTCTTCTGTTGGCTTATGGGCACAAGCCTGCATTCAACAAGGAGGCGGACACTTCGAAAATATTATTAATTGAACTTTTTTAAATAAAATCAGTTTTTATTGACTTTAGGATTACATTTTTTTTAATGATCTGACAATCACATTCATAGATCTGTAGCTTTGAAACAAATAAAAATGGATATACAAGTTTTGCGTTTTTGTTACTTGAAATGAAGTCTACTTTACACTCCTAAAATTTGAACATAAGGAAACGGGACACCTTGTATATTTGATAGTGCATACGGACAGACGCAGTGTGTATTTTTCTTTAAAAGTACGTCATATTGCAAATGATACAAATATGCATAAACATATCTGTATCTGTACACATAGACATAGATCTCGTATTTAACCAGCGTTCACTTCGACCAAAGACACATGCGCTTCTGTCTTACGACGTCATCAGTCTGGCCTTATGAAGCAATCTTTAAAGGATTCGCCTTTGGTCAAGTAGTAAATTTTCACTTATCAGGTGGCACCAGATAATATCGTGACATCTGACGGACAAAAGACACCACGCCGATAATAACGTCTTCCTCTCGACTGGCTATGCCAATCCATAAGAAGAAAAAGAATCGTATATTGGTGTAGTCCATCAACTCGTAGCCAGATAGCTTTCAACATACATTATACGAGGGATAAGCTGAAATTGCTAGTAATGATTTGCTTCAGACAGATAAAAATTGATAACGTTTGATTTAAGATCCATTAAACAGATAGTATATTACATTAGGCATATCTGGGTTAAGCAGTTTAACCTTAACCCTTGCGGCAATTGAGCAATATTTTAAATAATAAACAAGCCAGAGGATTAAGCAATCAAGTTTAAAAAAATATAGGCTGTAATTTGAATTTAGTTTTATAATAATTTGTCATTTTATTAGGAGGTATTAAGGCCCGGTATTTCCACCTCCCTATAAACTCCCAAATAGTTATGAGTCGAATAAACTTATTAGGAACTTTTATTTGCCGAACATCCGAAATGCGTCTTTCCAAGTCTTTCTTTACTCGTCGAATAGTTATTCGACACATCTACGTACTTTATTACATTGGCGACACTGCTATTTAAAATCAAAGTAGGGAAGTTTAATGTTTGAAATTAAAGTAGGAGGAACTTACGTAAGTTTACCTAATAAAAGATAAACGGAAAATAACCCATTTCTTTGTGTAGTTTAGAGTTGTGTGTTTGTGCAGTATATGATAATAATAATTTATAATAATAAGATGGGGGATAGTAATAAGCGATTAAGATCGATAAATTTTACCCACACTGAAACTCGATTATTAGTAAAACTCGCCTTAAAATATAAAAATATTATTCCTTGATAATCGAAAACGGTTCTTGAATTCTATTTCATTCCAAGCTTCAAAATGGTTTGGTCTATTTCTTATTCTATACGCGGGGTAATCGAAATTTATTTAATCAATAATCTCTATTTCTTTCAACTCTAATAGCTGTCGATTTCTCCGTTTACCATTTTTAATTAATTTGTTAAAAAATAACCCACACAACCAATATGACACATTTGTATTCTAACCTAAATTTTAATGTCAGTTCAAAAGCATTTCGTTGATGTTCGCAAACAATCGGAATTGATTCGGCACTTTATTTGACGAATAAGCCCATAATCGCAAGTTCACCTTAGTAATAAGTTATTTGTCGAATAACTACTCTTATCTCTCGAATAACCATTGGAAATACAGAATAGCAAAGATATTCTACGAATACTCTTATTGCGAACTTTATTCGGAGGTGGAAATACCGGGCCTAAGATAATCTAAACCGAACTCTATTAGTTTCTTTATAAAATTTGTAATTTTGTGTTGTTCTTAATTTTTATTTGATTACTCACCTTTAATCCCATGTACAACAACCTTTTTGATGAAGAATGATAATTTTTGCAGTAATCAATCACATTCGATAATACAGGAAGCGTATTTCCAACCACATCCTTGATTTTTCCAACGTCGCTGTTTTGTGTCAAATCTCTAAAGTCTTTAGTCAATATATCAAAGAATGTGGTTATCAGCATATTTCTCTTTTGAAAATCACTTTGTGATAAATCACCCCACGGCCTAATCAGTATATTGGAAAAAGCACAGACCACGACTTCATGGGTTTCCTTACCGTAGTACATAACTTTTGGCGCTAATTGTATGAATTCGACAATAGAGGGCAGTGTAATTAAGGACGGTGGGAAAGCCACACTGGATATGCTTAAGAATAGATGAGCGGCTGCATGACACACTTTCGGGGGTTCTTGTTGACCGCATCGCAGATGAGGCAGTGCTATTTCGATTAGATCTTTAAGGTTTTCGTGGTTCTTATCGCTGCTGTGGAATAACCAAGAACACCATGTTTTCAACGCGGCTAGCATTTGACTCTGCCTAAATCGGAATTGCAATTATAAGGTAATTATATTATCATGTATTCATCGAATTTAAATGATTAAATATTGTTTTTCTTAATAAAATAAAATTATAATATTTTCTTTTACGATGAAAACTATTGAGAAAAAGTATTAGATAAATAACATACACTTCCGTAAAATCAGCAACTAGTTTTGAATCGTTTAATTTTAAATAGTAAAATTTAACGTTTTTCGCTATTGAGGCACTTTCTATCATCTTAGTGATTAGGCTGTCAATTGATGGTGTTGCCAATTTGGTATATTCCTGACCTAAAATTCGAACAAATAATTTTTGAACATATAATTTAAATAAATACACTTGAAATAACTTAATTACTAAAGACCGGCATTCTCGGTCGGCTCACAGAGGCGTGGGCAAGCGAGAGGATCAGGAGACTCACCTTATAAGCGCCTCGCGTGCAATATGTAGTACATGAATTCGTGAACAGCTATCATAGTGTGAAGTTGTTTATAGAAGTACTCGTAAATAGTACGCGTGAGTGTCATTCGAACGTAAAGTATTTTTCTAAATACACTGTTGGAAAAACTGACGAGCACACCCTGTATAATCTGAAGAACTGGTTCTAACGCAATGAAGTTTGGTATGGAAGTAGTACTAACGTAGCATACCTTCCCTCACCTGGAGAGCGGGGCAGCCCTGCTGGGAAGGGATGTATTAATAGCGGGAGTATCACCCGCGAGCGGCGCGTACCATCGCTACACGGCGAGGCATGGAGTTCATAAGTCGTTGTATGGTAGCGGGAGGGATGTCCAACAATGCTGCTTCAACTCGCCATTGTCCTCAACGTTACCCGGGGGAGCCGGATAACGTTGAAGTCTCCGACCGAGAACGTGTCGGCCATGTAAGAATCCGTATATGGTTCTCTTCCAGAAAGGTCTGGGCAACACGTGCAGTGTGCGGTCGGGCGTTGTGCATGTATAGAAGACGTGAGCGCCGTCGAACGTAGGGAAGAACAACAGGCCGTAGCACCTCATCTACGTAGCGGCGAACCATCATCGTATGCTGTATACGCGGCAGACGTGTACGTCCACCATGTGTAATAGCACCCCATACCATAATGCCCTGCTGGCGGTGGATAGGGCGTGGTTGGATGCACTCCTCGAGGTGACGCTCACCACGTCTCCGATGAACAAAAATTCGCACGTCACCGGTGCTTAATTCGAATCTTGATTCGTTGGAAAACAAAATTTGCCTTCACTCGACAACCCACTGATGTCTAGCCTCCACCCACTGGCGCCGTGTACGGCGGTGCTCGCGAGTCAGTGGAATCCGCTGCAACGCACAGCGCGCTCGCAGTCCACTTTCTAGTAAACGCCCCCGCACAGTTCGCGTACTGAGTACGCCTTTCCTTCCTGCTAGCCAAACGGCTCAAGTTGCCTTGAGGAAGACGTACGCGACGCTAAAGCGCTGTGCAGAAGGGCGCACGAGGCCGTCCCGCTTGCGGCTGTAGGCGCGTACGTCCTTGCTCCATCCATTCTCGCTAAGCCGATAATGACCGCTCGAGACGGCGCGCGAATTCACGGAAGGATACTCCTGTCATGTGCATCCCCACAACCATTCCTCGCTCAAACTCACTCAGATAACGCGAACGGCCTTCCACACGCACAAAGTACGACTACAACTACCCGCTTCCACCACACTAACAATAACCAGTTTCTCACTCCCCGCATCGGTCTCCATGGAGACAACATATTGCAGCTGTCGGAGGCACTCGGTAAAAAATGCGGCGATAGAAAAAGTCAAAACTCGCTGCGCAAACTCGTCTAGAGGAAACCTTAATGCTCCGCTAAATCTACGCATTAAATCTTGACACGTTCAGATTATACAGGGTGTGCTCGTCACTTTTTTCCATCAGTGTAACGCGCAGTTTTATTTCGGTAAATCCCACGTAGTGACGCCAATGCTGGCTAACCTAAGTGCCTGTCTCTAATAATTAAATTATTATAAAGCCAATAAGAGCATAAAGCATTTTTTTTATCAAGTTATCAGGTTGATGCATAAGTTCGTAGCGTTTCTGGTTTCTAGGCTGCCTTGTCAGGCAAATGTCAAACTTATTTTAATGTCGCATTATTGTTGCAAAACGCGTTCTTGCAATAATTTTGCAATTGTCAAGACAGGGAATACAGGGATTGGGGTGTCTAATAAGCGTTTAAAAGAGATGACAGTAAGAAACTAATTTTATAATCTCTCAGAAAATTGTGGTTGCTCCTAAATACGGTCCTGGATATGTATTACGGGCTGCTGGCGGCCAGGCGCCAACATCTCTTTCGCTATCTATTAAATAATCTAGAAAACTCTTTTAGTAAAGATGTCGCGTTTCAAAATTGGCATAACGATTAGTTTAGTACCAAACAACCGGATTTCTTCAGGGGTGGAATTGAAAAATTGCCAAATCGTTGGGAACCAATCGTAGACAATGAGGAGAATATATTCTTGATTAGTTCATGTATTTTGTCTGTCAAACAATTCATTAATTTTAGCTTCAATAAACACGCTACGAACTTATGGATCAACCCAATATATACAATTGTTATAAATAGCATGTCAACTCGCGTAAATTATAACACATCAATTCAGAAAAATAAATTATATCAACAAACAGATTAATCACATACAATATAATTTAAATAATCTTCAAATTCAACTGATGTACTTAAATTGCCACTTCGTTTATTTCGGAAAATCTATCGTTCCTTCAAAAACTTTCCTCATTAGAGATGGCAATGCTATTTTTTTAGTGGTTGGTCACAGTGCACGTATTCTGTCACAAGCGTATAATTTTGATAGTTTGGTTATGTCATGTAAATGTGTGTAATAATTAACAATTCCGTTTTTCAAAAATTTTTTATTAAAATATGTAGTCAAAATTAAAAGAAAATAGTACTAAAGCAGATGATGGAAAGTCGAACTCTACGCTTCATGCTTTCAAAGCCATTTATTAGGATTTCTTGGGCTATGTCAGCACAAGAATTTACAATAGCATTACGAAGCTCTTCGATTGTGTGTTGCCTGGTCTTGAAAATGGTATTCTTTAAATATGGAAAAATAAAATATTTCTAAAGCTTCGCGTGTGCACCAATCTTTGATTGCTTAAAAAACAGTCTACTATAATGACGAAAGTTTTTGAAGGCACGTTAGTATTTAGAACTCGTTTTGGAACGATATTATTATTCCTTTAAGAAGGTTCACCAGATTATGTAAAAGATGTATACAGGGTTAGTTAAAAGTATGAAGACGGCGATTTATTGTCGTTAATATTCATTTTAGGGAATTATGTTCAATATAAAAGTTTGTTAAGATATTTTGATCTACATTTGAGAATATTTGAATTTTTTTTTTCTTCAATTGTTTTTTAGTTACGCCTGTCCGCGCAGTTTTTTTAAATGGGAACTAGTAAATTTTACTCTAGCATTCGATAGAGAATTTCTTTCTCATTACAATAATATTTTTGTTTTTTAAAATTCATTTTAATAACTTTTTTATAAGAAAAGGCCGGTTCATGTGTTTAACAGATGTTCGGTACATCGCAGATAGACAGAAGCGTAGCGATAAACAAACTTGATAGACATAATTTTATCAGTGGTTATTGTGTACGTCAAATCTCTGACAGAAATAATTCATTTGTGTAATTTGTTGCTGTTAATATTAACAATGGCGAGTATAAGTGAACATGAACGAATTGAAATACTTATGATGTTGGGTTATGGAGATAGACGCAGAAGTTTACAAGACGTTTGTAATTTATTTAATGATACGCATCCAAATAGAAATCCAATTTCTAAATCCGTTGTTGGTAAAACTTTAAGACGCTTTGAACAAACGGGTAGCGTTAAAGATTTGCCAAGCAGTGGTAGACCTAGAACAGCAAAAAGCGATGATAACAAACTGGATATTTTATTGGCTGTATCTGAATATCACCATTTATCAACCAATCAATTAGCGGCCAATTTCAATATTTCACAGTCATCGATCGTGTCATTTTTAAAAAGTGAAAAGTATAAACCTTATAAACATTTTCTGAAGAAATGTTAAATATTTGCAATAATAATGAAAATTTTGTCAACAATATTCTTTTCTCTGACGAAGCTACTTATTGCCTTACTGGTGAAGTAAACAGACATAACTGCAGATACTGGTCATCGGAAAATCCCTCTTGGTTTTTGGAGCACCATACGCAGCCCCCCCAAAAGGTTAATGTTTGGGTTGGCATTCTAGGCGGTCATATTATCGGTCCCTTTATCATCAATGGCAATTTAACTTCGGCTCTGTATTTGCAGTTATTGCAAAATGAAATAATACCTGCTTGTGCTACGCTCTATCCTCATGAAAACAATGAACACCTGCCCAATGACAGTATCTGGTTCCAGCAAGATGGCGCCCCACCACATTATGGTGTAAATGTTCGTCAATATCTGGACAACGTTTTTCCCCACAGATGGACTGGAAGACGAGGAACCATTGAATGGCTAGCCTGTTCGCCAGATTTAAGTCCTTTAGATTTTTTTCTTTGGGGATACGTAAAAAACAAAGTTTACAAAGATAAGCCAGATAACGTCGAAGATTTACAAATCCGAATTACCAGAACGATACAAGAAATTCCCCGAGATTTTTTACAGAACTCTGTTCGGGGTTTTGTAAATCGATTGGGTCATTGTCAAATTACTAATGGACGACAATTAGAACACTTACTTTAATTTACTTTGTTTTTTTTTTTTTAATTTTTCTTGTAAAAAAGTTATTAAAATGAATTTTAAAAAAACAAAAATATTATTGTAAAGAGAAAAAAATTCTCTATCGAATGGTAGCGTAAAATTTACTAGTTCCCATTTAAAAAACTGCGCGGACAGGCGTAACTAAAAAACAATTGAAGAAAAAAAAAATTCAAATATTCTCAAATGTAGATCAAAATATCTTAACAAACTTTTATATTGAACATAATTCCCTAAAATGAATATTAACGACAATAAATAGCCGTCTCCATACTTTTAACTAACCCTGTATGTATGGGGAAACCTAAAGTAAAATTTTGCAAGTGGTAGCTTGCTTTAGTAGTTATCATAACAGTTGCAGATGAAGACACGGTAACAGTGAGGAAGAGGGTTTAACCATTTCCTGTTAAAACGGAATTAACTTTTCCACCGTTTGGAAGTTTATGAAGAATTTTCGACTTGCTTTACTACTGAGGAGTGCATATAGAGATTTCCTATGAAACAAAGAACATTATCATTCATGGACAGCTAGCGCAAGGAGTATGGAAATTTTTTTTGGATATTCAACGCTAGAATCGGTTCCTTCTTGGAACGATGTAACGATAGATCACTCACCATATAGTCCTAGCATGATTCCAAGTGATTTATTTATCCACAAATTATTTAAAAAAACACTGTTAGGCGCTGTGACGATGAAATTAAACCAATAAGTAACAAGTATTGAAGTGAGAGATGATTGTACTGAAAAGTAATAAAGAATTGTTTTGGTAGTTACTTTTATGCGGAATCTATGGCGTAACCTACGAAAGTTTTTCTACATAGGGCACGAGTTCAAGTCCACTCTGTAGCCGACGATTAGGTTTCTTTCAATCCTATATTGGTTGCTCCCGAGTGGTGGCAATCTATAAACAACTCGCAATGTTATCCTGGTCAAAAATGGAGTATTGGGTTGTTTTAACGGGACAATTTTGCTCGTGGATTGAATATTAATGTGTTTGAAGCAACTTGTCTACGTGGTATGATTGTATTCAGTTGGTATAAAGAGTTCCAGAGGAAATTTCGATTTGGAAGATGTTCTGAGGTCAAGACGTCCCATCTCGTCCATTACCGAGAAGAAAATTGGTACTAGTTGTAGGCATGTAAGTTATCGTAAGATAGAATGTCTGAGCATTCATGCATTAGAAATTTGTACCATTTTACACAAACATTTTCCGAGTGCGGAAGCTTTCCACTAAAGCACAAAACAAAATCGGGCTTTTTAAAGATGAAGGCATGCCCGTGTTTGTATGAAAATTTCGATTAGTTAAATGCTGGCCGTCTTCTTGAAGGAGTTGGTGAAGTGCGTGATGCTGGAAATACAGATAGTCAACGGAAAATGTTACACCGAGGAGTGCTTGCGCAGAATTATTGAAACATGTCTGGGGATTTCCCCTGGATTATACTATTTGACGGTAATTTTTCTCTCGTCTAAGATTATTCTGTTATTTTGATTTTACATTGTGCCACAACTCTTAATCTAGATCTATTGTATCCGATTTGTAATTCATTCCAATTGCTCTAAATAAATATTCATACCAAGAATCAGTGCAAAAGTGTATTATTACATTTGGAATGAATTATTCGTTTTTAATCCGAATATGTACTTCACAAAAAGCAAATTTTAGATAATTTTGAACTCAATGATGTTATTATAGCCCTAATTATTTCATGGCTCAAATTTCCTGAAAGTCGACATGTAGACAGTTAAATCTACAAATGTTAGTACTAATTATTGACACACACAACAAAATCTGGGAGTCTTCAAAATTACATATACTAAAATTATTATTTTAAAAACACATTCACCATAAGTTCACATCGTTATTAAACATACCTTGATCGGTAAACAATGTCGATAACCTAGCTAATGTTTGTGTTAAAGATGAAAAGTCCCTAAGTATACAATGCAGTCTTTCAGTTTCCAAATATTCTAGCTTTAAAGTTAAACTTACATGATCAACGGCGTTCTGTAACATACAGTAAACGTCGTTTGCTGTTTTCCAAGGTATCAACTGAAAAGAAAAATTAACTAGATACCAAGACGTGATTATATTTTTCGATATACTGAAAGTTTCCAATCTGACGTACCTAAATTGATTAAATAACATTGGCAAGATGTTGAAAGCACTTATTGTTTATAACAAAAACAATATAACAGATTAAAGATGATAATCAAACTGGAATCTTCAAATGCGCTTTAAATGTTTGCTCAATTAAGCCTGTTTGGTGCGATGCATTTTAATGTAAACTGGCGCCCAAAAAAACTGATACACTCTTTTTTGTTTTATAAAATGATCTTCAATTTGTCAAAATAATAATTATTATAGCTGTCATAATGTGTCATGTAATAAGTCCTAATAAAAGCGCAAGATTTGAATTTGAAATAAAACATTTTCTGTAGCAAAATATTGAAATATTTCTTGGATAATAATGCAGACGTTTGGAAATTATGTATGGAACAACACATCTGGTAAATGGCTGCCACAGCTTTGGTGGCACGCGCGTACACTTCTGATGGAATTTTCAATAACAGTTTGGTATTAATTTGGCGGTATTTCGTTGAAACACCATTCAATTTCGGCCTTCAATACTAGGGTGGTCGTGGACTTGGCACAAAGCCGAGTGTTAAATCACAACAGCAAAACAAGAGATGATATGACCAGGAAAAGACTCGTGCAATACTGCCAAGTGTTTCACGGGCAGTATGGCAAGTGGCACCATCCTGCTAAAACCGAATGTCTTCAAGAACAGTATCTTCCAACTGAACTACAAAGAACTGGGTTATACCGCATTGATTTCAAAGAAAAATAGTCGAATGATTCCTTCAGATCACAATGCACAACAAACAGAGACACGTTTGGGATGTTTATTACTTTAAGTGGCTTGGGTATTCGGTGACCTTCACAAATGATGCTATGGTCGATTTCTTGCAGATAACTGATTTCATTTATTTCTCATGAATTAATCTTGCCCCAAATGTGTAAATTTTGCCTATTAACAAAGCCATCGAGAAGAAAATGGGTCTTGTCGCTGACCATGATTTTGTCCACAAAATATGCATTCACATCTTGTTGTTCAATTATCCAATTGATGAACGCTCTTCGCTATGTATGGTCTGTTAGCAGGAATTGTTGAGTCAATTGGACTTTCTAAGTATGAAAAGATGCAAATCTTCAACGAGAATGCGGTAAAGAGTAGCTGTTAAAATGTTCAGTTCTCGTGCACGATGAGGATTTGAGTGCCCTGTACTCTCAGCCACACTCTCACGAACTGCCGTGATGTTTTGTTCAGAACGACTATTACGAGCTTGTGTCGTGTGTTTCACATCACTAATTGAACCCGTACTTTACCCGAAATTTTCGATTATTTTTTTCACAGTTGATAAATTTGGAACAATATTTCTACGGAAAATTGAACACACTTTAGGAATTGTACCGTGCGTGCGTTCAAAAAAAAACAGCCTTCAGAGTTGGCCATGAAATTTTTAGGTATGTCGTAACTTAACAGCACCGTTTTGAATTGTCAAATGTTAATGTTATTATTGTCATCGATAACACGGAATTATGTTTATTCATGGCAGGAAGACTAACGTGTGTTCATTTGAAAAGTCAATCTAGGTTACTTTGAAATTTTGATAGAATAAGACGCAAATATATTAGTATGTGTTTGTTGTTCCGTAAACGTAAATCCAAATGACATTTGATAATGTCAATCACAAATATCAGTTAGTGCATAAAATAATCGTGCGTCGATTCTGGTTTAAATAAATTGCTTCTGTTTTAAAATGGCTTTCACTTTAGAACATAAATTTTTTTTAGTCCAGGCTTATGTTCGAAGTGGTAATAAAATTGATGGTTTATGGGTTTATTCAGTTTAAGATTGCATGGTAGAATTTCAGGTTGAGTTTTCACATTTTGTAATAGATTATATACAATTTAAGAATACTTTGGATAGAACTTTAAAACTTTTTTCTGAAACTGGTAGTCTCTTGAGAAAATCAGGCAGCGGAGCAGTTAAGAAACGTACACCTCAAGTTGTCAATCGTGTTGAAGAAATAATGGAAAATGAACCACAAACATCTGTTCGACATTTGAGTCAACAAATAAACCTATCTGTTGGTACAACTCACAAGTTATTAAAAAAAGATATGCAACTTTATTCATACCGTGTCACAGCAGTACAAGAATTGATAGAAATTGATTACCCACGTAGACTACAGTTTTGTAATTGGTTTGTAAATATGAACAATAATTGAGAACTTTCGCAAAGAGTCATCTTTACTGATGAAGCATGGTTTTATAAAACGGGATACCTAAATTCACAAAATACAAGAATTTGGAGTAGTGAAAATCCACATGTAATTAATGAAGAATCGCTACATCCAGAGAAAATTGGTGTTTGGGCAGCGATAAGCCAAAGGCGAATCATTGGACCAATATTTTTTCAGGGAACGTTAACTGCTCAAAGGTACCGTACGGAAATTTTACAGCCATTTGTCAATCAGTTGCATGATGATGAACTTCAAAATGCATATTTCCAACAAGACGGAGCTTGTCACTGTACTGCAGAATCTTTGGATTATTTAAGAGAATTTTTTGAAGAGCGTATAATTAGTCGAAATACTGAAATTGCCTGGCCTGCACGTTCATGCGATTTAACACCTTGCGACTTCTTTTTGTGGCCTTATCTAAAAAATAACATACCGCGATATCATAAAGTTTCTGGGTCAACGGTGGCCATGGGGTGAAAAACGTCTGTCTTAATTTATATCATCCTTTTGAGAAAAATCTGATAAAATTTTCAGGTTATGTGTCATACCGACATTAAGATTAATATATTGACAAATTTTAACGTCAGCATGACACTTAACCTGAAAATTTTATCAGATTTTTCTTGACCCAGAAACTTTATGATATCGCGGTATTTCGAACACATATATTGAATTTGAATGATATGCTACAGAGAATCGAACAGAAATGCATGGAAATTAATAACAATCCAGTAATGTTGCAGAATATCATCAGAAATTTTGAACGGAGGATTTTAAAGTGCATTGATCTTGAAGGACAACATTTTCAACATTTGTTATAGTTTTCAATAAATACCTATTATTTGTTATTTATTTGTATGTATGAAACTGTCAAAATATACGACTTCGTAGGTTAGGTAGTAAATTTTAATTTACGACATACTTCAAAATGTTCTCAGTAAATCACATGCTACCAGATTAACTTTTCAAATGAACACTTGTTATAACCTAGCAACTAACTTTACAATTTTCTAACTTTGCAACTAGATAGATAGATTTGCAATAGATTTCTTTGCTGTACCACTCTATGCAGCCGATGGTACATTAAAATGTATCGTGTCAAACAGGCTTTAGAAACAAAATGTACATGAGTAAATACTTACAACTTGGTTAAATGTTTCAAATGGTGCAAACTCAGCTACCATGGCTATTATTTCAATTGATGTCTTTAAAAATAATTGCCACTCAGTTTCGTTCTATAAAGACAAAAGTTAAAATTAGTTATTACAAATTGACATGCCCAAATGTGTAATAGTAAAAATACGTTTTAATAAACGTTTACAAAACAGTTATTTTCCTAGTAAGTGGGTAAATTAAAATTTTGTAAGCTTTCACGTCTGAAAAGAGAATTAAGACAATCTTTTGCAGGTCTTTGTAAATATGTGTGTATACAAGCTGAGTTAGTAGTTAGACAGGACTACTATCTAACTACTAATAAACATTGATGACGTAGCGGCTGTTGAGAACCATTTTGCAGAGAAACAAAAAGAATATTTTTACGATGGGTTAAAGATCTTATTGAAACGGTGCAACACATGTATTCAAAAGCAAGCAAACTACAGAGATTCATCTTTAAGGGAAGTGTAGTGGTACCATAAAATTCCCTAGATTAGAGCATTTTTACGTTTGCCAGATACCGATCATGGCTTTTTACAGCTTGTTTGGCAATACTATCATTTGTATGAATGTTGTCTTTACGACATAACCTTTAAACATACATTCAAGTTTGCGAATTGATTGAAACATGCTACTGCCAACTGTACTATGATGCCAAACCAATTTTTCTCATACCAACCTCCTTCACTTGAGTTGGATCACTCTGTATATTGAAAAAAAATGGATGCTCTAGTTTTTCTTTTGTTTTTGTGCCTAGTCCGGGAAAGTAAAAATGTCTCCTTGTATATTGCTACATGTTTCTACCGAGATATCAAAAATTATCTTGGTCAACGGTGGCTATGAAGTGACGTCTGTCTCAATTTATATCATCCTTTTAAGAAAATAATTCTGATAAAATTTTAAGATGAAGTGTCATGCTGACATTAAGATTAATAACGGGTGTTCAGAATCATTCGAAGTCAAGTGGGCTCTGAACAAAAAATCGTCTATCTTTATAGCAAGCGCCAATTAAGTTGGCGCGAGGAGGGGGTGCGCCGAAGCCGTTTTTAAAACATTTGTCATAAGACATTTGTCATTGACGTTTGACGGGACATAATGTCTTTACTGGGGGATCATAAAGTGTTACACGCTCAGAAGTTAGATTATCTGACATTTGATGTAAAACCAAATACAAATCTCCCCACTACTTTTAATCCTGCGCGAACTTACCCCTCCTCGCGCCAACTTAATTGGCGTTTGCTATACTTAAGTATCTGATTTGTAATAATTATTAAATGTCAACTGTTGTCAGTCAAAAATTGTCAGAATCTAATATCGAAGATACTAATTTATATTTTTTTAATTTTGAAAATGGTATTTACTAACGTACACAAAGCATTCATGGTTGAAGCATATTTTCGAAATGGTCAAAAGATCGATGGCCAGTGGAAGTATTCAATTCAAGCTTGTTTGGAAGAATTTCGAGATGAATTTCCCAACCTTGCTTTTGATTATAATACTTTTCAGTGTACACTAATCAGAATTGTTCCAGTTTTTCGACAAACTGGTAGTGTGGGACGCCAAGAGGGTGGTGGGCGAACAAAAGTCCGGACAGAAGAAGTGATTGGGAATGTTAGAGAAATAATGACTGATGCCCCTAAAACTTCAGTAAGAACTCTTGCTCAACAAACCGGGTTGTCAGTTGGTTCTTGCCATAAAGTTTTAAAAGAAGATTTACAGTTATTCCCATATCGTATAACTTGTTTGCAAGAAATCCTCGATATTGATTATCCGCGACGAGTAGTATTTTGCGAATGGTTTACAAATAATTTTAATGATGATGTCCTAGACAAAACTTTCTTTTCAGACGAAGCATGGTTTCATGTTAGTGGATATGTTAACTCGCAAAACATGAGAATGTGGAGTGATACAAAGCCCAATAATTTTTATGTTGAAGCTCCTTTACATCCTCAGAAACTTGGTGTTTTGGTGCGCTATAAGTAGAAGGATTATTGGTCCAATTTTTTTTAATGGTACCTTGACTGCAGAAAGATATCGACAGGAAATACAATTGCCTTTCTTTAATCAACTTCGCGATGATGAACTAGCTTTGGGATACTTTCAACAAGATGGTGCTAGAGCTCACACAGCGGGGGAAACAATGAATATGTTACAAGTGTTTGGAAATCGTTTAATTAGTTTGAACGGCGATCATGAATTTCCTTCAAGATCTTGTGATCTTACACCGTGTGATTACCATTTATGGCCATTTTTAAAAAATTCAATTTATCAAGTACCAGTGCAAGATTATATAGATCTCCAAGACAGAATTATAAATAAAATTAGTGAAATTAGAAATAGTCCCATACTGCAAAATGTATTTAGTAGCATTCAGAGGAGATGCGTAAAATGCTTGGAAGAAAGTGGTGGACATTTTCAACATCTTTTATGATTATGGTCATTATTGTAGGTAATTTATACAACTACAATTTATGATATTTATTATAAAGTTGTAATCTAAGGACTCTACAAACAATTATTTGTTTCAAATTTATTTTAAGCCATTTCTTACAATAATTTGTTGAATGTTAATATGTATATTAAATTAGTACGATAACTAGATACTATTGTCACTATAAGATGAATAAAACCTTTACTTGTAAAGTTATTTCTTCTTAATTCTGCATTGTCTTTTTACATGTTACTACAGATTAGATGAGCTTTATTACACAAGAATGAACAGCATATTAATTGGATTATGTAATTTTTTCCAGTTATCGCATGAAGAGGTGCTATTGTTCAGCAAGAATTCTCTAAAATATCAAAATACTTAATTTGAAATTTGCAAATTAATTACTGTTACCTTCTAAAATCATTATTTGACTAGTTTATATTAATTAATATGGCATATTAAAGTAATATATTTCGACATAAACTGACATTTGCATGTATGATAACCTATAAAATTGTATTAAGTAAATGTATCAATCTATATCAGACATGACTTCATATTTTCAAGGACTACTTTGACTTCGAATGTTTCTGAACACCCGTTATATTGACAAACTTTAACGTCAGCATAACACTTAACCTGAAAATTTTATCAGAATTTTCTCAAATAGATGATATAAATTAAGACGTTTTTTACTCCATGGGCCACCGTTGGTCAAGATAATTTTTGATATCTCGGTACTAGAATAGTAGCATTCCCTTTATCAGAGATCCCCGAATCTATTTCACTATTGTAAATTACTTCAATTGAGCCTTCCTTGACTTTGAATATAGGTCGCTGTGTGGCATTGTTTTCTTCACAATACTCCTCCATTCTTGTATATTCTTCCAATTCGTTTGCCATCCTATAATTCCCATGTTTAAATCTTTTTGCACTTGATTCTGCCACAGCACCTCAGGTTTTCTTTGGGGTTTACTTTGTGTCGGTTTCTATTTAGTAATCTTTCTGGACACGTCTTCTTTTGACTTTCTATATAAATGGCCAACCCATCTTATTCATTGCGTCTTGATAAATTTGTGTATATCTTCGATCTAATTGGTCCAACAACATTCTTCATAATCTTCCTTTCAAAAATTCCTAATCTTTGTTCCTTCTTATTTGTTATTGTTTCTGTTGCATAACGACCGCTGCTTTATATATTTTCATCTTCGTTTTCCAACTGATTTTTTTACTTTGCATGAAGTATTTATATCCAAAGAACGCCCTATATACAGCTCGTATGCGAAATCTTAATGCAAGTCTATTATTTAATATGGTCATTATTATTTCAAGATGTCGACAATTATCTACTGGTTCAAACTCGAAACTTCGAATCTTAACCGTCCTCAGATTACTTCTTTTTCTTCTAGAGCATTCCATGGATTTACTTTTGTTTTGACTAATCTCTAATCCCCTATTTCTTGCTTTGCATTTTATCCTGGTAAAAGCACTGTGTAATTCTCGAGGTTTACGTGGTATTATTGCATTATCATCATCGTAAGCGATTACTTGTATCTTCTGTATAATTGTTCCTTTTATTTCAGCATCTCTGATTATACCTTTTAATGTGATGTTAAATAGAGTCGTCGACAGTGTGTCCACCCTGTTTAATATTTGTTATACTGTCTGGAAATTTGGTGATTTAACGGTGGAGACGTGAACATACCCCACCAGTACACTAGATAAGAGAGAAAGGAGATTTATAGCTCTAGGCGCTAGCCGTCTCTGTGTAGATACGTCGACGATAGATACGATAGAAATACGAGTACATACGCAATTCGTATGTGTATACCACACCTATTTGTGACCTATCCCTATTGCTTATCCAATCAAATGCTACACTATACATTGAATAAACATATCGGGGAAGTAAAGTTGGCGGCGACGCGTCTTATGCAGCAGTGTCGTTAACTCACCACCTTTACACACGGTATATCAATTCGTCTGTTCCTTCTTCTGTTAATCTTGTAATCATTCTATTTTTACAATTCTCAGGCATCTTTTCTGTCTTCCATATCTTCACTAATAAATTATGTATCCTGTTCTGTAGTTAATTTCCTCCTGTTTTGATTAACTCTGCGCTGATTTAATTCATGCCCGCTGCTTTGTTGCGATCTACGTTAAGTCTGTTAAATATCTGTTAAATATCCTTCGGACACTAGTACAAGATTGAGCGTCAACCATATTAAGTATTGCTTCTTCTTGAGCAAGTTCTTGTTGCACGGAGCGTTTAGAAGTAGCTGCAGGAAACTTGACTGTTTCTCTTAAACATATATAAATATATTATGGTCTCTTTCATTCCCTGTTCTTAATCAACTTATTCGAGTGTATGTACCTAATCACTTGTTCGAAAGTCTTAGTCACACTCTTTTTCAATATTTTTCCCATAGCTCTTTAACATCTCCTCCTTTAACATCTCCACCTTCTAAGTTCTTCCTTAACTGTTTGTACATTTTTGTTTCACATTCGTTTCTTTCTCTGTCTGTCGTTAGCCTTTTTATGTTCCATTTATGTCTTCTTCTAGTCTTTTTGTTGGGTTTTATGTTCAAATTCACTTTGGCAATTCTAATGTGTGATTGGTGTCTGCGTTCGCATCCATACTCTTACGTCTTTTATACATCCTGTTCTCTAGATCAGTGTTTTTCAACCTGTGGGTCGCGACCCCCTGGGGGGCCGCGAAGCCTCTGTAGGGTGGTCGCGAGAGGTAGAGAGAACTCAGTAAAAAAATCAATAAATTTTAAAAAGGTAGATATATTAAAAAAAAGTTAACAAAATGATACTCGTTATGTTATTTATACAAACACATTAACAAAAAATAAAATCTTCGAGTACTCGTTCATTTTAATGTGAAGGTTGCGCTTGAGTTTGTTCAATCAATTTCTCCCATCGTGGATCCGTTTTTGCAACTTTAAGTATTAAATCGTTTTCTAAATTTAAGCGATTTCTTAGTTTACTTTTTATTTGGGCCATTGATGAAAATGCCAACTCGCACAAGTACCAGGTAGAAAATGGAATCAAACACTTCAAAGCCTCGGTTGTTAATTCCGGATATTCTGTTTTTCTTTTTAACCAAAAAGTATCCAAATTTTCAGACTTGAATTCCATTGAATTATCTAACACCATTTTCATACCAGATATATATGAGTTGATGTTTATCTCGCTTCCGACTTCTTCAATGAAAGACTGTGTCGACGAAAATGAATCAAAGTTGTTTTGATTTATAGATGATGACCACAATTCAATTTTTTTTTATAAAGCCATGGAGTTTGTCTTTTGCTGTAATGACATTTTCATCCCGCCCTTGAAGACTTTTATTCAAGTTATTTAAATGCTCAAATAAGTCAGAAAGAAAAGCCAATTTCAAAAGGAATTCCGGGTCAGAAATGAATTCAGAGTAATGTGACTTGGCTTGTTGTAAATATACTAATAGTTCAGCGCTAAGTTCCATAACTCTGGTCAGTACTTTGCCTTTTGATAACCACCTAACTTCTGTATGGTAAAGCAAATTGCGGTGTAGTGCCCCCATATCTTCACAAATGATTAGAAACAATCGAGTCTGCAACGCTTTTCCTTTAATAGAATTTACAATGTAATAATAATATTTAGAACTTGACTGTATTCTTGTGGCAAAGTTTTGGCTGCAAGAGCTTGGCGATGGAGAAAGCAATGCATCCAACAAGCGTTTGGCATCTGTTCTTCAGTCTACTCTCCGCACTCTTCGCACCAGTCATGGCTTTTGCTCCGTCACTACAAATAGCAATGCATTTTTGTGCCCAATCAATATTCATATCTTGCGTAGCTTCAAGGAACGTGTCATGCAAGCACTGACCTGTAGTATTTTTGGGTAGTGCCTTGCAAAATAGTATTTCTTCCATTAATATTTCATTGGATTCAAAACGCACAAAAGCTACAAACTGCGCACAACCCCCAATATCCGCTGATTCATCAAATTGCAAGGACACAAAAGAACTATTCTTAATTTTTTCTATGACTTGATCACGAACGTCAGTCGCCATATTGCTTATCCTGCGTTGAATGGTATTGTCAGAGAGAGGTATACTTTTGAGCTTTTCGACCTCTTGCTTGCCAAACATAATCTCTGCTATATCTAAAGCCGCTGGTAAAATCAAATTTTCGGCAATACTGTGAGGTTTTCCTGCTTTACCCACACGAAAAGCTACTCGATAACTAGCGAGCAACGCTTTCTCATTTAGGTTGGACATTTGTCCTATAGCAGTTTTTTGATGTTCAAGAGCTTTTAGTTTTCGCTCAAAAAATTCCACGGGTTTATTTTTTTCATTAGGATGTTTTCTGTTTAGGTGGCGTACCAACTTCGATGGCTTCATGCTTGCTCTTGACAAAGTTTCAAAGCAAATTACGCACTGCGGTTTATTCTCAATCACAGTAAACCCAAATTTCAAATAATTGTCGTCATAAAAACGTTTTTTCTTTATTCCACTACTGCCGCTAGACTTAGACGTTGATGGTTCTGATGATCTTTTCAGGAATTTATCCATTTTCAATTATAACAAACAACTCAAATAAATACGTAAAACAAGTGATTCGCGCTCTTCAAACAACTAAACAGCAGACGACACGACCACTTGCTTCGCGGTCTTGCACTCAACTGCCGTGGCCGCGGTCGACCGCCCTATTTATAGGCCAGCGCATTCTAGCGAGAATCATCTCGAAGCGTAAAGAAACGTCTCGAAACTTGTGGACCTTTAGCGCGGGCCGTGGAGCGCGCGGGGGCTACCAGCGCTATCCGTTGGTAACACTCGGAACCTGTACTAGTTCCGAGTGTTACTAACAGGTGGCGCTGGGAGTCTCGGCCCTAACAATATGTTTGTATTTGTTTGTTAGTTATCAATTGGCCACGTATTCGATTTAAAATTATATGTTTACGTACTTAATTGTATATTTAAATCCGAATCCTAATAACGCAAACGCTTAAAATTTTTGTATGGATTAAATATTTTTAACATACATGAAAAAAAAAAAGGGTCGGGGGTCGGGAAATATTTTTTTATACTAGGGTGGTCGTGTCATGAAAAGGGTTGAAAAACACTGCTCTAGATGATCGCTCTGATTCCACGTAGTCCAGGAATTAATCATGTTATCTTATGGGCTTCTTTATACTCGAATTAAGCATCCGCAATAAACAATTAAATTATGTTGCCAAGTTACATACTTTCAATGATTCTAAATAAACAGTTCAAATTCTATTATACATGAAGCATTACGTGTAGAAAACCTTAGGTATTCTTATCTTAAACAATTACAATACGTTTGAATTTTTTATTAATTAACATTATCGAGTAACACTTACATCTTCGTCGTGATCTTCATCGTTGATACTGCTGAGCTGATCGAAATTGTAGTTGAATTGCATTTTATTCAGAACTGCTGTAATCAGACTTTGTAACGCTTCGGAATATCTGTGAAAACAACTGATTTAACTTATGTTTTTCTCTTCAATTAGAATCGGGAAATCGGGGTAAATCAGTATAAACTGGTGAGTAAATACCTGTGAGCGTTTTGTGGTTTAATTTGTTTAATGAAAGCAGCCCAAACAGCCAAGCAACGTAAGTAGCAGGGCAACGAGGGCAAATGAATCGTTAGTTGAAATAGAAGCGATAGAAATTCTAAGGCGGAAAAACCGGGTTCAGATTCGAGGCGCCACAAATGCTGTTCCATTAGTAAACATAACAGCTCAGATAGTTTTTCCATGAAACTAAAAATAAAAATTAAAACAAAAAATTAGTACAAAAACAAACAAAGAATGAAGAATATTAAGGAATTATTAGATAAGAATGGTTGGTTACAGGTGTGGATTCCCTTGTTATTCAAAAATAGTTGCAATCCAAAAATGAATTTAGATTTAGCAAATTATGATGGTAGATCTGAGAGAATATAATTAAGTTAAATTTGTAACAGTGCTATACAAGATGTCCCGTATCGTTATGTTCACATTTTAGGAGTGTAAAGTAGACTTCATTTCAAGTAACAAAAACGCAAAACTTGTATATCCATATTTATTTGTTTCAAAGTTACAGATCTATGAATGTGACTGTCAGATCATGAAAAAAAATGTAATCCTAAAGTCAATAAAAACTGATTTTATTTAAAAAAGTTCAATTAATAATATTTTCGAAATGTCCACCTCCTTGTTGAATGCAGGGTTGTGCCCGTAAGCCAACAGAAGAAGTACTTATCCGAATTTCATACTTGTTTTGTCGGATTTGCTCGGCAGCCAGGTGAATACGATCCAACAATTCTTCTCTGGTGTTCGAAACTTGCGCGTAGACTAAATTTTTCATGTACCACCATAAATACAAGTCAAGGGGATTAAGATCGGGTGATCTGGGAGGCCATGTAACAGAACCATCTCGACCAATCCATCTTGGATAATTGACGTTAACCCAATTTCCGACAGCAATTCCGAAATGTGGCGGTGCCCCATCCATGTGAAACCACATGTCTCGTCGAACATTCACTGGGATATCCTCTAAAAGACCTGGCAGTTCGTCAATAAGAAATTAAAGGTAATTGTCAGCATTTAATCTCCCAGGAAGAACGACAGGACCAATCAACAAGTCATCGATTAGGGCCGCCCAAACGTTAATAGAAAATTCATGTTGAAATTTAGATGGTCGTATAGTTTGGGATTTTCTGATGACCACCTGTGAAGGTTTCTCAGATTTGTAACATCACTTCTCGTGAACGTAGATTCATCTGTTCAGAGGACTGTTCTGCAGAAATTAAAATAAAGCCGTGACTGTCGTAATATCCAGGTAGAAAAAACTAGACGAGCATAGTGGTCTGCCTCAAGCAAACCGTGCCCCTGCGATAGTGATATGGATATAAGCCCTCACGTTTTAAAATTCGCCAAACTGTCGTTCGTGTCACTTCTAGTTGTCTAGCGATTCGACGCACACTGAGAGTTGGATCTCTTGTAACAATAGCTACTGCTTCTTCCTCTAAGTCTGCTGGCAAATTTACTCCTCGGTCGAAAACATAATCACGCAGTCCGCATTCCCGAAATTGTCTGTGTACTTCCAGAAACGTTCTGTAATGAGGAATGCGCCTATCGGGAAACCGATGTCAGTATTCAATAACTGTTTGACGTACACTGCCGTTACAGTAGCCATACGCAAAATGCATGTCCACATACTCTTGAGAAGAAAATCGGTAAGGCATTTTGAATAAAGAAAACGTGTCCACTCACTAATAAGCTGTTGTATGAACTGAAACGTAATGTAATCCTTCATTAAAAAATGCAACGTTAACAGTCATCTGACCATTTGTTTATTGTATGATATTCATGGTTCAGCATTTACGAAATAAGTAAGAAGCTTCTTTAATTTCCAGTACTCTTTTTTGTAGATCTCCAAGAAATTACTGTGCGCACTACGACACGTGTTTATTTATTTTAAGATAACATTTTATTATGCGACGTTAACAATCACAGGCCTGTTATTGAATCGTATAACTTTTTTTAAATAAAATCAGGTTGTATTGACTTTAGGATTACATTTATTTTCATAATCTGACATCACATTTATAGATCTGTAACTTTGAAACAAATAAAAATGGATATACAACTTTTGCGCTTTTGTTACTTGAAATGAAGTCTACTTTACACTCCTAAAATTTCAACATAACGATACGGGACAGCTTGTATATTGTTCAAATGCACTCATAAACACAAACATAAATGTTAATATCATAAACATATTGCAATAAGAGTTATACCCGTTTTCTTCACTTTTAGATATCTAACAGATAAAAGAAATACACAAATGGGTTTCTTCATTACCAGATAGACTTTATCTACAAGATAAATTTGCGTAGAGGTTTTTGATAAATATAATATTTTAGATATTCCATTGCGTGCGCAGGTTTCTAGGCTAAGAAAGGTTAGATAAGTGTTTTCATTTTTCATTGATTTGTCTGTTAATGACAAACCAATGAAATCAATCGTTGAAATCACATGACATATTAAATTAAAAGTATTGCAAAAATAATATCAGCAGTAATAGTATTCCTGCTACGAGAATTTTTAAAACAGAAAATAAACTAGAAATTCAAGCGAACAAAAAAGGGCTTTAAAGGATAGCAAATTTTACGAGTTATGTGATGTATAGATTATATACATATTAGAATATTCTCCAGGTAAACATACATGGTTTTCAATACATTTATCACCAACATAATTTCTTTTTTCTTTTACAGGAGATTAGACAGAGTTATTTCCTAATAGAAAAGGCTTTTTTCTATAAATACAGACTGAGCCAATAAGTTTGAGGACAAGTTGAATTTCCCGCTGTTTTTTTTGTTATCTAAGGTTAGTCAAAGTGACTGTAAATCTTCGAAAAACATATTTCGGAATATTGCATAGTTGGCTCGTGTTTGGCGTCGTTATAAATATAAATTTATTCTGCTTTTCATTCAGTTTCTGCATAAGTTTTTTTGTTAGATTTTATCAGAACTGTATTTTTTTAAAAACAAGCAGGAAAGTTGTGGCGAAAGAAACGTAAAAATTCATGTTATAAACAACATGCCTTTATCCGAGGAGCAAAAAGCATTCATTTTGAAAGATCATTATCGAAGTGATGTGCGTAACGAGGATGGAACATGGTTATACTCAATACAATCATGTATTCAACAGTTTGAAGAAGCATTTCCTGATTTACATGTACCATATAAAATGTTTGTCCAGTACAAGGATCGAATTGTTTTGCACTTTGAAAATAATTATTGAGTTTGCAAAAAGAAATCAACCGGTCGATCAAAAGTTTTTGACGAAGAAGCTAAATGATTTACGACAGAGAATAGAACAAAGTCCAACTAAATCATTGAGAAAATTAAGTGCTCAATCAGCTAATCTTCACTAAACTTTCATTTAATATTACTACCTTAAAGTTAATTTTAGTAAAGTTGAAGATGTGCCATTCAATATCACTAACATCTTTAATTATATTTTACCGTATACCAAATTTGTTCTATAGGTGTGGCTTATTCAACTTGTCGTAAAGCTTTGATAAAGAATCTACACATGCACCCTTAAAAATACCTAACACTCACCTGGATAATGACGATACTTTAAATCTAACATTTATGCCTGATGAAGCATGGCTTCATCTGTCAGGCTACATGAATAGGCAGAATTATCGAACATGGGCAACAAATAATCCACACACCTATCTCGAACATAGTCTGCATCCATTAAAGATAGTCGTATGGGTTGAATTGTGACGGCGCAGAATAATTGGACAATATTTTTTCAATGACAAATGCTGAACGGTACTGAACAAGCATATTACAGCCACTTATAAAGGAATTACATGATGACGAACTTAGGAATGGGTATTTTCAGCAAATAGCGCACCACCACATATTTTACATCAATTTTACGATGAAAGACTAATCAGTAGAGAAAACAATCACGGGATCTCGGCCGGGTTTTGAATCCGAAAATCCGGGCACTGTACTTGGCTAATCTCGGGATTTTCGGGATTGCCAGTTTGCATTCCGTAATTCGTTGCTGCGCCTTGACAATGACCTTACCCAGATTATATTAAGGGCACTTATTACATAAAGACAAAAAATCAACCTTAGGTACGCCGTACGATAAAAGAACTACACAGGTACAGCCCAAACAATATGTAACTTAGAAGGGACTTCGCCGCCCGGCATACTTCAATACAATACTGTTAAAGTAATTCCCCAATGGGCCAACAGGGGAATCACCCGATCACCTCATATGAAATATCATAATATTGTTGCGAGGGATTCCCCGTCGGGGATTCCCTGTACGAAAATATAAATACGCTTATTAGGATTTACTTTTTTCATTTATTATTCTACCAGCGACAAGGTTACGCAGGTTGCGTCATTTAAATTTAAAAGTCAATTATCTGAAAAAGTTATTTTAAATGGCGGGAGACTTTGTTCAACATAAAAAAAAAAACAGTGATAAGTCATCAGCGTGGAGTTATTTTTAAGTTGCGAAAGTCGGGAATAGTGCTAAATGTAAGCGATGCCCTGCCATTCTCAAGACATTGGGTGGATCGACTAAGGGCTAACATACACATTTGTCATCAAAACATAACATTAGGATTTTAGCGGATGTTAATCGTTTAACAGCTTCAACAAGTCAAGATTCTGAAAATCTGAACACAACACCGCCACCAGCTAAAAAAGTTAGAAGATTATTTTACTAAAAGTGCCGAAGATAGCCTGGATGATGTTTTGGCAAGAATGATTGCATTATATGGATTTCCATTCAGTGTATTCATAACTTCAGACGATTTGAGAAAATTTCTCTTAGCGAAGTACACGGATTTACCAAAATTACAGTGAAAAAATCAGATGGCAAGTAACTGCAGAATTAAAACATTTGAAAAATGCAGGTGAAAGATTCAGTCTATCTTTCGACGAGTGGACATCAACGTCCAATAAACGATACATGGCTGTCAACGTTCATTCATATAAAAAAATTTGGAGCTTAGGACTCGTTCCTATTCATGGAAGTATGACGGCTGAAAATTGTCTTCATATATTGAAAGAGCGTCTAAGTAAATTTAATATTTCCCTGGAAACTGATTTCGTGGCTACTGTAACCGATGGACCGAACGTTATGTTAAAGGTGGGACAGCTTGTTTGCACTGAACAACTGTGTCTCGCACATGATATCAATTTGGCCGTCTGTGATGTGCTTTATAAAATAAAGAATTATTTTCAAGATAGGCAAGACAGCCCTACCTCAGACCCAGATGATACTATAAATGAACCAGCTGTGACTGCTGATTATATGAACGATAACGGTGATGATGACAATTTAGAAGAATTAGACTGTCCAGAATCAGGTTTAATCTTAATGTCACAAAATGAACTTGCGCGAGAACACATACCAGAGTTAACGAAAGATGAAAACATTTATGAGCTGACAAAGAAAATCCGCAAAGTTGTAGTGTATTTCAAAAGATCACCATTGAAAAATGAAACAGTACTTCAAAAATATGTGAAGATTGAACATAAAAAAGAGCTGTCACTTCTTTTGGACTGTAAAACCAGGTAGAATAGTCTTTTAACCAAGCTGGAACGATTTTCTCTTTTAAAAACATGCATTCAAATAGCTCTTATAGGTCTATATAAAGCAACGACGAAATGAAGTTTTAACTGGTGTGTTGAATTATTTACAAAATCCACGAAAAGATGATTAAAATCAGTTATTATCGGATTTGGAATGGCTTGACTTATTTCCAGTTCCTACACAGGCTTTAGTGAGAGAGAAAATAAAGAGTATTGTTAAAAGACTAAATAGTCGAGATGACACGGAAGAGGAAGAAATGTCAGGAGCACAAACAGATGATGAGCCAAGGCTCATTGAATGTTAGAAGTTTCATGATAAATCAAACTTTTAGCAATCGTTCATCAAAATTCCTCAATAAAATGTTTTAATCAAATGCCTCTTCACTAACTAACCTAAACAGGAAACATTTAAATACTACATTATCTTTTTAATTTTCGTTATAGAAAAAATAAATAAAGAGAAGTTAGGTACAACACTATTACACAATGTTGCCATTTCATATGATTGGATTCTCCATTAGATACTTATCTACTGAATAAGTAATTATAACTTCTGGTGAAGAAATTCAAATGTATTTTATTTATCTGATATCTTGCTACATCAGATCTTGAGGATAGCTATCAGGAACTTTATCTAGACATGAAGAAAATGGGTATTATTGTCACATTAAATTATGTTTATAATTAAGGCATATTTTTACATAGCAGTTGATTGCAATATCATGAATTATTATTAGCCACAAATTAGTGAAATAAATATTTGCATTCATTTTGATTGATAACTTCTATGCAATTCTGTTTTGATGAGAATGATTTGCATAAAAACGTTATTTTTATAAATACACACATATAGCCATTTTTGTTTCTTATAAAACAGATACTAAAACAGAAAATAAAATAATCATTACTCAGCACTTAAGGTTTCCATTCTGCCTGAAGCGGGTGAAGTTATGTCTCTCATTAGCTGGACAGTATGATGATACAATTGTATGAAAAGCGATTGAGTTCCGGGGGGCACACATTTTCTATATAAAATTTCGTTTAAAGTCGACATGGCTAACAAGCACATATCATCATCATCCTGAAATAATAAATTTACACAAAAATTAAAATAACACTTGGATTCTTCAATTGAACAGTGTAACCTATGTAAAAACATGTTAGGGCAGTGATTTTTCTTTAAAACTAGCTCGATTAATAAAATAACCTAAAATTTTTCATGATGTAATCATTATTTTAACAGCCAAATGTGTTTAGTGTTCAATTTCAAGTAAAGAGTGAATTCTTATAGAAATAATTGTCAATAATTTAATTTTTAGAATAAAGAAACGTACCTGAGCATAGCTGGAAACATGTGTAAAATTAAAAATGGCACTGATTACTTGCACTGGCACTTGATTTAACTGTGTCCATGAGAATAAATGTTGTACTGTCGCTAGGCCTTCACGAACGATGGCTTTTGAATCAGGACGAAATGAAGCAACGGTTATTTGATGTGCAAGGTTTGGTGCGGAACTTGGATGTGTTGGTGAAGGTGGAGGTGTAGCAGTAGCTTTATGGCGTGGCTTATTACCTGAAAATAGTGGATTGCAAAAAATGTTTAAATTAACAGGACCATACAGTGTAAGTAATATACAGAAATATATGAAATAAAAATATATTGCCTGCTAGTTTGAATGATCACTAAAACACACCAACTGTGAAAGGTAGTATGATAAAATTTACATAGCCAAGACTTGGTAGGTATAAATTCTTTTTCTCATTCAGAGAGAGTCAAATATTATAAAAATAAATTTATTTATACCAATTTTTATTATATACAGGAAAAACATACTTACAGTTTTGTTTAATTAGTTTAAAAATGAAGAAATAACTTTTTAATCTTCATGCTGTTCATATAAAAATTACTAACCTAGATTGTCTAAAATGCTGATAAGTATTTGGAATACTTGTGGAATGTGCTGTTGTAACAGTCTTGTCAATTCTTCTTTACGGTTCGAACTCAGATCAGGACGTGGATTCATTAATTCCTCACTAGTAGTTCGTAGTAAAACTAAACCTAATAATTGTAATCTCTCCGATTTAAGTAACTAAAATAGTTAAAAGAAGCTGATTAATAATACCCATGTATTTAAAATAACACAATTTTACCTGTAAAATGTTGGTGAAAAACTCGGGATAAAAATGTGGCCAATCATAACGTGCTATGTCTACTAATAACTTAGCCAGTTTGTTTCTTATAAAATGTGGTGTTGTGTTATCTTGTTCTATGTAAAAGTTATACAAAGCACTCTTTAGTTGTATTTTATTCTCCCATTCTAAGTTACACCACTGTCTATTTATCACAGACTATCAAGAAAAAAATACAATTTTGTAGCTATTATTATTAAACATTTATATTAAAGAAAATTACCTCAATTGTAGACAAGGCATACATAGAAACATACTGACTAGAAGTGTGTGTAACAAAATATATGCATAATTTCCAGGAATCTTTTTGACTACTAAAATTATTCAACTGACCCTCAATTTCATGTTTTCTAATATTGGAAGTAGTGTGGACAAAAAATTCGTCCATTAAATGCTCCAATGCAACTAGGGTGTCATACTCACTGTGAGTCTACAAAATATTTTAAGATAAATCTAGATGTTATGAGGTTATGCCAGTTTTTTTTGCAGATATTGGTAGGGAGGTAATATATATATACTTTACCATGTTTATAATGTTAATTTATAATCATATTTTAATATTAATCCTATATAAATTAATCTAGAATAGAAATTATTATTAAACTTAATTTGACATTCTACAAATCTAATCACAATAGTAAATCTATAATTTTTTTAATGTTGTGTTCGATGACAAGATTGACAAGTTGCCTGCAGTGACAATTTTCCCGGAATATTTAAAAATTCAGAAATACATTAATATTTTGAAAACCTTATATTTTACTGTATGACACGAACAATGATTATTCATTAAATAACTTATAAAATTGTAGACACAACACGAATTTATATGCATTATACACAAAATTATATAAATTATATTTTTAAAATATTTACTGTTTCTTTTTTTTTTAAACCTACGTTTTATTTATTGTTTGGTACAGTGAAGCGTCTATAGTTATAGGATGAAACAGTATTTCATAATGTATGAACACAGTCTTCTAAAGTAAACTATAACAGATCTGCGAAAAAGGATAAATCAAATATATATATATATTTAAATTCCTAATAATAAGTTAAAAAAAACCTCAAAATGTTGATCTACAAATTTTCTCCAGGCTAAATTCATAACTAATATGAAACTATTTATATATAAGCAAAACTAAAGAAAAGAACCTTATGGTTTTCATGATTTTCATTAAGGAATAAAATATCGCTCTAATTAAATTAGCTTTTATATGATATTAAAGGAAAATATAAACCATTCAATATTTAAAATTCTTGAATAATATTTGAAATTGAAATTATCCCATATTTGAAGTAATTACAGATTGCCGTTTACCGAGTAATTATAATTTCAGAAACTTTAGTTACTTAAAGTTAGATGTCGCGACGGTATATCTTACCTTTTTCATATTTTAGGTAATTCTAGCATTGATTATCAGATGGCCCTGCCATCTTGAAATCGTATTTCTTAATTATAACTACTACTATTTATTTTAGCAAAGTACAATATATGTATAAACGAATTAGAACATTATAAGCAAAGAATGGCGAGTTAAAAAATATGAATATTATCTTAATTACTAAGTTGTTATTTATTAAAAATAAGTTTGTTTTTAACCTATATACAGCAAACGCCAATTAAGTTGGCGCGAGGAGGGGTAAGTTTGCGCGGGATTAGAAGTAGTGAGGGTGGACGTTTTTAAAAACGGCTTCTACGCACCCCCTCCTCGCGCCTAGTTAATTGGCGCTTGCTATACTTACAAACAATTGTAAAAAAGTTTTTAGTTTTAAATGTTCACGCGCTAATTAATCTCTATTTAATGCAATATTTGTGAGCGTTTTAATATATAAATACAGAAATAAATATGAATAGAGAGTCGAAAAACTCAGGATGTATGTCGCTGTGTCAAATGGCGAGGTTGTTTTTCCCATACATCCGGAAGTAAGAACAAACAAAATTGGAAAAGAATAAATTTAATCTAAATTCCTCTAAGTATGCACAAAATGTATCCATGCAAAGCATGAAACAAATATTGCATTAACAATAGTGGGAAGTGATATTAAAATAGTACATACTTAAAACTACTTTACAGACAAGTGCTTCAAGTCACAGGCAATAGAATTATATATTTTGGTTATTTGCAATAAGTAAGAAGGCGTGTACAGTGTTGTTCGGTGCGTAGGTGGTATTAAAGTCGCTTTAAATCTTAAATTAAGATTTTGTACATGTGCATGTAGGTGTTCGGCTCAGCTCGACTCTGCTCAGCTCTGTTCGGCTCTACTCTGGTCTGCTCTGCTCTGCTCGGCTCTTCGCGGGTCTGCTCTGCTCTGCTTGGCTCTACTCGGCTCTACTCGGCTCTGCTCTGCTCGGCTCTTCTCGGCTCTGCTCGGCTGTGCGAACACTTTCTCTAGCTATATCATCGACCACGTATGAAACTGGATGACATGGAAGTGTAATTTTTACAAGCTCAAACAATTCAACCTTTAGCATAGAATTATCATCTAAAATTCCTTTTATTAAAAGCCATTCAATAAGTGCCCCCTTTTTCCATGATGAAGTAAGGGACTTTTCTGTTTTAGTAGAATGATAGGGCGCATTATCCATTACTAGAACACAATTAGGCTCAAGACAAGGTAATATATTTTGCATCCATGTGGTGAACATCTCACTATTCATATCTTCATGGTAATCTCAAGTTTTCTTGGATTCAAGTAATAACACACCCCTATTCATAAAACCAGTTTCACTGCAATGTGAAGCACAATTAGTCGATTTCCTTTGCCAGATGGATCTTTTAAACCAGTAGAAAAACCTTGCCTTGGATTAAGTACCATTTTATCTTTCCATATTTTTGCTTTTGTGTAAGCTGCATTCACGCATGTTTCATCTAAATAATAGATTTTTTCCCTTCTGCACGAAACTTTCTTATATTTGTTAATAATGTCAAACATAGTTTTCCTTCTAATCCCTACTTCCCTTGAAGTTTGACGCAGCTGCTGTTTTGGACATATTAGCTTTGTTCTTAAAACACACATTATAAGCCATCTGCCTCTGTTCACTTTTTATATATTTTCCTTTACGATTTTTTTATGGACCTGGTAAAGCTGCGTCATCCATGCTCTAAAACGGTTACGATTAAATAAATTAATGAAAATGATAAAATATCTTTAGAAAACGAGTTTTTCACTGTATAATCTCTATAAAGAACTATTTTTAACGAATATTAATAATAAATAGCACAATAAACAACTAGTAAAACACGCAATTGATAAGCACTGACAGAAATACTGATCAGACTGACAGCAAAATGAAAATTTGACAGAACAAAATAAACTTAACTTCGCCTACATAAAAGCGGCCTCTATTTAAGCCAATTACAAGCTCTTATTTTAAGCCCTATCTTTCCCAACGGTTGATTCTTATTATAACACATGTAACACTGAGTTATTAAATGATTAAATTGCAGTAAGCATTTTTTTATTTATTATTTACAAAATAAGGAAAATTAGAAAATTCTCCATTAATAGTTATTGTTTTTATTATCTGCATTTGTAGAAATAAATAATAGATATTAACTTATTATTGACAGCAACAAAACAAAAGAGTAAATCGATATTATTTTATTCTTAATGAATTCAAGAAAAAAAAGATACAATATGTCGTACATGCGTAATACATAAAAATAAACTGAAACAGCGAAATATTTCTCAGAGTGTCGAAAGATAATGTCAGAGCAATATATCAAGCTTATCTGCTAGTCACAAATGCAGCGTGTTTCGGGGTAGTGTACGTGAGTGAATGAAATGTGGTCCCGTAGTTAGCGTGTATGAATTATAACAAATAGTTTAATGTACGCTTGTGATTCGTGCCCCAGAGCAATTTAATTAAACTTAATAGATTTTTAATTACATCAACGATTATATAGTGTTTATTTGGTAGATGAAAATATGCGAAAAAAGTAACGTTTATGACTTTATTTATCGTCTATTTAACATAAAATGAGGCAAGCTATTTTAGATAAGGAGTTTGTCGTGAACTTTGATTTCCTGCGTTCTAAGTACCTTTCGTTTCCTAATGTAAATAATATCGTTGCCTTGGAATACAATAATTTATAATAATATATATTTGTTACTGAATACAAACAAGTATATACAAATATAATAAAACTTTTTAGTATTGTAATTACATAAAAATTATAAACCAGAAAAAAAATGTATTCGTTACAAATTTAGCAAACACTTCATGTTTCAGACGTAGTATAGACGGAAAAGCAACAAAATTTTATATACGAGTGTGGATCAAATATGAACCGATCTTTGTTAATTACTTTTTATTGAATTACTGTGAAAATTTCCGCTAATAAGGGGCTTAGTGGGTTTCCCATTGCTAGACCCTCTGTTTGTTTATAAAATTTCTTTTTAAATTGAAAATAATTTTGTTCCAGGCACGTTTGTAAGAGCTGTAAAATTTCGGTCTTTGTGACAATGTTCGTGTTTCTACGTTCTAGTTGTAAAGTAATTAAATCTATTACCTCCTGGGGTGGGATACTAGTGAACAAATTCGAGACATCAAAAGAAATGAGTTTAAATTTGTTTGGTAATTGCAGTTTGAAATGTTGTTAATTAATTCCTGGGAATTTTTAACGGAGAACTTAGATTTGAATTTAGTGTGTGTAAGAATTAAATCTATTAAGTGTTTGGACACATTTCTACAAGGTGCTTTTACGTACGATACTACTGGTGGTATAGGTGTATTTTCTTTATGTAGTTTAATTAAACCGTATAATTTGGGAGGTAGGGGATTCATAGTGGTTAATATACGTTTTTGAGTGTTATTAAAAAGAGAACCTGATTTTTCTATAGTCTGTTTAATCTGTTTTTGAAATTTGTTAGTAGGATCAGATTTAAGTTTTATGAATGAATTATTATCGAGGAATTCATGAACTTGATGTATGTAGTTTGATTCCGGAATTGCTATAACTGTATTTCCTTTATCAGCTTTTGTAAATATAATATTGTTACTAGTCGCTTTCTGTTTAATTTATTTAATTATTTTATTTTCATTATTAAAATGCTTAGTAGTACGGTAATTTTCCAGAATATGTTTAGCTGCGTATTTATTTCCCTGGTTATCCTTTTGCTTATTTAAGGCTAAATCTGTTTCTACTGCTAAGATTTCTAAGTGTTTATTATTAATGTTAGGGGTTAAGTTGTATTTCTTTTGATGTCTCGAATTTGTTCACTAGTATCCCACCCCAGGAGGCAATAGATTTAATTACTTTACAACTAGAATGTAGAAACACGAACATTGTCACAAAGACCGAAATTTTACAGCTCTTAGAAACGTGCCTGGAACAAAATTATTTTCAATTTAAAAAGATATTTTATAAACAAACAGAGGGTCTAGCAATGGGAAACTCACTAAGCCCCTTATTAGCGAAAATTTTCAAGAATAATTTAGAAACTATAATTAGTACACATCCCTTGTTTGGTAATTGTGTATATTGGTTTAGGTATGTTGATGACATATTAATTTGCTTTAACGGTTCAGATAGACAATTAAAAACTTTACATAATTATATCACCACTATTCACCCCAAAATAAATTTTACTGTAGAAACAGAAATAAATAAAAGCATTAATTTTCTAGATTTAACCATATCACACAAAACTAATAAACACGAGTTCGCTATATACCATAAACCAACACATACAGATACCACAATACCCGCTAATTCTTTTCATCCTATAACACACAAATGATCAGCATGCCAATCAATGGTATATAGATTAATTCATGTACCCATGAGTAAAAGTAATTTCGACCTTGAACTAAATAGAATATACACAATAGCATATATAAACAATGGTTACTCTATAAATATTGTCAATGACATCCTAAATAGCCAACAAAAATCTAAAACCCTTTCCTTAGTTTATCCAAAATTAAAATACAAGATAATTAATTCCTATAATTCAATCACTTACTTAGGAAAAATTTCGGAAAAAATTGGTACTTTCATTAAAAAACTTTATAACGAACATATATCATTTAAAACAGACAATTCTATACAGAACATTATTAAAAACAACAAAGATAAAATAGAGAAAGAATCAAACTCTGGTGTATATAAGTTAACATGCGAAGATTGTAATAAGGTATATATAGGACAAACGGGAGGATATTCAAAATTAGGATGAAAGAACACGAGAGAAGCCATAAAGAAAAGAAAACAGATTCAACTTTCGCAAGTCATTGTATAGATATCAATCATAGATTTAATATAGATTTCAAAATTTTACATATTCAAGAAAAAAGTAAAAAACTTAACCTGTTAGAAAACTTAGAAATTAATAGATACAATAGTTTAGGATTAGATTTAAATAACTCCCCTCTACTAAATTTAAGATTGCAAAAATTTTTCCACCACCATTTCCCCAATAATTTTCACATAAATATTCAAATTTGTATTGTACATATTCAGTATTTCATCCACCTGATGAAGCCATTGTATGGCGAAACAATATTGTAGTGGTATTTACAATAAAAGAATTTTTGAAACTAGAAGTTTAATTACTTATTTCTTAGCGTTATAATGAAGTTTCAACAAGTATCTCTTTTGTCAATTAACTATTTAATAGACTTTTTCTTGGTTTAGCGACCTTTAATGAATTTCAGTTTTTTTTAATACGACGTTTCGACTTTTTTATTAAGTCTTTTTCAAGTAATTAGAACTAAAAAATTAATACAAAGAAAGGTAAGAAATATATTTACATTTGTATGAATAAAATTAAAATTAAAATAATGAAATTAAACTAAGGAAATTAAAAGATACAAAACTCACCAATTTATTTCGTGTCAAAACACATATTTTGTGTGACATGTATGGCCAGGCATGTCGAACCTTTTATAAGGTTGAAATTCATTAAAGGTCGCTAAACCAAGAAAAAGTCTATTATTTTAATATATATACTTTATATATATATATATTATATATATATTTTAATATTTTCGTGATCTTGGTATGATATGGTAAACTTAATAAGTCGGCGATTAAAGGTCTGGTTTATTACTTCAAAGTATATATATTTAAAAAGGGTTGTTTTAAATATATATACTTTGAAGTAATAAACCAGACCTTTAATCGCCGACTTATTAAGTTTACTATATATATATATACTTATGTGTGTAACAGTTTGAAATAAAATAAAATCAAATACGACAAACAAAATAAGACCAGAAAATATAAGACAATCATATTAATTTAATTTTAATGTATTTAATGAGACCATTGTAAGTGGAAGTACGTTCTTTAGTATTGAAATTATTAATTAGCTAAATTTTCTAATGTAATTCTTTTGTAATAGTTATTTTCGCTGAATAAACAATTTACACTGTTAAAATTGACATTGTGTTTCAAAGTACTGATATGAAGTCCGAAGGCACATTTTTTGGGGTTTACCTTCGAATTACTGCGATGTTGGGTGCTACTTTCACGCCATCTCTAGGCTGTCTGACCTACATAATATTTGGATCATTCATTGCATTTGACTGCATAAATTATATGATTTTGTTGAAGGCAAGGTATCGGATTCTTTAATTTGGATAGAAATCTGCTTCCTGGAATAGCAGACGTAAAAAGTATTTTGGACTGTTGGTTACGGAAAAGGGTCTTAATTTTGTTAGTTAACTTGAGTATGTATAGAAAAGATTTTTGCATCCTTGTTGGTGTTGTTATTTATGGATGGTCTAGTATTATTATTGCCAGGTTTATATTGTTTATAAGTGGAGAACCGTTATTAATGAGATTTTTTGGGTAATTATTCTTACTTAGGATGTTGTGTAGATAAAGAAGGTCCTCAATAGCGAACTGTTTGTAGCTTATTTTCGAAATTCTATATTTCATAGCTAGAATAAGATTAATTTTATGTATCATAGGACAATGAGGGTTGCAGTTAAGTAATTGGTTTGTGTTAGATGGCTTACGATACCATCTAAGTTTCAGAATAATGTTGACACTGTATATATTGGTGTTTCGAAATGGCAAGACTCCGTCCTTTTCTATTTCAATTGTGAATTTGAGACTATTGTAGTTATTAAGTAAAGTTAAATGTCGACATACTTTTCTGGTAAAGAACACGCAACATCATCAACGTATTGGAGTATTAAGAGAAAACCAAAAGAGAATTGTAATTTATTAGATTAGTAATGTTCTTAAGTATGTGATTCATAATTACGTCCATAATAGGTGATAAATGACTACCCATAAGAGTACCTTGGATTTGTTGATAGAAGATATTATCATAAAGAAAGTACACTGACTGAAAAACGCATTGAAGAAGATTTAGAAATCCTGGTTTGGGTATAGTGCTATTGGGTTCGATAAGTGATCAATTTTCATTTGAAATTTCGACTACTAAATTGTAATAGGTGATAAAGGACCACCCATAAGAGTACCTTGGATTTGTTGATAGAAGATATTATCATAAAGAAAGTACACTGACTGAAGAACCCATTCAAGATGATTTAGATATTCTGGTTTGGGTATGGTGCTGTTGGGTTCTATAAGTGATCAATTTTCATTTAAAATTTAGACTACTTAATTTGAAGAGATATTAGTGAACAGATTAACAACATCAAAGGACACGAAAACGTGATCATGGGGTATGCTAAAGTCATTTATAGCTTCGGCAAAATTAAAAGATTCGACCACTCTAAAGATGTTATAGTGTTTGAAGGATATTTTAAGTATATCGGCAAGATATTTGGCAGATATCTACTATGTGAGTTTATGCTGCTGACAATAAGTCTCAGGGGAATATTAGGTTTATGTATTTTAGGGATAGGAGTGGCCGAATCCCGTCTTATCAATTGGTGAGTTTGAGACCAGTAATTAATATATTGGTTTTCCTTTCAAACGGAAACGTGGGGTAATTTTTGAGAGGTTTGTAGACTGAAGTATCATTTACTAAGTCCTTCATCTTGGAGACATATTGATCTTTTAACATGTAAACAGTTGAATTACTTTTATCAGATACAGTAATAATTAAATCTGGATTTTGTTTAAGAAAACTTTGTGTTTGTAATTGTAGATTGTGATTAAGTTTATTAGTGTTAGTTTTCATAAAATGAGTTATATGATAAACAGTCTCTGACCTATATAATTCTCTCCGACCTAGATCGACATCTTGTAAAATGTTTTCACAATCAGTGAGAAGTCTGTGCATAGGTAAATTGTATTCATTGGTCAGATTTACGAAAAAAGGGTTTGTTGAAACTTCAGTGTTGTTGTCATTAGTATTGATTAAATCGTGTGTGCTTTTAGTAATTTTTTTGTAATTGTGGGATATGGTCGAGTGACCTATGAGTGTTAGTAAAGGAATTATCAAGAGATTTCTGATATTTTATTATAAACCTCACCAGAGTTTGGCTACCAAGCGTATCAGACTTAAATCCCTAGATTATTTTTTATGGGAAAGGCTGAAAAATTTGGTTTATGAAGAAAAACCTGAAATTAGGGAACTTGTTGAAAGGATAATGAATGTCACAAAAAGTATTCGTGCTGATCCTGTGACTATTAGTAGAACTACCTCTTCAATTCTAAGAAGAGCTAGAGTATGCATACAGCAATTGGGTGGACATTTTGAACAATTGTTTCAATAAAGCGACCTCTTTTTAAATGATTTTCAATGAATGAGATTTTTTTGCAGCAGTATAAAATACTTGCATTAGTGGGGTTATCTAAAACTTAAGTTTTAGATGTGTTTTGAACATATATTCCTTAAACATTTTTAACATGACATTGTTTTAGTAACACACCCTTAAGCTGTGGCAGACATGTCATGGGACTCCCGATATAACAATACAATATGTTCAAATTCTAAAAATCTCGAAAAGAATTTCTTTTTGAAATATATATAAGGTGTTTTTTTATAGAGGTATAGAACTTTGAAATGGAATAAAACAAAGATGAATTTTTTAAATTGACATGAAATTTACTTTATTCGAAAGATAATCTTCTGGCATTATAATTTAAATATGACTTCTGGCATATGACCGCCACGGCTGGCTCGGACGTAGTCTAATCTGGAGGTCCAATTTTCGATGACTTTTTCCAACATTTGTGGCCGTATATCGGCAATAACGCGGCGAATGTTGTCCTCCAAGTGGTCAATCGTTTCGGGCTTATCGGCGTAGACTAGCGACTTCACATATCCCCACAGAAAATAGTCTAGCGGCGTTAAATCGCACGATCTTGGAGGCCAATTCACGGGTCCGAAACGTGAAACTATGCGGTTACCAAACGTTTCCTTCAATAAATCAATTGTGGCACGAGCTGTGTGACATTTTGCGCCGTTTTGTTGAAACCACAGCTCCTGCACATCATGGTTGTTCAATTGATGAACGAAAAAGTCAGTAATCATGGCTCTATAGCGGTCACCATTGACTGTAACGTTCCGACCAGCATCGTTTTTAAAGAAGTACGGGCCAATGATTCCACCAGCCCATAAAGCACACCAAACAGTCAGTTTTTCTGGATGTAACGGTGTCTCAACATACACTTGAGGATTACCATCACTCCAAATACGGCAGTTTTGTTTATTGACGTATCCATTCAAACAAAAGTGAGGTTCATCGCTAAACAAAATTCGCTTATGAAAATCGGGATCAACGGCAATCTTGTTTTGGGCCCATTCACCGAATCTACGCCTTTCTAGGTGATCGTGTGGCTTCAATTCTTGCACGAGTTGGATTTTGTAAGCACGCAAACCAAGATTTTTCCGCAAAATCTTCCATAAAGTGGATGTACACAAATCAAATTCCTGTGCACGATGGCGGATAGACTGATTCGGGTCTTCCTCTACGCTACGCTCTAGAGCAGCAATGACTTCTTCTGTACGCACTGTACGACGTCTCTGTGGATGCGTGTTATCATTTAGAGTAAACGTGGTGCGAAAACGTTCCATAGTTAATCGAATTAATTGCTCTGATGGACGATTATGTTGACAGTAAAATGGACGTAGTGCGCGATACGTATTTCGAACAGAACCATGATTTTCAAAATAAATTTGCACAATTTGGAAGCGTTGTTCAGGCGTCAGTCTATTCATGTTGAAATGCCAAACCAAACTAAACGTAAATCACTTGACAGCTGACAAAATGGCGGCCAGTTAAAAAAGTGTTGCCAACTTAAAGTTCTATACCTCTATAAAAAACACCTGTTACTATTATTTTTTAGCATAAATTACAATGAAACATTAATCTTAACCTGGTAACTAAAATAAAAAAAGTCGTAACTTTTTTTACGTTAATGATTTTATTATATCTTTATTAAGTTGTTGAAATTAATTTGATTGTCTCCCAAGAAAATGTTAAAAAGAGATTAAACAATAAATTATAAGACAAATTGAATTTTCAAACACATTAACAACTTGTAAGTGACAAAGTCGAAGAAAACAAAAAATAAGGACAGTTGATTTAATTCCGTAAACTCGAGAATATTTAATATGAGCGTAGAACATTACGTTCTCCGAAAATCTTGTTATTCCCGAAAAAGTAGAAGTAAAAATCGAGTTAACCGGCTAACTTATTACGCACTCCACACACCTTAGTTCGGATGAACGATGGACATAAACATAGAGAAAAGCGAAAACATGATAAATTATTTTGACGCATGCAATAAAATAAACATAAAAAAAACTCGATGTTAATGCGCGACCCCTAGCTATAACGGGTCAAAGTTCTGCGTGCACGAAATTTTCCCCGGTCGAGCTTCGGGTTTTACTCGGAGCTTAGTTTAGTTAACCGGCCGTTGGCGCTGTTTTCGTAGAGGTGGTCCTTTAGTAATTAATTAACGTAGCCTTAAGACATTCCTTAAGGAACGGTTTCACACCAAATTTATGATCAAATTTGCAATTTAAAATTTCCGAGGGCTGCATATAGAAATTCTACTTTGTAGACGACATATTATCCGGTATAATTATGGAGGAAACTCATTTAGAAAGGATCTGATCGCATTAGATAGCGTAAAATGTACAAATAAAGGATTATGTATGGACTTTTCAATTGAAATTGCATTATACATGAACATGAAGACTTTTAAGGAAATATAAAAGGCGCAAAAGAGTGTGTTGTGATATAATATCTGAATTAGTCGAAAAGCACGAATAAATTAAAGTACAAAAATTGAATAGATAATTAATGCTGAAATTTTGATTTAGTTAGAGTTAAGTAAGGATTGTGCTAACGTAATTCTTACATAATCTATATAAATACGAATTGAATAGATGAACTTTATGAATAGACAGGTTTAATAAATATTGTACAAATTTAACTAGAATTTTATCTAATAAAAAGTTCTAATATTAAATTACCTCAACTTGATCCTAAATTCAATTTTGTTCTTAACGTTGACCGAAGTTTTATAATTACCCAGATGGGTATTAAATGAAGCTTGTGATCATATACAACAGCGGTTCCCAAACTTTATCAGTTCGTGGCGCACATAGATTTAGTATTTTGTCTCGACGCCCTTGTCAAAATATGTGTACAATGACATAAATCAGGCACGGAAATGAAACTAACTATTAAGATAAACCTCACAATAAATGATGAAAACCTTCAACGACAAGTAAGGTAATGAGACGGGTGGGCTTGCTGATCGCTACACATTTTTTTCAAAACGCGGAATAATGTTTGACACTGCCATTCTTCTTTCCGCTCTACATAGATTTTTGAGCGATTTTGATTATTGCAGCTACAGTTGAAAATCTGGTTTCACATAACTATGTTATCGCAAAGGAAATGAGGATCCTTCCAGCTTCTGAATTCAGAGTTGAATATTCAGTTTTGATTGATATCCAAAACTCCACTAAATCGGAAGTAATAAATTTTGTTTCCAGACTGTTGTCGCAAAAGAGTTCAAGTAGACTCTCCTCTTCCTGCTAATTCTGGTGGAGCTTGAGTACAGAAAGCATCTTGGATCCACGCAAATTTCTCGCCATTGTCTTCCTCAAAGTATTTTGCAAACCAGTCAGTGAACTTTGAGAGGTGTTCCAAGAAGGGAGAACAAGTCTTCTGAAACAACGACTTTATTACAGGCTATGTATTTGTAAAATTCAGAAAAACAATGGTGATTGCTATTCTCGCTCATTTTTCTTATCCACAACTGCAGTGTTTTTCTAAACATTGCAACCTTCTCCAAAAGTTTCAAAATATGCGTGTTATTACCTTGCAGAGACAGATTGAAGGCAATACACAAATACGCTAGTTTTAGCAAAAAGTTGCCATCGACAAAGTACTTCGTGAATGTTTTCGTGAACTTTCTCTTGTAAAAAAGTGTGAATCTCTTGATGTAGCTTGAATACACGAGATAAGACGCTGCCACGTGAAAGGCATCAGCAGTATACCAGAGCCGTGTGTTAAATTACAATGTCCCACACATAGATGTTTGTTTTTAAGTGGCTTAGTTTTTATGTAGTTTACAACGTCTACGATATATTCTAATACAAATTTCAATTGAGATCTAATTGACTTTGATGCAAATAGTTCCCTATGGATGGTGCAATGGGTCCACAATAAGAGGTGCCTTGCTGCGAATAAGTGTCTGCAATTCTCCATAGTGGCCAGAGATTAATCGAGCTTCATATTGCTGTGTACTTTGATTTTAAAAAAAGGATGCCAATATATTAAATATGAATCGTTAATTATTAAACACATATTTTGTAAATTAGATATGCTTACTCTCTCAGGGTTTTTGTTTTACAAAAAGGGTTCTTTGCAACTAGGCCTAGCATCTAATGTAACAAGGAGAGAAATAATACGATAGCATGTTAAGTTTAATACATTTATTATTCACACTTTGTCAAAACATACATTAATATTCAATTGTATTAAATATCGTCAATTATTAGTAAAACATAGTATGCCAATATATGCCTCGTGACATCAATTCTTTTTCAAATACATTTTATGTTAAAATACTCTTCCAAATAATATTCCATATTTAAAAACTTCTTTAATATTTCTTTGTAATAATGTTTCTTATTTTAAATGTGTTCTTATTTTCAAGTGTTCCTTTTTTTACCGTCCGACTCCGTGTTTTCTTTACAATTCACGTTATCTTTGTTTGAAATTTTACGTACATCGTAACTGTTACAAAAACAATATTCATGTATTTAAGAAATTTTTAAAAATTCAAGTATTGATTATGAAGCTTACTATAACTTAAAAATATTCTTTTATAAATTGGTATATATAGTATGATTTAAATTCTAAGTTATTAACAATTATAAACCAGAACGTAAAGAAATATTATAACTTATACACATATAAATTATACACATATTGTAGTGGATTTTTCTATCCAGAGAGAGAGAAAAAGATGGAAGATTTAAATTATGTACAACAGTTGAATTTTATTAATATTTATTATATTTGTAATTATATTTTTGACTGACTCTGTATGTTTATTAGTTTAAACGTATGGATGCGGACAGTTGTGGTACTATTGAATTAGATGTAGGAATTTTTCGCGGTAAATTTTGTGAGAGATATCAAGACTTCCAAAGTGACCGGTAGTAGAGGATAAGAAGTTCATTTTTATTCTCTGTTTTAAGTAAATTCGGGTTTTTAATTTTGTTTATGCATTTATTTATGTGCATGTAATGTTATTTCGATTTTTACGAGAGTTGGTGATCTCGTTGTGAAATAAGGTATGATATCTCTCATGTAGTTTTTTGTGTTATCAGTGCATAGATCTATGTAAGTTCGATAAAAATATTTAATTTATATAATTGATACTACGATTATTTTGCTTATAATAATAATTTTGTGTATAATTTGTGATAATTTTGATATTTAAAGTAGTATATGAGTATTAGAGAAAATTGTCATGTTTCTTTTTTAGTGGAGTTTTTCTTCAAGATAATATTCTAGAACGTTTTAAATTCAGGTTGGATTTTTTTTAGTTGTGGGTTGAATTTTGTCGTGTTTTATTTGCGCATGACTGTAAGCCAATTTACGCGGTTTCAATAACTTTGTTGTTTTTGACATTTGAAATTGTAGGGGTTAAAGTAGAGGTCAAACTTGACAAATTTCTCCATTATTTATTAATTTTATGTTTGCTCGAGAGTCACAGGGGGTTTTTCTCTTTGTGCGAGTCATTATTTATAAAGAGTCTTTCCTCCTTATGCTACTGTTAATTTGGCTTTAGCTCCCTATACATTCGGTAAAGGGATTTTTTTTTTCTTTCTTTTGTAAATTAAAAATTGTAAATTAGTTAACTGAGTCTTTTATTAACATTTATTGTTTTACTTCTAACATAACCTGGCCCTCATCTGAGAAGAGCGACCCGTGAGATGTGAGCTCGAGGAATCTACTAGACTGAACAGCCGGAAGCATAAGTTGTAGTGTGAATAAAAAAAATAATAAGCAATTAAAAGCACATTCCACTGCAATATGTGTTTTTCTTAATACGATCTGTATCGTTGCATATAAAAACTTATTACAGAAAATAACAAGAAACTTTATATGAAATTGACTATGAGATTTGTTTTACGACGATATTCATAATTTATTTGTTTTAAAATTTTCATTACTGTTTTCAACTTTATTTAATTATTCAATTCACACAGCAATATGTACACATACCGATGCACTTTTCGCAATCCAAATCATTTAAGGCTATAACTTGGAATTGCAAATTTCGTAAAAAAACTTACTAATTCTTCACTTCTCATGGATAACCTATTTTTACAAGCAATACTTTTTGCTTCTTATTGTTTCGCCGGATTTAAGAAGTGTCTTAATTAACAACCCCTTTCGCTATTCATCATACAGTTACCATAACTATTTAAGACTAAAGCGGTTTCTTTGAAATCTATTTAGATGTTTCATTGGTATAAACCCACTATACAGATTTCTTGCGATTGTTGTGGATAAGAAATGGTTCCTTTTGATTTTATAATCACGTCGAGAAAATTTACGTATCTTTTAGTATTCGTTTGTCGTTTAATTCATGAAACGCTTACTTTCTTCATTTTAGCAATTTTTTTTTAAGATGTTGACACATGGTTGTAGAAAAATTTTCACTTCCTCTGCAATGAACTGCGCTATTTTTGATGGGTTAGCTTCCACCGTGGTTCTTAAGGTGTAGTCTTCAAAAATACTTTTTGGTCTACATAGGGCTTTTTTTTTGCGACTCTCATCTCCTGAATGAAATTTGGTAAACCATCTGCGAATATTACGTTCATTAACAATTCTTTCTTCATATCTAGATTGGGGGGGGGGGTTATGTTATACTTTAAACTGGTACAAATATAGAAATATCTTGAAGAGAGCCGTCTACTCACTTACAAACCGATGGAAATTAAACACAACTATTAAAATTAAAAAAAATTCGCTACCGAAGTCTGACTATTTTATTTATTAATTTCACATATACCTTGGTAACTATATTATACGCAAGTAAACTAATTATAAAATAACTTTACTTCGAAACCAGACATCAGAGAATATGGTTGTACAACTGGCAGAAACAGGTCAATCAAAATAGAAATGCAAAAATAAATAATTTGCTAAATTTAGAATAATTGTCCTTTAACTATAGGTACTCAAACCACATTCAATTCCAAATAAATAAATTAATGCTAGAATTAGGAAACTAAATACTAGTATCAACTATCTAATAATATTTATAATATACACATATATGCAATATTAGGCCATTGCAAAAATAATTTTTTTCGAATGTCCCTTGTGCATTCCTGTCATATTGTTACAATTACGCCTGTAAATTTTGGGTCTGTAGGACATGTTTAAAAATAGTTTTTTGTTGTAAACGGAAACTGACAATATCTTAACAAGTTGTAAGAATAAAGTTCTTGGAATCCCAGTAATTACAAACACAACTGGGGAAGAACAAGCAAGAACCCTTGCAAACTAATGGGAGATTTCAGATAATGTGAGATCTCTTTTTTTTGACACTACCTTCAAGCTCATGATGGAAAACTGGAGCTTGGCTGGAAAACCTCTTTAATAAGAAGTTGTTCAGGCCCTGAAAACACTAATTTAATTGAACTCAGAGGCTCTATTCGGTCAACTATTAACACATAAGCTTGTTCTAAGACCCTAGAAATAGAAATGTAAGACAGGAGCTTAAAACTGACTAAAGAACATTCTATACAATAACTGAAGAGAATACAATAAATATACATAATATGCGGTACTTTGCTGCGAATAAATGTCTGCAATCTTTAATAGTGGCCAAATATTGATCGAACTCTGAGTTAATAATTTCTGTGAGATAGCGAAACTTTCGTTTTTGTTAATGTATCTCTTCTCTAGCAGGGGCGTACCGATGAAGCTGTAGAAAGATGAAATACGTATCTACGTCTCTGGAGAGGATACATTCACAAATATATGAACTTGTGTGTATAAAGTATGTATTGTATAATTTTTTTGGCAAAAACCTCTTGTAAAGATATATGTATGTTTTTATTTATCGTATATCGTTACCATTCGGTTATTATTATCAAAGCAGTCCCGTCCCAAACTGATCAGATTAAGCGACATCCACTGTATTAATCATGTTAAGAGCAGCCAGTAGAATAAGCTGTTATGTTATAGTGTGAGGTTTTTGCACTTCGTCACTCTGTATGTAACCTTAAAAGATGCTAGCAATAATAACCTAACACTGCATTTTTTTAGTATAATGAAATTTTTTAAGGTTAAAGGTGTAGTTAAAATTTTGAAGTATACTGTATTATATTTTTAACCTTGTTAGCAAAGCTTGTACATATATTATAAAAAGTAGTAACTTCAAAATGAATAAAAATTTACATTTGAAAGGTATCACATAATTAATCGATGTAATTATGTGTAACAAGAAAGAATTTCTACCTCTGCGCTCCTACCATCTGTTCATACAGAAATGAATAATGGTCGAGTTGTTTTTGTTGAAAAATCAACTTGTAAACTTGACCTTATCTTCGAAAAATTACACCTGAATCGAGTCAAAAAATAAAGAAAGAGATGATAACATACAACACACCAAAATTTTAGTCAGCACGCGAAAACTGCTTTCAGCTTTTTTTTTTGATTGTCTGGCGCGATAAATTTTACTACATTTCAGGCTTTGTCGTAAATCTACATTTACGACTAATTTTCAACAACAAACTGCAAATATAACTTATCAATTCGGACAAAACTTCTCGTGTAACGTCACCGATGTAAAATATGTGCGGTAATAAAAAAAGAACTAAGTGTAAAACACATTGTAATCGTATCAATATAGCTGAAGTATGTACGTAAAAATGTATGCACCTTTGTCGTCGATTTTTAATAGCTTTTTTATACATTAAAAGTAATCTATGTGGCAGTTTATTGCAGTTGTAAATTTGTAATTATTACCACCAGCTGTTTCTCTTAAATTAGGTAAAGAGAGAAACTTTTAGTTTGTATGTTATAAACAGAGATATACACAGTATATAGCTATTTTGTCGCTTCGATATGTATATATTTTGATTATGCTATTATAACAATAATTTTATATGGTTAGAATAAAGATAATTTCATATCAGAACTACATTTACAATTAATATTGTTGTAACTAATGTACATATTTTTATATTAAAAATGATTAAATACTTTGCATTCGCGTATACGAGGAGAATTGGAAATATTTCTGGAAACGGTTCACGCGAGTGATTTGATGCAGGGAGACTTTTGAATAAATACTGTCGTTGTTTCTTCAGTTCTACATCGAAGCGTGTCAGTGCATTGGTGTAATAAAACGTAAATCTATTTAGAAAGTCCCTATTTAATCTTCATTTTATTAAGAGTTTTCTTATAGATCATCTTGTTTTCTCTTATTTTAATTTTATTCAAAATTTGGTTAGATTAAGAACCGCGCGACAGAAATATTCCACTCCTTTTTCAAATTTATGTAAATATAGCTTTAAAATATGTAGTTCCTATGGGAGGTAAAGATGCACAAAACGCAAAGCCCTTTTTTGTGGACAGACCAATAAAGAGGCGCACTATACAACAAAGAACTATTGTCGACAAACTGTGGCAAACTAGATATCGATCAATAACTTCGAAAGCTAATAAATTTAAATCTTGACACCCAAAAATGCAAGTATTGACAGTCGTCAGGAAGTTCAGCGTCGCATATGGTCTATTGTGTAAACCGTAATAAAATAGGGGTCGAGTGTCCGTAAAGAAATAATTACTTAAAATCTCGAGAACGGACCTAATGTGTAAAGGCCATGTAGGCCCTTTTGTCTGAACGTACGTTGTACGTATCCGCAACTGAAGAGTCGGCATACAGTACATGTTATATATCGTTTTTCAACCAATAGTAGATTGTTTTTTAGACTCGTTGTCTTTGCGATTTCGTAACTACTTCCAAATTCCATCGTTTAGTTACGGATCTAAAATTAACACATTTGCGAAATTAAATTGTAAAGGATGACATACTGAATAGTCAGTAATAAGAAATATGGGTTTTAAAACAGGAAAGGGGTAGTTACATTGCGTGCATGAAAGGAAATGCAAAGAACCAATCATTGTATTGCGTTTCACAACGACAATTTTGGAAAGGCGTCTTCTGTGATATTGAAGTTGATCAAAATTCTTGAAACACAGAGGACATGAGTTAGTTAGTGAGAGTCAGACGGAAGTCAGTCAGAAATTAGTGGATTTGTCGGTCCCTAAATACATATATATCTTCGGATACATATAATTTTCGTCGTTAACAATGAATTAGAGTTTAACGTAAGTTATTATTTTATTTTATTGTGGTGTTCATATAATTTCAGAGATTAATTTTATCTTAAAATCATTTGAGAAATTTCGTTAGCTGTAAAACCAGATGAAGTAGTGAGTTCTGTTCGAAGAAGGAAGGAAAGGATAAACCTGAAATTTACCTGATTTTATATTTGGGATTTTATTAGCAACAGCCCTCGATTTTCTGATAGAAATTGAATACAGATTTATGTATTAAGTAGAACCAACACATTGTAAATATAATTGTTTCATTTAGATTTAAATAAAATTTGTTACGAGTTTTTAATTGAGTTTTATTTGGCTATCTCCTTGCACTCCCGCCCACGACGCTCTCGAAGAGATCGCTACTAGAAAATATGATTAATTTTATTTAGCTATTCAGCGGTCGTTGTAGTCAGGCCTCTGATTGCTGGTGGCAGGGAAAACAAAAACTTTATAGTTTAACCAGTCAGCGGTTTAAGCAAATTAAGACCAATGTTAACGACCCCCAGTATTGGCAGATTTGATTTAAATTATAATAGAAACCTACGTTACCAATGGCAGAGCATGGGATATGTTACAAATTGTGGTAATGTTACAAATGGTGGCATGGTAGCATTAATGTTGGGATTATTACCTTGGCATAATATTGACCAGTTACTGCACTTCCCTTCTGTAAATAGCTAATGAAGATTATGCCTTTCAAATTAAAAAAATAGAAATGTGTACCGCCTAAGAAACGATATTTGCCTTCGTCGAAGCATGTTCATAAAAAAAAATGTGTTTTTGTTTGTGGAGTATAGTTATGTATCCACGTTTTATCTACGGAGACAATTTTCTTGAATTTCGTTTGAACTTAGTCATACTGTCATTTGTAAATTGGAACACGAGTTCGCATTTGCTCTACAGTAACCAAAGGCGGCGCCCATCTCGCGGTTAGCTTCTACATCGAGACCTGGCAAGACATCAGCATAATATTGACCAGTTATTGTACTTCTCTCTTGTGAACGCTCAATAAAGATAATGCTTTGGAATCCAAAAAAAAAATTGTGCTTATAAAGTTGGAGATAAGAACGTCGGGATGCTCTAATGCGAGAAAAGATAAAAAAAGAATAAATTTACTTATAATTTCCTTAATAAATGCAATTGTGCCTTAATTCGTATCTGGATGTGTTATATGGACATAGGAACATACCAGAATTGCCTAGCACAATAGTTGGATGGGGAAATACGAATAGGATTAATTGCAAGTTTATTTTTGTTACACCTGTTTTTGATCTTAATGACCTGCAATAAAGGATCATTAATAAGATCGTTGAAATTAATAACTGGACCTTGGATCCTAGAAAATGTTATTAACTCTATTGAGCGACGATCTTTGCTCTGTAGAGATGAAGGCGGTGGCCATATTACGCACCTTATTTAATGAATATTGTTACGTAATAAATTGTGATTCTTTTGATTTAAACAACAGGGTAAACTGATCATCAAATCCCCACACGACAAAGTCAAATGGATGACTTCACAGATGACGAAGATTAATTTCTCCAATAAAAAAAATATTTCTTTTCGGAAGCAACACATTTGTGTTGAAAGAAAAAATGAATGATTGCTTCAAAGTCATACTTGTGTGTTTTGTATATTGCATTAATGGATTGAGGTGCTTACTTTAATTATTAATTCGTATTTATTCTGAATATTATGAGATTTTACATACATAACGTTGTTTAATCTGGTTTGGGTTTTGATGTTAGTTTTCAAATTTTATTTTTCGGTATTTTTTAATTTTAAAATAGACAGACACATATTTATATTGTACGTTTAATAACATATATTTATGGCATGATTAGGTTAAGCACAGGTTAATTAGCCTTATTATTATTATTATTATTATTATTATTATTATTATTATTATTATTATTATTATTATTATTATTATTATTATTATTATTAAATATGTATTTACCATTTTCAATTGTCTATATATTTATGTCCAACGTATTTTCAATCCTATTCATAAACATTCAAAGTGAGTTTATTTTGTTTTAGATACAAGTTGGAAATTGTGACATACGAGTATATTCCTTCAATGTAGTTCAGGTTTTATAAAAGCGCTCGACATTTCCCTTTTTCCCACTTTTGTGGCTAAAGGGCACACGGCTGGCTGTCCAATAAATTACCATTCTATTAAAGGTAGAAGCACGCTGGTTATATAGGAGACCATTTAGCGGATATATAAACGCCATTCTGTAATATATATCCGCATTATTCGTTCAATTTTCCAACACAAAAGGGTCTGAACTTATTCTACTGAATTGTCTACAACAAGTCCTTCGTTGATATCATTTTATTGGAATTATACGTAGAGAATGCGCACAGTTATTAGTAGGGATCGGACACGAGAGGCTGATGACTCATTCCCATGGGCGTACTATTGAATATTTGTATTTTTAAAGAGTTTTTAATTTTATTTATATAATTGGAAAACAAACGGGTGGTGATCTATAAAATACGACATATATTTTTATTTGTTCGTTTTGTAGTTCAAGTTGAGTAAAGGAGTATTAATATTAACTAGCAATACTTTCTCAAGGTGCTTTTCGGTAAAATTTGTTCTCTTTGAATAAAATACATCCTTGTAGATAGAAAACGTCCTTTCTACATCGCAACTGGTTATAGGTGCATATGGAAATATTCTCTTATTTCAGCGTATTTAGCAGTTAGATTTTGAGGCATTGTCCCCATACACAATTGCCGCAATGTTATTAAATTTTGATTTCTATTAAAAACTGCGTCTAACTTTTGCCGGAGTCCACATTAAAAGTCACTTGGGAATATTTTTCAAATTATTAATAGCCTCATCTAATGTGGTTAATCCATCACTTAATCTGAGATTTTGATTTTCAAAGTAAGTGATTAGTTTTGGCAAACTTCCAAAGTGTTCCTGAAGAAAGTACCCCTGATGTTTTAAATTTGGAATTTGTATTAGTTCCTTGCACTCAGAAATACTTCGAGCATCGTCATTTAAACATGTAACGAAATTTTGTAAACTATCGAAATTCTTTGCATAAAAACTAGTAGCTTCCAACCATGTTCCCCATCTAGTTATTACTGGAGAGGGAGGCAGCGACAAAGATGGAAGTTTTTCCCTGTAAAGACCTGCTTTTCTGAAGACTCTTTTAAAAGCGGATATAAGTCTATCAACTTCCGGAAAGGTGTCTCTGATATATTCACAGATTCTATGGGGAGCATGTGCTACAAAAGTAATATGCAGAATATTAGGATATGTTTTCTTTAATAGTCTACCTGTTTTTAACATATATGCAGCACTATCACTGACAAATAAAAGTATTTTTCTCTTGTACCTGTCGTCCGAATGAAGCATTTGGTGCATATTCTCGTAAATTGTTTTAGCTACTGTTTCCACATTAACTGTATTTATAACTTTTGTTGCTATTACATATGCGTTATATGGAATAGTTTGATGTAGTACACCAGCTACAACATTTACCACACAGCGTCTCAAGATATCGACAGTTTTGTCGGCACTTATCCATAGGTACTGATTTGGAAGATGGCTTCTATTGCGTTCTACTGCTTTCGTGTAGCATTTAGGAACACAATATTTACTTAAGGTGAATTCATCAGGAACATTTCGACCAGTATATTTTTGGATAAATGTTGAGAAGGTGGAATTGTTAAGTTTCTTTAATGGAATGGAATATTTGTCGCCATTAAAGTTTCACAGAGTTCTTCGTTAAAATTGTCAGATTCCAACGGTTCTAATTTCTGTATATGTGTTTGCGATGCTAGGTGACGTTTTATATGCGATTTCTTGGAATTTTTTAACGATACTTTACAGATAAATGTAGGTGTAGGTTTCCGCGGTCGTTTTATAGATGTAGATCTCGGTTTCCGGGTTGGAACCCCGTCGAGTTAGGCGTAATAGCCGTGAATATATTGAAATTTACAAACATCCCCGCAATCTCAATAGAGACGAGGGCTATACGTTACATCCGACGTGGCAAACTCTACTGAACTCTACTAAGAATCACCACGCCCATACGACGCATGCCATTGGCTCATTGTCCCCAGCCCATAGCAGGCCACCATCTCACCTGCCCCCCCCCTATATAAGTTGTACCGGTCTCTGTCATAGCATTCTCACTGCGACCTCTGTTACAGCAGCATCGCAGTTGAGAACACCGACAACGATACATCGTCATACGAACCCGGAAGAAATGGCCGGACGATATATCATCAAAACTATCACCAACCTAGCTCTGAAGCATAGCTTCAAAAGAAGATGCACTCCGCAACAACGACAAGACGCAGAAACCATAATAAACCAAACAACGGGGGAAGAAGAGATTCTGGACCTTCTACAAAAACAACCGCAGATATTTATCGTAGATCCCGACGATCCGACGGTAAAAATAGAATTATTAGTATCGCCCGAAGAAGAAGCAAGCCCGGTAAACCCGTTCACCGTCGAACTCCAAAACGTTTTTACAATTCCGAAGAAAACGTCAAAAAAACAAAAAACCGAGCACGAAAATACACCAATTGAAACAAAAAACTCATTCAGCGCACTCGAAAAAACAAACGCCGAGGAAAAGATGGAAGAAAAAACCGAACTCACTCCACAACCGTCAACTTCATACAACAGCACTCCCAGGGTAAGTGATAAGACATACACTACACAAAACACAAAAACTAAAACAAAAAAAACACACAAAAGCGCACCAATTATTATAACCGAAAAAGACAAATGGTCACACATTCGACACATACTCAAAACACACAGCATTAACACCGTACAAAGCAAACTCGTGAAACCAGGCATACATATCGAACCGACAACTGACGAAGACTACCGAAAACTTAAACACATACTCGACAACGAACAAATTCAATTTTACACTTTTCAATTGAGAAGCGAAAAGACACTAAAGGTAGTTATGCGTGGCATTCCTACCTTTATCACCGAAACTGACATTACAGACGACTTGACGGACAAAGGCTACCCGACAATAAAAATTAAAAGGATGAACGGCAAACACGGCATACCGGCACCACTAGAACTAATCGAACTAACGAGACAGTACAAATCTATATATAACATACACGACTGCTGCGGACTCGCAATAAAAATCGAACAATTAAACAAACGGACAGACATTATACAATGCCACAAATGCCAGACTTTCGGACATCACCAAAGAAATTGCAACGTAAACTACAAATGCATGAAATGCGGAGACGAACACTCGACACACTTATGTACCAAGACTAAAACAACCCCACCAAAGTGTGCAAACTGCGGTGGTCCACACTTATCCACATTAATCAACTGTCCAAACAATCCAAACAACCCAATAAACAAAACCACACCCAAACCTAAATACATACCAGCACCACCCCCAGCAACTAATTCCTGGACTCAAAGACAAAACAAAACAACACTTAACACAGTTGTTAACACAGCACTTGCCTTAGGCAATATGCTAATAACATTACACTCGACAAACGCAACAAACGAACAAATACAATACTTCGTAACACAAACACAGACAATAATAAGACTTTACAATAAAACACATTAAACACACACACAACTGAAACGCAAAAAAAAAATGTGATGATGACCAACAAACGAACACTCAGGACTTAAACGCAAAAAAGCGATTGACACACAGACTTTACTCACACAATACACACAGGACGGCAAAAAAAACACAAGAACGCACGATTACTAATCAGACTCAAACACATCACAACCCTGGGAGATACGAAACAATGGAGTGGAAATGGAGGCAACTTCGACCACGAAATAAAATTCAACGACTCATACACTGTCATAGCATTCTTCAAGCTACTGCGAAACGACGAACATCTACGTACAGCCCTGAAGATGTTCCTTGAAACAGTGGACGAAACGTTGGCAATTACGCCTAACTCGACGCCGTTCCAACCCGGAAACTGAGATCTACGATACTTTATAGACTTTGCAATAAATTTTCGAATCACTGGCAATGGAGATACAATAAATTTAACTCTTAATTCAACTCGCCATTGTTTCACGATGCCATTTTCGACGTTGTTCCATATCATATTTGACAAAGTAACTTAAACAATGTTCTAGATATAAATAAATGAAAATTAAAAATACAATATGCGTAAATTATTGAAACTTAACGAAATTCACTGGACACTTACCTCAAAATAATTGGAAGAAGTAGATTCGATGAAACGATATTAAACAGGATCTATTACAAAAATTACGAAATATGTAATTAACAGTTAGAACAATGGAAAAAAAACTAACTCACCGTACTTTATTTATCTTACGAAATATAAACTAATAAATAAAATAAATTATAAAAACTCCTCCCGCCCACGAAAAAAGGAATTTAACTGTAAAATTGAAGTAATTGCGTCACAATTCAACGACAAAAAAAAACAAATGTGGGGCGCAGGGGTCTATTTGGCCGCGGTCATGGAATATTTGGCGTATGAATGTGCTATTCAATAACTGCATGTTGTACGAAGCGATGCTATAAACTATTTAAATGGTCCATTGTAATTTCGGCCGGATGCGGCCGGTCTTTGGTTATTACAATGAATAGAATATCGTTCGTAGTTGATTGTTGTTAGTATTGGACGAAACAGTCGCAAAATCTTTAATTAAGTGACCTTTAGCAGGTATCGTTATATTTTAGAGTTTGCACGTATTAGTTTCGTCTCTATCGTGCTTTATGTATATTTATTGTATAGTATGGTTACTAGTCTATCTCTACATTATTATGCAGTACAGATCTTATGGTAATATATTTGATGGTTGCTGGAGCAATTCATTATTAAGGAAGCACTACTATAAAAAATTGAAATCTACTGGTATATTATCTTTTTATTGCGAATTCAGGAGATTAAAAAGAATTAGAAAATAAATCCTTTTTATATTCAGCTAAACCGGAAACATTATTCTCGTAAATTGTGGCAGTATATTCATCTTAGACAAGGGTCATCTAGAATTCCGTCTGTAATGCACGACCAGGATATTATTTAGAATAGACTTGATCATATAGTTGTGAACTTTGCGAGGGTTTCTTCTAGTGCTTACTCTGAGGATGCACGTCACTACGATCAATATACTGAATCAGCTACCATAAATTGCTTATTAAATTAATTTAATATGGAATTGGTGTTTGCAAAAGAATCTAAAACTTAACATAAGTAACTGCTGTTAGGTTCGGCTTTCTCGAAAAAAGGAACTTTTGGGTTTTAATTATAAAGCACCTGAGGAAGCCACTGTGCTGGCGTAACAATTGTTGTGTTACTATTAAAGATTAAAAGTGAAGATTAGAACCGTAGTTTTATTTCTATTTTAAATTATGGATATTCATCAGGTAAATGCCGAATCAATTCAATTATTTTAATTATAACATTAAGAATGGCCTTTTACTTCGAGTATGGCAGTCAAAAATTTAGGTAGGAGTATTATTTGACAGTAGTCTAACCTTTGTCAGCCATATTACTGATTTGTGTAGATCTGCTTCCGCGTCTCTTGGTTTTCTGATGCGTTGTTCCAGATATCTTTCCAACATGGAAACGATAAAATATCTCTATTGTTCGCTAGTTCAAAGCAAACTGGAATATGCTTCAATAATTTAGCAACCTATATACACTTGTCTTAAGGTGCAGGTAGAAAGTGTACAGCGATTTTAAAGTTCCTGAGATTTAAGGCTATTAGGGAATATCCATCTAGAAATACCGATCACAATAGTCTACTGTGTGATCATACCTTAGTTTCGTAAGATTCTAGACGAGAAATTACCCATGCTAACTTTTCATATGGTGTAGTGCATAATAGAATAGACTGTCCCTCTTTACTTGAGAGAATTTGCTTTGCAGTGCCTCGATTTACATTTCGAGGCTCTGTAACTTTTGCTTATCCGATGTGTACCAGTAGTGTCTTATAAGTCCAAGTGACAAAAAAACGCCAATAAATACTTTGATAACATTTTCTTTGATTCTAGAATTAAATTTTTTATTTCCTAATATTTATAGTTGCTGAGGAACACAGAAAAATTGAATGGACCTGTGCTTGCAACATCTTTTGCAGTATGCTATTGAAGGCTAGGACAGTCTTGAGAGAATCATCACTGGCGATGAATCTTGGAGGCATCACTACCAATCTGAATTAAAACGTTCGTGAATGGATTGGGAACATCCTTCCTCACGCACCAGCAAAAATGCAATGCAAAGGTTACACTATCAACTGGTAAAGTCATGGTAACACTGTTTTGGCATTGTAAAGGAGTGCTACTTGCCGAGTTTCCAAAAAAAAAGGTAAAACAATGAATACTCAGTCAGACTCTGATGTTATTTTCGAGCTTCGGACTACTACCAATAGCCTTCGGAGAAAACGTCCAGGCTTATTGCGTAGAGGTGTGTTGCTTCGTCGCAGTGGCGGCTGGCGCATAAGCGCTGCAGTGCTGCAGAGCTCCAAAAAATTGGGCGGGCGAACCTGTATTAGTTATAACTAGTTTTCTTTTACATAATTTTTCCGACATTTCTGATGTTTATAAAAGCGTAACATATTGTTGTGAAAATTCTCCCCCTGTATATCAAACAAATTGCATATTTTTCTACATCATCCTGTAGAGGACATCAAACCCTACAATTTGACACCTCAATCATCAAAATCCGATCAGTAGAAGCCGAGATATTCGCTTCCGAAATTCCAACACTTAACGCCGGTTATATACCTATAGTATATTATCAAATAATATACAATAGGCGACCAGTGGAATAACCAACCTAATTCGCGCGATCGCTCACTTGTTCCTTATCTGGTCCACACGTACGTGCGCTCAGAGCTCTTTCAAACACCCGCGCGCACCCAGCTACCACCGCGGCTGTCTTGAACCAATGCGTGATTTTACCAGGCAAGTTCGCTGCATTTACACCAGCGCCGAGGGCGATATGATTCGGTATCTAAACTAATATTATAAAGAGGAAACATTTGTGTTTTTGTATGTATGTTTGTAATGCTTTCACACAAAAACCACTGGATCGATTTCAAAAATTCTTTCACCATAAGAAAGCTGCATTTTTACTGAGTGACATAGGCTATATTACATTTTCAAAAAAAAAGATATCCCCAATAAAAATGCATTAATGTAACCCAAGGTGTGAAAAAATTAGTCACAAAAAATCTGCCATCGCGTACGCTGCGGAAACTATTGTTGATAGAACAAAAGAATGTTCTACAGTATTATAGAACGTATTAATATCTACAAAAAAGTCCGCGAAACCATATGTCCAACTACTGTAGTTATGCCACTATAACTACTTTTTTACATTTTAAAAGTTAATAAAAGTGCCGACAATAATCAAACCATATTATCCATACCTCTGTATTATTTCTTATCATATTAAATGATATTTTATCAAAGACCATTTCAATACCAGTAAAATACTTTTTAAATTATTAAAATCGGACATTCCATTCAAAAGATATAACGAATTTAAAAATGTCAATCTAGAGAAAATAATGTTATAATATAATGTAGTAGTATTGCGATGGCCATATTCATTTTGTTTGTAATAAATTGACAATCGAAAAATTATAACTGGAATAAGAATAGTATTGGCAGAAGGAATTTAATAACAAGTTCAATGAGAATGAAAAGTAATAGGAAACAGGCACAGAGAAGCTGTTATAGAAAGAAGTTAAACATAAAGTGATATAAAATCAGAATAATTGAAACATACATGAGTAGGTAAACCCCACCAGTTTTGTATAATACAAAGGTATTTTTAATAATATAAAATATTACTAAAAATCTGGTGTGAAGAACACAAATGCAGGTTCACTATTAATATTTCCTGTGAACGTGTCCGAATACGTTCGGACACGTTCACAGAAAATATTAATAGTGAACCTGCATTTGTGTTCTTCACACCAGATTTTTAGTAATATTTTATATTATTAAAAATACTTTGATATAAAATCCAAAAATTAAGGATCACAAGAAAGGAAGATTAAATATTTAAGAGAATACACTCACTATTGTATTTATTCAAGGTAGGATCGAAGAAAAGACAACATATACGATACAAATTTTATTAAAAGAATTTAAATAACACTGAGATATTTGAAAGATGACGTTTTTGAAGTAATTTCGACAATGTGTCAAAAGCCAAGTGACAGGAACATTATTAAAATAGCGGGTTACATTGTTTATAAGTTATGTTAAATTAATAATTGGACTAAACAGATTTAATAAGCGATGAGCCACCACCAGAAAAACGCAAACGTCCAAATAACAGCAGATTTAATCATCGAATTTCGGCTTTAGAGGTGTGTGATGTTATTCTAAATTGTGCAAAAGATCGATTTCATTTTAAAGAGCATCTAGTCGTGGCATCACTTTTTTTTTCGGAATGCTTTGGAGAGTATTGCAGTAACTTTCCTGAGGACAAACTCATTTCCGCATGCTCCTATTATCCCAGCCTTGATAAAGAAAGATTACGAACTGAATTGTCTGTTATTTACTCAAGAACTGATTGTAGATCTTTAAAAGGCGCACTACCTCTTCTAAAATTTTTAATAAAAAACAATCTGGGAGATACGTTGAAGGAGACTAGAAAATTATTAGAAATTTTAATAACAACTCCCATGACAACATCAGAGGCCGAACGATGCTTTTCAACACTAAATCGAATTAAGACGTTTCTCAGAAATTCAATGACCGAAGATCGTTTAACATCTCTTTCCATGCTATCTATCGAAAAAAGTTTATCTCCGAAATAGACAATTTTAATGACAAAGTGATAACAAAATTTGCAAATCGAAAAGAACGTAGAATAGATTTAATTTAAAAGAAATAATTTGTTAGTAAAGTAGTGCTTAGTGACTCTTATTTTTTTGTGTGACAATTGACAATCGTTCCAGAAATACATTACTTCAGTGCGGAGGCGAAGAAAGCACGATAAGATCGATGGGAGACAACCTCTTACTGCCCGTGCAAGGTAAATTTTTTTGTAAAACTTGCAGAACACCTTAAAATTTTTAGCACGAGCCGCCACTGCTTCGTCGTGATAACGCGAGACCTCATATCAGTGTTACAGCATCCACCTTTCAGCTCAGACTTAGTCGCAAGTGATTTTCATCTGTTTGATTAACTAAAACAACATCTTGGAGGCAAAAACTTTGCAGATGATGGTGATGTTCAACCTATTGTGAATGAGACAGCAACCCAAAGAATTTTATGCAGTTGGAATTAGGTCGCTGTTAAAGCGATGGGATAAGTGGTGGAGATTATGTTGAGAAAAAACATTGTTTCCAAATGATTATCATGGTAAATTAATTTTTTCTTATATTTTGTGACTTATTTATTGACTTACTCTCGTATAAAAAGAAATTTTGGCTAAAGGGAAATTTACACGTAATATATTCTAAATGGTCGCAAAATTAAGATGAATTCATTGTTAAAACTGAGATCAAGGATGAATCGAAACGAAGTAAATATGAATCACAGCATTTATGTCAACACGATCACGTTTGTTATAGATGATGCCGCTATAACACGTTATAATTGAAAGCGAAGGTGAGTGCAAACGTGTGTGAAGTTCTGGGTCGCGATCGGTCGGCGATTTGACTGGATTAATGCTCCATTTTCGTGTTTTCCTTTTCAGCTACCGAATGAAATCAATTAGTGCGATGGACGATAGGATAAAAATAATATCGCAATTTTGAGAATCATACGTGAATAATCAATTATTAAAGGGAATCGATTTAACAGAACGGCCTAAGTTGTTTCATACATTTTTTCTTTGTTCCCGAGGAAAAACTTGTTGCGAAACAAATTGGTCTGTCAGATATGTTGTCAGAAAATTACTTTTTGATACTGCTGCCACGAAGCGATTCACTCTTCTTAAAACTTATCCGTTATGTAAATGGATGAAGTTGCTTGTATTTATGTAAAAAGTTTTGTATAAGAAAGTCATTTTCTTAATAACGCGTTGCTTCTATATTAAATATTTTTATAAAGCCGTCCTGCTCTTTTGGAGTATTTCAGGCACAAGACAAAATAATATATTCTTTATGCTAGTGTACATAAAATTAATCGTGTAGTAGATTTAATATATTGTGATGAACTTGTCTTTTAGGGTTCGTTTAAATAAAACTAACGGTAATTAAAAACACACTAAATAACACTTAATAACTAATAACAATAATACTAGTATTTATTTCACATTTATATGTATAAAAATATTTATTTCACATTTATAACTACTAACAATTTGACTGCGCTCATTACTTGAATGCCTCCAACCCCTCCTTCTCGAATGCTTAAATAGGCCTGTAGCTCGTTCGAGAATATTTCGGACTCTGTCTGGTGTTTTCCAGGCCCTCGAACGTATTAACGCGTATGGCGGCTGACCTTGTCGGCAGACTATCGCCAAAGTCAGATGCGATGACTCACATTACAATATTAAATATATTAACACGTTAACAACCAGTTTTCACATTTATATATATATATATATATATATATATATATACTGCTCAACTTTTGAACTGGTACACTTATTTAGCATGCAGTCAAAGTAAACAACCCTTCGTAGGCGTTAGGCATGACTTCCTATATGATCAGGGCTGTGTTTCGGAATGCAAACAAATGTCTATCGAATGACATTTGCGACTCCATTGTTGTTGGTTGTTATTATATGTCATAAGTGCAGTTACTGAGCTCGCGGACGCTTATACTTTTATCAAGTTTTAAGAGAATTTTTGCTAATTTCTCGAATAAGTTTTAATGCAGAGTGGTTGATTGCATTTTCGAGATGCCATTAAAGCGTTTAAGTATTGAAGAGATGAGCCAAGCTATGGGAATGCTTATGACTGGTGTATCGCTAAGAACTGTTGCAGCCCATTTCAATGTGAGCCACAATGTGATCAGAAGAGTTCGAATGCGTTTTAATGATACTGGATCTGTCCAACATAGACCCGGCGGAGGGCGAAATCGCAGTACAACAGTCAGGGAGGACCGTTTTATTACGGTTCAGTGTCGAAGGAATAGATTTTCTACTGCAAGAACACTCCAAATTCAGCTATTGAATGCAACAGGTACTCAAGTATCCACTCAAACAGTAAGAAGAAGGCTTCATGGGGTCAATTTAAGGTGCAGATCTTCTAAAAAAATGCTCATTGTTGACCAGGGCCCACAAAAGAAGAAGGCTAGAGTGGGCACATCAACATGCAAATTGGAATCTTGAAGATTAGGGTCGTTTTTTATTCAGTGACGAGACCAGAGTGCATCTCCATAGCTCAGATGGAAGAGTTAGAGTTTGGAGAAAAAGAGGAGAACGCTATATTGAGAACAACGTGACTTACCATCAAGCTTATGGAGGTGGTTCAATTACTGCTTAGGGAGGTATTTTTGCGACTCGTACTGAATTGATTATGCTTGGAAATGCTACAATTAATAGTGTCAAGTATCTTAATGACGTATTACAACCTGTACTGTTGCCACTTGCTAATGAAATAGGTAATGGTTTTGTGTTTGTTGATGATAACGCGCGTCGTCATAAAACAAGAAAAATCAATGCATTTTTTGAAGAGAACAATATTACGCACATGGATTGGCCAGCGAACTCTCCAGATCTTAATCCCATAGAGGACGTATGGGATTCCCTGAAGAGGTTGATAAGATCACGAGGAGTGGATCCAAACAATCACCATCAGCTCCGAACCGCCGTTTTGGAAGAATGGCAAAATATTCCTCAGCATTACATTCGGAATTTGATTTCCAGCATGCCAAGACGTTGCCAGGAGGTTATAAGAGCTAGAGGAGGTCCCACGTATTATTAATCTTTAAGTGTTTGGTTATCTTTTCTTTCCAAAGCAATCTTTTCTGTAATACTAAAATGAAGATTTTTCTATTTTTCTATTAAAACATCTGAAATTCGTTATTTAAATTTTATTCTTTTAATTCTTCGCCTTAAAAGTGTTTCCCAGAACCATATACTATCAATTAAGCAAGAAAGTGTTGCTAAAAAAGTAGTAAATTGTTATTTATATATGTTCTTGTAAGTGTACCAGTTCAAAAGTTGAGCAGTGTATATATATAATAGATTTAAGTAGTTGGCGATTTAAGTTCTGGTTTTACTTAATTTTTCTAAATTTCATCAATTAGCTATTTAATAATTTATTTCTTAGCCGTACAATTAATATATATCATTTGATAAATCTTGGAAATTCAAATAGCTAACGGATGAAATTTAGCAAAATTTCATCGACGACATAATATTACTATCTGTTCCTTAATAAGTAACTTAAGGTATTTCTAACAACACTCGAACGCAAGGGTCTTGGTGGCGCAGTTGGTTAGAGCGTTAGTCTAGAAAACTAAAGGTCGTGGGTTCGAATCCCACCCAAGGACGAAATTTTTCAAAAAAAAATTTCGTTAATTATTAGCGATGTAAATTGTAGATAGCAATATTTACATTTTCACATTACTTCGCGAAATAACATCCTAATTAAATATTTAATGAATAGCCGAATTTCGAAGATTTATCATATGATATATGTACATATATATATATATATATATATATATATATATATATATATATTTATAGTAGATTAAATTAGACACTATGTGTGGAAACATGCTTTAATTGCTTTAAATATATACATATCAAAGTAAACCAGACTTTAAATCGCAGACTAATTTAATCTACTATAACTTACAATGGTCAAGAAATAATTATCTGTATATATACATATATATATATATATAGATGACCTTTGTATATTATAGTAGATTTAGATAGTCGGCGATTTAAGTTCTGTTTTATTTTAATATGTATATATTTAAAATAATCTCTTACATGTTTTGGCAATTACTGCCTTTTACTATTACTATCTAAATCTACTATATATATATATATATATATATATATATATATATATATATATGAAGCGTTGTTCTTCGGGATAGTTAGTCGCGTTTGGATGATTTCGTCCTGAGAAGGACAATTTTATTCCTGACGTTTCGGTGACATCACCTTCACCTTTTTCTTGAGGATGTTCTCGTTGCGATGGCAACTTGAAACTTAAAGAGTAATTTCTTGTACTGCTGGTATTATATGGCCTCGTAGTAGTGTCGACGGATGTCTGGCCCCTTGTGATTGATCCGTTGGTTGTTTTGTCGCTTTCGGCTATTGATCGTTCGGTTTGTGTTCGGTCCGTGCTGGTGTAACTGATCTGTCGTAAGTTATTATCATTACGTCGCTTATGTGTAATCAGTTTATTAAATAAGGTCGATTTCCATGTGTCAGGCGAACGTTGTCTGTCGTCACATTTGTTCATACAATTGTGTCGTTTCTGTATTTCTATAGTCTCTCTTATTATCCTGTACGTTAAATTCGTACTGCGGGCTATTGTCCTTGTACCGTAAAAGTCGATGGTGTGTCCTGTATGTAGTACATGTTTTTTTCCTAAATTTTTCCTAAGTAAGTGATTGAATTATAGGAATTGGTTATATTGTCTTTTAATTTTGGGTAAACTAAGATTTAGATTTTTGTTGACCATTCAGGATGTTATAGATAATATTTATAGAGTAACCATTGTTTAATGCTATTGTGTATACCACGTTTAGTTAGAGGCCGAAATTGCTTTAACTCATAGGTATGCTAATTAATCTATACACCATTGATTGGTATGCTGATAATTTTTGTGTTATAGGATAAAATTAATTAGCGTGTATTGTGGTGCCTGTATGTGTTGGTTTATGGTATATAGCGAACTCGTGTTTATTAGTTTTGTGTTATAGTTAAGTTTAGAACATTAATGTTTTTATTTATTTTTGTTTCTATTGTAAATGTTATTTTGGGCTGAATAGTGTTGGTATAATTATGTAAAGTTTTTAATTGTCTATCTGAACCATTAAAGAAAATTAATATGTCGTCAACATACCCACAATTACTAAACAAAAAACAAAGGATATGTACTTATTTTAATTTCCAAATTGTTCATGAAAATTTCGGCTAATAAGGGGCTTAGTGGGTTCCCCATTGCTAGATCTTCTGTTTGTTTTTAAAATTTCTTTTTAAATTGAAAATAATTTTGTTCCAGGCAAATTTCTAAAAGCTGAAAAATTTCGGTCTTTGTGACAATGTTCGTGTTATTACGTTCTAGTTTTTGTTTAATTAACCCTCGTACTTACCGAAACATCTGCAGGAGCTTTTTCCTTTTTAGAAATAAACGCGCATACGTTCATTTACATAAATTGCGACTACCTAATTGGGATATATGTGAAGGTACAATTTTACATTAATTATTCTAAACAATTGGAGCCCGTATCTGTTTGAAAACCCACTCTAAAATATTGTTCACAGTCATACACTCTTTCTCCAATTAAACGCCTAAAAGTAGATTAAGCAGTACTTATATTATACGGGTCGTGCTAAATTTTACCCTCTTAATTATTGAAGGGATAGGGACTAGTACTTTTGATGGACTTTTCACCCTTATAACCTCGACTTTTGCGATGTCTTTGTTTTGGTGAAACTTTGCTGATCTCGGAAAAGCGGAAAGTTTATCGGAAACTTCCTAATTCAACTACTGTTGCGTCATTAGTTTCACTTTATTTTTTATAATTGAATTTTTAAGTATTCGTCGTTTGAGTGGTAAAAAATCTCAGAATCTAGAACTTTCCATGAAACTATTTATTAAAAGGAGAAACGTCGAATCCAAAATGAATACGAAAACTGTTTAATTTTCTCTTTCTTAATCACATTATTTAGATCTCTCAAAGATAAAACAAACATTATCACTGGTAGAAGAGTTAGCTATTATTACGAATATATAGTGAGATGTCAATAACTAATTGTATATCCAACGCACTTACAGTCGCAATGTAAAATCGACAGTAATAATTGTAATATATTCTACCATATAGCCTACTCTAATTACTGAATAGATTAGATCGAATATAAACGTACCTATAGTAATTAACTAAACAGCTATAGCTTTATCAAAGTACTTACTCTATATGCCTTTGTAAATAATATTTTTATTTTCAAGTTAAACGTAAGTAATAAGCTTGTTTTAGTTGATCTGACATAAAAATATGACTTTGTATATACCGGCCGTCCTTGAAATAAAAAGACAACGTATGAAAAATCGAAAGATGCAATTGTATAGAATACATGTCCAACAAACTGTCAGTCAATTATGAAGCGAACCTCACAGTTTGTCACCAATGTATCGGAATGTTTATTAGAAATAACTCCTTTTAATTTACTCATATACTGCGATGTTTATCTTTATGAAACTGTAACAGATAACATTGTTTAGGTTATAAAAAACCCTTCAATGGAGCAGCTTTGCTTACTTAGGGTTCAATAACCTTAATATTGATGATGGCGCTCTCATCTTTTTGGATACCTCCAATATCTAATTCTGAGTTAAACAAAATTATGTCCTCTTTTCCCAATAAATACACATTAGGCGACGACTTATTACCTAGCTCAAAATATTCTGGCAGTTTCTTTGCAAAAGATTATTAATATCTCCATTTCATCATCTGTCTTCCCGGTTTTAAAAAGGCAACGACACTAATACATCGAACTATCGTCCTATTGCTGTTCTTTCAATTTTGCTAAAATACATGAGCAGTATTTATACGATCACATTTCTCTAATATCCGCTCTTATATTTCTCCACGACAACATGGTTTCTTCTCTGGAATATCTACTGCAACTAATCTGACAAACTTCACGCAATGTGTTAGTGAAACTATTAACTGTCAGGGTCAGATCGACTGCATTTATTTTGACTATTCCCTTGCATTTGATACTATCAAAATAAACTTTCTTCTTTTCGTTTCTCCCCTTGTCTTTTCAGACTTATGAAATCGTATTTAAACAATAGGATTAAGTACGTTTTCTGTAACGGTTACTTATCTCATGCTTTTATATCTAAATCTGGGGTTCCCAAAGCTCCAATCTAGGGCCTTTATTATTATTACTGTTTATAAATGATTTACTTGAAAGTTTGCCTTATAATGCCTAATAAAAGCTAATAAGTTAAAGTCAATATTAAAACTTAATTTTAAATTAAGTGCTCAAAGACACCACCTTTTTGTGCCAAGCAAAATCCCAGACGATCATAAAAAACGACGTTCTGAAATTGTTCAATGTTTCTATAGTCATTTCTACAGATAACTGACAAATTTTTGCCGGTAATTTTTTTGAATTAGTGGGTCACGTTATTTGATTACCATATATTGAATTTTTTAAATATCCCGAAAGAAAAAAAATATTTGGTGATAATTTAGGCGACCGTGCAGGATAACGAATTGGGCCATGTGTGCCGATCCAACGATTTCAAAAGGACTAAGACAATAACAAGTTTGAAATTCATGGTTGTTTCGTACGGTCCTCATTTTTGGCACTTTCAGATTTCTCAAAGTTGAAGGAAATATTGAAAGGACAGTATTTTTTATCGGACAATGAAGTTTGTCCGTTCGCCGTTGGATTAACAGTAAACAAGAGTTTTTATTGGACGGAATGAAGAAATGTATTCAGCTTTTGGAGAAATGTATTACACTAAATTGTGATTATGTGAAAGAATTACCTTGATACTTTAATAAACTTACTTCGTTTTGAGAGTGGTTTCATTACAGTAATACCCCGATTTACGCGAGGAATACGTTCCGCAAAAAATCGCGTTAAGTGAAATTCGCGTATATCGGGGTTTACGATTAAACATAGTCAAAAGTTAATACAAAAAAATACAAATCATTTGAATCAATCACTTTAATTCTAAGAACACTTTATGCAGTATTATATGTTTTTTTTTTTTACGGAAAAACACATCTATTGTCTTTTGGGTAGCGTTTCTCTTACGTTCTTGTAAAATACGTTCATAACATAACGTACCGATGAGCCTGTAGAAAGGTGAAATACGTATCTACGTCTCTGGGGATAGGATATATTCGGACACGTTCACAGAAAATATTAATAGTGAACCTGCATTTGTGTTCTTCACACCAGATTTTTAAAAATATTTTATATTATTAAAAATACCTTTGTATTATACGTTCATAACACCCAACGCTGTTTTTTTAAATTGTTTGACACACGGTCAAAACACGGTCATCATCACTGTCTATGCTCTGCAATATGTCCAAACCTGAATAAATTTTTGAAAGATCATTTTATATTCCGCTTGAAAATAAAACTCTCTCTTCTACTTGTTCTTCCTCATCGTTGATGGGATTATTCTGTAACTCGATCAGGTCTTAATTGCTGAAAGGTTCGTCCTGCGTTGCTACAAGTTGTTCAAGATCTTCTACCGCGACATCTTCAAGTTCAGGCCCCTCAATCATTGCAGCAATGTCTTCAAGCACTTGTCGCTGCATCTGGACAATTCTTCTAGGTGGTTCCACTACATCTGGCCAAAGATTACGCCACACCCCGTTCATACAACTCTTTTTAACTTCGTTCCAAGCCTCGTCAATGTTGTGAATAGCCTTCATGATGTTGTATGACTTCCACCACTCTCGCATAGACTGTCTTCCTTCCCTGTTAGTTTCATGAATTAGTTGGCTAAAAGTGCGGCGATGGTAACAAGCTTTGAAGTTTGCTATTGCTCCCTGATCCATAGGTTGTAATATTGACGTAGTGTCTGGTGGAAGGAACTTCACGTACACTTTTAAGTCTCTCAGCGTATCAAGTGAAGTTGGATGTCCAGGGGCATTGTCTAAGAGTAATATAAATTTACGTTCAAGCTTATTTCTGTCACAGTTTAGGATTTGACTGACGGGCAAAAACTATTAGAATACCTATCTTGAAAAACTTCTCGTGTAACCCACGCCTTTCTGGTGGACCGCCACACGACTGGTTGGCTTGTCTTGTCTGTACCTCGCATTGCACGTGGTGTTTCTGAATGGTACACCAGTAAAGGTTTCAGTTTGAAATCACCAGTGGCATTACCACCCAGCAGAAGAGTTAGTCGATCTTTCGCAGCTTTGAAACCGCTGGCTTGACATTCCTCTTTAGAAATGAATGTTCGAGATGGCATTTTTTTCCAGTAAAGCCCGGTCTCATCAACATTGAAGATGAGACAAGCAGGAATTTTTTCTCGTGCCACGAACTCTTGAAACTTATTTGGAAACTCAGCTGCAGCTTGAGTGTCCGCGCTTGCGGCCTCACCTATTATGTGGATATTGTGAAAATTGGAACGCTGCTTGAACCGATGAAACCAGCCCCTGCTGGCAGCAAAAGTCGGAGTGGAACTCCCTTCACCTTCTTCTGTCTTTAGCATCTCATACAAAAATTTTGCTTTTGTGTATTTGAGATCTTGACACAGTGGTGTGTTCTTCTAATTTAAATCTTCGATCCAGAGTGCCAGCAACTTCTCCATTCTTTCTAGGATAGAGGATCTCGAACGAGAAAGTTTTGTTGCACTTATAGGTGTTGAACTTTCGCTGGAAAGTTTAATTTCTTCCCGATTTTTAAAAATCGTTCTCACAGTCGATTCTGAGAGTCCAAAATCTCTGCCAACAATTGTTGCTTTGCCTGCATTTTCCATTCTTCTTCAGCTTCATCTTCAATTCCAAAGTAACGCTTTTACGCTCTTTTTTCTTCATAGGCGGCATTTTTAACGTAGCGTTAAATTATGTATGTATCTCCACCAAACGTTAAAACACGACTGCCAGCCGAGATAAACATATAGAACAAACGAAACAAACGAGGGAATCCCCATAGAACAAAGTCGTAGGATGGGGAATCCCCAATTCTTCAATCAGAATGGTCAGAGAAAGCGGGCATTCCCGCGACCAAAGAGAAGTCAATCACTACATTATGTACATACATACATATTCTTAAGTAAGCAGTTCGCGTAATACGAGGCATTTTAACGCGAAAATTCGCGTTAAAGCGAAACCGCGCATAACGGGGTCGCGTAAAGCGGGGTATTACTGTATTTTGTTTTCTCTTATTCCTATTTTATAGAGTTGGAGACCTTATGCAATCGACCATTAAAATCCTCCGTCGTAGTTAGAGTATATAACATGAGTACTTGTAGCATGTAAACACTACGTAAACAAGGTTTTCTAGCATGCATATTTAATAATATCAATTACGTTTCGTAAATTATTCAATTATTCATACCTTTCTATTTCTCATTCTTAATTCGAAGTAGAATAGGTAAAATATGTAATTTGTAAATTTTATAAATGTATGTTAACAGAAAAACGAAGAAGAAGAAATGTTAAAAATATTCGCAAAAAAGGTTCAGTATAAGGAATAAATATTTGAAAGTTTAATTCCAAAGCAAATAAAGTAATTTATTTGAACGGTTTGCTTTTACAGTCGGAATAGTGGATTCTCTCTTGTGATGCGGGGGTTGCGAGGTGGCAGGCGGTAACGGCTAATTTCCTAATTTTCCCAGCTGGCTTTTCCGAAGAGCAAGGATCGCTTTCGGCTTCGAGACAACAAACCGCACCATTTAAATTGACTGTAAGTAATTAATTGAGGACTGCCGCTTTCTGTCTCTACTGCCTAGCTTTTATAACGTTCGCTTGCCATTAGAAAATATTTTCAAGACGCACAAATTTTATGATTTAGTGCTGGCTTGTTGGAGCCGAATTTTATTGTAGATGAGTGAGGAAAGGATGATTTAAAATGTACATCATTTGACTAACAAATCTGGCTTGTTTTTTACAGTATGTCTCAGAGGTTATATACAACAGAGGGGTAAACTACAGCATTATATTTGGTATATACAGAAAGCCTTCGATCATGTTAACCGTTTTAACGTGCTCGAGAAAATGAATAGATATGGCACAGTGACGTTTCTTCTTCTTAATGTCTTCGCGTTTAATAAACAGAGAATAATGTATGTAAGATTTAGCAAGGTTTTATGTAGGGTTATTAGACGATCTTTAGGAATTGTGGAAGAAGCAAATAAAGGATAACTTTTTCTGATTTATGTCGATAACGTTTAGGCTTATACTAAATGTTAATATTTCTTAATTTCAGATAATCTCAAGCTTTACGTATATATAACCTGTGTAAAGACTGTGAATTATTGCAGGAAAATTTAAGATTAATTGCTCCATGGTGCAACACAATTAGTGCGACCGTTTGCTTCAGTAAATGTTGTGACAAGCCCCGTCATTAAAGCTACTAATTGTTAGATTTAGGTGGTCGGCCCGCTAAACAATTTTGTGTTCAGAGCGTAAACATTTACATACTTTTGGGCGACAATGTATATTTATTGTAGATATACACCACTTAACAATTAAAAATCGATATCATAATAATTTCTAAAATGTATACGTGAAAATAATTTTAATGAATATTGCTGTGATGATTTCTAAACGGCGCAAATTGAAAATAAGATAGAGCTAAACAGCAGTGAAAAATTTGAAACAAGTCAATTTTAAATGTACCCTGTTGAGCATCGATATAACAAATCTAATGTTTACTATATATAAAGATTCTTTATTATTTTCTGTAATAGGTTTAAAATGTAACAAAACAGATCGTGTTAGAAAAACACATCTGTAATTGTAATTGTAAATTTATATTCAATGTTCAATGGCATATAGATTATTATTTCTTCACGTTTTGGTTTATAAATGTTAAAAACTAGAATTTAAGATCATGCAATACGTACCAAAAATAAAAGGATATTTAGAACATTATATATAATTAGACTGCGAAACATACGCTATGCTCTAATGAGTCATGCAGGCGCAGAGATAGAGTCGGTTTCGCTTAATAATAAGATTGATGCAATATTCGCTCGTAGCCCTGATTTTAATGTCCTGAAAGGCTTTTGTAGTAATGTTCAAAATACGGAAATCGGTAGATATATTAAATGTAAAGACTATTATTTCTATGCGCTACTCACTGGCTCTGATGTTGAGCGAAGTTTTTCTATATTTAAAGACATACTGTCCAATAAAAGAACGCAGTTTACAGAACAAAGTTTAGAATATATTGTAATAATTAATGTGAATAAAAAATGTTTACTGTGGTGTGACTAAGTATTCATTTTAATTATACGTGATATAATTAATTTCAAGTTTATACTTTTTCAATATTTTGAATTCACTGTATAAAGTAAATGCATTTTGTATATATATGGAAGAAGTGTAGAAGAGATATATATATATATATATATATATATATATATATATATATATATCTGGAATTAATTTCAATTCAAGTTAATTTAAATTCATTTAACTTCAGTGTTTTATTTATTTTCGTAAAACTAAATTTCCGTATTTATATTTCCATTGCCTTTATTACGACTTTGACAAAATATATTTTACAACTCCGTCTGTTTGCATTAAAAGACGTACAAACAGAAAACTTTTATCAATACCATCGCGCTATAACATTCATATATATATATTGTGATAGGGCATACCTATGTACTGGAGAGTCCTAGAACAGAAATACTGTGTTAAGTTTAAAATTGATTATATTAAGAGTTAGTAATAGTTAGAACTGCAATTTTCTCATGCCATATCAATAAAGTTAATACCGAGTTTTTAATTTATCAAATTTGTTTCTTATTTCTTTTGAATTTCATGTTTTCATTCACCATAGTCATTTTCTTTTATTTTTTTATTCCACCGAAGATATTTAACTTAATTGATTGGAATAATATGTCATCAATTATGAACAGAACTGTACGTAATTTTGAATTAAATGAAGCGGAAATTAGCCCACATGTAAACAGGCATTTTAGCAAAGATTTCAACATTAAAAACATTTATATTTATTGTAAAATTCATAGAATAATTTATGCGAAATGATAAAACGATTAGCATTTGTAATTTATTTAAATTGATTTAATAAATTGACGAGATTAAATAGATGTAAACTAACATTCTAAATAAGACGCCTAGAGATTGAGGAAAAACAGAAGAGAGTCAGCTTGAAAATTAAAAAAATGGTAGAACGCGTGGTTGTGTATTAAAAGTTTTTGAAGAAATTAAGTGTTTAAAAATCAAAATCAAAAAGAAAAACCTCACCAAAAAGACTTCCTATAAGCTCCTGATCCATCAAATATAATTTTTACAAGTATTCCCGCATCCTTAACAAGCTGAATGCAGGAAACGAAAACATCAATTTCCAAAACGACGCCAAGCCAAATTTAGAAATTTTTATAAGCTTTTCATCGATACCTGAGCTCACACACCTGCATTTCCAGTCTCCTATTGTACTTCTACGATCCAGAAAACACCAGCGACGTAAATTTGAGTATATATATTTATTAATCTCTAAAAACATAAAATTGTTATTTTTAATTAGTCAAACTAATCGTTCATATTTCAATTAAATTTCTTAGAAATATTACCTAATTATCTATATACAGTATAACAGAAAATTACAGTTCTTTCTAAATTTGAATTTAGTTATATAGAAAATAATTACTTTAGTCACAACAATTTGTTATTGATTTTAACCTTACTTTATATTTTTATCAAACCACGTGACTCTTCATATTTTTATGTTATGTAAATTGTTATATAACTTACCTTAATTCTTTGAGTAACAGATTAAACTTGTGATATTGAACATTCACTTGCTTGTTTTATTCTCGTCATTACATTCAGAGTTTTACACCTGAATTTACTTGTTTATAAAACCGTTATTTTCTCCAAATACTGAACCCGCACCAATATAAAACTTATTATCTTGACCAATGAGCTAGTCGGCATATTAACAAAGGCACCCACAATGTATTCCAAGATAAGTTTAGCACTTTAAAAGAGGCCTACCAAAGCTAAGTATAATTTGTTTATATTATTTTCTTTACAAGCTACCATATATCACCGATATCAGCTGTGTGATAAAACTATACGCCCTCTATTGAACACATTGTTAACCGCTTGCTCGGAATTTTTGGATAAAATTATTTATTTTAAAAATATTAATATTTATTATCAATTAATATAAGCTATATTTGTTATTATACCTCTATAGACTATTAACAAACCATATAAAACTTATTATCTTGACCAATGAGCTAGTCGGCATATTAACAAAGGCACCCACAATGTATTCCAAGATAAGTTTAGTACTTTAATAGAGGCCTACCAAAGCTAAGTATAATTTGTTTATATTATTTTCTTTACAAGCTACCATATATCACCGATATCAGCTGTGTGATAAAACTATACGCCCTCTATTGAACACATTGTTAACCGCTTGCTTGGAATTTTTGGATAAAATTATTTATTTTAAAAATATTAATATTTATTATCAATTAATATAAGCTATATTTGTTATTATACCTCTCTAGATATAAAGCTATTAACAATATATATATATATATATATATATATATATATATATATATATATATATATATTAAGTTGATTGATTGTACATTGTCGGCACTGATGAATCACATTCGATACGGGATAGCGCCGTTTCCGCAGTCTAATAATCACGTGTATTGCTCGTAACCGATCTGCGACCCCAGCGCAACCGAAGGAAAGTCTTCCATGCGCCTTCCGACCATGTAAAAGGCCGCGTTTTCTGAGAATAAAGAGATTCCCAAGATTCCTACCTGACGATTATTGAGTGCCGACTAAATTAGCTAATGGACCCCCTTTTTGACACCCCTGATGGCCACCATGTGTTGACAGAGGTATCTAGTCAGAAATCCCATCTGACGTCTCTTGGCGGCCCCAGTGCTGGCAGAGTTACTTTGAGAGGTTTTATCTTTTTCCAAGTACGACTGATAGCTTTGTAGCGTGAACTATTCTCTTGCGATTGCCGTCTCTCTCGTGTCTGTAGACATTATAATTTGGCCGTGACCTTGTATTTTGTTTTAACGGAAAAATGATAAGTGCTTTAATAGAGCAACGAATTGTTGTGAAATTTCATATAAAACTTGGAAAAACTGTTATTGAAACTTACCTTTTATTGAAGGAAGTACACGGAGTACGTGGAGCCAACTGACATTTTTGAAATTGTTATATATACGGAAGTCGATAAAAAATAAGTAAAAATTTCTTTAAATACGACCAGGTATGCCATCTATTTACCACAGATTACAAGGTTATTTTTTAAAAACTACATCAAGGATTGTTGCAAACGTTTCTTAAAGTTGTCGTACACGTGTCTGCGTAGGTCCTCATCAATGGCCGCAACTTCTCATCAAAGGCTTGAGATTTTGAATACTCATGATACGTCTCTGGCACACGGTCTTTCAGGAACCCCCACAGGAAAAAGTCTGGTATACTAAGGTCGGGCGACCGAGTTGACCAAGCGATTTCCCCAAAACAGTTCCGAACATTCGACGAACTATAGTCATACTGTTTCGCGCGGTGGGAGCTGTTGTTCCATCCTGCTGCAAATATAGGTTTGTTGGGTAAATTTCAAGCTGTCGTAACATGGGTTCAACAAAGCCTTGAAATATAGTCACATAACGTTCTGAATCAATGGTCACAGTTTGTTAAATGTCACTTTCAAAGAAATACGGGCCTACAGTTCCGAAAGCGCCGACTTCACGCCAAACCGTCCCTTTAGGAGAATGCAAGGGCATTTCATGCAATTCCTTAGTGTTCAGTTCAGTTCAGTTTATTTATGATGGCAAAAACATGAAAATGTACTTCGTAGGTCATTAGCAACTTTTCAGAATCCCCTTGGAATCCTAACCTGCAGAAAGATTAGTATTAGCGGAGATGTTGTTTACAAATAGGAACTTTACCCGAAAAGAACCGGTTTATTTAAAACGCCGATTGATAGCCCTAAATGTCGTGAGATGTGGTAATCTTCTATTTGGGCACAACACTGCATAGTGACGCTACGCTGCTCTGCCAGAATCTCTGCACTAACCATACACAAAGTGCATATCGATATACTCGGAAAATGTTTAATTTTCCATTTTTATTAATCACGATAAATAGCGTAATGACAATATAAACAAAAAATTTTACATTTATGACGTTGCTAACTTGACAAATTTATAGAGCTAACGAAAAACATAATGTATAAATGTACAAAAAGTTGCCTAACTCGTCAGTCGACATGGATTATTTTAAAACCATTTAACTTTGCAATAAGGTGTTTCCAGAAGAAAAAGATACTAAAAAAGTTCTTCCATTTATTACCATTCGGCTCCACAAAAATTTTGTCGGTTTAATTTAGAGGGACCCTGTATATTCATATAAAGTGTGTTTTTTATAGAGGTATAGAACTTTGAAATGGAATAAAACAAGATGAATTTTTTAAATTGACATGAAATTTACTTTATTCGAAAGATAATCTTCTGGCATAATTTAAATATGATTTCTGGCATATGACCGCCACGGCTGGCTCGGACGTAGTCTAATCTGGAGGTCCAATTTTCGATGACATTTTCCAACACTTGTGGCCGTATATCGGCAATAACGCGGTGGCTGTTGTCCTTCAAGTGGTCAATCGTTTCGGGCTTATCGGCGTAGACTAGCGACTTCACATATCTCCACAGAAAATAGTCTAGCGGCGTTAAATCGCACGATCTTGGAGGCCAATTCACGGGTTCGAAACGTGAAACTATGCGGTTACCAAACGTTTCCTTCAATAAATCAATTGTGGCACGAGCTGTGTGACATGTTGCGCCGTCTTGTTGAATCCACAGCTCCTGCACATCATGGTTGTTCAATTGATGAACGAAAAAGTCAGTAATCATGGCTCTATAGCGGTCACCATTGACTGTAACGTTCTGACCAGCATCGTTTTTAAAGAAGTACGGACCAATGATTCTACCAGCCCATAAAGCACACCAAACAGTAAGTTTTTCTGGATGTAACGGTGTCTCAACATACACTTGAGGATTACCATCACTCCAAATACGGCAGTTTTGTTTATTGACGTGTCCATTCAAACAAAAGTGAGGTTCATCGCTAAACAAAATTCGCTTATGAAAATCGGGATCAACGGCAATCTTGTTTTGGGCCCATTCACCGAATCTACGCCTTGCTAGGTGATCGTGTGGCTTCAATTCTTGCACGAGTTGGATTTTGTAAGCACGCAAACCAAGATCTTTCCGCAAAATCTTCCATAAAGTGGATGGACACATATCCAATTCCTGTGCACGATGGCGGATAGACTGATTCGGGTCTTCCTCTACGCTACGCTCTACAGCAGCAATGACTTCTTCTGTACGCACTGTACGACGGCTCTGTGGATGCGTATTATCATTTGGAGTAAACGTGGTTCGAAAACATTCCATAGTTAATCGAATTAATAGCTCTGATGGACGATTATGTTGACCGTAAAATGGACGTAGTGCGCGATACGTATTTCGAACAGAACCATGATTTTCAAAATAAATTTGCACAATTTGGAAGCGTTGTTCAGGCGTCAGTCTATTCATGTTGAAATGCCAAACCAAATTAAACATAAATCACTTGACGGCTGACAAAATGGCCGCTAGTTAAAAAAGTTTTGCCAACTTAAAGTTATATACCTCTATAAAAAACACACGTTACAATAATTTCGCTTTAATTTGATTTTGGCTTAGGGTTTTTAGATCAGCAACATAAAGGAATTAGAAAAGTAATTTTTCATATGTAAGTAACTTTATCCCTGATTCACATTGTAACTGAATTACGAGCTCGTTTTCCCCGAAACAGTTTTTTATACGACCAAATTGAAAACGTTCTTTTCCCTAGCGATTATTTTTTATAATAACGTTGAGTGGAGAATGTGAAAGAGCAAACACACCGCCCCATATATCTCGATATATTCATTTTACATCAGTGCAGTATTTATAATGTATACTTCGATGGTCCCAAATGTATATAAATGTTTCGAACTAGCTGGTTTTCACCGCACGTGTTTCTTAGCATCAGTCGTAATCGTGGTTGTTTCTGGGATATGCCCCGTCGAGGTTTGAGTGCAATAGCTAGGGAAGAAAAGAAAAAAACCGCTCACCCTATCACGAGTGAAAAATGATAAAATAACTTCCGGCACTTCCGCTAAACTGATATAAATGTCTCTATATGTGTGTGCGTGTACATAAGATTTGATTACGCACCAAACGGCCACGCAACCTCAATAAGATTTTATGACGGATTAAAAATGAAAGTAAGGCGAATTTAATGGATGAAATGTTGTGAAATGTATCGGCATTAATGTACTTTCTTACATGGCTCCCGATATTAAAATGAAAGTGCATTCATTTTAAAAAAATGCTGACATACAGTGTGTCAGTGGCGGCTCGGGGTGGTTCACATAGGGAGTGCATAATTTCAAAATTAAAAAGTATAATACGAAAACGCTTACCCAATCCTTATAAATTTCACCGACGTACTGTTCCAGACAGGTACTGTTCATTGTAGAGTTTGTTTTGAGGGAATAGTAAATATTACACTACACAGTTTAATTACATCTGACGATAAACGAAGTCCATTTTACGTGTCTTTGACTTGCAGAACAGTTCTATCACTTTTTCATTAAAGTTTGGAAAATCATTTATACATTCTTTTTCCAAGATACATAGTAAGGGCATTTAATCTCTCTTCTTTCATTGTATTTCTCAGGAAAGTTTTTATTCTCTTCAACCGTGAAAACTGGCGTTCCGCTTCGGACGTTGTCATTGGGATTGTAATGACAATTTTTAAAAGCGTAACAACTTCATTAAAGGTGTCGTTTAATCCATCCAGCAGAAGACCTAGCAGACCTACAGCACCGACTTCTATATTTTGTATAAATTCTTCTCTAGAATATAGAACGCTTAATTCAGTTCGTAGTCTGCTTTCATTGAGGCATGGATAAAATTTTACTGCTTCTTTAAGGCAATCTTCCAGAATTTTTTTTTGAAAAGAGGAGAACTGTTTAAAAGAAATTAAGTTTGCTAATATTAAGTGCCCTGTATACCGAAATTTAGTTTTTATTTCTAGCAAAATAATATCGCACACTTCAATAGTTTCCCTTCTTCTTTGGCTACCATCAGTTACTCTTCGCCGCTTTGATGGTCGAGGAGTCAGTTCTGGGTCATTTTGTCTAACCAACTGATTATCTGTGTCAGCGATTTCGGTTCGAATTTTTCCAATAGCATGTTCAAAATTATCTAAATTATTCTTGATTTTTAATGCATCTGTATTGACATTTTGTAATTGATTAAACAATATGTCCACATGTGGCATAATTTTATGAAAGAAAGTTAACCAATAGATAAAATTTTCTTCCTCTAAAATTCGCAAATTGGCACTAGCTTGATGAATGGTAGTTTGTAAACTAGCTTCTCCCTCGATTTGTTCTAGAGCTTCAATTATTTCTTCTCGGTGCTCATATATTGTATCCACTGTCCTAGAATTGAAGTTCTATCTTATTTTTTGAATATCGAGGTAAGCTTTTCTCTGAAGGAATTCTTCCAATCTTGCAGCTCGTTGTGGTGAAGTGGAGAAAAATGTACATAATCCGGTCAGATTGGCAAAAAAAATTCTGCAATTACTACTGCTCGATGTAGCATGTGACATAATTAGATTTGTCTGATGTGCATAACAATGTACAAAATTAGCCCTTGGATACTGGTCTTGGACATGTCTTTGCACGCCGTTAATAGCACCACTCATGACTGCTGCCCCATCACAGCTCTGTGCAATCAGTTTTTCTGGGTCATCAACAAGCGAACTAATTTCGTTAAGGATGGAGGCATATAAAGAATTAGCATCATGCCCACTAGGCAGAAGAAATTTCCAAAATCTTTCGACCGGTCTCGCGTTCACAATATATCTTAAAACAACCACCAACTGAAACTGATTGGACACATCTGTGGTTTCATCAGCTATCACAGATATGAAGTCGGTTGCTTTAATTTCACTGGTAACTTGTTCATGATACACGTTCAACATTACATCAAGCAGCTCGTTTTGTATCGTTTTTGATAATCCCTTAAAAACCGGTGCTGCTTCGATGTGCTCTCTGAGCAATTTATCCAATTCTGCAGTAAAATTTATCAATTCCCGAAAAATGCCCTTGTTATTCGACGTTTGCTGTTCATCATGACCCCGAAGTGCCAGTTCAAACGCGCCACAAAATCTAATGCAATTTATTATTAAATTTAACACATGCCTATTTTTTGTTACCTTTTCATTGTGTTGTTGAATTGTTTTTCTATATGATGAATCTAAAACATTCCGATTGTTATTTTTTCCTAACATTCTTAGACTAAATATATTTTTCAAATGCCCTTCGGAATTTTCATGTATACTAATTTTAGCACTAAGATGAATTAAGTCTCTTATTCCGTTCTTTGACCAAGACGGTTCACCACCAAACAAAAGACACGGAAAACAAAACAAAGAATTTTTAATTTAAAAGAGGTATATAACCCCTTACCACAATTATTAATCACAAATTCACAAATTTTTCATTTGTACTGACAACTTGTACAGTTGACGTCGCGGCTTGTTGCGTCTACAATCTAGGGCAAAAGTGATTTGCCGAATTGTAGAATTTAATGCAACAAATTATAGCGACAATCGCATGTAAAATGAGATTTAATAATTATTAATTCTCATACACATGAAGTTCATTACAGTTCGTATATATACACGTAGTATAGAAGGGAATATCATGTCTGTCTTCGGATAAGGTGCACTGATGATCTGTAAAATCAGTGAAATGTCGATATTTGCACATTCCGCGCAGATAAGTTTTTCACAAATTTTTCATATATATATATAAAGAAGTATTAAATTCTCTTATTACATGCAATCGTGGCTATAATTTGTTATATTTTTGTCAGTTGTAGAAATTAATACAACAAATTATAATGACAATTGCATGTAATATGGGAATTTAATAGTTATGAATTCTCATGCGCAAGAAGTTTTTCACAATTCGTATATATACATGCGGCATAGAAATGAAGATCATATCTATTTCCAGATAACGTGTACTGATGATTTGTAACAACAATGAAATACCAGTATCTGCACGTTCCGAATGGATATGCCTTTCACATATCTTTCATAAATATATAAATTCACTAATATTTTTGGTTATCGGTTTGTTTACGTTAAAACTCAATTGTTCATTCCCAATATTTCGTCATATATTAATGACTTTATCAGGAGATGAGCTAGAGTTAAGCGTTGTCAGCCTTGTCTATAAATTTACACATAGTTGTATAAGCAATCCACAACAAATCCTTACTGTAAGTATGGATTTCTTTTCACATGCATGTTCTGCAAGCATGCGGTTGTTTTCGCAGATGAAGTATGTTAAATGCTTTTTTCAGGTGGTATTCAGCGTTAAGAGTTGGTTCATCAGTAGTATTTTCAGTTAGACGACGTTTCAATGAGCTCTATTTTCTTCTAGGAGTGTATTTTTATAAATATTGTCGAAAATTACAAATCCCTAAAAATTTCCTCGTGCTGTTTTCTATAAATTTCTATAAAATGAATTGTTTTTGAAGACTTTAGATAAAATATGGGTAAAATGAAACTTAGTGATTTGGTAAAATACATCAGAGTTAATGGTCGTACAACATAAAAAGAACGAAAATTAATTAATTACAAAAACGTTCAACTAGAATTATATTATTTTACGCCAAAAGGACGAAGCAACAACAAAACAAACAAAAATAATGCGAACGTATGGTCGATGTGATTGTTTTTATGTTTCGTAGTTAAAATTTTCCACGTTTAACGATTAAATTCCGTGAAATATGTGGCCTTTTTCTACGGCGACGTTAGCAAAAAATATGTTGTGGTTCGTTTTCCAACATAACACGCACAGAGACAGATAAATGGATACATATTATATTTACATGCTAAGGGTAATTGCACAAAACAATTTAGTAAATATATATGTAATATGCAATATTTTTTTGCGTATGGTTTTTTTGTTAAATTTACAGCCATACAGGTTTTTTATGTTTCCAACAAGTATGTATAGGATTTTAGAGCACGCGAATTCTCGAGGGACTTAGATTGTATTCACATTAAATCCAGGCAATTCGTACATTATTTGATTGTGCAAAAAACTAAAGTGTACAGAGATTGTTAATGTATTTTGCTCTATGGAAATGATTTGCTTAGTAATTTTCTCAAAGTCTTAAAGCTCGAATACATAATTATGTGCTTGACCTTCCATCCAGAATACAAAATATTTTGTATTCTCTTGAAAAAGGCGTATACAGCCGAAACATGTAGAGTTTTTTAAATACATATATTTTGAAGTAATATACAGACCTTTAATCGCCTACTGATTAGGTTTACTATATATATATATATATATATATATATATATATATATATATAAATTCATTACTATTTGGGTTATCGGTCTGTTTTATTAAAACTCAAATGTTATTACTTAATATTACGTCAATATATTTATGACTTCATAAGGAGTAGCTATAAAATTGTAATATACACATTACTCTTATACTAATTATTCAAAAAGAAAACTTACAGCTAGAGTTAAGCGTCGGCAGTCTTATTAATTACTGTTAACATAATTGTCACTAGCAACTCACAAATAACACTTGAACATTACATTCTTAAACAACCAACTACAATTGTAAAATATCAATCTGACCTATTTCACCCGCATGTCGTATAACTTTAAGTGAAAAAAAATAAATCTCTTTTAATTTTTTCGTTAGGTCCTTATCCGGTTGTAAAAAATGAGGTGGTAAGAAAAAAGGTCTATATACAAAAATCTATCTATATACATTATGTTATTGTAACTAAAATCAATTCCCTGGTTACAGTGTTCTGCACATGACATTAAAAATATTAAAAATGACTATTTATTATCTGTTTAATAAAATACACTTAAACTATTTGTGTCTGTTTTAAATTCAACGTGCTTTTGTAGATATTGTGTTGTTTGGCCATATAACATAAAAGTTGCCCATAAAAACTTCAATAATCTCAAAAACTTACACTCTAAATTAAAAGACAAAATAGCACCATTAAAGAAAACACGTTATTTATGAAATTCCATGCAACGACTGCAAAGGCGTATACATCGGCCAAACAACACAATATCTGCAAGAACGCTTAAATGGACACAAATTTTCAAGCAATAGTACAGCCCTAAAAAACATATAACACAAACAAAACACACTTTCAATTTCGATAAAACTTCAATAATTACATCAGAAAAAATAACAAGGCAAGAAATATAGTAGAAAGCATCCATATACAAAAAAACAAAAATTCCATTACTGACAGAACAGATGTAAACAACCTCTCGACAATATATCTGCCTATTATATAAACACAATATGAACAAAAAAAAATTACACATGTAATCCCCTGTATACTCTTAATATAAACACACAAAAATGAATTTAAGAAAACACATGTCCGAGAACAGATTATAAAATAACCCCCCGCATGTGGGACATGTGGGACTGGGAAATGAAAACTAGACAATATGTTTAACACAGTTAGTCATAGTTGAAATGTAATCAAGCAATACAATATAATTTGTGAAAAGGGCTTTATATATAGAACCGAAACGTAAAACCAAATTAAATATTCTTTTAATTACCTGGCCGCCATTCCCAAGAAACACTTTTTCTTTATCTGGTATATATATATATATATATATATGTATATATATATATATATATATATTTATATATATATATATATATATATATATATATATATATATATATATTTACTGTATTCTGAATTGAATAAGCTAGCTAAATATCCAATAATACAAAGATGTTCAATTAAAAAAAAATTATTAAATCATCTTTTGGTTTTCAAGTGATAACACTCTATTTCACAGGATCGGAAAGAGGGCAAAGAATAGTAACAGCTACGTTTTGATTTCTTTAATATATGATACTCTCAACGAAAATATTGTGTACAATGAAAAACCAACCACTCTGTATAATCTTGTTTTGCTTTTCTTTCGAACTTTTCATTAAAGAAAACATTAATTTAGTTATTCTATATATTTCGGTTCAGGAAAATAACTAGGTTAGGAAAGATGCAATGCAGAACTTGTGAATCAAATTTGACCTCTACTTACTTTTTCAAACAAATCCCGAAGCTTATCTCCTTTTATTTTCTTTAATTCTAATTTATTTCAATTTCGGTATCGCAATAGCTTCAATAATTTGCATGTCAAATAAAGGTATACGTAGATTTGTTATTTCGTCTTAGCATTTCAAACCTCTATACGTTCCTTTTTTTCATTCCCTTTCTTTAATTCCGCCGCCTATCTTCGTTGTCACTTATTTTTAGATGGTATTTCGATTGCAGCAGTGACACCGTTTTATTCTTATTTCGCTTATTCTGTTTCTCCTGAAAAATCATTCTAATAACAATTTCCAATAAGCAGAGCGCAAGGAAAAAGAAAACCGCGATAATCAAGTCCAATTTATTTATGGAAACCCCATTACGAGTCAGCTCAAAGAATAACGAGGGAAAAGATTTAACGATTTCCTTAATAAAATCAGCGAATTCCTTCTTTACTTTTTTGGCGATATTTTTTTTGGCTTCGTGTGCGACGCTTCCTGCGTATTCCTTTCAATTTAAAACGAGAGCGCAGAATTCGATTTTTTCTTCTGTATAAGATTCTTCGTTCTGTATTAATAAGTTATTACTTGGCGGCTATATGATAGGCAATATGTGTTCGTCATATTTCAAATATTTTTTAATGGTCTGTGTTTATGACAATATGCGTTACCATTTTCGTAAAGCAAATTATGTTTCTTTATACAATGAATTGTCTTTACTCGATTGGTCTATTGCAGATGCTCCCAAACTTTTTTTCTCATAGACCACTTCGAAAGTTTTGCTGGTTTCGGTGGACGCAGGGGGTCCACCGGACCCCCAAAAAAGTGATTCCATCCAACTTTACTCCTTGGACATCTACTCACAGCACAAGAAACCAATCAATCCTCACATATTTTATTTAGAAAACTCCCCATTCGGAGTGGTAAAAATAAAAAGAAAAATAGTATATTTACTTGTGTTGTATTTATTCAAATATGTAATTATTATACTATTAATTATTATTGTTATCACATTACATTGTAATATGATAACAGTCGTGATATAATTAAAATTAAATATTAATAACGTAACGTAACTTCTACAATGACAATCACAAAATAGTCATAATTTTAGTGGGAGGGCTGTACTTGATGGATTGACAGCAAATTATCAATATTTGGCTTCAGTTTTGTTAGGAATAACCGCAAATCTCTCCGTCCTGTGATATTCAATTTGCTCATTTTTTTTTGTTAAAAGGTTTATAACGACACTAAAACTTTTCTCGACAAGATATGACGAGGGAAACGCTATCAAAAGCTTTCTCGCAATTCCCCACAGTCCAGGATATTTTTCGGGTATTTCTGCCTGCAGCCAAAATGTTTGATACCCTCTTTTAAATTTCACTTTCAGTTCCTCATTAGTGCTAAGCTCGAGTAGGAAAACGGCACCCACATGTCTTTATACTCCAATTTGAAACGTCCACGACTTTTTTATTTACTGTTCTAAGAATGAAAAGAGACAGGTGAAGGGGATCGGTCCTTTATCCCCGTTCATAGAATTTTGTTTGTTTTTAGCGATATGAATACTTTCGTAGGCGTCAAGATCGCGGGGGTTATTAATGGCCTTGGCAAGTTTCAACCCTTTAATCGACACATTGTGCAGTGTACTTAAAGCATGGTTGGCAACGTTAGATTTATCCGGTCTATTGTATTTAATATGTGATATGTGTTCTTTAAACCGGGTTATTATTGGTCGTTCTGTTTGGCCTATTTATTTCAAATTACAATCATCGCAATTAATTTCGTATATACCTGATTTCGAGTTAAAATTAGCTTTATCTTTGGTATTCCGTAGGAGACTTTTGATAGTATTTTCGGACCGAAAGGCAACTTGGAGACTTCGTTCTTTCACAACTTTATTAATGTTTTTCGTGATGGGGTGGTATGGTAAACACATGTACTTTTTCTCCTGGTTACTTGGAGATATAAAACTTGTGGATTCGCGGATTGTATTTTTTAGTTTTGTTTTTCTAATTATTATTTATTATATATATATATATATATTTATTTATTATATATATTATATATATATTTATCATATTATTTTAATTTATTGATTGATTATTTCTATGTCAAAGCCATTATATTTCGCGATATTTTTAATGAAATCCAGTTCTGTTTCATATCTCTCTTTTGTTAACGGAAAATTTAGTAACCGATTGACTAAGAAATTAAAAGAAGCTGTCTTATGTTGAAAACCATGATTTGAATCCGCGATGATGTGCGACATCTTGATTAGTGGTTTTACCTACTGATGATGACAACTTAGTTGTCGAAATACGTATTTAGGATACGATTAATAATTGTGATAAGGGGTTATATACCTTTTTTTAAGTTTTTACTTAACCACAGTCTCCAAAGAAAGACTTTTTATTTGAAGATTGTTGAATTCAGTCTGACGTTGGTGAAGAAATGGAATCATCACTATCGCTGTCCTTTCCAAGAGAAATTATGAATGGTTTTATCATTTCGTCGATAATTCCATCAATATCTTTCATCTGAGCTTCTTCTATAATGACATGATTTATGAATTTTTGCTAAGTTGTCGCAGTTACATTATTGATAGCATTATCTAAAAGTTGCTTAACTTGATTTAATTTAAAAGTTCTATTTTTTGCAGTTACCTGTACCTATATAAGTTCTTCGGTTTCTTGTCGATAATACTGTCTAAAATGGTTGTGGCCTCTTATTAATTGCATGGCTTTTCATGATAACTCCTTTTGTTCTTGGTCTACTTCAGAGTACATGCTAAAAACTCTTCGACCAGTTCTTCCTCTCTCCCATTCTATCTGCCATTGCATCAACAGCCTCTCCTCGCCTGCGTGCTTAGCTAATTGTTGCCTTTTGACATTCCTACCGATTTCTCCCATAGATCTCTAGTCGGCCTCGCTACTTTATCGGCTGCCATTATACCGGCGCTAGATTTCCTCTCTCTATTCTCGATCTTGACGCTTCTTCCGCTCGTTACGTGTTTCAGAATACAGTTTTGTATCGCTAGTATAATTGGGTATGCAGTAATTGTCAGGCGATTTTGCGCCATTCTAGGGCGTGATGAACCACCGAATGAATCAATAATTCGTAGACTTATGAAAAAGTTCAATGAAACTGGTTCTACAGTGAACGTTAAAAGTTTCGGCCGTCATCGTTCTGGTCGATCTGAGCAAAACATTGCGGTGGTTTGTGATAGTGTAGCTGTTACTCCAATGAAACCGGTTCTTCGTCGTTCCCAAGAGTTGGGCATAAGACGGAGAATTCTTCAGTATAATCTCCATTACCACCCATACAAAATTCAGTTAACGCAGCAGTTGAAAATGGACGATCACGAGAACAGATCACGAAAATTGATTGGTTTTTGAAAAGACGACAGGCGGGCGACGGCTTTGAGAGCAACATTATCTTCAGTGACGAAGCGCACCTCAACTTAATGGATTTATGAATAAGCAGAACTGCCGCATTTGGGGGTTAGAAAATTCTTGCATTATTCTATAAAGGGACATGCGTCCACAACGAGTGACAGTTTGGTGCGGCTTTTGGGCGTGCAGCATCATCAGGCCTTATTTTTTTTAAGATGAGACAGGACAAGCTGTGACAGTTAATGCAAACCGATACCGTGCGATGATAACAGATTTTTTGTGGCCTCATTTGGATGGAATGGACATTCAAGAGTTGTGGTTTCGGCAGGATGGTGCCACCTGTCACGTTCACCGCCTCATTTCACACAATGCTGACCATGAACGGCCACCAAGGTCATGTGACTTAACTAGTTGCGACTTTTTTCTTTGGAATGCTCTTAAATCATTGGTATATGTCAATAAACCGCGAAACATCCCTAGCTTGAAGAGAAAATTCGATGGGTTGTTGGCGAAATCCAAGTGGAAACTCGTCAGGCAGTTATAGCAAATTTCACGGACAGAGCTCTCGCATGCCAGCGCAGTAGAGGTGCTCATATGCCCGACATCATTTTCCATACTTGAAATGAGAAGGTGTGATGAACATGTTTATGTATTTTGTTAATGTGTTTTGCAAAAATAAAGTTCATAATTCGATATATCAAAACTAGCTCGCTTTTTGAATGACCCCTTTATATGTTAAATCTAAAATCGCTCCCATTCCGCATGGCTTTGTAACTGGACGGTCTGTCCAGAAATTTGTCGCTCTCTTTCTGACATACAGTATAGTAAATTTCGAATATAATAAATAAAGTAATAAGCAAACGAATTAGTTTCATTCGACATCACATGCATTTCCTTGATATCGTTATTTCTATATACAGAGCATGAAAAAGAATATTGAAATTCTATATAAATCTGTTTTTTCAATTTCGATTTATACACCATATTCTTTGGGTCGCGCTCACATATAAAAATGTTATTTATTTAAATTGCGTGGGGCTCTTTTATTTTATTTTTTGTATGGGAATGTGTACCAGAACGAAAAATTTTTCCTTTTCGCCCTTTGTATCATCATATCGCGATGAAATTTGTTTCCGTTCGACCTGTGTAGTACGTTTAAGCGGTCCTTTGACATCTTGACGACGTTATCTTTTCATTGCAAAGGCAAGGGACCATGAAGGTAGCCCCCTCGTGGATGGGGATGGGACGAGCGAACAGAGAGACCCTTTCGAATATTCACAAACGAATGACAAACAACAACCTACGTGGTGAGGAGTTTGCGTTTTTTGAAGCAGTTGTTTTTAAATGAAAAGTTTCGTTTTACGAGTATTATAATGTTCAAGGTCAAGTAAATAGAAATAATTTAACTTCTATACATCTACATATATAAATGGTTAATGCTTTTCGCGCAATTCGGCTTAATAAAATATTTTTTAAATAAATACCTCATTTAATGCTTCAATATTTTATTCTCTTCATCAGAAAAATATATTATTAATTATACAATAGGTGGGAAAATTCGAAAATAATTAACTTGATTGATAACATTAATTTCACATGGAAACCTATTTTATCGACTATAGTACTTTTTGATTTGAATTAACTTTCCGCGGGAATTATGTATTTTATCTTGTGCGCATATGAAATTAATAGACGTTTAATGGAACTTAATTATGATTTCATAATTAATATTATTCTTTAAAAAATATATACGATCTAGTTAAATATATTTTTAATTTCTTTAAAAAAGACGCTATGCGTCGAAACATGTAAGATTGCTTTTAATATATACACATCAAAGTAAACCAGACCTTAAATCGCCGACTAATTCAATCTACTTATATATATATATATATATATATATATATATATATATATAAATATATATATATATATATATTTATTTAATATAAAGCTTAAACTCCCAGAATTTATCAAATGATATATTAAATGAACGGTTAATTAATAGATTGTCTCTATATTATTAAATAGCTAAGGATGGAAATTTAGCAATTTCCAACCGACAGAATATTAATATCTGTTCCTTATAAGGCAATTGCGATGAACTTGAAACCAAGTCCTCGTAATTCAGTTACTTACATTAAGTATTACTTTGTTAAAAAATAGAAGTTACGCTATATGTTTAAAGAATTGAGTATTAAAATGATTGGCTAAATGCAATGATACACGTAATATGGACACTTGGCAGTCAGTGGAACAATATTCCATGTAGATAATAACAAACGCGAAATATGAAACATTTCGAGTTATTAATGCTACTAAATTGTCTTGAGTTACGTATTATAAATCCCAAACGTTTAGATACTACTGTCGAGACATATTAGATATGATTCCTAGAGCGCAAGCGCCGATCGAAAACTACTCCAAGATCGATAATCGTGTTAACTAACCGTAGATATAAATTGTATATCGCTATAACACTCATATGAAGCAACAGGATTTTTATGCATACTTAATGACTTGACATTTAAAATGTTTAGTTTTTAGTTATTTACTTAACACTATGGAGACAAAACATTGATAACATAAGCGAGTGTAGAACATTTCAGAATACCAAGTAGTTTATCTATGTATAAAATAAACAATAATCGCCCTAACTTTGAACCTTGAAGTACACTTGTTGTTCACAAAAATTCATGAGAATAATAACCATTATAATAACCAAACTTGATTTGGTTTATATGATAGATAACTTTATTAACTTAAGAACCCAGGTGACATGCCAAAATGGCTGAGCTTCTTGAGTAAAATAGCATGATTTATGTTAACGAAAGCACTTGAAAAGTTGCCGCAAGTGACATCGGCTTACTCTTGAGCGTCAAGAGCTTCACTAATACACTGAGTGATTGTAGTCAATTTTTACAGTGAATCCATAAAGCATAAATCCGTGTTGGATGTGGACAAATAAGATTTTACATTAATTAAAAGGAAATTTTAATTTATATATACTAAAAATGAAATTAAAATGTAGTTTAATGTAATTTATTTTTAGTAGACTGAAAAAAGAACACAAAGTGTGGTTTAATTAATGTAATACTTCCAATTTCAGAATCTCGTTGACGACAAAAGAAGTTTTAAATAATTTTGTTATGAAATGAAACTAGACCTCACAAAGTAATATTTTCAATGCAAGACATTCCGGTAATCATACAATTCAAAGTACCGGTTCGAGACCATTGTCTATATCCAACAAACCGTGTCTTTAGAGAATAATTTTCAAAAGGAATGCTGTAAAGAAAATTTGCCGATCAAATGGCATTTGCCGCGTTGTCGGATGCAGAGGAATATCACAATATATCGCTACTGCAAATTTAAAATCGACGAGCAGTTAAGGTAGGGCATTTTATAAACATTTTAAAGAAAATTGAATATTGAATTCGAGGTCGAGGGAGGTTGTTTCATAGGATTCTCTTTATCGATACTTTTCCAATGCGAACAATAAGATTAAATACAATGGTACAGAGACGCAATTATTTACTCTGGAAGGAGTATACTTGGCCAACAAAACACAATGATGATTATCTGTTTAAATAATATTTTAAGACCAGTATGACTAAAGAAATTATTTATTGAGAAACTTTACAAAATAATTAAATAAGTCCTTAAAAATATTTCTAAAATTAAAATAAACTAAAAAGATGTTGAAATTATAAGTCAATGATAACAAAATAAAGCAACATTGTTTGGAAACAAAAAGTCTCTGAATTTAGTTGAAAGAATTTACAAACTTCTATACAATGTAAAAGCCGGAATTACTGTCAATTGTATACTCTGAGCCCTTCACTAGCAGATATTTTTATGTCACGTTTAGAAGATAAAATAATAAACTCCAACTTAGATAAAAACACATTTTATATATAGATATGTCGACGATATGCTAGCTTTCTTCAAAGGCACAACTAGACAACTTAATAATTTCCAGAACTATATACATCAATAGTACCATATGAGCAAAAATTATTTAGATAAGGCCTGCCCATGGCTGGGAGGATTACTGTCTTTGATAGGTTCAGCTTGTTGTTGACAATTAAATGTCAGTTTTGATTTGAAGTAGTTGTAATGGTATTGATTATGTTAGCTTAAAAAAAACTGACATTTAATTCATGTCAAATAAAAATTCAAATCGAAACTGACATCCAACCAACATATAGAATAAACAGGCTGAATCTATTAAAGACACTGATCCTCCCATCGATGACTGTCCACTGTTGTTTTATTTCGGGGATATAATAATGAATCCATGTCTCGCACTTTTGCTCAAATGGTACGCTGATGGAAAAAAGTGACGAGCACACCTGTATAGTCTGAACGTGTCAAGATAAATACGTAGATTTAGCGGAGCATTGAGGTTTCCTCTAGATGAGTTTGCGCAGCGTGTTTTGACTTTTTCTACCGCTGCATTTTTTACTGAGTGGCTCCGACAGCTGCAATATGTTGTCTCCATGGAGACCAATGCGGGGAGGGAGATACCGGTTGTTGTAAGTGTGGTGAAAGCGGGTAATTGTAGTCGTACTTTGTGCGTGATGGAAGGCCGTTCGCGTTATCTGAGCGAGTTTGAGCGAGGAATGGTTATGGAGATGCACATGACAGGAGTGTCCTTCTGTGATATCGCGCGCCGTCTCGAGCGGTCATTATCGGCAGTGCAGCGGGCATGGCGAGAATGGATGGAGCAAGAGCCTACGCGCGTTCAGCTGCGAGTGGGACAGCCCCGCGCGAGCACGGCACGCGGGAATCGCGCCATTGCGCACAGCGCTTTAGCGTCGCGTACGTCTTCCTCAAGGCAACTTGGAGCCGTTTGGCCAGCAAGAAGGGAAGGCTTACTCACTACGCGAACTGTACGGGGGCGTTTGCTAGAAAGTGGACTGCGAGCGCGTTGTACGTTGCATCGGATTCCACTGACTCGCGAACACCGCCGTGCACGGCGCCAGTGGGTGGAAGCTAGATATTAGTGGGTTGTCGAGTGGAGGCACATTTTGTTTTCCGACGAATCAAGATTCGAATTGAGCACCGGTGACGCGCGAATTTTGGTTCATCGGAGACGTGGTGAGCGTCACGTCGAGGAGTGCATCCAACCACGCCCTATCCACCGCCAGCAGGGCACTATGATATTGGGTGCTATTACACATGATGGAGGTACACGTCTGCTGCGTATATAGCATACGATGACGGCTCGCCGCTCCGTAGATGAGGTTCTACGGCCCGTTGTGCTTCTCTACGTTCGACGGCGTCCACGTCTTCTATACATGCAAGCCAACCGCAGCCCGAAGCCCGACCGCACACTGCACGTGTTGCCCAGACCTTGGTGGAAGAGAACCATATACGGACGCGTCCATGGCCGGCACGTTCTCCGGATCTATCTCAATCCGATCGAACATGTCTCGGATATGATCGGTCGGAGACTTCAACGTTATCCCACAGGTATATTGGGTTTATTATTTAACTTGAAACTTTCAAATATCTCGAAAAATAAGCAGTTCACGAAAAAATGTCGAGTTTAAAATTTAATAATACTATGGAGGAAATACATTATTGCCAGAATTAGTCCCTCTGTCTACAACCATGTAGGTTGGGGGTGGGAGTAACTTTAGGAGTAAATCTTAAATAGGAAAAAATACACCCGTTATATAACAAAATAATTTGAAACATACATGAGTGGGTAAAAACCACACCAATTTGTATAATACAAAAGTATTTTTAATAATATAAAATATTATTAAAAATGGAGTGTGAAGAACACAATACAAGCAAACAAACAATATAGTGAAGACACGATAATACAGTTTTTTATAGATATGGTTGTTACCGTCTATAGAAACACGTTGCTTAGTTCGGCAGTTATTATGTAGACAGCGCTGAATATTCTTTCACGCTCTGTCTTAATAATTTCTGGTTGATAGCAAGGTAGTTATGTTTGGTTGAATGTATCTCTTCTCCAGCAGGGGCGTACCGCGATCCTGTAGAAAGGTGAAATACGTATCTGCGTCTCTGGAGAGGAGATACATTCACAAATATATAACTTGTATTGTGTTCTTCACACCCCATTTTTAATAATATTTTATATTATTAAAAATACTTTTGTATTATACACCCGTTACCCAGAAATTCCCGGAATTTGAACTTGGCGCGCTAAATGATAGTAGTGCAGCTCTGTAGCGCTAGTTGGTGTGAACTACGTCTATACTAAGTTAGTCTATGAAACGGTAGTTTGCTAGATGGTGGCAAACAGTTTTTGTGTTTATATTTGTTGATTTGTGTTTGAGTTATTCTGCGACACTATGTCTGATGCGAAAGAGTAATGAACGTGCATTAAATTCTCTTTCAAACTTGGTAAACTGGCAGCGGAAGAACTCTGAAAATACTTAAACAAGTATTTGGTGAAACCGCTTTAGGCCAGACGAAAACTCATGAGTTGTATAATAGTTTCAAAAATGGACATTTGTCGGTTGTTGATGATGAGTGACGGTAGTCCATCGACGGAAAACACTCCACAAAATGTGGCAAAAGTGGCGTTATCCTGCAAGGCCGAAGGAGAACAAGCAATGACATTTGTAATATTATCGGTTTGTTGCACGGCAATTTTCAGCGTATTTTGTTCGGCGAACTTATGGCGAATTGCTGCGAACGAAGTTTGTGTCAAAGTTACTCAGCATTGAACAAAAACGCCACCGTGTTCATGTGTTCATAGAGCTGCAAGAAACTGCTCAAATGGATGCGAATTTCGGCGCCAGAATGATTACTGGTGATGAATCATGGTTTCAATGGTATGATCCCGAAACAAAGCAGTAGTCTTCGCAGTGGAAGACGCCTTCATCACCACGACTGAAAAAAGCACGACAAGTTCGAAGCAACATCAAGTCGATATGTTGATTTGCTTCTTTGACACTGATGGCATCGTTCATAAAAAATCGCTCCCACCAGGTGAAACAGTTAATGGACGATTTTACTGCGATGTTTATCGGCGACTAAAAGAAAACGCTTGACGCAGGCGGGCTGCCAAGTGACGCAACAATTCGTGGACTCTACATCACGACAATGCACCAACACACACGTCACTTGTTTTGCGTTTTTAGCCTCAACGAAGATGGCAGTACTGCCCCAACTTCCCTGCTCCACAGATCTTGTCCCTTGTGACCTTCTTCCTGTTTCTGAAGTTAAAACTGAAGCTCTAGTTGCTTCGTTTTAAGACGATTGAGGAGGAGAGTCTGAATTGCAGATAGTATTGAACGCGTTAACACGCGTAAACTTCCAGTACCGCTTCCAGTCATGGACAAGTCGCTGATATCGGTATATTTATGCGAAATGAAGGGTGTGGTAGTAAATAAGTTGTAAGAATAATTTACGTTCCGGGAATTTATAACAAGCACCTCCTTTCTGCAATTAACTTTGAACATACTCGCTTTTGAAACGTGTAAAACAGTAACTGATTGATAGATTCTTATTTTAGTGTTATTGAATATTAGACGTATTAGTTTTGATGATGCTAGTGCCCTCTATTGATAAATCACAATACTATCAAACGGACCTGTATGATGCGCTAATGATTTAATTTCTTAATTGAATTTAAATTTTAAAATTCAATATCTTTAATATAAGATATGTAATGTTCATACATCTTGTCAAGAAAGAAAAGAAAAATGTTCCAGAGCTGTCATTACAATATATACTAATGTGCCGAATTTATTTTTAAAATGGCGAAGTATAAATAACTTTGCGTCGACCTTCTTGGGGTGAAACTGGAGTGAATTTGTATCGATTCTAAAGGCACGATAGTCTTTGTTTACGTAGTGTGGGTGACCCTGTGCAAGTTTTATGAGTTGCATACACCCATGAAACTCTATATCAAGGAAAACCCTTCCCAATTCCTAGTATTTCTGCTCCATCTGGTCGACCCATCTCCGTCTTTGTTTATTATTGATCACAAAACATTTTCTCTTGACTGCGTTAGAAATTTCTATTAAACATCAGTACTATTATAAATTACAGATTCATACTATTACAAGGGGTGTTCAAATTTAACCAGGATGTTATTAATAAAAATATTAATAATAATAATTTATTTTGCCCAACAGACTAATCCAAAATTTTGTCTCTATGTGACAATACAACAATACATAAATAAATTAATTAATTCCATGAAAATATAAAAACACTGTTAAATAAATCATTTGCGTTTCTTGACAAATGCACTAACGGAGCCGTGCACAACATATTAGCCTTGCTGTTGGAAACACAAAATATTGGGAGTAATACGTGGTACCAGTAAATTTACTCGAGCTAATAGGGACGCTGAGTCGATCCTGTGATTCAGGAGATTCGCCAACAGTAATGAGTTCTTCCTAGCGGTGCGAAGACCGTTAGCATTTCCAACCCATGCCTAACGATCAAATCCACGTACATTTTTTGTAGTCTGTATTTCGTTCTGGATAGACACCGCCCAATCTGTAAGTCAAATATTATAAAAATTTACGTTGAACGCGTTCAAGTTGATTCACGTGTAGGTGTAGGTTATCGAATGGGTACAAAACCGTAGACGCATATTCCAACTTATTAACGACATTTGCGAAATATAAAGATTTAATGGGCACCAACGTTAATGAAATTTCAGGACGTTCTAATGATAAAACCCAGAGACTTAACAGCAGATTTAGTAATGCATAAGAGATTATTATAGAAGGTTCACTTACTGTCGAATGCAACACCAAGATCCCTTGTAGAGCTTCGTTTTTCTATAACAGTATTGTCGATGTAATAAAGAGAGTTCATACAATTTATTTTACTTATGAAAGCCACAACACAGCATTTGGAAATATTTAAATTAAATTTATTCACGCCATTTCTTTTGTAAGAACTCCACATAAGTTATATTCGTAAAAGTATGATATATTTTAAGGTCATATGCATAAGTCAATACATTGCAGTCAAGTGATGCTATTAGGTCGTTGATAAATATATTAAACATAAGCGGACCCAAGTTGGAACCTTGATAAACTCCAAAAGTCGGGTAAAATCTAGATTTATAGCAATTGTAGGTAACAACACAGTTTGGGCTACCTGTCAAAGATGACAATTTTGTTAAAATAAAAATATGCTCGATGGTATCAAATGCGCGACTGAAGTCCGTATAAATAACATCTAATAGACTAGCATCGTCTTAAGCTTATGCTGCATATCTTGGGTTATGCAGCACAAGTTTGCTAGTGATATTATAGCATATATGAACTTGAATTACGTAATTTACAGTGAAATTATTAATTTTCTTTCAAAGATCTAAAATACTTTTGTTGGGCAGGTAATTATGGGTCGTTGGAGTAGTGTTAGTGGTAGATTTCCTCTCTGCAACGCTTCGTACAGCAAAATCAGGTTTTACAAGCCAAGGATTTTTCGTAGGAACAAGGATATGGAATCTTGTATTTTCTGGAGATCAGCAGCATTTGGTGGTTCAGATAGGTTTTAAAAGATTGCTTAATTTTATTAACTCGTTTTATTCCAGTGATAAATTTATAAGTTACAAATTTAGGTTTGTGATACTTCTATTTTTCCTCTTATGAATTAAAAAAACGGATCACAAAATAATACGTTGTAACGCTTTCCTGCAAAAAAGGACGCCAACCCTTTATTGTTTTTATCATTCCATGGCCTTATATTTATTTATCTAAATTAACATTATTTATGTTTCTAATTTTATTAAATGATTTAGATTAATTAATATTTTATATTTTAATTGTTGTAAAATTTTTAAATTTGCTTTTTTGGAATAATACTTTTTATATTAAAATGTTAATTGGTTTCGAGATTGACTTAACCTAATCATATAATCTCGCAACATGGGCGGTACAGTTAAATCATAAAAATAATATATGTAACTTAAAATTGGAATCTTGTATTTTCTTTAGATCAGGAATGTTTGGTGGTTCAGATAGGTTTCAAAAGACTGCTTAATTTTATTAACTCGTTTTATTCCAGTGATAAATTTACAAGTTACAAATTTAGGGTTGTGACACTTATATTGCTCCTTCTATGAATTAAAAAAAAACGCATCACAAAATCATACGTTGTAACGCTTTTCTGTAAAAAGGACGCCAACCCTTTATTGTTTTTATTATTCCATGGCCTTATATTTACTTATAAATTAACATTATTTATGTTTGTAACTTTGTTAAATGATTTATTTTAATTAATATTTTATATTTTAATTGTTTTAAAATTTCTAAATTTGCTTTTTGGGATAATACATTTTATATTCAAATGTTAATTGGTTTCGAAGTTGACCTAACCTATTTATATAATCTCACAACATGATTGTTACAGTCAAATCAAAAAATAATATTCATACATATCACTCGAATTAGTTATAAAAAGATTTTTTTAAAATATATTAGATGTTAAGTGTGACTGAAATTAGGCTAATGAATTAATTTAAGAATTTAAAAAACGATAAGTGCGATTTAGGTATTAATATAACTAATTAGAATATTACAATGAATTGTATAAGGGTCAACCAAAATAATTGTACAACTTAATCTAAATAAATGTTTTAAAGTGAATATTTTGTGTGCCAGAACCATAACAATAAACGTATATATTAATTATTATTATAATTTCTTAACGAGCTATTGATAATTAATTAATTAATTAATAAAATGATGTATATTGATCTCCGAATGAATTTTGTAAGATCTGTATATGAAATATATTTTCAGAAAAAAATTCTAAAGGTTATCGAAAATGCCCTCAAAAATACATGTCGTTTTAAATTTATATTTCTTCACAAACATGTAATAACATCGGCACGGCATACCAATTGAAGCATCAGTGATTCCAAACAGCGGCAAAAACAGGATTTATTAAATAACGTGTCAAAAATCACTTCGCGTAAATTTCAACCGTTACTCAAAGCTCTCTTGCGCGCCCTTAGTGGAAAGTATTGAAGCCGAAGATGAAGGATTTCTGTAAACGTTAGTTTTTATCCGACTCATTCTTATTAATTAATATAATTGTTGTAACATTATATTATAGGGATGATGTAGACTAAAATATTTTTATATTTTTAAGTAAATATAGTCAATCCGAGATAAGTATTTTGCAGATCATAAGAGTTGTAACTTGAAATTACTGCTAATAACTACCAATATGATTTTGTAAACACAAAAGGAAATTTACATCAACACCTAAATTTTTACTTTAGAAATAATTAAAGTAAAAATTACGAACTTAAAATTTTTCCAAGTGTACAAAAGATAGAAGTAACGGACTATTTTTTTAAATAAGAACATTTTTAATATCAAAAATATTATTAAAAATCGAACAGAGAGATAGCAACAATACCAGTACTGTGATAATTATTCTATTCGGGTTCGAGAATAGAACACGCAGCAATTTTAAGCTTAACTGTAATATTGAAAAGAATAATTGTTTGGTTCTGGATTGTGCGATTGTTCGACTTCATCGCTTAGGTCACCAACTGACGTAATGTCGTCCTGTTATAGACAACTTCGCAACAACAACTCCTTTACTGAATACAGTCAAGTTATAAAATATATTAAGGCAGATATCTCAGCGCCGCTCATTAACTAATGTTAACCTCACAAACACCAAACCAACCAGCGCCATCTTGATGACAAGTGTAAAACTTCTATCGGACGATGACAGTTGTCAGATAGGTAATAGTATTAGTGTGTCTCCACTATAAGACGGACTGCTTTGACAGCGTACATAATTAAAACAATTTGAAACATGTCCATTGAGAGTTGATGATTAATTAATGATTTCCAAAATAAGTCTCAATGACTTTGGTTCGTTGAGTGTTTTATGTTTCTCCGTGGCAAAACTTCCTAATTCTGACAAACTAAGAGAATAATATTGTCAAACTAAGAAACAAAGAAAATATCGTCGTAACATATGGGTCAGCCTGTATATACAGGGTGTCCAGAAACTCTCCTGACAAACGAAGACCGGAGTTTCCTCAGATAATTTTAAGACAATTAAACCCAAATTTACCTAGTCCGAAAATGCTTCCTAAGGGAGCTAGAGTTCTTTGAAGATGGCGCCTTGTATTTATTTTTTTTTAAATTCCTCCAGAACGCTTCTATTTAGAAAAACAAAAACTGGTATGCTTATTTATCCTCCAGAGATGAATCGATTCCATCAATTGCGAATTTCTAGTACCGGTCATAGGCGTCCGTTTTGGGTAGGGCAACGGTTATTTTAAGGCATAACTTTTTTGTCTTTAACTTTTAAGCATTTGTGACACTAGATTATTAAATTTTCAGGTATTCCAGTACTAAAATGTACTCTTACTTTAAGTCGGTAGGATACACCGCTTTTTAGAAAAATCGATTTGTAAATTTTTCGTTTTTTCTTCATTAAAGTTCAATTTATTATGTACCTACTTATTTTTAACGACGAAGTTGGCTTGGACTATCAAGGCATGGATGAAAATTAATTTAATAAATTAAAAACAAATTATTTATTACAATGGAACGAAACTAACAAAAAAAGAACAAGTATCAAAGGTAGATTGTTACAAAAGTTGCTGATGTGTTGACCATTAGTCTCTATGCATAAGCTTACCCTTTTGCATAGAGAACGCCGAATTCTTGCAAAAATTCCAAAGTTATTTCTAAATTCGTTGCAAGCATCTTGTATCCTTAGCCAGAGTTGTGCGCGATTTTCTATCGGAACGGAATAAACAAATGCTTTTATGTATCCCCAAACACAATAATCGCAAGGATCAAAATCCGGCGACCTTGCTGGCCAAGCAACTGGACCGCCTCTTCCAATCCAATGGTTTTCGTAGTTATTATCTAGAAAGTCTCGTACATTCCAGCTAAAGTGGGCCGGACAGCCGTCCTGTAGAAACCATAAGTTTTGCCGAATATTTAAATGCACCTCATCTAACAAATCAGATAAAATATTTTGCAGGAAATGTAAGTAATCAGCACCATTTAAACGAGCAGGTAATTCCACAGGTCCAAGTAGATAATCGTCAACTACTCCTATCCAGACGTTTATGCTAAACCTATGCTGATGCTTCAATTCTTGAACAACGTGGGGATTGTCACCAACGTACGAATAATAATGTGCATTATGTACATTAAAAATTCCATTTTTTGAGAATGTAGCTTCGTCACCAAACAAAATGTTCCTGAAGAAATCTTCATCTTGATTTTTCTGATTTTGTAACCATCTAGCGAATTCTACGCGAGCAGGAAAATCTCCTTCTAGCAGTGCTTGCACCTTTGTAAAATGAAAAGGATATAAATTTTCTTTGTGTAAGATATTTCCTACGGAAGATTTTGAAATTGTGGGGTACATGGCAGATAGTCTTCGAACGCTAATTTCTGGATTTCCCACAACTTCCATTAAAATAACATCTTCATGTTCTGCTGTTACATCATTATGTCTCCCTGTTTCATTATTTTTTGGGACCACTGAACCTGTTTCTCTTAATCGTTGATAAAGAGCTGTAAATGTTGAGTGAGTGGGATGCTGACGATTGGGAAATTTTTCAGCGTATTTACGTTGCGCCGCTCGAGCGTTACACCTCATTTCGCCATAAACTAAATGCATATCGGCGTATTCCTCATTAGTAAAAATCATTTTTTAAAAAATTGAAATCGTTGTGTTTGAATAACACAAAGTAAAAAATGAAAAGATAAACTTCGCGAACTGACAACAATTTGGCAATGAAAAACGTAGGTTTTACTTCTGTTGGCAGTTCAGAGCTAACTATTGCAAAAAATAAAAAATTGAACTTTAATGAAGAAAAAACGAAAAATTTACAAATCGATTTTTCTAGAAAACGGTGTATCCCACCGACTTAAAGTAAGAGTACATTTTAGTATTGGAATACCTGAAAATTTAATAATCTGGTGTCACAAATGCTTAAAAGTTAAAGACAAAAAAGTTATGCCTTAAAATAACCGTTGACCTACCCAAAACGGACGCCTATGACCGGTACTAGAAATTCGCAATTGATGGAATCGATTCATCTCTGGAGGATAAATAAGCATACCAGTTTTTGTTTTTCTAAATAGAAGCGTTCTGGAGGAATTAAAAAAAAATAAATACAAGGCGCCATCTTCAAAGAACTCTAGCTCCCTTAGGAAGCATTTTCGGACTAGGTGAATTTGGGTTTAATTGTCTTAAAATTATCAGAGGAATCTCCGGTCTTCGTTTGTCAGGAGAGTTTCTGGACACTCTGTATAAGAAAGCGGCCGAACACTTACCTTCAAGATGAAATTAATTATACTATTACTTATTTTATTGTTCCATACTCGTCTCTAAAACTAAATTGATAAACAGGGATTAGTTTTTAATGGCTAATATATGTTTAGGTCTTTTAAGCAGTAACTTTTCAGACGCTTTAGATTTAACTAATCGGTCTATAAGACGTGACCTCTTCTGGTTTCACGCTCTTTTCAGTTGAAGACTGAATACGGAATGTCACAAGGATCAATTCTGGGGTCTTTGTTGTTCATAATCTTGATAAACGACCTTCTCGCCAATGAAATTAAGATTAAAATATGCCTGTACGGTGATGATACCGTGATGACTCATCCAACGATGCGTCACGCGTCTTACCTCTGGCGCTTTTTCGATTGATGTAGAATGTTCGAGAAGAGAATTTCACAGCGATATATAAGCCGTCGAGGAAGGGATGGAGGCATTCGATATCAGAGCATCGGCGAGTGAACATAAATATAAATACATAAATATAAATACATAAATGTACTTATTGTTAGTAAATAGTTTTAAATTGTTATTCGTTTTTATTATTAATATAGTGTGTGTTTACGTTATCGTTAGTTTTATTTAAGAACCAGAAAAGACAAACTTTACAATACATTCATACTAATCAGAACCCTCCAACTTAGCATGTACCTTCGGGTATAAGTTCTCTTTACGTAGAATATTATTAATAGACGATTTGGAAATTTCTGAATGCATCACTGACAATCTTCGACCAGTTAATTCTGGGTTGTCTTCAAGATCCATTAAAATAGCTTCTTCGAATTCCTCAACTACAACGGAAGTCTACCCGTTTCTTTTTTTTTTTAGGAAACACCGATCCGGTTTCCCTCAACCTTTGGTGAAGGACGGTAAAAGTTGTATGATTCGGATGCGTTCTATTAGGAAATTTTTGCATATCTACTAGGGTGGGTCACTGAAGTATGAGAAAAAATAAAAGTTCTCGAATCATATTCTAATAGCAATATTTTTTTGTCTTACGTTAAAACAAATAAAAATTGTTAAAAAAGTTAAAAAAAAGTCACATCTTGAGCCCGCGCCGGAGCTCATAAGAATTAAGTATTTTTGAAAAAAAAGCCATTTCTTAAATTTTAATATTTTATTTACTATCAATTATTATTAATTAAAACTGAAAACATTTTTAATTAAACTTAAAAAAAATAAAACTTTGGTTCCTATACAACATAAAACAATAAAATCACGAAATTGTATTAGTTATTTTTTGGTCACAAAATCTTGTTTACTGTCAAATCTGGACATCTCTCGTCTTGATTAAAGTTTCGTCTGTATTAAACCTTCTCTTGATTTTTTATCGCATAGAGTCATGGATGCTTCTGACACTATTTTCACAGTTCGTTCCACCGCCTGAGTATGACATGGCAGCTTGGCAAAAATTAGATTGTCACTTTCTTGACACTCAACTGCTGCATTTATTTCTTCAGTAGTGATGTTTCGAAGAATTGGTGGATCGAAAAACTTTTGATTCCAATTTATAACTTCAAAGTAGTTACTTGCGTCAAAATTGATAGTCGGGACCTCGAACACGCGAGGTTGCTTTCCTGTATGAGGTAAGCTTCGTGCTTCTTGAATTCGTCTGGCTGCCAGTTCTCTCACTGTTTTATTTTCATCCAACAACATCGATAGAAGCAAGTTTTCTGGGTGAGCAAAATAGGCGTTACGTTGAATTACGGGATCTATTACTAGTTTTATCTCTGCAGGAAGGTGTCGTCAGTTTACCAATTTCCAAAAATTTTTAGACCCATGTTTGCAAGTTGGATTTGTTTTTATTTCAAACCATACTGGAGCATAAATTTTTACACAATACTCAGCTAATACTTTTAGCTGATATGACGGGTTTGATGTAGAAATATATAAACGTAAAATTCTATTTGCTTTTGTTAGCCATCGAGCATGGGATATTTTTCCTGGAGACCTGTTAGCTAAGCCATCGTGGCAGTGTCCACTTATAACAGATATAGTTATTTCATACAAATATTTTTGATCTGTACTTAAGCCCTCAAATTGTATTTCCGGAAGCTGGTCTTCAATTCTCTCGTACTTGGCTATGGGTAGTTTTTCGCAGTTTTCTAATAAGTTGCCAATAGGACTAGCATGCGAATATGGCGCCTTGGTAACACAATCTAGTTTGTTAAATAGATGTTTTAATGGCAATTCGTTCAAATGTAGCATGCAAATAATCCATTGCAGTGGGCGCTGAAGTCTTTTTTCCAATACTCTTATTGCTCCCTTAAATTTCCCAGTGTTAGTGACTGTACCATCACAACCAATTGCCATCAAATTTTCTTTATAAATTTTTTGAGACGAAAGAAGGGCAATAACTGACATTTCAATACTTTTAGAAGTACTTCGATCTGGTGTTGCATAGCCAACATAAACTGAATCTGGCTCCTTAAGAACATATACATGTTCCTCAATCAATATTTGTCTGTATTTCTTAGTTCCCTTTTTAATAATATTAAGCGTCTTATCTTTTCGGCCGTCAAAGTATAAAGCTGGTAGGTCTAGCTGCTTCTGCTTTTGAATATATTCTTTACGTACTTTTTTTCCTTCCCGTCGTATTTTTGATTTATCAATTGGTTCATTGCCAGGAGATATATCTTGCAATACAGAAGAAGCAATAGCAGCCGCTGCTCTATCGAAAACACCGTAACGGTCACAAGTTTTTGACAACATAGGCAAACTAAATATTTTTTTTGTTTTTTCTTTTTTTCCTTCTGCCTTTGACGTGGTAGGTAAATTAAAAGAATCATCACAAGAAGAACTGGAATTACTTACAGATAACTCCAAGTCCTGCTGTTTTGAGTTAATTTTGTCGTGACTTTTATTCACGTTCTTTTCTGTCTTTGGTGCTCGGGCTGCTCTTTTTTGCAATTTAGTTGTAAGAACTCGATCTATTCCTCCAATACGCATCTTGCTCGTTCTTCTTTGGGTACCTTATTGGACAGCAACAATACTCAATTTGTTTACATTTACAGGAACAAATATCAAACAAAACTCTGCTACGTCGGAGAAAATTTTCTTTCTGATAAACGGATATTTTTTTCAACGACTTTTTGAGATTTTTGCACTTTATATGATAACCTTTTATTATTAGTTGTATGACTCTTGTATTTGAAACTGTAGGAAGAGACGATTTTCTCCAAACACATTCTACCCTTTAAGCTACAAGTTTTGCAATATCTAAAAACGATGGTTCTTTGGTAGTATTCCTCGTTATTTTTAGTTGCAACCTATTCCACTCATAGCATTTCATAACATCTTCGTAAGTTGGCAAAACGTTATCATTAATATCTTCTACATTTCCGAATATCGGGCAGAAATAACCATGGCTTCTGGTCTCCATAATAACGATTAGAAGTTAAAACAGTTCAAATAAAAAATAAACACATCACTTCACTGTCCGAGTTGTAAAACCAAACTGATCTTTTTATGATGTATTATTTTATATGTATTCTATCAAAAATATTTCCTGGAAGAAGATATACGTTTCAATGAATGAATTGCTTGTGTGTCTGAATTCTCGAGAACTTAAAAGTCGTTAGGATACAGTAATATGCTTTTCTGCAATACAATGCTATGTTGTTATGTAAAAAAGGGATATGGTCGTTATATTCAAAATTTAACAAAATTGAAGATCTAAGCGCGGGCTCTTACACTAAAAATAAATTAATAATATTTTACAGGGGTCTAATGCAGACAAAAATACAACATATTTACGCTATTAGAAGTCGATACGAGAAAAAGAATTTTTTGACCCACCTTAAATTATCTACGTTGTGCCGTTAATGCGTTACAATTAACTTCCCCGTCGATTAAATGATTAAACGATTTTATTTTAATAAATAAACTAGAAACTGACTTTAAATTGTATGAAATTATTATTATGATAATAACAATTTTTGACATTGACAATTTTCAAACAATACTATGCTGTATTGTTTTTTTGTTTAAACCGTAATGTAACTAAATCCTTCCATCTAGTTTTTTACATTTGTACTAATAAATATGAAATAAGAAAAAAACAAGGACGCTCCACATCCGACGTATTTTCTTGAAAACGGTTGGTTTTTCCGATGTTTAGTAAGAGAACCTTTTTAACATTAAAAATATCATAGAATTATAATCTTGCAAAAAAATTATAATTAATCACAAAGAAAAAAAGTTAGTGTTAAGAACGTATATGGCCCTATAACCTTATGGACTGGCATGAAATACGGCAAGTGAGTGGTGTACCTAGAGGTTGCTTTTTCTAATGATTTTCCATAATCTTCGGAGAAAATAGTTTTTAGTAAAATAGCAAAATTAGTTCTGGTCTATACTAGGTCTGTATACTTAAGGTACCTAGTAAGTTTAAAAATTAAAAAAGGTCTTGTATAGACTTGAAAAAGTATCCTTAGATCTAGATTATTCAACTTTATATTTATTAGCGATGATTTAAAAGCATTTTATTTTCACCATAATTGAATTTAAGAAATAATTGACAGTCCCGAAGTTGACGACATAATTTATAAGAGAAGTTTTAATTCAACGGTGAAAATAAATTCCCTGAGATCTTACAGAAAAAGACAGACGAATCTATCAAGATTTAAACAGAGAACGTCTGCGAAATGAACGAAGATATATATTCTTTCCGCTTTTGGCCATTACCACTCGATTTCAATGAACATTTAAAATGTCGATCTGCTCTTTCTTTTCGGGACGAAGAAACGATAATGATGGGACTTTAAAAGATTCACTAATCTAATTTTGAGAATTGTAACTACTTGCCACATCAGCTTCAATTCCAGCAAACTAATCTCGACGATACGACACATTAAAGAGAATATTAAGAATGATTTCGAATAGTTTATTTGAATAGGTTATAGTCAATTCTTTAACAGTATATTTCCAGGCATGTTATTTATTTAATTTTTCTTAAGTTTACTCTTTATTTACCAACAGTAATACACTATAGTACAAAAATATATACAGGCTTAGTTAAAAGTATGGAGAAGGCGATTATTGTCGTTAATATTCATTTTAGGGAATTATGTTCAATATAAAAGTTTGTTAAGTTATTTTGATCTACATTTGAGATTATTTGTTTTTTTTTTCTTCAATTGTTTTTTTAGATACGCCTGTTCGCGCATTTTTTTTTAAATGGGAACTGGTAAATTTTGCTCTTCCATTCGATAGAGGTTTTTTTTCTCTTTACATTAATATTTTTGTATTTTTTAAATTCATTTTAATAACTTTTTTACAAGAAAAATAAAACAAATTAATAACAAAGTAAATTAAAGTAAGTGTTCAAATTGTCGTCCATTAGTAATTTGACAATAACCCAATCGATTTACAAAACCCCGAACAGAGTTCTGTAAAAAATCTCGGGGAATTTCTTGTATCGTTCTGGTAATTCGGATTTGTAAATCTTCGACGTTATCGGCCTAATCTTTGTAAACTTTGCTTTTTACGTATCCCCAGAGAAAAAAATCTAAAGGACTTAAATCTGGCGAACGGGCTGGCCATTCAATGGTTCCTCGTCTTCCAATCCACCTGTGGGGAAAAACGTTGTCCAGATATTGACGAACATTTACACCATAATGTGGTGGGGCGCCATCTTGCTGGAACCAGATACTGTCATTGGGCAGGTGTTCATTGTTTTCATGAGGATAGAGTGTAGCACTAGCAGGTATTATTTCATTTTGCAATAACTGCAAATACAGAGCCGAAGTTAAATTGCCATTGATGAAAAAGGGACCGATAATATGACCGCCTAGAATGCCATCCTAAACATTAACCTTTTGGGGGGTACTGCGTATGGTGTTCCAAAAACCAAGAGGTATTTTCCGATGACCTGTATCTGCAGTTATGTCTGTTTACTTCACCGGTAAGGCAAAAAGTAGCTTCGTCAGAGAAAAAAATATTGTTGACAAAATTTTCATTATTATTGCAAATATTTAACATTTCTTCAGAAAATTGTAATCTCCTATCAAAATCATCTTCCGCTAACTCGTATACAAGGTGTACCTTATAAGGTTTATACTTTTCACTTTTTAAAAATGACACGATCGATGACTGTGAAATATTGAAATTGGCCGCTAATTGATTTGTTGATAAATGGGGATATTCAGATACAGCCAATAAAATATCCAGTTTGTTATCATCGCTTTTTGCTGTTCTAGGTCTACCACTCCTTGGCAAATCTTTAACGCTACCCGTTTGTTCAAAGCGTCTTAAAGTTTTACCAACAACGGATTTAGATATTGGATTTCTATTTGGATGCGTATCATTAAATAAATTACTAACGTCTTGTAAACTTCTGCGTTTATCTCCATAACCCAACATCATAAATATTTCAATTTGTTCATGTTCACTTAAACTCGCCATTGTTAATATTAACAGCAACAAATTGCACAAATGAATTATTTCTGTCAAAGATTTGACGTACACAATAACCACTTATAAAATTATGTCGTTTGTTTATCGCTACGCTTCTGTCTATCTACTATGTACCGAACATCTGTTAAACACATGAACCGGCTTTTTCTTATAAAAAAAGTTATTAAAATGAATTTTAAAAATCAAAAATATTTTTGTAAAGAGAAAAAAATTCTCTATCGAATGATAGAGTAAAATTTACTAGTTCCCATTTAAAAAGAATGCGCGGACAGGCGTAACTAAAAAACAATTGAAGAAAAAAAAATTCAAATCATCTCAAATGTAGATCAAAATATCCTAACAAACTTTTATCTTGAACATAAATCCCTAAAATGAATATTAACGACAATAAATCGCCGTCTCCATACTTTTAACTAACCCTGTATGTATATCCGAATTGGTGGCGATTGTGACTTGAAATGTGAAACAGAAAGAAACATGAAAAGTTTCCAACTACAATATAAATCAATAAAGTCTCAATATGTACTTCGCAACTAAGTTGCCATCTTCAGTAGAACAATCTGTAAAAGAAAAATAGTGTTATATGACGTACCTGTTGGTTAAGGTACAAGAGCATATCTTCAAAGGTTGTACCTTAACCAACAGGTACGTCACATAACACTATTTTTCTTTTTCAGATTGTTCTACTGAAGATGGCAACTTAATTGCTTAAATACGTATTAAGAGTTTATTAATTTTTATTGTTTTTCTTGTTTCTGTCTGTTTACGATTTATAGTTCTACCAATTCGGAAGCTCCCGCAACGCCCAGTTCTCGAGTTTGTTGGAAAAACTGACATTTTACTAAAAAATCTGTGCCGTGTCTGTCAAGCTGTTCAGCCTGTAGAAATGCATCATGGTTGGTTTTAATCGTTTTGCCAAGTAATTTAATTCTATGTAAAGTTTACGTCGATCCGACAAAAATAATAAGACCAGGCAGAGAAAGCTCTTATTATAGCCGAGAATACAGTTCACTGCCGAGGCGCTAGCCGAGGCAGTAGAATGTTTGCGAGGCAATTAATAAGCTTTAGCTGCAGCGTATTCTATACTATTCCTTTTTCAAGCGTCCAATTAAGATGTTTTTTTAGAGATTTTGTAACATTATTTTTAGGTTAAGTTGAAATGACAGATTACACATTTAATTCTCTTTATTAATGATAACGTCGACGTTTGACGTTTTACGTTAGTTGCGCAAATATCTGTCTAAACAAATTTACGGTAGATATCAGGGAGATAAAGAGAGGGTGACACTCTTCTCATGTTATTTAAATGTATTTTTTTAAGGTCCGCCGTATAATAATAATGACAAACCTGTCGCCGGACAAAAATGAAGTTTTTCGATATAAAGTTGTGAATAGTATAGTATCGAAATTATTGTACGCTTGAAAAATATGAATGTTATAGCATTTTGAAAATTTCACAATTTTTTCATCCCCAGATAATGCAATTTGAAAATCCGAAAAATGTGTCAATTTTCGGCGTTCTGACGCATTTACTCTATGGAATACGTTAGCGTAAGAGTCTAATTTTTAACATGGAATGTAGCACTCTTATATGACATGCTTCTTTGTTCACATTGTCGTTCAACAATGGAGAAGCTTGAGTACCGCGCAGTTACAAAATTCCTTTAGAATCTGTATACGGTGAAGCCTCCCCTTCATTTACAACGATAAAACATTGGGTATGCGAGTAGAAACATGATCGTACGAGCATTTTAGACGAGAAACGTTCCGGGCGTCCGGAAACTGTTACAACTGACGAAATGGTCGATTTAGTGCATCAAATTGTGATGGAAAATCGTCGACTGACTGTTACGGATATAGCTAAGGCTTGTGGGATATCATCTGAGTGGGTGCACAAGATTTTACATCAAGATTGATCGTATTTCTTGACGATCGACCTAATGCGCATACGGATGGACATGTCCTTCTTCTTCTTCAGGTGCCATCTCCTCTCAGAAGGTTGGCTATCATCACGGCTATTCTCATTTTTGATGCTGCGGCTCTGAATAGTTCAATGGAGCTGCATTTATACCATTGTCTCAAATTATTTAACCAGGAAATACGTCTTCTTCCTATATTTCTTCTTCCCTGTATCTTACCCTGAATAATTATCTGTAGCAGAGCATATCTTTCCCCTCTCAACACGTGGCCCAGATATTGTAGTTTTCTTGTCTTTATTGTGTTCAATATTTCCTTCTCTTTCCCAATTCTTTTAAGTACTTCACTATTCGAAACCCTATCTATCCATCTTATCTTCAGGATCCTCCTATATGCCCACATTTCAAATGCCTCTAGACGCTTGTTAGTGTCTTGCTTTAGCGTCCAGGCTTCCATCCCGTACAGCAGCACCGGGAACACGTAACATTTCAATACCCTGATCTTGAGACGCAGACTAAGGTCATTGCCACACAATACTTTCCTCATCTTGTTGAATATATTCCTGGCTTGGCCGATTCTCGTTCGAATTTCATCTGTATATTCATTTGTGTCGGTAACAGTTGTTCCCAAATATTTGTATTTCTTTACTCTCTCTATTGGCTGTTCTTCAATCCATAAGCCTTCTTGATGTCGGTTAGACTTTGTAATAATCATGAATTTAGTTTTTCTAACATTTAGTGTGAGGCCACTTTCTTCGCCATTTATTACAACCTGGTCCATTAATCTTTGTAAGTCTTCCAGTGATTCTGCGATAATAATGGTGTCATCCGCATATCTAATGTTATTAATAATTCTTCCGTTAACTTTTATTCCTATTGTTGTTTCTGCTAACGCTTTCTGAATGATGTTCTCAGAGTATAAATTGGACAACAACGGGGACAACACACATCCTTGTCTCACACCGCGCTTTATCCTTATATCTTCCGATACCTCTTCACCCAGCCTGACATTCGCTGTCTGGTTATAATACAAATAAGCTATTATCCGAATATCCTTGTTGTCTATGTCTTTAGCTTTGAGAAGCCGAATCAAGTCGTCATGGCGAACCCTGTCAAAGGACATGTCTTAGACTGTATCAAAAAAATTCGGCGGAACTTTGTGGTGATTGATAACCATCGATGAAACTTGGGTAGACCATCATACGCCCGAGACCAAGCAGCAGTCGATGCAGTGGACTGCGGTGGAGTATCAATTCCGAAGAAGGCAAAGGGAAAGTGATTGAGGCAGTTCTTTGGGATAGCAGAAGAATAATTTTTGTCGGCTACCTTGCAAAAGGTTCAACAATCAACGGACAATACTACGCTGTATTGCTAGATAAATTGAAGGCCATAATTATGAAAAAACGTCAACATTTGGCAAAAAAGAAAATCCTGTTTCATCGGGATAACGCTCGGGTTCACACGTGTATCGTTGCAATGCCAAACTTGAACGAATTCAAGTTGAATTGCTTTCGCATCCACCCTATTTTCCTTTTGCGACTATTTCATGTTCCCTAATTTGAAAAAATATCTCGGGTAAAAATATGGGTCAACTGCTGAGGTTGTAGATGCTGTAAAATCAGTGTTTTACAGGTGTGGACAATCAATTTTTTTTGACAATTTGAAGAGATGGAAAAGACGTTGGACAAAATGTATCGAGTTGCAGGGGATTACGTCGAAAAATAAATTTTGTTAGGCTTCGAAATATGTGCTTTTGTTAAAAAGGCATTTCAAATATCTCTCGTAGTTATAACGAGTGATCATTAAAATTTTCGCTCAAGTAAGCCATGTACACAAAAAGTATGTCCTAACTTAAGTTATTAGAGGAGATCTGTCATTATAATTTCAAACGTCATGATTGTTAAAAAATAATTTGAAATGCTGACTTTTATATTAAATATATTTATAATTTTTATACAAAGTAATAGAATATTATAAAAAATGTGTAAAATGTTGACCATTCTCCACCAAGCATAATCGCACTCTATTTCGTAGAGCATTGAAAACATTGATCAGTATTTGCGGTGAGTTATTGATGTGTTCACATTTTTCTATGATTTTATGTCTTAACTCTTGTAGATTATTAATTGGTGTTTCATAAATAATATTCTTTATATATGGCCACACAAAAAAATCCATGACTGTTAAATCACACGATCATGGTGGATATGGAATCGCTGTATTTCTACTTATTATCCTATCGCCATAAAATTGTTGCAAAAACTGAATATTTTCAAGTGTAACGTGAGATGTAGCCCCATCCTGTTGAAAATATCCGACCTGGAGTTCATCATTAGTCAATTGATTAGTAAAAACACTGAGAATTTCGTTACGATATTTCTCCGATGTTATCGTGCCCTCAAAGAATATTGGTCCTATTAATCGGTGACGACTCATACCTACCCATACGCCTATTTTTTCTGGATGTAGAGGAACTTCTCTGTAGAAATGAGGATTTTCACTGGACCACATACGCATATTTTGCGAATTAACATAACCTTTCAAATAAAATCAAGCTTCATCGGTGAAAAAAGTATGATTTAAAATATTGTCTGTCATTGTTTGAATAAACCATTGGCAAAATTGTGTTATTTTTTCATTATCCGTAGGTAATAGATTTTGTACAGAAGTTAATTTATATGGATACATGTGCAAGTCCTGTTTTAATTTTTTTTTACATGTTCCATACGAAAGCCCTACTTGTTGCGAAACTCTGCGAATAGATGTTTGAGGAGATTCGTTAATAATTTGTCTGACATTTTCAATTACGCCGCGACTTCTCTTGAGAGGAGGACCGCTTCCTTTTTTCCTTAAAATACTGCCTGTTTGACGAAAAAGATTTACACAATGCATTAGCGTATCACGGAAAGTTTTATAGCTAGGAACAGTATTTGGATATCTCTCTTCAAACTCCGCAAGGCAATTTTCTATTGAATGCTGCCAAATACCATCAATTTTTTGAGATGTCAGGAAGTAACATTCTACCATAAACGCTTTATGCATATCATTAAAGGCCATTACTTTTTCTTTTGATGAAACTTTAAAATATATATTTGACACTGACAGATGTTTGAAATAACATCTTAATGACCAAAGCTACGACATAATTTTTATATACACGGCCAGCTACGAGTGAAAATTTTAATGATCGCTCGTTATAATATAAAATTATTGACGTTAATGTCTCTAGGAGAATGCTAAAATTTTTCGACTTGTTCAGATCCCGCGATCTTCATTGTCAAGAAATAATTAGATTGGTATGAAAAATCAAACTCATATGTTTCGTTAAATCGTTTTTATTTATTTACAATGAACGTACATGAATTGTTTAACAATTAAAACCGGATGATTTAAGAATTAGCGTTGTGTTTTGTAACATAGAAACACTACCTAAATATTTGACAAAGCAGTTACTTATATACTGATTTCATTGAGAAAGTTTTTGTCTAAACCTTCTTTGCGGTAACTTCCTAGAATTCAATTGAGGGTTTAAATGGATAATCTGGATGATGGCTAGCTCTGAAAGAAAAGAAATCGATCATGTAACGAAAGCGTTTGTTTTTCTTTTTGTAACATTTAATAATATAAAACTGACAACATAATATTTACTTCAAACTTACTGTTCATAAGGGCAAATACGTCCATCAGGTCTATTGAATGTATTTATATAATCCATGTCTTGTTCTGTTAGCTCAAAGTCGAATATTTCTATATTTAATTTGAGTCTTTTTGGATTTGACGATTTTGGAATTGGTGCATTACCTAACTCAATTTGGTACCTTAATAAGACTTGAGCGGGAGTTTTTCCATATTTCTTTGCTATCATAGCGATTTTAGCATCGCTTATTACGTCGGGATCCCCAGGTTTTGCCCATGGTCTTTCAGGAGAGCCTAGTGGACTATATGCCACTACGGCGATACCTAATTTTTGGCAAATATTTCGAAGACCTGCTTGGTTTAAGTACGGATGGCATTCAATCTATAAAATGAAAATATTTATAAATATATTATAATACTTAGTTGAATTCGTTTATACTTGATTCACAGCTGGAATAATGTTGCAAGATTTTATTAGTCTATTAAGTTGTATACTATTGAAATTAGACACTCCAATAGATTTGACGTAGCCTTTGGTTACTAAATTTTCCATGGCTCGCCAAGTATCCAAATAATCTGTTTCTAAATCGAAAGCTACCAAACCAGTTTCAGGGTCTAATGGATCTAAATCCTGCGCAGAATACTAAAAAAAATGTATTTGTATCTTAGTAGTTAGACATATTTAATGAATGTTTTATACTTTGAAAGCATGTGGCCAGTGCATTAAATACAAGTCCAAATAATCCAGTTTGAATCTTTTCAGTGTATCTTTGATAGCTGGTAAAACATGATCAGGATGGTGAAAGGTATTCCACAATTTACTAACGATGAATAAATCTTCTCTTTTGACTTTGCCTTCTTTAATCTTTGCATGCAATGCTTCTCCAATAATATGCTCGTTTTGGTAGTAATGGGCACAATCGAAATGACGGTAGCCCAAATCTATTGCAATTTTGACAGCTTCACCGACCTCATTTTCTTTACCTGGTGGACCCTAGAAAGTATTTAAAGAATAGATTATTATTATTTTAATTCGCGTTTGTTTAAATAAAATATGTCTTTATAACATTTAGCGGAATTTAAATAATTTATATTGTTTATCTAAGAGTCAATAATATATGTTTAGAAGCGAATTAAGTTTTCTAAAAAGGCATTTTTGTATTAGAAATATAACTACGTATCTTCTTCTTTTTCTACTTGGCAGTGAAGATGTACAATAAACAATGCAGTCTATCATAAAGTAGAATAATAACAGTGGTGTTAAAGTAAATGCAAACATATGCGAAGAAAGTGTGTAAATAAAATAGTAACTACCATGGCGGCAGAAGATTAATAGTTTTGATGGTGTCTGTAAATAACAAAAATATTATTTATTCCACTTATCCTTATCCATTTCATATTGTCAAGTTTAAATTTGAAGCTAATAAAGCATATACATTTTCTTAATATTTTAGCATCTATTCTAATAATATTAATTATTATTGCATTAATAATTTAAATTGTTTTGAAATTTTATTATTCTTATAAAGTATAAGCTACAAATCTAAACAACTATTTTAGCTAATGTGTTTACGAATAATGAAGTTACTCGCGTCTTCCGGAAGCTCTAGGCAATGCAATTAGTGATAACTACTATATATTCATTCGTTAGATAACTTGTAAAAGTAAAATTTTAATGTTCCTGTTTATTACCAGAACAAAGCAAGCACCATTCTTTTTCTATGTTGCTTCACAAAATAATAATTATTATAGGTTAGAAACCGTAATTATAGAGGCGTCGGTTACCCACCTGCCACGTTCCTAGACCCACGATCGGCATCTCCAAGCCACAATTTAAGCTTATACTCTTCATAGTTAAACTTGCTCGATATACTCGTACAAAGTTGCGAATTAAAGTAATGTGTTTACACCGTGAAATTATTTATTTATATAATTCCGATGGTACAATTTGCCTATCTACATCGCTCAACTACATGTGTATCAAACATGATAATTGGTCATTGATCTTATTATTTTGGTTTAGAGTTTTAAGAAATTAATTATAAATGAACGTGATCAATTATATAAACAGTGTGTACCGTGATTAATGACGGCATCATCATAGGACAAGGAGGAATTTATTGGAATAATTATTTACGTTGTTAAAAGAATGTTAGTTGGGTTGTGTATTTTACCACGTGGGAGCGCCAAATTGTTAACGCTTGCGGCTTATGTTGGCTTTCCGGACAAGCTGTAGCGTCCTAACAATAATAAAAATGATTTAAAGTATAATAAATAATGACGTGATGAGCATCAAAGACCCAGGATGTGTGTAGTATGCTGAAATAAATGCGCATTGAATACAACTTATTAAATAAAAGAAAACACAACGAAGTTGCCTTTAAAGTTTTATTTAATATTCACATGAGAAAAAACTGCGTTTTGAAATATATTAAAATAATTAAATGAAAGCTACATTCAATCTTAGTTGTATATAGCGACAAAGAAAAAAAGGGGTGAAAGATACATGTTAGTAACGCCTTAATATAAAAAATCGCAGTCCAATGCTTACGTAGTAACGACAAAAACATTTATATTTAGTCTAGCCCTTACCCTGTTAAATATACGGGCGGCAATATGGGCTTCCACCTCTAATTCATCAGTAATTCTCTTTATCGACGAATTTTATTATTCTATCGCCATTTGTCAGTACCACCATAAATTTTAAAAAAGAAAATATATAAACAACAATTCCATACAGATAATTAAAAGATAGATAGATAGGTATCTATCTCGTTGGGCATGCCATTATGCTTTTTGTTTTATGACGATTTTTGTTTGATTATAAACATAATAATTTTATTTTAAACGAAGTTTAACGTTTAAACTACTTGACTATAATTAAAATGCGTCATAGGCTTGTCGACGTGTATAACGTAAAGGTTATTATTGACATCAACAAAAAAAAATATCGTAATAAAAACACTCTGTGTGCGGACGTTTTGAAATGAAAAGATCAACATTCACTATTCTTATGAAAAAGAAATTATGCTAGACATATGTCTAACGAATATCCAGGAGTTTCATCAATTTCTTTTGCAGGTCAATGAACTTGAATTACAGCTGTATTTTGGTAAATATAGAATAGGCAAAGATATGGATCGATTTTAACTACATTTTGGTCCTAAAACTTTGGAAATTTTTGATTAATTGCAGATAAATTTCTTTTTTGATTTCCAATTAGACATTTATACGTATTCTTCGGATTCGCATAGCTTTGTCGCTACTCAGTGGTAACCCTGTATACAAGTATGGACGAACAATTATTTACAAACTGAAAAATAAGTTAGTTATTTTGTAAATTAATAGCTTGGTAAATGTAATTCAAATAATATTTGTATCGAACAATACATAGGTGAAGTAAGATGTTTATCTTACGAAGGTTCTGGACAGAAGAAGGAATTCGTGTAGAAGAGAACACTGGTCTAGAAAAAAGGTTTAAGTTTTATTGCCCTTGGAGAAGGGGATCGAAGTTGTAGATGTTTTGTAACTAATCAAAAGCGCAAGCTGAAAAGTTGTGATATCGATGAAACAAATGACACTAAAATATCCTTCGTGAGACAAGCTTTAAAATGATATGCGACACGATATAGTTAAAAGAGATGAGTACGTAATTAAATTAATAACTTAAGTTTAAAAACGAAATGCATTTGTGGGAACATTTTTAACCGAACATTAGATATGAGTTGACCATTCTCGTCAGATAGATTTAGAAACGTCCGTCGGCTAGTGCGATAACAAAAGAAAGACTTTATCCAAACGATATATACGCAGAAAATGTCTAAGTTGAATTTTAATATTTTAAATGCGAGATATTTGTAGAAAAAATATTATTTAAAATTGAATTAAAATATTCTTATATATGGGAATCGTAACAACATATAGAAACAATAAACATTATAAAAATTTGGGAATCTCATGTATATAAATCCAATTTTCGTTTTACAAGGGAAAATTAGATAAATAAAGGCGTATTTAAAAAGTCAATATTCATCACTACATGAAAATAATTCGACTCAATCTTTGTTTATTGCCAATACAATTATAGTTTAGTAATTGTGGATGCATATATTTTTAGATACTCTTAAAGGTTACTAAATTTTCCGCTAACAAAAGAGAGATATGAAATAGAACTAGATTTCATTAAAAATATCGCGAAATATCATAGCTTTGACATAAAAATAATCAATAAATTACTTAGAAAAACAAAATTAAAAAATACAATCCGCGAATTCACAAGTTTGGGATCTCAAAAGATCTCAAAACCAGGAGAAAAAGTACATGTGTTTACCATACCACTATATCACGAAAAACATTAAAGTTGTGAAAGAACGAAGTCTTCAAGTTGTCTTTCGGTCCCAAAATACAATCAGAAGTCTCCTAGGGAATACCAAAGATAAATTTAATTTTAATTCAAAATCAGGTATATACGAAATGAATGGCGATGATTGTAATTTGAAATATATAGGCCAAACAAAACGATCAATAATAACCCGGTTTAAAGAACACATATCACATATTAAATACAATAGACCAGAAAAATCTAACGTTGCCAACCATGCTTTAAATACATTACACAATATATCGATTTAAGGGTTAAAACTTGTCAAAGCCATCAATAATCCCCGCGATCTTGACGCATACGAAAGCATTCATATCGCTAAAACAAACAGACCTCGATGAACAAGGGACCGATCGCCTACAGTTGTCTCTTTTCATTTTTAGAAAAGGAGGTAAAAAGTTTGTAGATGGTTCAAAAAGAGTATAAATCCATGTAGGTGCCGTTTCCTTAAGAGAGGTATTTTTGTCGTCATTTTTAGTCGATATATTTGTATTTTTAAGTTAATGTATACGTGGACGCCGTGTAAAGTTGTTGCGTGATCAGATGTGCTAGCTTTACTGTGCCCCATGTGTGACACCTTGATTAGTGGTTTTACCTACTGATGATAACAACTTATTTGCCGAAATACGTATTTAGGATACGATTAATAATTGTGGTAAGGGGTTATATACTTTTTTTTAAGTTGTTACTCATCAAGGTATTTATCTATGTGTAAATCTTAGTATTTAAGTTTTCTGGTAACTAAACTTATATTATGCGTAGCTATTACAAATACTATAATATCTTTTATTTCCTTAATGAGTAAATCTCTATGGTCACATTGTAAAGCAATTGGTAAATGATTGCATTCGAAATTTCGTTCTAAATATTACTAATTTTGCTAGTTCAATTACCTTAATGAAATCTTCACTAGGATATGAAAGCTTCTTGCCATAATCTTTTAAGTGTATGACAGAGTGGCTGTCAGTACAAGTTTCTGATATAAAGAATATTTTACAATTATCATATGTAAAATTCAAAATTTGTTTACATATAAAGCCAGCAATATTGCACTAGATTTGTCACTGTTACTAATATAAAAATAAAAATGCGTGTACCACATATTCACAAAAAATCACCTTAAACAAATCCAACAAAGAAAATAAACTAAAAAGCAAATAAATCGAAATCGAAAACAAAATGAACTTATGTTATTATTATTATTAATAACCTAACTTCACTTGAATTCGTATTTTCACTTGCGCTACCTGATAATATGTAAGAAAACTAAAAGTTATTATTGACTTTGACTATTTAACTGACACACACATGCTGGTAATTATTATGGCAAGATCTTCAGTAGATTTTGTCGTTCTTAGTCTTCCACTTCTTCTTTTATGAGAAAACTGCTACTTTCACGATATTTTTATGTTGTAATCCATGGTAATATGATTTAAATTTAATTGTTTGTCAATTGCACGATTACTTTTGCCAGTATTATGATGTGCATTCCTGTACTAGCATACGTGTTTCAACGTTTAACTCTTTTGTGTCAGGCATTTCTGACAATTGTATTCCACTATCTCTCAAATCACAAATCGCAATGTTGAATACGGAAAACGAACTAAGTGAAAATGACCCTAATTTCGACCCCTTATCCAAAAACTTCCTTCTAACATCGTTAAATGATCGTTACCTAGATTCCAGGAACATCTAAACACGGGAATGCCACCTATCCTTTTACGAAGAAAAAACGATTATCGGATTGTTACGGTAAATTTGGTACATAATTTGATAATTATTATTTCATTAGTATAAAAGTTTGAGAACTATTAAGCAAACAAATCGGAGACTGTGGCTTATAAGTGAATAAAATAAAATTAAAAAACCTGAATCTGAATCGAAACCGAAATAATAAACAAGCTAGTTAGAAAACATAAAGTAAGAAAAACAATTCAGGAGTCCACATGTTTGCTACCTCAAATTGATTCGAGCAAAAAATTTATTAGTTTACCGTTTCACGAAACTACGTAAAATTTAAGTAAAACCTTTAAACAGTATAATATTCAAGTAGAATTTCGGTCGAATAACTCCCTAAAATCTCTCTTAGGCAACGCGAAAGACATAGTTGAGGTAAACAACAAATCTGGAATCTATGAAATAAATTGTAAGGATTGTGATAAAAAATATGTCGGCCAAACAAAACGTTCGATTCTAACTCGTTATAAAGATATTAGCATATTAGATTCAATAGACCGGAAAAATCAAGTGTTGCCCGACATATTCTTGAATCAGATCACAACGTAACATCTGACTGTCTGAGATTAATAAAAAACGTCACACGCCCCCGCGAATTAGATAGTTTTGAGAGCATTTTTATCTTTAAAAATAGGAATAACGTAATTAACGCAGATTTGGGTCCTATACCAGGTTCTTCTTTATTTGAGTTAATTGACAGTTAGATGTTATTAAAGCAAGAAAAATATGAAAACCATTAAAAAATATTCGAATTCATGGAATTTATTTATAAATTCGTTTCATTACAATATTTGCCATTAACATATTCTGACTCAACATTAATTTCCAAATTTATATTTCAACATAATTTAAGGATTAGTTTCATAATTGGATTCTTAATGTTTGTTAAATTACGGCTTTTATAATATTTCTAAACGGTTTTTCTATAGAATTTACAAATAATGGGTTAATGCTCTTGCATGAATAGGTGGGGTTTAGCAAAATGTAGGTAATTTTTGTAGCATTTAAGATTGAAGAATTTAGTGTTAAACTAGAAGACGTTCAGAACAATCCTTCTGTGAATGCTTTTGTGCGTTAAAGTGTTACACTGTTTTTTCTACTGAAGATGACAACGTGGTTGTAGAAATACGTATTTAGAATCATTAAATTCTATTGTGGTAAGGGTTTTTTAATTTTATTTTATTAACTATTTAGCAGTAATAAAATATATTTCTTCAATATAATGTAAATAGTGCTCAAATGCTTTTGAGCGGTAGTGTATATATATCTGCTTTCGCATATAGGTAAGTTAAATATATAGTAATATACTTTAACATGACTTCATGAACAAGGTATATCTAATTATTGATTTGTCATGCTCAAGGCAATGTTTATATTAAGTATTACACTACAGATTACAGGAAACAATTGATGTAATTGATTTTATTTGATTGGCTTATCTTAGCAAATGTTGCATCAGAACTTACTCAACGATACAGATCTTATCTAGCTCGTAGGATCTGGAGAGCTGAGTACGTTCATTTAAATTGCCCCCTTTTAATACAGCATTGTGTAAAATGTATTTTCAAAGATTTAGTTTTTTGATAAATTAGTTTTCGCCGATCTACATAGATCCTTTATAATAGAAAATCTGTGTTTAATAATCTTTATTTAAACGTTTGCCTAACCTTACGTCATTACTACAACAATCCCTGTAATTTACATCGTTTGGAGGAAAGATAGCCATAAAGAATGTTTCATCAAGAAGCCATGATTTTATGTATGAACAGTTGATTCTCGTCAGAGATGTTATCGGGAATAATATAGAGATTTTGTATTCGCTCTATAAAGTCGCGCCGTTTCTGTCCAAATAGAGATAATCCTTTATTCAAACTTTTTCTATTCTACAAAATTTGGCATCCATAAATCTATCTAAATTAATTGAATGTATCAGCGATTAGACATATTAAGAATATGACTATATACTACCGGGCGCATGGAAAATTGAACGACTCCTATACACATTTTACGAGTTATTTTAATGTTGTGATACTGACTTTATATGCATTCGAATAAAATATAGCACATGCTTAGCACATTAATAATGAATAATCGAAAATATATTATATTTTTATTTAAAAAACGGAATACAGTAATAAAGTAAGTAATGAATATTTTTGTAGGACCACAATTACTTTCCGCAGTTGATTGTAAACGTCTAGGCATGGATGCAACTAAATTGCATATATAATTTTCTTCTAAATCTTCCCAAGCGTTTTCTTCTGCTGTCCATAATTTTTCCCTATTGCTGGGTCGAAAATTTCTTTTATATATTTTTTTAGTTATCATTGCCCAGACATTTTCCATAGGATTTAGATCGGGGATGGCCATGGTAAGAGGTTAATTACGATTTTCTTCTAACTAATTTTGGATAAGACGACTTCGATGAACAGAACAATTGTAAACCATTGATAACATGTGTTGGACGGATATTTCTGCTGTTATTCCCGGATTTATTAGCTCATTGATATGTTTGTTGGAATTATTTAACTTAGACAGACTATGGTGAATGGTTATATATGTTTAGTTATGTAGTTTTTCCACACAGGAGCCATTTTTTGTAGGTTAGCATTTTGTTTTGTATACCTATATCTAATTTATTTATTATTTTTTATCGTAGTATCTCTGAGGAAGCACTAAAGTAAGTGCGAAATATTGGCATGGAATAAAAGACATCCTAAATTGAATGGTGTTGGTGTACTTCCCAATATACCTGATTCAAACCTATACACTAACGGCAAATATTTTTCGTATATATACAAGGTGTGTATAAATTGGCGGACCCACTACACGTGGCGACATTCTTGGTAAAATTTTGAGTTAAAAGTCCTAATCCTAAAATGATGTATCAGGCTTCCTTTGTCTTCAGAATGAATTTGAAAGAAACATACATTTGGCAACATTGAACACGCATGTGCTAGTTATAATCTTCGGAACATTTTTACACGTCGTCATGTGAACCTTACATTTTAAATTAAAAAAAAAACAAACGAAATAAAATTGGTTTCTTAGATTACATATTTATTACGAAAATATTACAAAGTTTTAAAAATTTTTGATAATATTGACTAATTTTTGTATATCTTCTTGATAGAAATCAATGTAATTATTACCTACATAATTGTTCGAATTGAAATCCATCAGTTTGTAGACGTAGCTGCAATCTTTGTGGTATCGTTTGTACTATTCGCTCAAGTCTTTCTGGTGTGATTTCTAATACTGCGGCGTCAATTCGGGCTCTAACTTCGTCAGCGTCTTGAGGAGCTGTAGCATAAACTTTACCTTTAATGAAACCCCAAACAAAAAATCTAATGGATTGAGATCGGGGGATCTCGCAGGCCACAAAAGGGGACCGCCACGACCAATCCATCTGTCTGGGAAGTGTTCAGTCAACCAGTCTCTTATATTACGAGCAAAGTGCGCAGGAGCTCCATCATGCATGTAAATCATATTACGGTGTACGTTCAGCGGTATCTCATCAATAACTTGTTCTAAAACATTTAAATATTCACCGGCATCTAGGCGATTTGGTAAGTAAATTGGTCCAACTCCCTGTGGTTTATTATACCCAGCCCAACGTTAACAGAAAACCTTCTTTGGTGACCGTATTCGCGAAATACATGTGGATTTTCATCTGTCCAATGATGAAAATTATGAGTATTAAACACACCATCTCTGGTAAACATGCACTCATCACTCCAAAGAATACGTCTTAAAAAGTCACCTTCTTCCTGAATTCTATTTAAGATTGTACTGCAATAATTGATTCGAAATAAGTTATCATTTCCGTAGAGAGGCTGAACTTTAGAAACATGGTATGGAGGAAGCAAGTTTTCTCGTAGAACCAAATAAACAGTCTTATTACTGGGAATATTTAGTGTAGAAGCTAATTGACGGGTACTCGCAGAGGGATCTTCCTGTATTGTGGCTACAACTTGCTCTTCTAGCTGCACGGTACGCCTTTGCCTTTGTCGACCTGACCAAGGTTCGCATTTCTTGGAATAAACGAACCTGTTTCACGAAGTCGTTGGTCCAGCCTTCGAAATACATTTTTACTTGGATGCCTCCGATTTGGAAAACGCACTCGATATTCCTGCCCCGCCATGCTAGCATTTCCACGACAGAAGCCGTATATCATGTACATATCGGCATATTCGTTGAACGTAAAATTCATAATAAACAAACAGAACAACTAGTAAACACGAAAACCCGAAAACTGATTAAAACTATACAAATAAATACGAAAACTAAACAAAATTATACAAATAAACACGAAAAATAAGCAAGTCGAATGAAATAGGTAGATTACATAAGTGTCAAAATTTGACAGTAGTAATGTATTTGATTAGAACAACATTAGGCTGCCTACTTATTGTTTTACAACGTTGTCAGATGTGTTTTTCGTCAAAATAAGTTAATAAACAAATATTAAAAACAAACTTTAAAATCAAAAAGAAAACTTTAACGAAAGGATAATAACAACAATTCTTCTTTCTTCTAAATTGTAGCTCTTTCTGTCAACAAATATCGAGTAATAATGCTTATTTCAAGACTGAAAGTCCGAACTTTAGGAACCTCGTGCAAAGATATGGAGCATGGTACAACATTTTCCTATTAGGATTTTGGACTCCGAATTTAACGAAGAACATCGCCGCGTGTAGTGGGTCCGCCAATTTATACACAGCTTGTATATATATTGGTACTTTTATTTAATTACTTTAATGTATTATTTTAAATCTTTCAATTTCTTATGTAAATATTAAATAAAAACTTTAACTTTAACTTGTGTTTTATTTAGTTAATAAGTTGGAGTATGATTATTTCAGCACACAATATACATGTCCTGGACATTAAATGCATCACCAGCACCACCAATTATTTATTGTAAATAATTTCCTTTATTGTTAACATACCAACCTAAATAGCGTGTTAGCAACAGTTTACTATATGATGCGTTAATTTCTTGGAGTAGTATATATACAGATTGGCGTAGTTAAAAGTAGATATTTAGCTTCAAATTCACACATATATACATATACGTATATGTATAACAATTTTCAAATATACTGGCAGGGATGGCTTTCACTCATGCAGTGTGATATCTGGAGAGCGGGGATGACATTCGTTGTTCACATCTAGATGCGTGCGTCTGAGCAAGCTCTCGCGAAAAACTAAAATAAATTCTGAGCATTTCATTTAGAATTGTGCTTCGTTTTTTTATAAGAATTTTATTTAGTTTTCATTAATAATTTTATTTTAGTTACAGTTTCTAAACAGTTTTGTTTCAGTTCAATGTTAACGCATACATACATCAATTATTGTAATAGCGGCTGTAATTCCTTAAAGCAAATCCACACTTTCATTCTGCCGTACTAAACACATATTAAATACTGACGAATGTATCCCCACTATTGTAACTAAACCACGCCTAAGGGTCTTAGAGTCACATGTACGTGTAAATGGCGTGTGCTAATGTGTGTAATATGCTTCGCAATTTCCACCGTTACTTCAGTCAATCTGTATATTTGTACCCTTTTTATATATTAAGAATCCTTGATCCCATTTTAAAATTATATTATTAACAAAAATATCAAATTTAATCTTGCTAAAAATTCGTGTTTACCAACACATCCGTAATCTGCAGAAACTGTATTCAAGTGCACAGTTTCCGCGGATTACGGCTGCGTCCGTCAGATGAAAAGGCATGGTCAAATCTTACATTTTTATGAAGGCAGTGATGGTTGTTTTGGCATTCGTGATGTTGATATTAATCAAGGGGCGGCGCTGAATGTTGTCGTTCTTCGATTTTAATAATATTTTATATTATTCAAAATATTTTTATTTTTATACAATATTAATACACTTTGGAAATTTTTTAAAATTTATTTAAGCTGCATGTACAAGATTTGTTTTACAATGAAAACTAGGTATTCTAAGAAATTATGTATTATTTTAACTGTATACCTATTATACTAGTAGTAACACAGGAGCAGTTATTACTTGGTTGGTAAAGTATGCGATGGGTTTATTGGAATGTAATTTTTTTCTGAAGCCTCTGGAGGTAGTAATTCCTTAGAATTCAATGGTGGGTTGAAATGGATACTCTGGGTGGTGACTAGCTCTGCAAGAAACGACAAATCGATATCGTGAAAAGAACACACATAGAAGAATTTTGTTTCAGGCTTGCTTCTAAAAGCTGCAAAATTTCTTTGTGACAATGTTCGTGTTATTACATTCTAGTTGTAAAGTAATTAAATCTATTACCTCCTAGGGTGGGATACTAATGAACAGATTTGAGACACCAAAAGAAATTAGTTTAGATTTGATTGGTATTTCCAAGTTTGAAATGTTGTTAATTATTTTCTGGGAATTTTCAAACTTGGAAATATAAAATGAATGTAAACTCATTTCTTTTGATGTCTCGAATATTCACACTAGTATTCCACCCCAGCAGGTAATAGATTTAATCACTTTACAACTAAAACGTGATAACATGAACATTGTTACAAAGACCTGAATTTTACAACTTTTAGAAACGTGCCTGGGACAAAATTATTTTCAATTTAAAAACAAATTTTATAAACAAAAAGAATGGGAACCCACTAAAGCCCTCATTATGAAATTTTCATGGACCATTTAGAAATTGAAATAAGTACACATCCTTTGTTTAGTAATTGTGTCTATTGGTTTAGGAATGTTGACGACATATTAATTTGCTTTAATGGTTTGGATAGACAATTAGAAACTTTACATAATTATAACAACATTATTCACCCCAAAATAACATTTAAAATAGAGACAGAAATAAATAAAAGCATTAATTTTCTAGCCTTAACATTACACACAAAACTAATAAATACGAGTTCGCTCTCGTATACCATAAACCAACACATACCGACACCACAATACACGCTAATTCATGTCATCCTATAACACAAAAATTATCAGCATACCAATCAATGGTGTATAGATTAATTGACGTACCTATGAGTAAAAGTAATTTCGAGCTCGAACTAAAATAGGATATACACAATAGCATTAAACAATGGTTGCTCTATAAGTATTATCAATAACTTACTGAATAGTCAACAAAAATATAAAACCCTTTCTTTAGGTTATCCAAAATTAAAAAACAATATAACTAATTTCTACAATTCAATCGCTTACTCAGGAAAAATTTCGAGAAAAAATGTTACTTTTATTAAAAAACTTAATAACGAACATATATCATTTAAAACAGACAATACTATGTAGAACATTATTAAAAACAACAAAGATAAAATTGACGAAGAATAAAACTCCGGTATATACAAGTTAACATGTAAAGATTGTAATAAGGTATACATAGGACAAACAAACACGAGAAAATTCATGAAGAAAAGAAAACAGATTCAACTTTCGCAAATCATTTTTTAGAAATTAATAATAGATTTAATATAGATTTCAAAATTTTACATATACAAGATAAAAGCAAAGAACTTAAAATATATGATTGTTTCGGCCTTTACTTAATGAAATTCCATTATAACTATTAAGATAAAATAAAACAAATTTTATGAATTTCACTTTTTAATTATCACTGTAACGAGCCGTTTCGCACCAACCTGGGCTTCGTCAGACATATAACTAACTTATTTACAAAATATTTTTTATATTAAACACAAGTAAACGGTAACAAGCAAAAACACATGTTTTATTTTAAAAAATAGTCAGAGGGATGGGTGCTTTTTATTACTGGATGTCTATACACAAAACTTTCGCTACGGTTTATATAAAATGTACTGTTCTTAAGTAATAAAACTAGAGGTTTACATTATATTACAGGGAGGTAAAGAATTCTATGGAAAAATACAAAAATACAATATGTAACTGTCTGCATATCAAATAAATAGATTGAGTAAGGGTGAATTATTTGTTTCTAATTGATAATTTAAGATCTTGTCAGTTTTCTTTATTTTATTGATTTCAAGTGACTCTAATAAATTAAGTTTTTTGCCCTTATTTTCTACATGTAATATTTTAAATTCTTTGCTAAAATTGTGGTTCGTTGAATTGATATGAGACGCATATGAAGAGTCACTTTTATTATTTCTAAATGAAGAAAAATGTTCTTTGACGCGTATTTCAAACGATCTGCCTGTCTGTCCGATATAAGTCATAGGGCAACTACCGCAGGTTAACTCATAGACCCCTGACTTTTTATTGTTGTTTGTTAAATCCTTATTGTTTTTTATAAATTTGGATAAATTGTTATTAGTTTTATACGGTGTATTAATGTCAAACTTTCTTAAATATTTACAAATTTTTGTGCTTGAAGAGCCTATAAACGTGATCATTTTAAATTTTTGGGTGTTATTATTTAATATTGGGTAAACTTGTGATATGGCTTTTGTACGGAGTTTTTTTTATTTAAAATGTTATCTATTATATTACTTTTATATCCATTGTTGGTAGCTATTTGTCTAATTAAATTTAACTCTTTCTCGAAATTTGTTTGGTTCAACGGAGTATTTATTAATCTATGTATAAGACTGTGATAAGCCGCTAATTTGTGTTGTATCGGATGGCAAGAAGTATTATGTATAGTAATATCTGTAGTTGACGGTTTGTGGTAAATAGCAAAGTTACATTTATTGTTAATTCTAGTAATCGTTAAATCGAGAAAGTTAATACTATTATTTGTTTCCTGTTCCATTGTAAACTTAATATTTTGATGCAATGTATTAATATAATCAAATAATAAATTTAATTGTCTATTTGTTCCTATGAAACCTAGTAATATGTCATCTACGTATCTATACCAAAATAATACATTTTGAAAAAGAGGATTTTTTGAAATAAAATTTTCAAGATGATCCATAAAAATCTCAGCTAATAACGGACTTAGGGAAATACGCGTCAGAGAACATTTTTCTTCATTTAGAAATAATAAAAGTGACTCTTCATATGCGTCTCATATCAATTCAACGAACCACAATTTTAACAAAGAATTTAAAATATTACATGTAGAAAATAAGGGCAAAAAACTTAATTTATTAGAGTCACTTGAAATCAATAAAGTAAAGAAAACTGACAAGATCTTAAATGATCAATTAGAAACAAATAATTCACCCTTACTCAATCTATTTATTTGATATGCAGCCAGTTACATATTGTATTTTTGTATTTTTCCATAGAATTCTTTACCTCCCTGTAATAAAATGTAAACCTCTAGTTTTATTATTACTTAAGAACAGTACATTTTGTATAAACCGTAGCGAGAGTTTTGTGTATAGACATCCAGTAATAAAAAGCACCCATCCCTTTGACTATTTTTTAAAATAAAACATGTGTTTTTGCTTGTTACCGTTTACTTGTGTTTAATATAAAAAAATATTTTGTAAATAAGTTAGTTATATGTCTGACGAAGCCCAGGTTGGTGCGAAACGACTCGTTACAGTGATAATTAAAAAGTGAAATTCATAAAATTTGTTTTATTTTATCTTAATAGCAAAGAACTTAACTTATAAGAAAACTTAGCAATTAATAGATATGACAATTTAGAATTAGCTTTAAATGACCAATTAGATTTAAACGACTATATTCTACTCAATTTAAGATTGTAAAAAAAAATTCCATCACCATTTTTTTTTCTCAATAATTTGTACGTAAATATTCATAATTGTATTTGAAATATTCAGTTCTTCATCCAACTGATGAACCCATTGTATAGCGAAACAATATTGTAGTGGATTTACAATAAAAATTTTTGAAACTGGAAGTTTAGTACTTATCTCCTTAATCAATCAACGATTTAGATGTATGGAACGTGTACACTGTACACTGATTCTAATTGTTTGTATTTAATTAAGAAAAGAGTTACAAATTCGATTGAGCCACATTAAACACAAAATTTCAATTTCAAACTTACTCTGCATTTGGACAAATACGTCCGTCACGTCTATTGAATGTATTTATATAATCCATATCCAGTTCAGATAGTTCGAAGTCGAATATATCTATATTTTGCTTGAGTCTTTCTGGATTTGAGGACTTCGGAATTGTTGCATTGCCTAACTGAACCTGGTATCTCAATAAAACTTGAGCGGGGGTTTTTCCATATTTCGCTGCTATGATAGCAATTTTAGCATCACTTATTACGTCGGGATCACCAGGCTTGGCCCAGGGTCTTTCAGGAGAGCCTAGTGGACTGTAGGCCACCACAGCGATACCTAATTTTTTGCAAACATTTCGAAGACCTGCTTGGTTTAAGTATGGATGGCATTCAATCTATAAAACGAAGGTAATTATATTATGATATACTAAAATATTGTAGTTAAATTTGACTATACTTGATTCACAGCTGGAACAATATTGCAAAAATTAAGTAGTCTCTCGAGTTGTTTACTATTGAAGTTAGATACTCCAATAGATTTGGCGTAACCTTTGGTTACTAAACTTTCCATGGCTCGCCAAGTGTCCAAGTAATCCGTTTCTAAATCCAAAGCTATCAAACCCGTTTCGGGATTCAATGGATGTAGATCATTCGAGGAATACTAAAAAAAAAGAAGTTATATTCGTTGCTTAATAATTATTTTGCGAATGTGTACACCTTGTAAGCATGTGGCCAATGCATTAAATATAAGTCCACATAATCAAGTTTGAACTTTTTCAGTGTATCTTGGATAGCTGGTAAAACATGATCAGGATGGTGGAACGTATTCCACAGTTTACTAACGATGAATAAATCTTCTCTTTTAACTTTGCCTTCTTTAATTTTTTCTTGTATTGCGTCGCCAATAATATCTTCGTTTTGGTAGACGTGAGCACAATCGAAATGACGGTAACCCAAATCTATTGCAATTTTGACAGCGTCGCCGACTTCCTTTTCTTTGCCAGGTGGGCCCTAGAAGGTGTTTAAATAATTAATGATTAATATATAAACTAGATATAAATGTGCAATTTACATAAATAAGTAGGTATTTCAAAAAGTATAAACTTTTTAAATAATATTTCTGATCGCATAGTGGTAAATTACTGCCTTATCACGCTAGAGGTCTCTGAATCGAATCCAGGGCTATACTTTCCTAGAAGGATTTTGTAGTTTTACTTCTCGTTTAAAGTGAATGCTAGGACTCAAATATCGTGCTTCACACACACACAGGCGTGCGTGAAGCATGATATATGAAGCGTTGTTCTTCGGGATATTTCGCTGCGTTTGGATGATTTCATCCTGAGAAGGAGAACAGCTTTTTTCGGGACGTTTCGGCGACATCATTTTCACCTTTTCCTAGAGGATCTTCTCGTTGCCATGGTAACTTCAAGAGTGCGTCGATTTCCATAGTCCATAGGTCCTCTTCTGTGTGTAAAGTACTTGTAGTCTTCTCCTCTACCTTTTCCGTCATCAATAATGTTTGTCCTGGCTCCGAACAAACTTTGCATCTTTCTTCGTTTTCTTGATTCCAACCACGATCGGTAAATAACGTCCTTTTTCTCCGTCGTATCCTCAGTTCAGCATCATACTGGGTCTTCTAGTGGTAAATTACTTGCCATGGAATACCGGGGTCGTAGTCGGTTGCTTCTGCGATGAGGACATTCGGATGATCCAGGTCCTCACGAATGTCTTCTCGAAGTTCTTATTGATTTCCTCGCGTCGATTTCCTGTGCCGCTCGTATTGTATGGTCCCGTACTAGTGGGGACGCGTGTCTGGTTCCTTATGATTGGTCCGTCGGTTGTTCTGTCGCTGTCAGCTACTGGTCGATCAGTTTGTGTTCTGTCCGTGTTGGTGTAACTGGCCTGTTGCGAGGTATTATCATTTCATCGCTTATGTGCAATTTATCTATTAAATAAAGTTGGTTTCCATGCGTCAGGTAAACGTTGTCCGTCGTCACGTTTGTTCATACAATTTTGTCGTTTCTCTTTTTATATAGCCTCTCTTATTATCATGTAACAAGTGTTCATTTGAAAAGTCAATCTAGGTTGCTTTGAAATTTTGATAGAATAAGACGCAAATATATTAGTATGTGTTTGTTGTTCCGTAAACGTAAATCCAAATGACATTTGATAATGTCGATCATAAATATCAGTTAGTGCATAAAATAATCGTGTGTCGATTCTGGTTTAAATAAATTGCTTCTCAGTTTTAAAATGGCTTTTACTTTAGAACATAAAATTTTTATTTAGTCCAGGCTTATTTTCGAAGTGGTAATAAAATTGATGGTTTATGGGTTTATTCAGTTCAAGATTGCATGGTAGAATTTCAAGTTGAGTTTCCACATTTTGTAATAGATTATATACAATTTAAGAATACTTTGGATAGAACTTTAAAACCTTTTTCTGAAACTGGTAGTCTTTTACGAAAATCAAGCAGCGGAGCAGTTAAGAAACGTACACCTCAAGTTGTCAATCGTGGTGAAGAAATAATGGAAAATGAACCACAAACATCTGTTCGACATTTGAGTCAACAAATAAACCTTTCTGTTGGTACAACTAACAAGTTATTAAAAAAGATATGCCACTTTATCCATAACGTGTCACAGCAGTACAAGAATTGTTCGAAATTGATTACCCACGTAGACTACAGTTTTGTAATTGGTTTGTAAATATGAACAATAACGGAGAACTTTGGCAAAGAGTCATCTTTACTGATGAAGCATGGTTTTATAAAACGGGATACCTAAATTCACAAAATACAAGAATTTGGAGTAGTGAAAATCTACATGTAATTAATGAAGAATCGCTACATTCAGAGAAAATTGGTGTTTGGGCAGCGATCAGCCAAAGGCGAATAATTGGATAAATATTTTTTCAGGGAACGTTAACTGCTCGAAGGTACCGTACGGAAATTTTACAACCATTTGTCAATCAGTTGCATGATGAACTTCAAAATGCATATTTCCAACAAGACGGAGCACCTTGTCACTGTACTGCAGAATCTTTGGATTATTTAAGAGAATTTTATGATGAGCGTATAATTAGTCGAAATACTGAAATTGCCTGGCCTGCACGTTCATGCGATTTAACACCTTGCGACTTCTTTTTGTGGCCTTATCTAAAAAATAACATATTTCGAACACCTATATTGAATTTGAATGATATGCTACAGAGAATCGAACAGAAATGCATAGAAATTAATAACAATCCAGTAATGTTGCAGAATATCATCAGAAATTTTGAATGGAGGATTTTAAAGTGCATTCATCTTGAAGGACAACATTTTCAACAATTGTTATAGTTTTCAATAAATACCTATTATTTTTTATTTATTTGTATGTATGAAACTGTCAAAATATACGACTTCGTAGGTTAAGTAGTAAATTTTAATTTACGACATACTTCAAAATGTTCTGAGTAAATCACATGCTACTAGATTGACTTTTTAAATGAACACTTGTTACGTTAAATTCGTACTGCGGGCTATTGTCGTTGTACCGTCGAAGTCAATAGTGTGTCCTGTACGTAGTACTTGTTTAGCTAGGGATTATGTTTCTTTTCTACCCACCGCATTTCTGTGTTCCTCCCTCTGTATGCTAGTTTTTCGGTTTATATGCCCTATGTTTATTTGGTCGCATTCATAGCACGGTATTTCGTAGACATCTTGGTTTTCCTGTTCTATTTTGTTCTTTGTACTAGGCAAATGTCTCTTATTGTCTTGTTACAAGAAAATAATAGGTTTGTTTCTTGGATTCCGCGCTGGAAGGAAGTTTGCGTCTAGGTTTTCTGGTCAGTAACGAAGCAGTCCCCAAGATGGGGTTCCTGATGGGAATCCAAGAAGTAATCAATTGTGGTCTAATTAAAAAAAATATTTGAAACTTTGAAACTAATTTTTAACCTACACATAAATGGTGCTTCAAAATGTATCGTCTTCGTGACTCAATTATTCTTATTCACTCTTTTATTTTCTTTCAATGTTAATTTCTTCCATGTCTTCGCCTATTACTCATTTCCCTTTCGCATTGTATTCCAACCTCTGCTTGTTAACAGTCTGGTTTTTGTTCCTTATTCTATATCCACTTTACTGACTGTTATTTCTATGGTGCAGTACTCTTGATAAGTATTATGCCATAGGCTTTTGTTTGCAGATATATTTGGCCAGTAAATTTGTAAGAGCCTTCAAAGACATTTATTAAGAAATACTTATTTTTTATTTGCATTAGCTTTAATAATTATCCATGTACCGTATTTATACAATAATACGCTCTAAATGGTACTATTAATATTCTTAATTTAGTGTTCGTTTCAAGTTCCTTCGACATCCTTATAAAAATAAATATATAGCGTTCCGAAATTTTAAATGAACAAAATTAATTTTAAATATAAGCGACAAATATAAACATTTGTTATTTATCAATTATATTTACGAATAATTAAGTTGGCTGCTTGCCAAAGCTATGCCCAAGGCAGTCTCTAATAATTACTATATTTTTAGCAATAAATTATCTTTTAAGTAATCTTAAGTAATTAAAGTAGTCATTTAATCAAATTTAAAATTAAAGTTGAAAGAACCTGCTAATAATAACTTTATTATTTTTAGTACAAGGCAAGCGCCATTATATTTCTTTGTTTAAAGAGATAAGATATTGTAACGAGCCATCGAAAAAATTCATAATTGGAGTAGACTGTGAAATTGGGTTGGTACTTTAACTACTTCCACATAATGACACAATACTTGATGCTTGACAGTTTCATTTGGTTTCATTGTAAAAAAAGGTTATGGCATTGAAATGATACTACAACAAAAAAGAAAACAAATAATTTATTTAATATCGAAATCATAATCAAAATTTACATATAGCTACAGAAGTTGTTGAAAATGTTGTCCATTTACATCTAAACACAAACAATTTTCTTAATTAGAGTTTTGAAAAATCTGACACAAACTTATAGTTTCAATGTCAAATAATAAATGTCATTATGTGGCAGTGGTTAAAGTATCAACCCAATTTCACAATATACTCCAATTATGAATTTTTTCGATGGCTCGTTATTACGCTATATTATATACTATTGAATAAAAGCACATTTATAGAGATGATAGAAACTCACCTGCCATGTTCCTAGACCCACGATCGGAATCTCTAATCCAGAATTTAAGCTTAAAGTCTTCATAGTTAATCCGGCCCAATATATGCCTGCCGAATTACAAAATAAAATAATACGATTACATCATGCAAGCAGTTAAAATCGATATAATTACGTTGATAAGATTTACTTATCTATATCACTAACGCATGTGTGTATCGAACATGATAATTGGTATTTGATCATATTACCTTGGTTTAAAGTTTTTAAAATTATAGATGATCATGATTGATTATCTGTGTATTATAAATTGACAAATTTGTTTGTGTAAGCAGTATATATATTTATATATAGACTTGTAAGTATTATCGACCGTGCGATATTAGTAAATATTAATTAAACGGGCGAGCGGTCTGTCAAATAAAAAAAAACTCATTTATTTCACTCTATATTTCATAACCATTCGCTACTTCATAAGGAGTTCAATTATAGAGTTAAAATTTAGCAAAGAAGCCACTAAACCTGTTAAAATCAATTGTCTATATTAAAACAATAAACTAACCAGATGTTAGTTTCACGTCAACTTTTAAAATTATGTTATTAAATAAAATTTAACATTATTATAAATATTAAATAGTATTATTAATTATTACCTTTTCATTTATGTATAATTGTTTTTAAAAGATTGTCGTGATACATGTTTAGTGGCGCTTTGCTAAGCGCCACTAAGTGCAATATTTTAATTAATTTTAAATTACATTTCAAACTTAGACATTTTCTGTATATATTTGTCTGCAAAGAGAAAGCCTTTCTTTTGTTATCATACTGGTCAGTTGATTATTTCAAGAAATCTACCTGATTGAACGTTCAACTCAAGTATCTAACATTCGTTTTTAATTTCTATATTTTACATTTCATTTTTAAACTTAGATATTTAATTGATTATATGACTTGTTTGATATCATTTTTAAGCTTCTATCGCAAAGAATATTTTAATGATACTTATTTCATCGATATCACAACTTTTTAGCTCGTCGCTTTGATTAGTTTTTAATTCCAGACATCGTCAGTTTTATCTCCTCTCAATTCTGGGTCATAAAACAACAAAACTTTTCGACCACGAGTGATTTCTTACACCAAACTCATTCTTCTTCTTAGTCCGGCCGCGATTGTTTAAACATCATTTCCTCGTAAACAAACTTCACGTACTTGCCCAAGTGTCACGTGTCGTCCGATCGTGACAGGTAAGCTCTGTATTGTTCTATATAAAGGTTTATTTATTAAACATTTAATTTACGCCATAATTTAACTTTCTTTTCAGTTTATTTTTGCATATGAATTTTTTAAATTCCTTATTCATCGTATTTGTATACAGGCTGATTCATTTTCGGCCCTCACCATGGGGATCTCGCTTATTATTGGAGATAGAGTATAGATTTAAATTTGGCAAAGTTGTTAAATTTTGTGTTTGTTATAAATCCGTAAAGAAAATAGACCTGTGACAAATGACCTTCGTTATTTAAAAAAAAAGGCGAAAACCCCATTTTCTTCTTTTACCTGTAGCACCGACATGTGGTCTTGTAGAGAAAAAATAAAAACACATCCTTTTGGCCATTTCTAAACCTCTATCCAGTGGTGTACTCTTAATTTTTATACGACGTTTCGTTTCTTTCTGGCCATCATCAACTATATAATTTCTTATAGGCGCCATATTGGATTTAGACTTCCTCAGAAAGAGTTTTTTTTTCTGATTTCAACCATGTACCACATGCTGACTAAAGTTTTTGACATTAGGTTTTATTTGAAAGAATAAATTATAAGATTAAATATAATTATAAGAATAAATTGGAATTGCAATCTGTCAAACATTTCATTTATTGTTCATTAATAATACAAAAATGTCATACACTACCGAAGAGAAACGAGATATGATAAGTATTTTTTATTCTTCGAACCGAAATTCAACAGTAGCGAGTACAAGATATCTACAATTATATCCAGAACGACAACAGCCTCATCGTACCATTTTTCTAGATCTCGACAGAAATTTGGTCGAGAATGGATCGTTTACTAAGCCGCGTAATGGTCAAGGCAACAGGAATTTAAATGAAAATCGACAAGATATTTTACAAATGGTAAATTAAAAGCGTGTTTTCAAATTTCATGTTAATCTTGTATTTTTATAGATAAATAATAATCCATCAATTTCTACAAGCGAAGTAGCTTCAGAATTAAATTTGTGCCAGTCCAGAGTTTGGAGAACTTTACATAAAAGTAGGTTTAAACCATACAGGATCCATGTTAGTCACTCTTTACTGCCTGGAGATAATTTGAGAAGGCTAGAATATTGTAATTGGTTAATGGGAAGGATAGAAAATGACGAACATTTTTTAAGGAAAATCATTTGGCCAGATGAAACAAAATTTACAAATTCTGGAATGTTCAACAGAAATACGGCGCCATATTTTTTTGTATGGGGATATGTTAAAAATAATATTTATAAAGTAGATGCGCCACAAAACATTGAAGAATTACGAGACATACTTCAGAATGCCTTCGATGCAGTTCCTAGAAGAACTATACAAAGGGCAGTACAAAATGCCAGAAGGCCTGCCCAATTGTGCATTACCGAAGATGGCCAGATAATTGAACATTTACTGTAATTGTTTATTGTTTACTTTTCTATGTATTTTTATTAATGTTTTTGTTATCTTGTACTCGCTACTGTTGAATTTCGTTTCGAAGAATAAAAAATACTTATCATATCTCGTTTCTCTTCGTTAGTGTATGACAGTTTTGTATTATTAATGAACAATAAATGAAGTGTTTGACAGATTGAAATTCCAAAGGCTACCTTATTTAATCTTATAATTTATTCTTTCAAATAAAACCTAATGTAAAAAACTATAGTCAGCATGTGGTACATGGTTGAAATCAGAAAAAAAACTCTTTCTGAAGATGTCTAAATCCAATATGGCGCCTATAAGAAATTAGATTGTTGATGATGGCCAGAAAGAAACGAAACGTCGTATAAAAATTAAGAGTACACCACTGGATAGAGGTTTAGAAATGGCCACAAGGATGTGCGTTTATTTTTTCTCTACAAGGCCAAATGTTGGTGCTACAGGTAAAAGAAGAAAATGGGGTTTTCGCGTTTTTTTTTTAAATAACGAAGGTCATTTGTCACAGGTCTATTTTCTTTACGGATTTATAACAAACACAAAATTTAACAACTTTGCCAAATTTAAACCTATACTCTATCTCCAATAATAAGAGAGATCCCCATGGTGAGGGCCGAAAATGAATCAGCCTGTATATTGTTTCTATTTTTAATATTTAATTTATTTCGATGCTTGATTAATTTCTTATCTAAATATTAAATCAAAACTTAGAGGACAACTTTGTTGTGTTTTATTTTATTTGATAAGTTGTAATATATTTATTTCAGTATATTGTGTACGTCCTGGACCTTTGATGTATCATCATCACCACCATAATTATTTAAACATTTACAGTATTGTTAGGAGACGCTCCAGTTAGCTCGAAAAGAACCAACACAAGCCACAAGCGTCCATCTGGTAACAATTTGGCGCTCCCACGTGGGTAAAATACACATACAACATTACCCCAACAAGCGCCTGTTTAAGAAAAGCAAAGTATATATATATATATATATATATATATATATATATATATATATTAATCAATATTTTCTATTATATTAACTTATGAAAAACAAGTGGTTTGAGTTTCAAGGTCGTTTTTCACCCCTTAAAATGTGTTCACCGCATCAACCTAAAACGGTTTCTTACATCGTTCTCATAGGACTACTTAGCTGTCAAGATTCTTTTGAATCGGTGTCTCCAGGCTGATGGATTTTTCTTAGTTAGATTTTTAATCTAGAAAATCCTTATTAATTTGCAAATAACGAAATTTTATATTCACAGATTTGCAAACTAAGTTAAAAAAAATAAATATAACTGAAACGTAAATTAATATTGGTCGGTTCGAACTGTTAACGATATCGAAATAACCGCAGGACATTCAATGAATGTTCTCCACTTTCCATATCTATTTCTAGTTTTGCTTCTTAATTATTCAACGTAACGAGTCGCCTTCGAATCGTTACTTCCAGTTTTCGGGACAAAGGAAATGCAATAAGTTGGAGTAATGAGGCGATACCGGATACCGACTTTTATTTGTGCTTTCGGAGTCAGTGAAGTAAATAATCGAAATATATTTCGACTGAAAAGTTTGAATTCCATCGGTAAACAAGACGAGACTGGTAGCCGCAGTATAGTCTCCGTGTGATTATTGAACTACAAAGTTGATGTGTGGAACTTTTGTCGTCTTTTTGTAAAATATCGAAGACAACAAGAAGGTCGACTGTATGACAGAGAATAAAGAATTTTGTATTCTACACAGAGCTCTAAACATATAAAATTTTTAATACTTCGATAATTTTTTTAATAAAAAATTGCGGTATTCAGTAATGTTTCCCACTGGTTGTGGAAGTAATTGTAAACCGGGAACATCACATTTACTATTAATTTTGGCATTCTTTTAAATAAAATTGAATTATTTGTAGACCATATATGTTTTAATTTCGTTTAAATTAGTCATTCATTTTCATTTATTTTGTGAACGACAAATATGTATCACGCTTAATTCGATTACTTATACTACTTATACAAACAAAACTTATTGTGTCAAGATAAATATCTCATGAGTTAGAGACCGGACGCAAATTTTAAATTCAAAAGTTCAGCAATAGGCGTGAAAATAAGAAAATATTTATACAGTGTGATGATAAGCGTCTTATTCGGTAGGAACTCGTTTCCACTTAAATAGACGCTGAATAGCACACTCGCTTTGTAAAGAATTATAAGTAGAGACCAGAGATCCATATTTCAAATACTTACAGGCTTTGAGTACTAATCTCAGCACTAGGAGGGCATATACCCCCTTTTGCGAGGACAATCCTCAAAAGTCTTTGCTTGTGAGACTCAGTTGAATCAGAATCGAAATTCCAAGACTATACGTGTGATCCACAAAAGAATATTTGTATATAAAAATTTCATTGATAAGTTAAGATACAAGTTAAGAATGAAGTATTTTAATTTACAACAAAATGAGATGTGAACGTACAAGCAAACAATAAAATAATTTTGAGCAATTACTTATTGCTGTATTATTTCTTTGCATTTACTTTGAACGCTAGGCCTAGTTGAGTAGAACCCATAAAGATAGCCCTGCGATACTCAAATATTATACAGAGTCTCAACAAAATATGCTTGTGTAACTACACACACAATCATTCATTTAAATAAATAAATTTTCAAGTAAAGTACACAGTAATATGTCAGAATAATTGAAACATACATGAGTAGGTAAACCCCACCAGTTTTGTATAATACGAAGGTATTTTTAATAATATAAAATATTAATAATAATAATAAACCGTTTATTAACCCAACAGAATACATCCAATTATGGGGTTATAAATATAAATACATGTATATAAGCATTAAACATAACGTGCGTATCAACGGAAAAATTATCCTAAACTAAATCAAATCTTAGAAGTAAAACAAATACATTCTTTCACAGAAACCAAATACCTGCAGTAATTATCGCCAAATACATCTAAATTATAATTACATGAATTATATAAATGGCACATTCTATAAAGTGGAGAGTTTTTATATGAATTAGTTGCAGCCTGTCTGTTTAAGAAAGTAATTGAGTTTCTAGTGCTGACATGAGGAATATAAAACCGAATCCGTGACAAAAACACCGGATCATCTATAATATTATGAACCAACTTATACAAATGTAGTAACGCAATAATTTTTCTATTATTAGATAAACTATTAAATCCAAACTGTTCCAGAAAATTATCATATGATAAGGCGGAATATACACCATGCCTTTTGAAATACAAATATTTTAAAAATCTCTTCTGTAGTGACTCAAGCAGGTTAACATATTTCAAGTACGCTGGTGACCAAACTACACAACAATACTCAAGCCTGCTACGAACCAAGGAATTATACAAAATAGTAATGGTGTCACTATTTACAAAGTCTTTGCAAGATCGCATTATAAAACCTAGCAATTTGCAGCAGTGAGAATAAATATGAAAGATATGTTTATTAAAGGTTAATCTACTATCAAATACTACTCCTAAATCTGTAACCTCCGTATATCCCTGAAGATTTACACTGTTAATTTCATAGTTGTATTCAACATTGACAGCTTTTCGAGAAAATGTCATTACTTTACATTTTCCAACATTAAGATTTATACAATATCTTTGACACCAAGCACACAATTGATCCAAATCACTCTGCAGGATATCATAGTCAGCAGAAGTATTTATTATCCGATAAATTTTTAAATCTTCAGCATAAAGTAAACAGGTAGAATCAAATTTATCACACACATCATTTATAAATAGTATGAACAACAGTGGACCTAAATTCGAACCCTGTGCAACTCCACCCCGGGTAAGATAAGTTCGTGACCTGATTCCCTCATATTCAACGTATTGCTGCCTACCAGTTAAATAACTTCTGAGTAAAAGCAAGTAGTCGGTATGGAGTCCAAACCGTTCCAACTTCCGCAGAAGTATATGATGTTGGACACAATCAAAAGCCTTACTAAAGTCTGTAAAAATAACATCAACCTGTTTTCGCTCATCAAGGGCCTCAGATACTAGTTGGGCAAAGTTGCTTAAATTGGTCGCAGTTGATCGGCCCTTCAAAAATCCATGCTGATTATTACAGATATATGGCTTTACATGATTATAGATTTCAGTGTACAGTATCATCTCAAAAATCTTAGCAAAGTTGGAGATCAAGGAAATGGGCCAATAATTTCTTATATCCGCACGCAATCCAGACTTAAGCACAGGTGTCACTATCGCTCCTTTCCACTCATCCGGGAATACCCTCTGACAAATGATCGAAATGAGTGTCAACGGCTTTAACAAACACTCAGCACAATCCTTCACGAAAAATGAAGGAATAGCATCTGGACCCGTAGTCATTGTACCCTTCAGTTTCCTGATGGCATTGCGAACATCACGATCAGAGACACTGGACAATGGCAATGTATCAATGCTAGTAATGGTAGTCTGCAACTGTAGCAAACTCGAATCCCGAGGACCACTTGCATCGTAAACTGAACTAAAGAAGGTGGCAAATTCCTGCACAATATCCAAAGGCTTCGATATCACTTGGTCATTGCTGATCATGTGGCCCGGTATACGTGACTGTCCCTTTTTTAAATTAATGAATGACCAGAGTTTACGTGGATCAGATTTGATTCCATTCTCAGTACTATGTATATAGCTGGAGTAACTAAGTCTAATGCTGGTTGTAATGGATGAGCGGAGAGCACAAAATCGATGCTTATAATAATTCGCTCCGTATCTTTTATACATCTTGTGATAATGATTTTTACGCTTTATATCCTTAATAATAGCTCTATTAAACCACGGCGGAAAATGTTTGTTCCTAATTAGTTTAAGCTTGGGTACATATTTATCAATGGCCGCATACAGTATCCTATAGAAAACGTCACAGATACCATTGACATCAGAATTCGTAGCATACGTCTCGAACGCCTCCCAATTAACATCAGCAATACAAGTATATGGGCCATTAAGATCGGCTTTCTTGAAGTTATATCGCCATATGACTTGACTATTAAAACCATACTCAGCAACGTTCCCAATTTGGAGTAAACACTCTAAAGGCGGATGATGTATATCTTCCTCAACAAGAACCTCCAGACTTCGCTCAACCTCGCAAATGTAGTCAGTCCGAACCAAAACAAGATCCAGAAGTCTATTTTTGTGATTCAAAACATTATTACATTGTTTTAAATTATGTACAGCAGCAAAACCAGCCAGTTGCACAGAGATATTATCGCCAATACCAGTCAATGTGGAATTATAATATTCAGGTACATTGAAATCGCCAATCACAAGAACCGTACCCATGGTAATCAGAGCCACATCAAGAAAATCTAATAAAGTATTGAATTTCGCTAAGCCAGTACCTGGTGGAACATAAATCGCAACAAATATTATTAAAAATCTGGTGTGAAGAACACAAATACAGGTTCACTATTAATATTACACATGCGGTTAGTCCGTAGTATGAGTGAAGACACAAACAAAATGCAGTTTCTAGAGAGATGGCTGTGCCACCTTTGGAAGGGCGTCGTTACTTCACAATGGTTGTGTGGACGGGGCGAGGTACTTCGGCTGTCTGACAACAGGCAGCGCTGAATTTACTTCTACGCTCGGTCTGGATAATTTCTGTGATGTGACGATGTGGTTCTTTTTTGTGAATGTGTCTGAAGATATCCTTTCTCCAGCAGGGGCGTACCGATGAGCCTGTAGAAAGGCGAAATACGTACCTACGTCTCTGGGGAGGGATATGTTCGGACACGTTCACGAAAGTATTAATAGTGAACCTGTATTTGTTTCTTCACACCAGATTTTTAATAATATTTTATATTATTAAAAATACCTTTGTATTACACAGTAATATGTATATAATGATTGGAGTTAGTAGTGCTTGATTATTTTACTCGAAAAAGTGTAGTCCGACGATTCCAAAAATTCATGTTTCCCAACATAATGTCACTTCTGGTCATGTAAAGGTTTTTGATGTAACTGTTGAGGATATTTCGGTGACCAGTACTAATAATACTGTTTATTTATGAAATCGCTTAAATGAAAGTGAACTAGATCCGTCATTAACAAACAACGCAACACATCTTGATCTTAATTCAAGATTTCTAAGAATTTTCTGCAAAATGTCATACGAAATGCTCAATCGCCTTCCTTTTGAGACTCCACAATCTGAAATTTGTAGGTTTGAAAAAGTAAATCTTTTCGGAGATTTGCAGGGCCAATAAAGATTGCATCGGACTTAATAATAATAGTAATAATTGTTTATTAGTCCAACAGGTTCATATCAAGTAATAGGGCAAAAACTGTGTAATACATAGATACATATTGCAAAACAGAAAAAAAGAAAAATATGATAAAAGTTCATTTACAGATAGACATAAATAAACAAAAAAGTGTACATTAATAAATTGTGTGACAGTCACGAAATACTTAGCAACACATACGTAAACTCATATAATGATTTCACCAGTTAATATAGTAAACAGGTGATTTCATTAGTAAGTTGGTCCTCGGGGCGCTCAAGTTGAATGTACTCGTATAGCGAGTATTAATTGAAGGTACATTAAATTGAACAGCAGCTAATATCCCAGCGCAGTCAATACTATTGGTGACAAGTTTAAATAAGTAACGAGAGCACTTTGTTCAATCCTCCGATCAGTGAGTGTCTGGAACCCAAAACGTAGCCTTAGTTCATCATAGGAAACATTTCTGTCTGGGTACACTCCAGTATTTTTGAAAATAAAGAATTTCAAAAAGCGTCGCTGTACACGCTCAATAGGAAGTTGCTGCCAATTTAGAAAGAACAAGAGCGAAATATAAAGACTCCAGAAGCGCAACATCATTGAAATATTTACAAGTTCTGATAGTAAATCCCAACATTCTTGAGGCAAACGAACAAATTTTTTGAATGTGACTGTTAAACGATAAAGATGAATCAAATAACACACCAAGATCCTTAATTTCACTCATGCTGGTAAGTGGAACATCATAAATTGAATAGGAGGACAAGTATGGACGGTTTTTCCTAGTGAAAGTCATAGCGTAATATTTGTTAACGTTCAAAACAAGCTTATTCCTTTCGGACCAATTGGCGGGTACACTCAAGTTATCCTGAAGCATGTCTACATCGCGTTGATTACGTATGCAATGAAAGAACTTAACGTCATCTGCATATGCTAATACTTGACAAGACATTAATGCAAACAAACCATTGATGTATATATTAAAAAGCAAATGTCCCAAACTCGATCCTTGTGGAACTTCAGATAATGCAACAAATTCCAATGACTTAAAACTATTATAGAAAACATATCCATATCTGTTGGACAGGTAAGAGTTGATTAACTTACAAAAAGCAATATTCAGACCAAAACAATTAAGTTTCTGTATAATAAGTTTATGATTAATTGTATCAAAAGTCTTGGAAAAATCTGTATAAATAACGTTAACCTGTCCCTGGCAATCCAACTCTTCACATACGTATTGGGTAAAACTCACAAGATTGGTAGAAGTCGAGCGTCCTGTCATAAAACCATGTTGAACAGGTGATATATGCGAACGAACAAAAGGATACATTGAATTATATATAACTTGCTCAAAAATTTTGGCAAAATTTGTGAGTATGGATATAGGTCTGTAATTACATACATCCGTAGTTTTACTCTTTTTGAAGACGGGCACTATGCACGCATGTTTTCATTTATCAGGAAAAGTTGACGCTCTGACAGCAAGGTTAATTATTTTGATGAGCGACTGTGAAAGAACGGAGCAAAAATCTCTAACCACGAAGCTTGGAATTTGATCATCACCAGTAGAAAGTTTGTTTGGAAATGTAGACATAATACTTTCAATACTTTCCTGTGTTACAGGGTAGATAGCAAGCGACTCAAATAGTGTAAAAGTATCAGGTGCAGTTTCAATATCCGCACCCGAATAGGCTACGGAGAAATGTGATGCAAAACAGTCGACGTTGTCTTGAGGTGAATCAGTCCAAGTTCCATTGTAAAGTAATTTGCCAAGAATCCGTGTAGTACCCTGCCTTGCACGTACAAAAGACCAAATTTCTTTAGGATTTTCTTTGTTAGAAGTTTCTATGCCATTCAAATATTCTTTATAACTACTGGAAATATGAAACTTCGTCAAGCTTCTCATTCTTTTGTACTCACTAAGATAAAAGGGGCTCCTATTTAATCTCCATTTACGCCGGTAATATTGTTTCGTTTTTAAATTGCGCTTAAGTTCCAAAGTAAACCAAGATGGGTAAGATGAAGGACGAGCAGACTCTTTAGGAACAGAAGACTCAAAGGTGTTATTTAAAATGTTATAGGTACAGTTTAGAGAGTAGTTATAATAATAAATAAACACGTGTCGTAGTGCATACAGTAATTTCTTGGAGATCTACGAAAAAGAGTACTGGAAAATGATTTATGATAAAGAAGGTTCTTACTTATTTCGTAAGGGCTGAACCATGAATATCATACAATAAACAAATGTTCAGATGACTGTTAACGTTGCATTTTTTAATAAAGGATTACATTACGTTTAATCTCATACAACAGCTTATTAGTGAGTGGACACGTTTTCTTTATTAAAAATCCCTTACCGATTTTCTTCTCAAGAGTATGAGGACATGCATTTTGTGTATGGCTACTGTAACGGCAGTGCACGTCAAGCAGTTATTGAATACCGACATCGGTCTTCCGATAGGCGCATTCCTCATTAAATAACGTTTTTGGAAGTACACAGACAATTTCGGGAATGCGGACTGCGTGATTGCCTTTTCGACCGAGGAGTAAATTTGCCAGCAGACTTAGAGCAAGAAGCAGTAGCTATTGTTACAAGGGATCCAACTCTCAATGTACGTCGAATAGTTAGACAAAACTAGGAGTGCCACGAAAGACAGTTTGGCGAATTTTAAAACGTGAGGGCTTATATCCATATCACTATCCCAGGAGACACGGTTTGCTTGAGGCAGACCACTATGCTCGTCTAGTTTATTCTACCTGGATGTTAAGACAGTCACGGCTTCATTTTAATTTCGCCTTTGATGCAAAACTGCCTCTTTCATTAATATCATTCCACCCACTTTAAAATTATCTTCCGCGATGGAATTTTTCTGTATTTCAACATTAAATTCCCGTCGAAAACTTCTTTGAGCTTGGGTAAGGGAACCATTTCTAACAAACTCATTCACTGCATAAATATGTTGGTTTATTAGAAATTTCTCCATTCTAATCAAAATTGTATGTATAGCCATGGAGTTTAACCCTTAACCACCCTGGTGCCATCTGACGGACTACGCGATAAATATATTATGTGATATTTCTGTAATTCGACCGTCCATAAATCGGTTGCTCCATCTAATCATTTCTCTATTGTTGCTCCCACCACTACTCCCTACCCATGAGTCTATCATTACTCGTAAAGAAGTTATCGAATTTTACGTACAGAATTCAGTTTGTCACAGTCTGTCAGACGGCACGTGTTTGTGTACTAAATATTGTGTGACGTGAAATGGCGGGTCCGTCGAAAAGAGTTCGGTTCGGCGATAAAGATTTTGACGAAACTGTTTTGAAATGGCTTGAGGAAGTAGACGATGATGCAAGTGACATAGGCAGTGCGTCAGAGAACGAAAATAAAGAATCAGAACATGATTCTGCTTCCGAAGTTTCGGAGGAAGACTCGCCTGATTATAGTGATGTTGATGAGAATGTGGTAGAACATGGTGAAAGTTTTACAAGCAAAAATTATTTATATGGAAAAAACGAGTACAGATGGTGTACTACTGAGGTAGTTCCTTCATCGCGGGTGAGAAAACACAACATTGTATTGAAAGTTCGCGTTCTCAAAGGAAGGGCTCGTGATCTTGGCCAAACTGCAGATCCATTTTCTATATGGAATTTCCTTTTTTCGGAGGATATTCTAGTTCAGATAGTTGAGTGGACAAATCATAAACTATTTCAAGTGCGATCAAACTATACACAAAAATATCATGTAAGTGATGTAGACATGATAGAATTGAAGGCCTTTCTAGGACTCTTGATTTATACTTCAATATTCAATTCCAATCATGAAAACATGAATACAATTTTCGCTACTGACAGGACAGGCAGAGATATATTTAGAGCGGTGATGAGCAAAAATCGTTTTTCAGTTCTGCTGTCTGCCCTAAGATTTGATGACCCTAGGACAAGAACCGAGCGTAAAAAAGAAGATCCAACGGCAGCAATTTCTCAAGTTTTTCACAAATTTATTGAAAACTGCCAAAATATCTATGGAATGGGGGATTCGGTGACAATCGACGAGATGCTTGTAAGTTTTAGAGGGCGAACACACTTCAAGATGTACATGCCAAATAAGCCGTATAAATACGGCATAAAAATTATGTGTCTAACTGATTCCAGAACAAGCTATTTATACAATGCCTACATTTACAGCGGAAAGGGTTCCGATGGGCTTGGACTAAGCGAAGAACATAAATTCTCTAAGCCAACACAGGCAGTAATACGTCTCGCGAAACCTCTCATTGGTAGTAATCGAAATGTTACTGCCGACAATTGGTTTAGTTCTATAGAACGTGTAGATATTTTACTAAGAAACAAACTAACATATGTTGGCACTGTTCAAAAAATAAGCGAGAAATACCAAGCGAGTTTTTGCCAAACAAAAAAAGAGCGGTAGGATCATCATTTTATGGATTTAGAGACGAGAAAACTATGGTATCTTACGTGGGAAGAAAGGGAAAGGCTACCATCCTTGTTTCTTCTATGCATAGTGGTGCATCTACCGATCCAGACACCCAGAAGCCAGACAATATCATGTACTACAACCGTAACAAAGGAGGAGTACACACAATTGATGAGAAGTGCGCAAAAAGTTCGTCAAGCCGACGCACTTGCAGATGGCCCCTGGCAATATTTTTCAGAATCCTTGACATTTCTATTGTTAATTCTTATATTCTATATCAATGTTACACGAGAAATTCGGTAATTAGGGAAAAGTCGATATTTGCAAAACAACTAGCGGCCCAATTAGTACGTCAGCACATGGAACGACGACTAACAAATCCTCGAGTATCTCGCGAAGTACGTTCCAGCATTAGCAGAATTTTGGGAATTCCAGAAATAATTGCGGCATCAAGTGGTGAAGACCTTTTATTGGAAAAATGCAAAGGATGTTATCTGTTCCCGAGGGCCAAAAACCGAATGACGAAATATCTATGTGTGCAGTGTAGAAAAGCAGTTTGTTTACAATGCTCAAAGCCAATTTGTAATACATGTGTAAACAACCGCGATGTTTAGCTCCTGCCGCAAAGTATTTTTATTAATGTAAATGGGATTTAAGTAAAACACTTATATTAATTTCCAGTATATATTACACTTTATTATATATTAATAAATAGATAACATGTTTCGCTACGATGTAGCTTCTTCGGATCTTATATTACTACTTACCGAAGAAGCTACATCGTAGCGAAACATGTTATCTATTTATTAATATATAATAAAGTGTAATATATACTGGAAATTAATATAAGTGTTTTACTTAAATCCCATTTACATATAATGGATTTCCAGCAAGTGTCGGCCGATTCAATTAAATTTATTTTTATTAATTTTAGAGTTTTTTTGAGTTTTTCATATACCTAATACAACCTTTTATTAATGAATATGCCTTAAGACATTGACAGGTTTTTATGATTTTTATGTTTATAATAGGAAGGCTTGAATTTATTTTACATATAGTTCTTTATTTTGTTATTTTTAGTAAAAAAGTTTCCCAATTTTCCTTAGTTTTATGTCTTAACAGGCTCATTTGTAACTAGTAAATACACAATAAACAATATTTTCAAAAAACGATGATTGTTTTTATGGTCTTTAATTAAGTAGTCTGTCAGACGTCACCTGGGTGCTTGTGTAAAAATATTTCACCTAGGTGGTTAAGGGTTAATGTCAAACTAACTGACATCACATTATTTGATTTTTCATAGCAACCCATTCAGAATGTATCATGTGAGTTGCAGAAGAATATATTTAGGAATCTACGAATAATATCATCGAAATTATTTAAGTGTTTCAGTATAAGTATGATAGATAAATATTTAATATTTCTTAAAGTTATGTGAAGTAGTACTTAATGAAACTGTATCTACAGTTATAGCCGAATAGTTGTATATAATCATACAAAATTGTACCCCCTTCATAAAACTTGAAGATTACTTACTTTAGTTAAACGAATCTCTCGCATAGAGTTATAGAAATTATATTTTTCGTCGCGTTTCCGAGAAAGGAACTCCATTTGTTCAAAATTACATTTGCTAAATATATAAATGCACGTACATACGAATACACACAATAGGGCACTTTTGTTTCCAACGTCTTTCCAGCGTAAGGTAGTAGTTGTAGTGAAGTAAACTATATTGTCTAGCATAGCTAGCTAGACGAAATAATAACGAAATAAACCTGTACAATAAATATTCATGATGTATAATTCTCGAAGTGCGCTTGCAGAGCGAAGTTTGTGGATATTTTAAATTGTGTAACGTTATACAACAGGTAAAACATTGCTTCGCATGTCACCGCTGCAATTTACTCGAAATATATATCAAATAACTGTAACGAATGTTACGGAACTGCGTCAGGATTACGTGTTTATAATGCGATATACGAAATATTATTTGTCTTCATTAAGTTCGGTCTAATTGTTCCTCTAATGTAATTGTAGACGAAAAGAGATGAACACAAAATTATGAATAGTGTTACACTTCGCATATATGTATATTTTTCTAATAATAAGTTAGATACTTTGTGGCATTTTATTCATATTTTCACGAGAAAAGCTATCTTTTGTACCATTGCATCGGTCATTTCGAAAATTGATCTATCGATGTATCGGTCAGGTACTACCGTCCTCAAATGTTCTTTAGAATTAATATTATATGTTTTAATTTATTTGTGCTGACATGTTATGGATAGTATATAAGTTTATTATAAAAATTTTAAACCCAGAAACGGTGAAATCGAGAGAAATTCTTCAACATAAAAGAAAAATTGGACAGGGGCTATCTTAAGATGGACCATTATATGATTTTAATTAGCAAAATCCTCTTTGCTTACTATTAAAACTAAAAAAAAATACTATTAAAAAGGATATACCGTAGAAGTAAAATACATTTTATACCATCCCAATAGATCCGTCAGTTGCACTCTGTTAGCCTTGTGTCCCTGATAAAAGCCACTATCCTCCTCAGGGAAAGTTTGATTACACTCGTAGGATCCAACAGATCTCTTCAGAAATGCTTCTATCTGAGTCCTTTCAGTTCCTCACACGTGCATATTACATGAAGGTTAGTTTCCTCCTGCTTTTCACATATCATACACCAGTGCTCGCTAAGTCCATGCTGTTACAGATGTTTCCTTAAAGGACAATGTCCTGCTATTAATCCAGTAATAATTTAAATTTACTACGATTTAGGTTGGCTAAAAGCCTAGCGTCCAGCTCCCCTAATAGTGTCTTAGTATGGAGTTGACCTTCTGTTAGTCTCCATTTCTTTTTATATTCTCTTTCTAGCCGTAACCAGACCTCTCTTCTAGCAGAATCTTTGACGATTCCACACACAAAATTGACGTATTTTACCGCCAAATTTAGATTACTAGTGAAAAATCTATCGAAACCATATCATGTGACATATTATTTTAAAGTACCTTTTTCAAGAAATCTTTCAATGATATTAATTTTATTGACGTCACAACCCTTTAGCTCATGTCTTTAATTACCTCTTAATTATTTGACATCCTTATTTGCAATATAATTAGTTAGCCTTAAACTAGATTATGAAACGGCCCTTCCTACAGCGGGTTTTTTTTAGACAAACTTTTCTATTATATCGCACTGATCATAAAAGCTTTCTGAGAGGTTATCTACCGAATGGTAAACCTAGGCCTTTCACATTATTGAATTTATATTATATCATTTTCATTTAGTTATTAATTAATTACTTACAACTTCTGCTCTAATTATTTATTAATTAGTATTTTTTTTATTGTTGAACTATTTTCTGCATGTCATAATTATAGTTACACTTAAATCAATTGTAGATCATTTAAACCATATCATGACAGGTATCATTTTAAAGTATCTTTCGCAAGGAATATTTTAATAATATTAATTTCACTAACATCACGATCTTTTAGCTCGCGTCTTTAATTAGTCCTTAATTATTAGATATCGCTATTTGCTATATGATTGGTTATCTTTAAACTATATCATAAAACTGTACTTCCTGCCGCGGGTTTTCTGTAGACAAGTTCTCTTAGTTTCTAGCCTTCAAGAGGTAAACATGTCTCACCACAAGTGCTCGTTCAAGAATATACAGTGAAGCGCTGATCAGCGCTTTTTTGAGGTTTCTACCATGTGTTTTTTCGCAACACCTTTTAAAAGCAACCTATGTGTCGATCAATACGGATATTTTTTAATAACATTTACAAAGTTATTAATTAATTTTTCAGTTTGTAAACACTTATATTTCGTTACCTGTACATTTATTATTTTAATATATTTCAAAGCTTCATTTCTTTTATGTAAATATTAAATAAAATTTTAAAGAACAACATTATGTTTATTTTTATTTAATAAATTTTCTTTCACCATACTACGTCCTGAACATATGATCATCATCAAGCCAAAATTTATTAATTTCTTTCTGCAAAGGCTATGATTTTTCAACGAAAATTGAATCAGTTGTAAGCATTTGTACAAAAGTACAAAATTTGATTTAAAAATATATACTTTCTCTGGGTAATTCAGTTTTCTTTATCAGACTCGTATTACGTGTAAATATTAAATTAAGAAAACATAATCTTTAAGTTTTAGAGAATTGGGTTTATATATAGGTTTGTTATATTCCTATTTTGTTTTTTAGAGAAAATGCTAAGCAGTATTTCATCTCTTAGTCAATTGCTCGTAAATTCAATTTATCAACTCCATTGAACTGGAAATGCACGATGTACTCTTTAAATCTAGTTACCGCTACATAGGTATATACCTTGTTCTAGACACACAATTCGTTTAATATCATGCGATGTATACTAGCGAGTGTACGAATGCATGTACGTACGAGGATGGATGTAAAATAAATAATATTGTATTACATAACATACATAATATTCCTGTCATCGAAGAATGAAGTCTGACATCAATGTAATAACTGTATTTATCGGCTGTTGCCATGGGAAAGAAATATTGTTCGAATAGGCATGTTTCGTCTTTTCCGAAGACAAGTTCGTTTCGCTTCATCAAAGAGGTGCTAGTAGAACGCCGCGTTGACAATTCTTTTCATGAAAGATATTAATGAGCGATTTGTCTTTGTAATCCCAGAAAGCAGCTGCAAGAATTTTTCTTCCAGAAAGATGCGCTTTCACCTTCTAAGATGGTATTTCTTTAGGTTGTCGCAACTTCATACTTACTAGCTCTGATACCAGGGAATCTTGATGCGCCTACGATAATATTACTTAAAAAATTATGCTTCTTTGTTTAATATTGCGCTAAAAGTCTGCCATATATAGAAAGCATAACGTTACGGCTGACCTCTTTTAAATACACTAACGTAACCAAACTAGGTTGTATATTTCGTTGTTACTGGCATTGGCTAGCCATGAGTTGTTATTATAGCTGAACTAGTTTAGCTACTTGAGATTTTAGGGTGGTGGAATTCACCATTCCGAAACGGAAAACTATAAAAAGCTTCTCAAGTAGCGACCCCATATTCGAATCGAAGACAAGGGCAAGACAAGCTAGCATCGTATCAATTAGCTATCGGCCGGTTTAAATAGATTAAAGGTTTAATTATATCCGGTAGATTCAAGACGACTTTGAGAGTAAGGTCATCCATTTGTATTACTTGGCAGATATTGTGGTTAGCACGAAGTGTGAACGTCAAATAAGGCAGTGCAATCAGCGCTTAGATTCCATAGGCTAGATGGCGTGGTTGTTGCTCAATAGGATTGAAAGCTACGTCTCGATGTCCAGGTAAGAAAAATATGTCTACACAGTTTGTCGCAGGATCATAAAGTTGAAATGTTGCTCTATCTTGAAACAGTGTGTTACATTTTGCATTATTGATAAATTTAGATTGGCTATTAATGATATTTCATCTGCTGGCTGGGGCAGCAGATTGTAGGATCTGACAGGAAGCTATCTAAGCGCATCAGCAGTGATCCATTGTTGTATATTTTCGTATCTATATACGAATTATATTGAATCTATTGCATATGACAATTGATAATTATTTGTTGCGTTGGTTCTACAATCTGGCAAGATTACTCCTGCCGAAGAATATAGACACAACACGTCGCAATGTCAACCATCCAGGTTGTGCGGATAATGGAAAATGTATGAAAACCATTTAAATAATTTATATTCGGCTCTTGACGGGCCAAATGTTTGATTTATATTCTGCTATCGAAGAACCAAATGTTAGGATTGAATTCGGCTTGTGAAGAACCATGTATGAGTTTGTGTCTTAGCCCACCGCTCAAGGGGCGTAACTTCCGTAAAAGCTGGTTATTTATTTTGGTTAGTGGCAGTTATATCGAAACTTTTGTGTGTTTTCTGAATATTTTATGTATTTAATTAAAAAAAAACACTTAAACCTGATTTATTAAGATAAATCTCGCAAATGTAGCCTTTAATGTAAACTTAAAACGTAAAATCTTGACTGTTCTATAAGACTGTATGTCTCTTGTTGTTAATATGATACTGTTTAATATGAATGTTATGAAGAGATTGTGTGTCTTGATGTTCAACTGATACTGTACTGTACTATACTGTTGTTGAGTTGATACTGTTCTGTGTTGTACTGTTGTTGAGCGAAAATTCAAAGAAAATCAAATCTACTAGCCTGTTTGGATCTAAAGACCACATTTTCTTTTTGGGCACCTAGATTAAGAAATTACTCTCCTCTTTAAACACAACATTTAATCAATTTTGCTCAACGTTGCACGCCCAAGAAAGACACATTTCGCGATAGTTATATGACAGGAGCGGTTTTTCTACCGTACTGTTACAAATAACCGTACTTTCGTGTAGTGTATTTCGTAAACATATCACGCTAATTTTTACAGTCTTCTTTGCTAGTTCTGCTTATCTTTCTCGCAGTGTTAATCTAGGTTTAATAAAAACTCTATCTTGTATAGTTGTGGTTTTATGTGATCTGAACAATTCGAATTCTAGTTAGTACATAATTCGGTCGCTTTCAATTACTATACAAACTGTAAATAATATTAATACAAATCGATACCGAATTTATAGCCTCTTTCATTAAAGGAAACTGGTATTTTCGCATGAACATAAATAAATTTTAATAAATTTCGATGCAACTATCTAACATTGTGTTTCTCTTACGGCAAAACCTACGTTTCTCTGAATTCGTGTTTCAATGGAATTTAGAAGAAAAATCTTCGAACGATATATAAGGATAAATCTCAAAAGGAATTGGAATATTTCGGAAAACAATAATTAAGCAATGAATATTTATATAAGACTTATACAGAGGATTTTAAGATACTGTTTTGTTTTGGACTGTCTTACATGTAGGTAAAAATATACAACCTGTTCCTAACTATTACTTAATTAAATGCGCGTATTGTTGTATATTATATTGTTTGACGTTATAACGGGGAATTTTTCTGTGTTCAATTCGTTAGTAGAAATAGTACCTACGGGCAACAATATCCAGTTTTACGATAGGATCTTAAGCCTTACTAATAAATAAATAAAATATCATTACTAATTAACTATTAGTAAGTGTTCAAAATCTAAGAATGTAGTTAACGATGAATTCCATTGTCCAGTAATTGATTTTATTGTACATATATAGTTAACAATGGGTAGTCAGATTAAATCTCGCCTCTTGAATGCATTCACTAATAACTCGAGACAATAAAAGAAGGGGTCTAAATTATAAAGTAGGTAATAAATAAATTTGCAAATATAAAGGATTCTTAGAAGCTAAAGAAAGTTTTACAATTTGAATATGCAAATAAAATTATGCTATACAGTGGTTTAAACTTGAAAATGGACGTTGAATATTTATAAAATTGGAAATGTTATAGTTTAATTCTTTTCCCAGATTTACTTATTTCTAACATATATGAATATATCGAATTTCGTTTAATGACAAAACGATAATGTTACGTGCTTTCAGAATCATTATAAATAAATAATAATTGTGAAGCTGGAGATTATTATAAAAATGTTTATTCTTAAAGCTTTACCCTTATTCTATGTAAAACCATACACAAAAGTTTTCACCAATTCAAAGTATATGTTAAATGTTTTTGATCATTTTGCAGTCATTCGGGTTTAAACCAATTCACAATTAAATATTGTATTTCATCATTTGTTAGCTGTTGTTACAGCCGTAGAAATTTTTGCAATAAATATCAATATTCTTAGAATTTATTGTTAATACTTGCTAAATAATTAATTTGTATTTGAAGAACAATTTTGTAACTGTAATTACTCCGACAATAGAAAAACTAAGAGTCAGATTCTATTCAACAAGTTATCGATCCAATTAAAATAACAATTAACGTTCATAAAATTCACTCCGTTGGCGCTGGTAACTTTAAACAGCGACTGTATTACAGTATATGGGATTCCAGAGCCCTAAAGCCTGTTTACTAATTATCGGAGCATTAGCGAGGGATTTATTTTAAACGGAGACTCGTTAGTTAGAAACACGTGAAAATTTGTTATAATTACACACACTATAAAGTCGTATGGGGCGGTAATTAGACTGAAAAGTAAAACAAAAGTTCCTTTATCTTCGTTAAAATAACTGGCTGGTAATGGTGTCATGCAATTAGGTAAATTATAGCGCGACCTAGAGATGAAAACCACTTATCGTTCCGGGAAATCAAGGCTGTGCTGCTGCTACGTTCCCGGTTTTATTTTAACTTATTTACTTTTATCTCTATTGTCTTTCTATTTATAAAGTAACAAAGTAAATGTTTTGTATATAAGTCTCATGCGCTACAAGTAATTACTGCATAACTTTGTAAGAATTTTATTTTTATTTTGTAAACAATTGTGTGACAATTTTGTTAGCATGATTTCATTAAAAAATGTGTCCTTAATAAATATGGACAAGAAATAAACTGAAATTTTATGAAACTGTTTTTTGACTTCTCATGTAGTAGCAATTTCAGTTGCTTGAAGTTCTTTACTAAAACCTCGAAATTGTTTGTTAAACTTCCTCCTAGTCTAGGTTCTATTCTATACCAATAAACGAATTTAAAGCAAAGTTTATTTTAGGAGAAATACTCCTCTGTTTATTCGGGCGGATGTAAACTGGGCACCAAGTATATGGATTTACCTGCCCTGCAAAAAGAATTGCTTAATCCTACAGGTAATCTAGGCACCAGTACCGTTCGGGTAATGATCGCTTTAAAGCTTAAAGTAAAAAATTAGACGTTAATAAATTAAGGAACTTCCTAATGACCAAATAGATTATTTCAAATGTATTTTTATTTGTACATCTATTGTGGGCGGGCCTCTATTGTATTATGCTATAATATATTCTATATATAAGGAAACATTTAGTTTGTGTATTTAGTTATTTCTATCTTGTTTGCGGCGTTTGTTTAAAGTAAGAAATTAGATCCGCTTCTCAGTCTCGAGTTTTGTTGCACACTGTGTTAAGAATTATGGAGGTCTCTTTCGTGGACAGTAACAACGGAAAATGTTTGCTAGTGGTTAAAAAGTACACCTTTTCAAAACAGAAAGTGTTGAAGAGTGGCGAAGTGTTTTGGCGTTGTACAAAAAAATCCTTAAATTGTCCCGCAACTAGCTAAGGAACTGCCGGAAACAATTACGATAACAGATTTCACTTATATCCGAAGAACTTTGTACAATGCAAGGAGAAAATTTCTTCCTGGGCCGTTACCACAAAATAATACAGAAATCCATGATATAGTGGAAGCTGCTAACGTTAAAACAAGCAAGGATGAAAGTTTCGTTTTTATAAACTGTCCAGTGAGCAATATCATAGTGTTTTCTTGTGAAACGAATGTTAGAAGTTTATGTGGAATGCGCAAAGTATACATGGACTGTACATTTTCGTATTGTACAAAATATTTTTTACAATTACTTACAATCCACGGACTTAATAATGGACATTATATTCCATTGATGTTTTGTTTGTTGCCTGATAAACGCAGTGAAACTTATGCAACATTATTTGAAATGCTAACAAAAGAAATCTTTCGACGTCACTCTACAATATTACGACCAGCTGAAGTTTTTGTAGATTTTGAGAAAAGCATTCACACAGCAGTTCGCGCTATATGGCCATCAGCACAAATCTATGGTTGTCGTTTCCATTTGCACCAATCGTGGTTCAGGAAAATCCAAAGTTTGGGTTTAACAGCAGAATTTAGGAACACAGATTGCGAAGTAGGAAAATGGCTGCGATATACATTTGGATTAACGTATTTGAATCCTGACGAAGTAGGCGATTGTTTCGCCTTAGATTTGTTTGCCGAAAAACCTGCTCATGCACAGGCTGACGAATACGCCGATTATTTATTGGAGACATACATAGAAGACGATGCTCCTTTTCCTCCACATATGTGGGCTACTGCAACTCCATCGATCACTAACACCACAAACGCATGCGAAGCGTTTCATTCCAAACTAAATGAGTCATTTTATTCAACACATCCATCTATTTATATTTTTATCGAAAAGCTTAAGGAATTTCAAATAGACACTTATGTTAAAATTGAAAGTGTACACACACCAGCAAGAGTTAAAGACGCACGCGCAAAACAAAAATTAAGAACTCTAAATGAACTGTGTGAACAACTAAATAATGGAACAATATCACGATTACACTTTGTGAAGTGTATATCATTTTATTCATCAGTATGACTTCAAATACACTATTTTTTTATTATAGTTTTTACATAATTAATTATTTGCTTTTATTATTGTTTTCATATGAGTACATATTTTTTATTTTCTATCTTTTTGTACTTCAACTTGAAATACACTATTTCTATATTATTGTTTTTGTTTGATTTATACGGTGCCCAGTTTACATAGACCCTCTGCGAGTACATTTTTAGCTAGTGCCCGAATTACCAACGAGATTAAAATTTCAGGTAGGTTAGTGCCCAATTTACATCCAGCCGTTTATTCGTATAAACAATTCTTAATTATAGCAATCCAAAAATAGCTATTATTTAATTATTAAAAAAACAATTTGGCATATATTCGAGTGAGTAAAACCTCACCATATTTTCAATAAATTAAACAAATTTTTAATAATATAAAAATATCATTAAAATCGGGTGTGAAGAACACAATACAAGTTAATATTTTTGTGAAAATTGTTGTCCCGACATGTTTCGTCTTGCTATAGACACATCAGTAGACCTGGTAAAGAGGGTCAATTTCCAGTGCAGTACCAAGAGCAACGTAGAGGGTAGAAGCACACGGAAACTCAAGCGTCCGTATCAAAGCACACTTGTACAGTATTATTCCACTGGTCGTTGTGGGTGCATGTCAGTACATACGTACTTAGAAAATGTCGCATTTAGGTACGTTTCGGAAACGGCATATTTCGAAGAAACTAGAAAAAGTAATAGCGAGTATGCCGGATTTAGATTACGAAGGCGATAGAATTAAATGTGTAAGGTGCGATAGAATTAAATGTGTAAGGTGCGACGACTATTTGACGTGTACCAGCAGGTGGAAGTGTAAACGCCACCTAAAAAGTATAAATGCGATAACTTTGCCACGTCCTGCACTGTTATACATTTAACATGATCGTAACTAGGGAATCCAATCCCGCGAACGCAGGATCCCGTAAATGCTGGATTCCGCATGATTTTTGCGGGACTACACATGCGGGATCCGCGGGATTTGCGGGACTGAATAAAAATATCCGAATTTGAAAAAATCATTAACTTCCACTTCCGAAAGCTTGAGTGAAAGGGTTTCTGTGCTACCGAAAAAAAGAAAATTACAGCTTTTCCCAAGTGAGAAAAAGGTTTCTATGGAAGAAAGGTGTCTCGAATGGTAGCTAAGGATGGCATATCATTCGCTAAGTTTATTAGATCGAGTGATCTGCGTGAACTTTTTGAATTGGCAGGCTACAAATTTTGCCTTCTTCCGGCAGTTCTATTCAAACTATGGTAATGGTCTACGGGGCATTATTTAAATTAAATACATTGTCGAACTTGAAGCACTCAAAAAGTCACAAAAACGATTCACATTCGATGAATGGACATCGTTAAGAAATCGTCGATATTTAAATATCAATCTTCACATGTTTACCGCTGGAGCTGTAAACATTTGGAACTTGGGATTAGTAAGAATTTCTGCTGAATCTTGTGTGACTGTTCTTGACAAAAAACTGAAGGAATATAATATTAACTTGGAGATATTAGCGCAGTAACAACAGATGTTGCTGCAGTCATGAAAGTTGGCGGACTGTTATCAGCACATTATCAGTTATGCTATGCTCATGGAGTGCAAGTAGCAGTAGTTGGCATACTATATGAAAACACTAGATCAGAAACAGAAGTAGAAGACGATATACTAGACTCTGCTGAAGTGAATTACCTTGTTAACAGTGACAGCGAAGGTGATGAAGACGATCAAGGTGATTTTTCTGTAGAAGCGGAATTTCTGGAAGTAGAGATATCACTGAAATACAGGTAAATAATTAATTTTACGTAATATATACTCGTATTTAGATAGACATAAAAACTGAAACAACTAACTCGTAGATCCTATTTATGATTCGAAAATGATGGTTTGAACATTTTTTATAATTTCTTATTATAATTTTGTTTTAAATAATATCTAAGTATTCTTTGAGCTGCCTATGTTTTTAATTTGATAAGTAATTGTTGCAAAATAAAGTTTTCTACCTTCCTTTGCTTGCAAAACCTTCTATTGTCCAATGTCACAATCGCTCTGACCTGTTAATGTAACAATATCTTGTTTTTTTTTTTAATTTTTTAAATTAATTTTGGTATCAGGTATAACAAATAATACATTTTTGAAAAGGGAAACAAAAATTCTTTTCGATGATGTCATAGCCAACTATGACCCCCATAAGGAAAATGAAGCTTAACTATTGTAGCTCAATTACTATAGCAGTATTAAAAAATCTAAATACACCACCAGATTGCTATTAAAAAAGTGCCTCAAGGAAGTGCAAATTAAATTTGTCTTACTTTAAAAATAAATGAGTTATTAAAGAAAATCGAAAAAGCAAAAATTCCCTTTTTTTTTGCAATAACGCCCGAAGTACGTTAAATATTTAAGTTAGTGTATAGGGTTTGATACAACTTTACCTCTGGAGTATTTGATCCCATTTAACTAAATCTCTATCACCCATGATAAGCAAGATCTCCATGTTGAGAATGAATCTGTGGACACACTGTATATACACACTTTACTTTATTTGTCTCTACTTCTTTTCATCATCTACTAAAGAAAAATTATTTAATATTAAGGGACGCAGTATTCGTATTCATCACTCACCTTCATAGGAATGTTGGAAGTGTCGGCGCTACACAAGAAAAAAGTGAAATAACCTAATTCCTTAAGCGGTGAAAATGTGTCAACCATAAAAAAGCATGTTTTCGGGAGTTTGACGTGCCTACTTAAAGGAAACACGTAGCGATGTGCCACAAGTGTATATACGAGCAAGTTAAAGGCGTTCCCTTAGGAAGCGCGAGAGAAAACCAGAAAGCGTGTATAGAGGTATTTAGTCCTTTTTTTCACTTTAACGTAAAAGCCGAAGTATTTATGTTGCTAAAGGTATGGCGTGTCCAGTAGCGAGTAGGTGTGTTTCATATAATAAATATTAGTGAAAGTATTATTCTAGGATCATATATTACAGATAGTGATTTAATTAAGAATATGCGATCTGAAATACTTGAGTGTGTTGTATGTTGGTTATCATATATTGTCTAGTGTTTTGTATACAGTGCTATATCTATAAATTTGTGTAATGTAACTATTGCATTAGTGGCTATATGTAACGATATTTATGCTATAACAATATTATCCATCACCTTACTAGACATTTATTTATTATAGAGGAATATATGAACAAAGTAAGAAAGCAATTATAACTAGAATACGAGGGATATTTTTTAGTGTTGCATATATCCATAAAATCTAAGAGTGGATCGACTTAACGTGGTTTATTGCTTTCCCAATTATTTTCCACACAAATTGGTAAACTTTGGCATTGTAACATTACCCGTGCTGATACCATTGCTAACATTGGTTTAGAAACTTAGAGTATAATTTCAATCAAATCTGCCAATACTGCGGGTCGTTAATGTTTGTATTAATTAATGCTTTAACCAGTGATTTGTTAAACTATTAAGTTTTTGTTTTCCCTGACACTGGCAATCATAGGTCTGATTGCAACGATCGCTGTATAGCTAAATAAAATTAATCTTATTTTCTGGTAGCGATCTCTTCGAAAGCGTCGTGAGTCGGAGGTGTAAGGGAGATAACCAAATGAAACTCAATTAAAAACTCGTATCAAATTTTACTGAAATGTAAATGAAATAATTATATTTACAGTGTGTTGGTTTTTTTTACTTAATACCTAAATCTGTATGCAATTTCTATCAGAAAGGGCAGGCTGTTGCTAACAAAATCCCAATTCAAAATCTAACGACTCACTGGACTCGCTGGTTTGTATTCTTGCCTTTTTTTTTGAACAAAACTCACTATTTCACCTTGTTTTACAAACGACGAAGCTTTTCAAATTATTCTAAGATAAAATTAAATTCTGAAGTTATAAGAACACAAAAATAAATAAAATAATAATTAAGTTGAAGCTCTACTTTTAATATATATATATATATATATATATATATATATATATATATATATATATATATAATAACTTCGTGACCTTGGTATGATATGGTAAACCTAATCAGTAGGCGATTAAAGGTCTGTATATTACTTCAAAATATATGTATTTAAAAAACTCAACATGTTTCGGCTGTATACGCCTTTATCAAGAGAATTTCATTCATATTTTGTATTCTCTTGATAAAGGCGTATACAGCCGAAACATGTAGAGTTTTTTAAATACATATATTTTGAAGTAATATACAGACCTTTAATCGCCTACTGATTAGGTTTACCATATATATATATATATATATATATATATATATATATATAAATTCTTAGCCGTTCATTTAATATATTAATTGATAAATTATTGGAGTTTTTCGGCTTTTATATGAAATATTTACAAATACTATCAAATTAGTATGTAATTGCGAAGTAAATGTGAATGTAAACATTGATGTCTACAAATTATGACGCAAGTCATACGAAATTTTTAATTGAAAAATTTTGTCTAGGTTGGGACTTGAACCCAAGTCTACGGTTTGCCGGACCGCTGCTTTACCAATTAAGCCACGATGCAGGCATGTTCTGTGATATTCAAGACGAAAAGAGCCTTGAAACTCTTTTCATCTTGAATATCACAGAACATGCCTTTGCAAAATTGTCGTTACCAAGCAAAATACAATGATTTGTCCTTTACATTTCCATTCATACAGCCAATGTAACCAGCCTTTTCATGTTTTCAAACACATATTTCTTATTACTGTCTGCTCAGTATGTCATCCTTTAAATGATCCGTAACTAAACGATGGAACCGTCTAAGAAATGCTCTATTACTGTGAAGAGCGCCTATATGTCAACTTTTCAGTGACGAAGAGGTTATTGTGTATGTGTGTGGCCTTTATACATTAGGCCAGTTACGGTAACGACGGTATCAACGGTAACACACCGGCGCTTCTCAATACTTGCATTTTTGGGTAACAAGATTTCAATTTATTAGCTTTTCTACATGTTTGAAGTTGGTTACTGCTATCCGGTTTAAATAAATGCACATGAATATATGCAATTAACATTGTATAACACCATGGAAATTGAAAACAAAGAAACCTTTGTTTAACAGCATATTTGTTATTGTATTGTTTAGGCACGCTTTATCAATAAATTGCCGGAATCAATCTATTCTACGTTCGATGTTGCATTATGTATACCATTGTCTACCGACTATAATTACTTTAGCCTAAAGCTACGAATACAGAAACACTAAATTATGCTTTTAGATTATTACAATGGCAAATCTCAAAGACGTCGTAATAAGCAGACTTCATGTAACTTTGCATGATATAGTCAAAACATAAAATGATTATGTGGAACTGATAACGATACATGAATTGCAAACTTTTTCTTTATACGCGAATGTATTTTACAAACTTCACTTACAGTTTCGAATGTAAATAATACGTGATTTCTATATGCGATATTCTTTAGTAACAAGTATTTGACGTAGTTTCAACAGTTCACTATTACAAGGGCTACTTCTTATGCTGGCAAATGAGTTCGCGTGTCGACTTACCTGATCTGATAAAAACAGACGCTAACATATTTAAAGCAGTACTAAATAAAATCGAACTGGGTAAACTGTAATAAAGGATCAGTGTGGATATATACATGTCTAACTTTTTTATTTACCAACTCGTTTATTTATTTATTTCGTACTAGCTGTACTGACAGATGTACTGCCCAAATTTCAATAAATTTGTTTGTGATCGTTTTGTGAATTTGTGAAAAGATATTGGAAATGTGTAAACAAAGTAAAAATCAGAAAAAAAAAACGTATTTCTGAGTGATCATTGTATCTACTAACGATTGTGGAAATGGATATTCAATTAGAGCAGGAGTTCAATCAGAAGTTCGCTAATGGGAAATTTTACATGCGAGATGAATTCTTCGCGAAGGAACACAAAACAAAAAAGAAACGTAATTTTATTTTAATTTAAGTTGGAATGCGTTTTTCCATATTTTTCTCAAGATCTTCCAGATTTGTTTTTCAGTTGAAAATATTCACTTGAGTTATTTCCATCCCGGAAGCATAACAAAAAAAAATTAAGAAGTCGTTCCTATCGTCTGTTGTGATCGAGAGTGCATACAACACATGATGATTTTTGCAGTTTGTCCGAATTCTCCGACTTTCCTTTGTAATTATCCAGATTTTTTTTCTGAAAACTTTTTCAGGACTATAATGAACAAACCGAGAAAAAAATAATTACACATATCCATCATTTGAATCGTTAGTTATGGCCTTGAGTTCATTTAAAAATACCATAGAAAAAAGCACTTTCAGTTTTTCCCGAATTTTCCAATTCTCCGCGCAACGTTTCCAATTTTTCTTTCCCTAAAAACCTTATTCGCACTATTACGAAATTTAATTTTTTTTTAAAGTAGCCAAGTCGGTCTGGCTGTTCTCAAATAATGTGCTTACTAATAATTTACAAAGAACAAAACTCAAAACTATGTATTTTCTGTGAAACATTGAAAGTGTAAAACATTACTACGAACAACTAAAATTTGTTCAAGATATCCCTGTGTTAAATTAGTTCTTCAAGATGTTAAAACGTCTTTAAAAATAGAAAATGTCAGTTCCACATCACAACTAGTGATGAGTGCGTGATCAAAATGTTGCAAAAGTACACCATACTTCGAATGTAAAGATTTATCAATCGGCTCTGTGTAGAATTAATGTAATATATTCAAATCTGGATTTCTGCTAAATATGGCACTTCTTGTCTCAGCTTGTTTCCAAATTCAGAAAGCACACTTTTCATTCGATCGATAACGGTTTCTAAGTTAATTATCGCCTCTTTTAGGTTAATATCTTGATATCGCATGTAAGTAATCGTATCTGTAAGACATCAAAAGTAGCTTCAATAAAGTTTAGCTGGTTTTGTAAATTATCAATTTGTATCTGATGTTTACAATTAGAAATGCTTTGCGTATCATCATCTTGAAGATAAAAATAAAGTTTTTTAATTCATCCAAATGTTGTGAATAGAAAAATGCTGCTTTTAGCCATGTTCACCACATAGTTAATACAGAAACTGGGGGTAAAGGCAAATTTGGAAGTATTTCTCTATATAATGCCACTCGTGAAGGTGCTTTGAGAAATATTTTTTTAAATGATGCAACTAACTTATCAACAGTTGGAAAATGACCCCTGATGTATTCACATACTCTGTGTAGTGCATGTGCTGTACAGGTAACGTGTAGCATATTGGGATAAGAATGCTTTAATAACTTCTCTGTTCTTAACATATAAGCTGTCGCATCAGTCAAAAATATGAACATCATGTCTTTATAGTTGTTATCCGATGACAGAATATTATGAATACATTGATCAGTTACCTCTGTAACTGTTTCACCATTTACGACTGGCAATATTATAGTTGCAATTAAGTGTGGTTGGTATGAAGTTGCCGGATGAAGAATACCAACTACATTTAGCACATATCGTCCCATTACATCCGTTGTTTCGTCTGCACTTACCCAAAGATAACGAATTGATAAGTTGGTTCGTATTTTTCAATGATTCTCAAATAACATTTTGGTAAGTGGTATTTACGTAAAGTAGATTCATCTGGTATATGACGATCAGTATATTTTGTAAGGAACCTCTTGGGGACTGGATTGTTAAGTTTTATAATGGGATATTGGCCGCCATGAAACCTTCACACAGTTCTTCGTTAAAAGTGTCAGGTGCAGATGGTCATATGTTATCTTGATGAGTTTTCGAAGAAACATGTCTCTGCACATTACACTTTTGTGGACGTCTTAAACTTAATGAAAAGGCACTGCAATATATCTCGGTACCATTACGAATATGCAACCAATCTGTATGGGCTCTAATCCATCTTACCATGGTTGTCCTACGAGAATTCTCCATAGTTAACGAAAATAAAGAGATATACTAAGAACAGAAAGAAATGGACTAAAAAGAAGAAACGAAAACTACTTCAAAAATAAGGTAGTAAATTAAACTTAATATTTATAAAAAATAATGGCATAAATATATAATATAACAATATAAAACGGATTTTTTAAAATACTAAACGTTGTAGCCAAATAACACTGAAAGAAATGAAACCAGAAACAATCCCCTATAGAAGAGAATAGAAAATATACTATCTCAAGAACAATAAATACATATATGTATATGCGTGTATAACAGCATGTAAATTGAAAATTAGCGGATATAATTTTTTAAGCGATTATTTCAACAAAGTCAACGAAATAATATATAGGGTGTTCCGCGACTCGACCGACAAATTTATACCATATACTCTGGAGGTCATTACGATCAAAAAATGTTATATGATCTATAGATGAATACCTATAATTTAGTAAGCCTTGGCGTATTAACGTATGATTGACAAATTAAAGACTTTTGTGCTGTAATATTAATTCATTCAAAGTCATTATGCCGCGTTTTGCTAATGCAGAATATGCTGATATGGTTTTCTTATATGGTTTTTGCAATGGAAGTGGACGTGCTGCAGCTGCGGAGTACATCAGGCGATACCCAGATCGCATTGTTCGTCACCACACAACATTTTCAAACGTTTGTCGCTGTTTAAGAGAGACAGGATCTTTCCCAAATCGTTGTGAAGAAAAAGATGAATTTGGAAACGCTGAAGTAGTTTTAAATGAAGTTGAACGAAGTCTTTCTACCAATATTCGTAGAATATCTCATACAACGGGCACCATCACATTTTGGGGGACAAGTGACGGTGTTTCTTAATGAAAACTTTCCGGAAAGGTGGATAGGCTGAGGTGGTTCTGTACATTGGTCAACTCAATTTTTTTTGTGGGGGGCCTCAAATCTCGTGGTAAACCAGATACACGCGAAGAGTTGACTGATCGATAGTTGAAGCTACTAATTCTCTAAAGAATGAATTGGCATCAATTAACTCGCAACATTCTATGACACGAAGAATAGCTGCTTGTTTAGAAAATGGCGCTTCTCATTTTGGACAGTTACTGTAATTTTGTGTTAATTATCTACCATTTTATTAATAAATTCTCTTTTCATCGATATCTACGAAACAAAGAGGAATTCACCTGTAGGTCATATACCATTTTTTCATCGTAATGATCGCCAGAGTATATGGTATAAATTTGTCGTTCGAGTCGCGGAACACCCTGTATAAATATATATTCCGTCTTACACGCCACTGTTAAATTGAATTTATGAAGGACTACACACAATGTACTACGAGGGTGGTTTGACAATTAACTTGGTTCACACACTAATAGAGGGCGCAAATGTAATCTGTATATGTAGAGTCATAAAGTGTCATTCCTATGAATTAATATTCTCTGGTCTTAACTCATTCTGACAGTAACTCGTTGTTTGACAGTTACTTAAACAGAAGTGTTTCGAGCAATAGCGAAAAATGGATAAAGTTGGAATTCGTGTTGTGATTCAATTCTTTTATCTGGAAGGGAAAACAGCGAAGGAGATTCATGACAGAATTTCACCTACATTGTGTGACTCATGTCCTTCTTATGAGTGTGTTCGACTTTGGGTAAATGAGTTTAAGTGTGGCAGAACAAGCATTAAAGATGCACCACGTCCTGGAGCCCCGAAATCAGCTGTGACACCCGAAATCATTGATAAAGTCCATGATTTGATTTTAGCCGATAGACGAGTGAAAGTGCGCGAGTTAGCGGAAGCCACAGGCATCTCAACTGAACGAGTTCACTTCGTTTTGCATAAAGAATTGCACATTCAAAAACTGTGCGCAAGATGGGTGCCGCGTTTACTCACTCAAGAGCAAAAGCGAATTCGTATGCCAATATTTGCCGACAATTTGCAAGTATTTCAGAAGAATGTAGTTGAGTTTCTTCGCCATTTTGTGACAATGGACGAAACTTGGATACACCACTATATCCCGGAAACTAAACGGCAGTCGAAACAATGGATTGCCCGTGGCGAATCGGCTCCGGAAAAAACGAAATGCGTTCCATCCGATGGAAACGTCATGGCGTCAGTTCTTTGGGACGCAAAGGGAATTCTCCTAATTGACTACCTTGAAAAGGGAAGAACCATTACCGGAGAATACTATCACTGCAACCCTGTAAAGACTGGTCAGTCTTTACAGGGTTGCAGTGTATAGTAGTTGTGCGGAAGCGTTTATCTTACTTTACTTTATTGTGCCCCGTGTGACTTTAATTAGTAGTTTTTACCTACTGATGATGACAACTTAGTTGTCGAAATACGTATTTAGGATACGACTAATAATTGTGGTAAGGGGTTATATACCTTTTTTAAAATATTCCTTTGTCTAATGAATCTTTTCTTCGTGAAATCAATACTATAAAACAAATAGCGGTAAACAATAGTTATAAAAGTAGCGTTAGTATACTAAAGAAAAAACAGTTACAAGTGGCCCGTAGTTTAGTACATCCTAAAGATAGTGCTAATTTGAAACAATTTGTCTCGTTAACTTACTTCGGTAAAATAAGCGAGCAGATTGGAAATATAATTTCAAAAAATAATAGTAATGTTAGTATAGCTTACAAACCATATGTAAAAACAAGTAATTTCATTTTTAACGCAAAACCTAAAACAGATATCAATAATATATCAGGAGTGTACAAATTATATTGTAATGATTGTAAAAGTGCATATATAGGTCAGACTGGTCGAAGTTTTATTATACGGATAAAAGAACACATGAGGTCATATAAACTAAAGAAGACAGATTCAACATTCGCAAACCATCTTATTACAGAAAGGCATACATTTGGTCATCATAAAATATTGCATTTGGCCGAGAAAGGTCGTAAATTAAATCTTTTTGAGTCACTTGAAATTTTTAAAAGCGGAAAAAACACAATAGATATTGTTCTTAGCGACCAGTTGGATCTTATATATACACCTCTTTTCCAATGTTGTATATAATAGTTAAGTATATAGTAGTAATTTTAAATAACATCATAAACCACCCCCATATATTTTTGTGTCATTTATAAGATCTATGTAGGCCTGTAACTTTTGCAGTTTGATAATGACATTGTATGTCGAAACCGCGGTCACTATTACATGTGAATAAAGTGGTATAACAAAGTTATTGTTTTATTTTATTTTATTATTTCCTTTAAGGAGAAACCAAATAAGGCAAAATATTTTATTTACATATAGGAATACATTTAGATGTCTTTCGTAAATCATCCATCTTCCACCATCGGCGCACCTGACCCATTAGTATACTCAGGCAGTAATTAATTATTCAGATAGGTTAAACGAAAATTTTAATGCACGGATAACGCAATTATACGTTAAAGGTGTAAGCAATAGAGGGCGTAAAAGAGGGGATAGGGCAGACGTCAACGCAGCAATAGTCACATCGAGCGCCCTCTTTCGGATTTAAAAGGAGGAGGACTTCGGCTGTCTTCAACGGCGACGACAGAAAATCATGACACCATCAAAAGTAATGAAGAATGATTGATATCTTCTAAAAGCCGGAGGGCCAAAGTCACATCACTGTCAACGAATACACTTAATAAAGATAAATTGATCGTCGTATTTACCCCGACCGTTTTCAATTCGAAGTGATGCTCGCATTTCAGCAAAAATAGTTTCCGTGTGTTGATTCTCACCGAAGTTAATGTAAACAAAAGAAAAAATGTTTAACTTCGAACTAAACATCTAGAAGATATCTGTACGTTACCTAATTATGCCACTGAAATTACATAATTTAATAGTGCTTAATACTTTCATACACATTCTTCTTTAATCCTTTTGAAATATCGTTTATTTCTATAACCTCTAAAATTTGCGCTTGAATTTGTTGCGTAGGAGGGCGCGTGGAAGACATTTGTATCCCACATTAATTACTTGCTTATAGTACACAATTTTAGGTAATAAGAACATAATATTTTTTAGTGACTTTATTTGCTTTGTCAATGTATTACGAAATGCAAAGAATGATAGGACATAACATCGAATGATATAAATCCAAGAGCCTTTGGTGTTTACATCTACAATACGAGGTGCATTCAAGTTGTAACACCTCCGAATTTTTTTCTCAGGACTGGGAACAGATAGGAGCGGGTATTGATATCTAGTTAGGCCTAGGCTATTTTAGTTGAACAAAACAAAATATTGTTATGACGTCGAGAAATAATGATATTTTAAAAGTGTCACTGTAAAATCTTACCTCAAGAAGTTGAAGTATTGCTTTGCATTAAATTTTGAAAGAAAGCATGTCCAATGCAAATGTGAACATCGATAAATTGTAGTATCGAGGTATCATCAAATACATCAGGACAATGCTTCGGCCCACAGATCAGCAATTTGTCAACGAACTTGAAGAATTGGGGTTGGAAATTATGGTTCACCCTCCCTACTCACTAACCTTGCTCTATGTGACTTCCATTTGTTTCCTGAACTCAAAAAAGAATTGAAAGTCTGAAAATTTGAGTCGCATGTTTAAATATAAAGTCCCGTCAATGAATGAGGGTCCTATGAGATGATTGCTAAAGATACCAGCCCATACATTAAGTTTCTGTGGCCATTGTGTATGTGTTTCCCGCGTCAAATATGGGTTGATGTCACTCCAATATTGCAGGTGTGACGATTTACTTCACCATTAACTGAAAAAAAAGAAGATTATATTCAAAACATACGTATGCTCAATTCACATGTACGTGTGACTACCCAATGCGCAGGTACTACGGTCAAACACATCTAACTTAAGCTGTATTGTAAACAATTCAAACCAAAAGAGAATTTGCTTAATTAACTATGACATCCGTACAAAATTACGATTGAATCGATTGTAAATTAGAAGACAATATCCAGCCTACTTTCCTAATTAACAATAGTTTTAGATAATCTAGTGCATGATATGAAACGAGGTAAAGCAAAGATGAACCATAAACCCCATTTGTAATCCGATGATATTTAAAAAGGGACTTAAGATATTAAAGGTCAAATAAGATATTTAAATTATATGTCAAGGATACCTTGTATTATTGAATGTCTATGCCAGGTATTTATCCATAATTAATTATAACAGAAACAATATATAGTTTATTTCAAATTATAAGAATATAACTTTGAACGGCTCTAATGCTTTTATTTCACCACCTGCGGCAATAACTACTTAGCCGCTCAATACGATTATCTTTTACGCAAACAAACTGCTGAGGTCCGTAATGACAAAATTTAAGTAAATTGTAATTACTGCAATTTAGATGAAATAAAATTTAATAATAATATAAGTACCAACCAACCAATAGTTAAATAGTCATTAAATTACAATTTAGATTAAATAAGTGCTTATATTTATTAAACAAAATTTAAGTAAATATAGTTAGGAGAGTTCGTATATATTACATCTAATATTGAGTCTATTTATCATTTATTGTTAATCTTCACTACTGTATACATATTTGATTTTTCTCTCTTTACTTAACGAACATGTGGCGACCTTTGCTGAAAGTGTTAGTGATTATGATGTGGATAGTGATAATAATGTTGGAGCACGGCAGAGAAAGCATATATCAGAAGATGCAAAACAGATAATTTTCAATGTCTATCATACCCTGATGGAAAAAAATAACGAACTACAAACCCAGAACATTTAACGGACGTCGCAATTGACCAAGGTGGCCTTTTGGAACAATATATAAGAATAACGCAGGGCCTCGAAAGCAAACAAGTGACAAAGGAGCACCGAGAAAAATTGATGAGTATGAAATTGATACTATTAGGCAGCAAGTATACTCCTTCTACAGAGGAAATGTTGTATCTAAACTTGACTACTTACATAAAAGAATCAGTGATGAGTCTATAAATATTCAGTGTTCTAAAGCAACTTTGTGGCGGACGCTAAAGAAAGCTGGTTTTAAGTTTGGCACTATAGACAAACGTCGCACAATTATGGAAAGCCCGAGGTTACAGAAACTTCGTTATGAATACCTAACGGCAATTAGAATGTATAGACAGGAAGGACGATTCATATGTTATTTAGACGAGACGTGATATGACACCCATGACACAATTTGCAAAGGTTGGGTGGATAGTTCAAGTATGTGTCAGTTGGACGCGCCGGTTTCGAGAGGGAAGAGAATAATCATTCTTCATGCTAGGTCAGAAAAAGAATAGATCGGACAGCCGCTATTATCTGCTAAAAATGTTAAATCCTCACTCAAGTTTAGATTACTATGAAGATATGACCTCATCTTTATATGAAGAATGGTTTTGTGACACTTTGCTGCCAAATTTACCAAAAGATAGTGTGATAGTGATGGACAACGCTCCGTATCATTCTCGACAGCAAACCAAAGTTCCTACAAAATGTAATAATAAGAAAGATATTAAAACATTTTTAGAAGCAAATGATTTATATTTTGAGAATCATTATACAAAAAACAAAATAATAGAGGTGATGAAGACAAAAGAATATTTAAAGGATTATTATGTGGATAACAGAGCTAAAGAAGTAGGACATACAATTTAGCGTTTACCACCATACCATTGCATTTTCAATCCCATTGAATTGATATGGGCCCAACTGAAAAATACCATAAGACGAACAAATCAAACACCGAAATTTAATGAAAGCAGTGTAACACACATAAAAAATGCTATAGAACATATAACTGCTGTAAATTGGAAAAATGCTGTTAAACACGCGATAGCAAAAGAGGACGAATATATGCGCATGTACAAAATAGTAGCACCTTTGATTATAAATTTGCAATACCATTCAGACACAGACACCGATTTGCAAGACGACTCAATCACAGATGATTTATGAAATGCGGTGACACATAAAAATTTTATTGTGTATTACAAATAAATTAGCTTTATATATCTATATGTATCCACTACACATGTTGCCACACGATTTGTAATTTTTTCTTTGTATATAAAGCCAATGTACAGATATTTTTTATTATATACTTGAAATTAACAGCGTTCTATTATTATATTATAGGGCCCTAATTTATAGTCAATACGGCCCCTAGATTCATACGTTGCAAATAGGTAAACCGTACCCGTTCAATAAGGAGACCAGGTATAATAATTATCATCATAGAAGGTGGTGCAATAAAAGCATTAGAGCCGTTCAAAGTTATATTCTTATAATTTGAAATACACTATAACTGTGAATGACATTTCAATTATAATTATTACAGGAACAAAATCAAAGCAAACATTATAGAGTGGTCCTTAATAATTGTGTAGAATATGTAAATACAAGCAGAACGATGCTAAATGTAGAGAGAGCAATTAATATACATTCTAAAAGTCTTCGATATATTTAGACAGTCAAAATTATTGAACAAGACAAAAATGAATTACCGGTAGGGTAGTTTTAAAGATTTAAATAGCACAATCGGTTTCCAATAATTATATGCCATACTGAAAATATACAGCAGTCGAAATCGACACACAACACTCGTTTTAATTGAAATGCTCCGTATACGTAAGAGCGCCTTCTTTGTCCAGCGGAAATAGGACCTCTTCATTTATCGGGAACTTCGACAGTTGCATAGTACAAGAGTGATAAAAGATTCACAATATTATATTCGTCACCTTTAACGGCTTTGTTTCCGAACTATTCCGCAATAGTTAATACAATTGAAATTTTGGAAAAAAGGAAAGCGATTTTGAAGCTTATAAATAAGACTAATAAATGATTTAAGTTATTAAAGCGTCTTTAGAAAATATCTTGCAGTACATAGAATAATAAAAAGCATCCTTGAAAAATAATTCTTTCCGATCAAAATCATATAGAAAAACGAAGATCTTCAAACTATTTAACCATTTTCCTCTTTGTAGAGAGATTATCGACAAACGGAAAGTTGTCTGTTCCGTTTTAGCTCGACTACGTACACATCCAGCTCATAGCCATTGAGAGGAGATACTCATACCCAAAGTCAGCCTCTAACCCTTTCGTTCTACGTCCCTCATAAAGCCGAGCTCTTTTCCAGCCACTATAACATTTTATAACATTATAGTTAAGGCAACTTTTGGTTATATCTAACTTCCAAGAGCCATGTAAGTAATTGCTTTATACATCAGTGGATATTAGCGCGGTCGTATTATACTTAAAATTATGCAAATTAAGCCCGGCACTAATTACTCGTTTGGAAATTTAAATCTTTTAATTTTGTATCGAAACAGGCCTTGTTATAAAAGAACTGACTAATTAAAGAGACATTTTTCGGATATTTAAATATCCCTTTGCATGTGTATTTGTTTATCCATAAACGTTTAAAAATAAATAAGTATTTAGAAGTTTATTTCTGATAATTTCTGATAAGTACATGAATATTGTTTGCATTTAGAACATTTAAAAGGACGCACATGGATTGCGCCTAAACTAATCTTGCAATCACTCTACTCCTGCAGGTAGTATTTTGACATGACGGAATTGCACGTAAACGAAATGCAGTAAAGAGTTTTTTAAAAATACTCGATATTTGAAAACTTATTTTTATTTATTTGTAGTAAAGCAGAAAGCCAAAATGTCGAGTATAATGTTTATTATTTTTTTATTATAGAAAAGACAGAAAAATAAAATACACATTACATAATATAATAATAATATACATAATACATAATAGAAAATACTATCGATTCCAAAGCATCGATACCTATCGATACTTTACCGATTCCAGTACTCGCTAAGTATCGATGTATCAGGTAGCGATGTATCGGGTAGCGATGTATTGGGTAGCGAGGTATCGATTCCAAAGCATCGATACCTATCGATACTATACCGATTCCAGTACTCGCTAAGTATCGATGTATCGGGTAGCGATGTATCGGGTAGCCATGTATCGGGTAGCTTATCTTTGTGCATTTTTTAAATGTACATAAAAGATGCAATAATTTCTTAAGTAAAGAATTTTTAAGTATATATAGCATTATATATATTATATAGTTTATATTTCAAAGGATGTTGAATTTTATATTATGCGTAGCAAATATCCATATTATAACATAAACATAATATGTAACTATAATTATTACAAAAAAAAATATCACAATATTGCAAATTTCATACCGTAGATATGGTAGAATCGATAAATTAATTTTATATCTTTTGAAACCGATATCAAACAAACGATACCTAGAAAACGGGTTACGAATACTGATTCCTAGGTATCGAATCAAGGTATCGATTCCAAAGTATCGAATCCTAGGTATCGATTCAAGGTATCGATTCCAAAGTATCGATTCCAAAACATCGATACCTATCGATACTTTACCGATTACAGTACTCGCTAAGTATCGATGTATCGGGTTAGTGATGTATCGGGTAGCCATGTATCGGGTAGCTTAACTTTGTGCAAGGTATCCAAGGTATCGATTTCAAGGTATCGATTCCAAGGTATCGATTTCATGGTATCGATTCCAAGGTATCGATTCCAAAGCATCGATACCTACGATTCCAGTACTCAGAATCGATACCGTGCACAGACCCGATACATCGCTAAGTATCGATACTTCGATTGGTATCGGTACCCGATACCGAAAACGTCAGTATTGCCTAGCCCTAGTATTTCATTAAAAAAAATACACAGAACAAGTACTCACACTAATCATTCATTTTAGTTAATTAATCTTCACCTCATATTCACCTTCACCCTGAATAACAAGGTAGATTATCCTGAGTGGATTCTTACACCTCCTCATTGATCTTAATAGCCAATATATATGCGATCAAGGTCAATGAGGAGGTGTTAGAATAGGCTGAGTGACCATTTTCAATTATGTGAATAGTAAACAATTGATAAAAGTGCTTGATACAAGGCCTAAATGTACCATTCATATATATTTTCAGCACACCACACAAACACTGTAAGCTTGTACGACAAGAATATACTATTATTTATTTTTGTGGATCGCTTTAAAGGAGAAATGGTTCACTCCTTATAGTTTCCACTGAAAGTTTTTCTACAATTTTCACCACTTCGCCCCTTGACTTTGGAACCGGTGGTTGTACTTTTCCTTGACTTTGATAAATGCTAGTTTTTATATATTGCACGTCACAAATTGTTGAAGTGTTGAGCTGTTCTGACTGTTGCTTTAGTTTATTCAAAAAAATAGTTTGTGGGCCGCGTAGGTTTAGTTTATGTAAATGCATTATAGTGATGATAAAAATTATTTTCAAATTAAAAAAATTAATAAACCATATCAGAAAGTTGGATTAATTTAAGAATATTTAATACAAATTATAAACAATCAAATATTCCCCCGGGGCTGATAGGCTCGGTTTATGTATCTTAGGGTTAAAATGTGTTCACCCTAAAAGAAATGTTTTTATTTTCTGGAATAAAGAAGAGACTTCATTAAAAAAGGTAATAGAATTTCATTCTTGGCGCTACCAGCGCGGGCGAAATTTAAAATTAAAACAAAATCCAATAATCGACCAATTGATAAAACGCATTAAACTTCCAGAAAACAAAATTCTCGCTAGCGACGAGAAGCGCGAAAACAATTTTCTACTAATTTTTCGGGGCGACGGTGGGGCAGTCGGAGCGTAGAGGATAACAACCGTCAATTTCCGTTCTATTTTTACTTTCTTTTTTTGTCGAATCGCGCGTCGATAAGCTTGAAGTTGTTGTTTTCTCTTTCGCCGTTGTCTTTTTTTATAGAACTCGTGTCATTTTTTTGATGTTCGATCTTTTTTTAACAACTGACGAAAGCATTTTTAAATCATTCGGACGAAGACCTAAGAAAGCGAAATTGGATAGAAAGATAATCGAAGAGGAGTTTCGATCTTGTCGTTTTTTTTAATGAGACGAAGCTGACGTAACAAGCTTTGTTAGGATGGAATATAATACGTTGGATTGGGAAAGTTAAACGAAGTTTAGTCTCTAATAATATAACAATAATGAAGTAAAGGTATTGTACGTAAGTGGTTTTCAAAGATACATTTATTAAATTTGTATAGACAGCATAGACATAAAGATACACATAAAATTGTTTAGATTAATATAGAAAATAGAACTATTGTTTAAGCAGATATATAATTGTATATATCAGGGCGAGCACGTTAGTGTAATATACTAATAACTTGACATAACGATGTTTTTGTCATCTTGAACCTCAGCAGCGAATAATGCCTTTTTAATGTGGTGTTTTTAAAAAATAAGCATGTACACTATGTACACTATAACGGACGCCTGTTAGTGTTTTTCGAGAAAACGTCCTGGGGCATTTTATAAGTGGTATAAGATTCCAACGTTTGGAACCTCATAAATCAGTCAATTTTGAAGATAGAGCGTCGCCGGTGATACCAATCAATTCCTTTCGCCGAGATATACTTAAGTATGTTTTGATTATTGACAATTACAAACCCGTGGAAAGATTGCTACCTGCCCCGTGCAAGCCACAAAACTCGTGAAAACTGGTCTTTCTCTAAATTTTACCTAAATTCAATAGCCTGTTATACGTCGATTTCGACCTCTGTATATTTTCAGTATATTCAATAATTATTGCTAATCTATTGTGCTAATTGAACTCTTAATTTAACATTACCTTAATTATTCATTTTGGTTGGTCAGCAATTTTTGGACGACGATGTATATCATAAAAGGTTTGGTACCTTTTTTTCCCCTACTTTCAAAGTGCCTCTAATTGGACTATTTTGCACATTTATTAAGGGTCATTCAATAACGCTTTTCCCTGAATTTAATTTTTTATATCTATAATCATATATTGCTTTTAACGACGTCATTATTGCATTATTAGTATTTGGTAATTTACGTACGTGATTTAGAACGTTAATTAGATCTGGTAGCTATTGTATATGATTTTAATTATCCCTAAGTGGTCGTACATAGCTAGGCTCCGTTATATATATATACAGTAAAACCTCTAATTATGGACACCTCCGACAATCGGACACCTCTAAAAAATGGACATTTTTTGTGGTACGAAATTTTATAATGGGTTTTCTTAACAATAGTCACTCCTAATATTGGACCCTTCATAAATCGGACGCGGACACCCTTTATTTCACCGAAGCAATAAAACATCTGTAAATATATCTCTTAATTAAGGACAGACAAGACGGGCGGCGCCGAATAAAATTTTGCAATTATGTATGTATGTATGTACTTTTATTGCTGCACACGTGGAAGTATATCTACTCGGGTTTTTCCCATAATACATATTGTCATGGATTTTCCTTGGACAAGTAAGGAAAAAGATTGAACTATTAGTGAACTCTGTACTAGGGACAATTTATATAAAAAATTAGCTATTTCACTTGTATATTTATTTATTTCAGATGGGGATCGATATATCTAATATTTTATAAATAAGATATTTAATGTATGAAATTGTGATTAGCCCTCGTATATTTAGGTGGACCAAAGAAATTGAATTTGCCGCTTTTTCGGATATTGTATTTGATAAAATGTATTGTCTGTATATTTTGATTTGATAGATGGTAGGGATAGCCAGGCGGATATGAAGAATTTTTCATTTTTGTTTCAGAGGTATCTTGACTGTTAAAGTGTTCAGTTTAAAGAATAAAATAATCAATTTTGTTCTTTGTTTTATAAAGTCGGTCTGTACTTTGTTTTGCATTTAGTATAAGGTGCAAGTAAACCTTAATTCGATTTTTGCGAAGTTTTTCATAGTTATTTGAAATCTTGTGAAAAAGATGCCTCTCGTGTATTTTAAAATCACACAAAAACTTAATGTAAGTTGATAAAAATTATTTTATTTATTTATTAGATATTAGGATTATTTTCAGTGCTATAAATTTTGTATTTATTGTAATAATAATGTGTTTGAAAGTAGTATATGGATATTAGCGAAAGCTTGTCATGTTTTTTTTAAGGGAAGTTGTTTTTCTTAATATTATACTTCGAGAACATTTTTTTTTGAATTTAAGGTTGGAGGAATTGTAGTGGGGATGGATCTTGTCATGTTATTTGATGCATGAATATAAATTTTCAACTAGCGTGAGTTTTAAAAACTAATTTGTTTTTGATATTTGTTTGAAGGGGTCACAGTAGAGGTTAAACTTGACAGATTTCACTAATATTTATTAGTTTTATATTTGATCGTGTTTCACAAGAGGTTTTTCTCTATGTGCGAGTCAATGTTCACAAAGAGTGTTTCCTCATTGCTACTGTTTAATGACGCTTTAGCACCCTATACACTTTGTAGAGGGATTTTTTTTTCTTTTTTATTTTTGAAATATATATTAATGTAAAGAAAAAAATGTGCGTATAAATTATCTGACACCTTGTGTTTTAATTTTTAATATACCGGTATCCGAGAGGATCGACCCAGAGACGTAAGCTCAAGGATTCTACTAGACTGAATAGCCGGCGATATAAGCTGTAGTGTGAATTAAAATTAAATAAAGCAATTTCAAAGCAAATTCCACTGCAATATGTATGTACAAAGTGCACACGTGGAAGTATATCTACTCGGGGTTTTCCCATAATACAAAGGAACGACGGTTTACCACTGGCCTACTCGTCAGGTGATAAGTGGAGTGATATGTATTTTGAATCAGTTTGAACTAGCCTTTAATAGTGTCAACATGGATTCTAGTAAAAGAAAGCGGTTAACAATCCAAGATAAAATTGATATTATTGCGGTTAGTGAACAGCAAAGCTTAAGTGTCCGAAAGCTCGCGGAAAAGTTTGGTGTCGAAAAGTCGCAAATTAGTGATATAGTGAAAAACAAAAGTGAAATAAAAGAACTTTTCGAGAAAAATGGAAACCTAGCTCAAAAAAGGAAGTTTCCAAAAACTAGTGGTTTAGCAATCGACGGAGCAGTGCGAAACAAAAATATTCCCATGTCAGGACCCCTACTCAAAGAAAAGGCGCTGGAAGTAGCACAAAGTTTACAATTCACCGAATTCAAAGCGTCTAATGGAAGAGAAATTTGTTGGAGAAATTTTGTCAAAGACATAAAATATCATTTAAAGTGTGTGTGGTGAATCTGCCTATGCAAACATGCAAAATGTAGACGATTGGAAAGTCAAGTTGCAATCAATATGCAAAGATTACTCTCCGAAAGATATTTTTAATGGTGATGAAACCGGTTTATTTTTCCGCGCCCTTCCGATAAAAACATTTGCGTTAAGAAGTGATAAATGTGCCGGAGGAATCTCCAGAAAGAACGACTAACTATATTGTTGTGTTCAAATATGGAGGGTGATAAGGAAAGGCCGTTAGTCATCGGTAAAAGTAAGAAACCTAGATGTTTTAAAGGAGCTCATGTGGATAAGTTGCCGATAGGATGGATATCTAACAAAAGAGCGTGGATGACTTTAGATATTATGTCAGCTTGGTTAAAGAACTTTGATAACAAGATGAAGAAAGAAAAAAGGCATGTAATTTTGTTTCTTGATAATGCCACTTCTCATCCGAAGATTTCATTGGAAAACGTAAAATTGGTTTTTCTGCCTCCAAATACTACCTCGCATTGTCAACCTATGGACCAGGGTGTGATTCAAAACTTTAAGGTAATTTACCGGAGCATGCTTGTAAAAAGGCTTTTGGCTTTAATGGATACTGAAAATTCACTAGAAATGGTAGAAAAAACATTACGGTAGTCACTGCATTAATATGGATATCAGCTGCTTGGAAAAAACTCTCGCCTGTGACCGTAAGAAACTGTTTTCAAAAATGCGGATTCAATCAAAGTGACAGTGATCTAAGTGCAGAGTGCGATATAGAAGATAATATACCATTAGCATTTTTATTTCCCAATTTTAACATCACTAATTTAGATTTAAGCACATACGCATTAATTGATAATGAGTTATTTACTGAAAATCCTAATGTTACCATTATAGATTGTATCGATGAAATTACTGATATCAGTGATGAAATGGAAAATGAGATTGAAGAGGAATTTGTAACTAGTATATCAAATATTTCAGAAGCCCATCAAAAATTAAAAGATCTTGAGAACTATTTCTTAAGCACTAACAGTTTTAACATTGCTAACAATATTTCTCAAGCTCTTCTTGAATGTGAATCTGAGATATTTAAACATAAAATGAAAAAAGCAAGACAAACAACAATTAATGATTATTTCAAGTAAAATCTAGACTTTCGTCTTATTATGTGTGATTAAATTGATATGAGAATGAATATTTTTTTTCGTTTTTTTTTCACCTCCACATTTTGGACACCTCCATTATATTGGACATTTTAGGATTCCCCGTCAGTGTCCATTATAAGGAGGTTATACTATATATATATATATATATATATATATAAATATAATAACTTCGTGACCTTGGTATGATATGGTAAACCCAATCAGTAGGCGATTAAAGGTCTGTATATTACTTCAAAATATATGTATTTAAAAAACTCTACATGTTTCGGCTGTATACGCCTTTTTCAAGAGAATACAAAATATGAATTTTTCATATTTTGTATTCTCTTGAAAAAGGAGTATACAGCCGAAACATGTAGAGTTTTTTAAATACATATATTTTGAAGTAATATACAGACCTTTAATCGCCTACTGATTGGGTTTACCATATATATATTGTTTCGTCTTATAGCGAAACCAATTTATATATGATATTTTAAACATAAACATTATTAATTTTACATTATATATTAAATATAAGTATTATTCATTTTAATAAAAGCTTAGATTTTAGTATTTAAATATAAGAATCAAAAACAAAATTAAAACCTTCTGTATATGTAATTATATTTTTCTTATTATATCAAGATGCAGACGTTTCATAAATGTATTACGTTTTTGTCAACATATATTCACGCATATTTGTATTTTGTATATGTCTGCGTTCAATAAACTGCCGCACGCATATTTGTATTTTGTATATGTCTGCGTTCAATAAACTGCCGCACACATATTTGTAACCGTTGTTTACACCGGCGCTTATTTATCGCTTCATTTTTGTAAATAAGTTTCAAGTTATATTTATCGATTAACGTGCCTCCACATGTATACCAATGTTATTCTACCGGCAGTTATTTATTGCCGCCTTCTCAAACATGCGTTTTAAATTATAGTATTTGATACGTTTCAAATTATGTTATTTTAATAATGAACGTGCTAAGCCATGTATACAGATAGATTCAAGAACTAGATGCAACGTTTGCATTGTGGGCACGGTTTACAATCAGAGCGGTTCTTTGTAACTTGCCGAACTTTGTTGATCATTTTAGCCGCATGTGGCCTATTTTGTTAATGGAAGGGAAAGGGTAAATTTTGCTTACCATGTTTAAAAGGTCTTTAAATAGGTCTGCGCGCGATGACTACAGCAGCATTACAATAAAGCAAGTCACTAAGACAAGTCGAGTGGCTATTTTTGCCACAGAACAACGTTCTTACAATTCTCGTAAGAACAATGCTCAAGATAACAACCTTACTTTACCAACAATTTCATGTATGAATTAATGTATATATGTAAATAAAGGTTTTAAATTGGATGTGCCGCATTTCATTAATAACTGTCACCGAAGATTAAATAAATTAGTGCGTATACGGCCTTACAACCCGTGCGTGGTGAGTCAACATAGGAGCGACGACCAATTCCAATAGTTGCCCCAACATATGGTCCTTCGAGCCGGATAACAGCGACACATAGCATCGAGTTATCATCATTGAAGACAAAGAGGTAGGTCTCCAATCAATTCCTTTATTTCATAAACATATAACCATCCTTATTCAAAATGTCAGATGCCGATACATTAAAGGCGTTAAAATGCAAAAGAGGTGTCATTAAAGCAGCTCTCACCAAATTTGAAGCTTACTTAGACAGTTTCAATGATAACAAAAGTACTAATATATTTGAACTGAAAAAGCGTTATCAAAAAATAGAAAATTATTTTGATCAGTTCCACGAATTACAAATTCAAATTAGCTGTTTAGAAAATGTTAGAACGCAAGAAACAGATTTAGATGACTTTGAAAATACATATTTCAAGCTGGTAGGTCGCGTAGACCAATTATTAGAAAATCATGCAAATATTAATCCGAATGCTACAATTAACTCAATTAACACAGACAACAATCAAACGAATAGCGTACGGTTACCGCAAATTACGTTGCCTGAGTTCACCGGTTTGTATGAAGAATGGACATCATTTCATGACACATTTTCATCATTAATACATTTTAATGATTCAATACCCAATGTGCAAAAGTTTCATTATCTAAAATCAGCCTTAAAAGGAGATGCTAGTAAAATACTACAGTCACTTTCAATTTCTAATGAAAATTACACTATTGCTTGGGACATGTTAAAATGTAGATATAATAATAAGAAAATCATTGTTCAAAAACACATTAAAGCCATCTTTGATCTGCCCATAATGTCAAGGGAAAACCTAGGACAATTGCGACAAATACAAGACGGTATTTTAAAAAATACACGTGCCTTAGAGTCACTTGGTCTTCCCACAAACAACTGTGATCATTTCCTAATTTATATTATCACAACTAAATTAGATTCGGTTACAAATAGAGAATGGGAAAATCAGTTACCAATATCAGACATTCTTCCCACACTTGCACAATTGACTGATTTTCTAAACAAAAAATGCTTAACGTTAGAGTCGATATCAAGACAGTACACACAACAAGTGAATAGTTCATCATCAAAAGATAATAAAATCAATAAACATACTTCATATATTACAACTAATATAGTTTGTAAAGTCTGTTCTGGAAATCACTTAATATATCAATGCGATAAATTTCTCAAAATGAAACCAGAACAAAGATTCAAAGAAATAAAAGGCAAACGAATTTGTATTAATTGTTTGCGAGAAAATCATTCAGTTCAACAATGCAGATGTAGGTCTTGTAAAAAATGCAACAAAAGACACCACACTTTATTACATTATACACAAGAAAATGCTCCACCTCAACCATCCACATCATCAGAAGCAACAAATGCAACTATCAATAATCATTGCTCTAATGAACAGGTAGCTTCTGAGGTATTTTTATCCACAGCCATAATTCACATATATGGCAAAAATCGTACTCTGCAGTCATGCAGAGCCTTGCTAGATTCTGGTTCGCAGTCGAACTTTATATCTAAATCATGCGTTGATCGATTAGGATTACAACCCGATCCATTTCAAATACCAGTTGTTGGTATAAATCAGTCACCTACACAAATAAATAGTGCCGTGCATGTTAAAATCAAATCAAGATACAATGCATTTCAATCCCACATTAAATGCTTGGTAATTAATAAAATTACTGAAAACCTTCCAATCAGAACGACTGATTGTAACAAATTTAATATTCCAAAAAATATTAGATTAGCAGATCCCGATTTTAACATTTCAAGGCCTATTGATATGCTGTTAGGAGCAGATTTGTTCTGGAAAATCTTGTGTATAGGCCAAATCAAGTCTAACGACAAACATCCATGTTTGCAAAAAACGCACTTTGGTTGGATAGTATCAGGTTCTCTCACTGGTAACATGTCACTGTCAACCGGGTCACTTTGTAATCTTTCACTGGAAACGTCATTAGATGAAAGGCTTAAGTTATTCTGGAAGTTAGAAGAATGTTCAAAAAAAATCAATTTTACACCAGAGGAACAAAGCTGCGAAAACAATTTCCTAGAAAATACCACTCGCGATAATAACGGGCGCTTTATAGTAAGCCTGCCGTTTACAAACCATAGCAATCCACTAGGTGAATCTTATAGCCTTGCACTAAAACGGTTTTATAACTTAGAAAAGCGATTAAACAAAAATCCCGGTCTTAAAAAACAATATTCGAACTTTTTAAAGGAATACCTAGAATTAGATCATATGAGACTCGTTGACAATTCAACTCCTTCATTCAATCTGTCTCACGGTTATTATCTACCGCATCACGGCGTTGAAAAACCATTTAGTTTAACAACTAAATTGCGTGTTGTTTTCGATGGCTCCGCCAAAACATCCACGGGAGTATCATTGAATGATAAATTAATGGTAGGCCCCACCATTCAACAAGATTTATTTAGTATCATAATTCGTTTTCGAACAAATCAAATTGTTATAACTGCCGACATAACAAAAATGTATAGGCAGGTATTGGTTCGCGAACAGGACAGGCCATTTCAAAGAATTTTGTTTCGAGAAACCAGTAATCAACCGATACAAATCTATGAGCTTTCCACTGTCACGTACGGAACCGCTTCTGCATCATTTTTAGCAATCAGGTGCCTTCATAAATTAGCTGAAGATGAAAAACATAATTATCCCATTGGCGCGTCCACAGTGTTAAGAGATTTTTATGTAGACGATCTGATATCAGGCGCGGATTCTATAGAAGAAGCAAAAAACACAATCACGCAAACAACAGCTCTTCTTCAAACAGGTGGCTTTGAATTGCGTAAATGGCGTTCAAATTATTCTGAAATCTTCAACGATTTATCAATAAATTCCACTGACAATCCCCTTCAGTCATTAGAAAAGGAAAACAGTAAAACACTAGGCCTTTCATAGGACTCAGAGCAGGATAATTTAATGTATAATTTGCCTAATACGATTTCAAACACAAAAATAACAAAACGCTCGATACTTTCCTTTATCGCCAGTTTATTTGATCCATTGGGAATAATCGGCCCTGTTATTGTCATAGGTAAAATATTAATCCAAAAACTGTGGCAATTGAAAATTGCATGGGATGAATCCGTTCCTCATGACATACACGTGCAATTCGAACAATACAAGAAAGACATATACCACATATCCTCTAGAACAATTTCTAGAAAGGTAATACACACAAAAAACATATCTATTTTAGAAATGCATGGCTTCAGTGACGCTAGTGAAGTGGCTTACGGGGCGTGCATTTACATCAAGGGTATTGATTACGAAGGAAACATTTCTTGTAATCTATTATGCGGCAAATCAAAGGTGGCTCCTATAAAAAGTACCTCATTACCAAGACTTGAATTATGCGCAGCCTTATTACTAGCTCAACTAATTGATAAGGTTACTGAAACAATCAATCGAGAATTTCAATCAATTCATTATTGGACTGATTCAGCAATCGTTTTAGCATGGCTCAAGGCAACTAACAAAAAATGGAAAACCTTTGTAGCTAATCGCGTTAGTAAAATCAGGGAATTAACCAATGTTGCTGCTTGGAATCATGTAAAATCAAGCGACAACCCTGCCGATATCATATCACGGGGTATGTTACCAGATGCTTTATTCGATAATAACTTATGGTGGCATGGTCCTAACTGGCTACAAACAGATTGTGTCATTCCTTCTGAAATTCCAGAAATTGTAAACGTTCCAGAAGAAAAGTCAGCAACTCTTATTTGCGCTCAAAATTCAGTAGCATCATTCAAGTCTATATTAGTCAAGTATTCAAGTTTATCAAAACTTTTAAGAGTAGTAGCGTATTGTCTGCGCTTTAAATGTAATATTATGTCCCGACAAAAAACCGGCACATATGCCTTTACAGGCTCACTTCTCTCGTCAGAAATTACCGCCGCTCAGAAATGCATAGTTAAGTTAGTTCAAACTGAGTGCTTCAGCAATGAATTAAAACAACTACAAAAAAATAACGCGGTGAACTCAAAGGCTCACATTATTTGTTTAAATCCTTTTATCGACGACGAAGGCATTATCAGAGTTGGAGGTCGACTCAAGAACGCAAAACTAGCATACTCACATCAACATCCGATATTACTTCCGGGAAAACACATTTTTACAAAGTTGGTAATTGAATATTTCCACAAAAAACAGCTACACGCAGGGATACAAGGAACCATGGCAGCGATCAGAACAGAATATTGGCCGCTATCGTTAAAATCTAACGTACGGCAAATTGTGAGGCGATGCATTAGTTGCTTTAAGGCAAAACCATATGGAAATCAATATTTGATGGGAAATTTGCCAGCTCACCGTATACAGCCTGCACGTCCATTTGCAAACTGTGGCGTTGACTATTGCGGACCGTTCCAAGTTCGCGAAAGCAAGCGAAGAAACAGTAAAAACATTAAAATGTATGTAGCTATATTTGTATGCCTATCTACAAAGGCAGTTCATATAGAACCCGTCTGCGATTTATCTACAGAAGCATTTCTAAATACATTGAAACGTTTTGTAGCACGCAGAGGAAAAATTCAGAATTTATACTCCGATAATGCGACAAACTTTGTATGCGCTAGTAAGGAACTGGAAGGCATGCGCAAATTATTATCGCAAAATAACAAGCGATTATCAGAATTACTGATCGAAGAACGTATAAGTTGGCATTTCATTCCTCCAAGAGCTCCTCATTTTGGAGGTCTTTGGGAGGCTGCAGTAAAGTCAATCGAACAGCACCTAATCAAAACAGCAGGTAAGGCATGCCTAACGTATGAAATGTTTTATACCTTGCTAACCGAAATCGAATCAGTCCTTAACTCACGTCCTCTCACTCCTCTAACCAACGATCCTAATGATTTATCTGTCTTAACTCCCAGTCATTTCCTGATTGGAGACTCTCTTGTGGCGATACCAGAACCTGATTTAACTCATATAAAATTAAATCGTTTGTCATGTTGGCAGCATATTCAAAAAATCAAACAGCATTTCTGGAAGAGATGGGTTAATGAATATTTAAGTCAGCTTCAACCGAGAGGGAAATGGAAGCAGAACCTCGAAAACGCTTTCTCCATAGGACAACTCGTGCTTGTCAAGGAAGACAATGTTCCCCCGCTGCATTGGATTACCGGACGCATCGTGGAACTGCATCCCGGGCAGGATGGTGTTATCCGTACGGCAAGTGTTCGCCTCCACAAAAACATTTTGAAGAGACCCACAGCCAAATTATATATACTTCCGCTAGAGACAAATGACAATTAAAACAAGTGCAGTGTCGCCCGTTTCATATCAGATCATTGTTTTATTGAAAGTGCATACTTTCAAGGCGGGCAGTATGTTTCGTCTTATAGCGAAACCAATTTATATATGATATTTTAAACATAAACATTATTAATTTTACATTATATATTAAATATAAGTATTATTCATTTTAATAAAAGCTTAGATTTTAGTATTTAAATATAAGAATCAGAAACAAAATTAAAACCTTCTGTATATGTAATTATATTTTTCTTATTATATCAAGATGCAGACGTTTCATAAATGTATTACGTTTTTGTCAACATATATTCACGCATATTTGTATTTTGTATATGTCTGCGTTCAATAAACTGCCGCACGCATATTTGTATTTTGTATATGTCTGCGTTCAATAAACTGCCGCACACATATTTGTAACCGTTGTTTACACCGGCGCTTATTTATCGCTTCATTTTTGTAAATAAGTTTCAAGTTATATTTATCGATTAACGTGCCTCCACATGTATACCAATGTTATTCTACCGGCAGTTATTTATTGCCGCCTTCTCAAAAATGCGTTTTAAATTATAGTATTTGATACGTTTCAAATTATGTTATTTTAATAATGAACGTGCTAAGCCATGTATACAGATAGATTCAAGAACTAGATGCAACGTTTGCATTGTGGGCACGGTTTACAATCAGAGCGGTTCTTTGTAACTTGCCGAACTTTGTTGATCATTTTAGCCGCATGTGGCCTATTTTGTTAATGGAAGGGAAAGGGTAAATTTTGCTTACCATGTTTAAAAGGTCTTTAAATAGGTCTGCGCGCGATGACTACAGCAGCATTACAATAAAGCAAGTCACTAAGACAAGTCGAGTGGCTATTTTTGCCACAGAACAACGTTCTTACAATTCTCGTAAGAACAATGCTCAAGATAACAACCTTACTTTACCAACAATTTCATGTATGAATTAATGTATATATGTAAATAAAGGTTTTAAATTGGATGTGCCGCATTTCATTAATAACTGTCACCGAAGATTAAATAAATTAGTGCGTATACGGCCTTACAACCCGTGCGTGGTGAGTCAACATAGGAGCGACGACCAATTCCAATAGTTGCCCCAACATATATATATATATATAATTAATTGAAAAGAAATTATCGACCGTGATATATTATCAAAAATTAATTAAAATTTGGGTAAGCGGTCAATTAAAAAACTCCTTTATTAAATTACCCTATATTTCGCGACACTTTGTCGCTTCTTCTGGGGTAAAAAATGTAGAGTTAAAAAATAATAAAATTGACGTACAAAATATAAAAATCATCTCCATTTTGTAAGATCTAAAATTCTTGAACGAGGTAAGTCATTATCTAAGAATGTCTTGTAAAAAGGTATTGTTCTCCTAATTAGTGTATTTCGTTTTCTTATATTTTTTCCTCTCCTTCTTATTTAACAGAGAAGTTGGCAAGGGCCATAATATATCAAAAATTGAGCTAAGGACGTAATCAGCTCCTATCCGATTTTAAAAACCGATCAGTTGAAAATTTTTGATATTAATTGAGCGGGACTACAAGATCATATTTTTTTCCAGTGATAAAGGTAGTAATTATCTTTGCTCATAATATTGAAGACTAGAATTGATGTAATTCAATCTCTCACAAGGAAAGAGATCCTGTATGAAGTTTTGTATACAAATTATACAAAACTTCTTGGATTTACCTTACGTAGGCGACTTGCTGTTAAAAATACAAGTCAGTCGACCAGTACCACAGTATACAAAATAATAACTATAATTAAATGCTCCAAAATGAAATAACAGTTAATGAAATTGAATCTAATTAATATTTTGAAATAATGTAAGCTAAATAAAAATATTAAACAAATATCTAGCTACTTCTAATGATATAATAGTATACATAAAAACCTGTCGGGTATGTTAATGATAACTTGGTACAGAAGGCGTCTCTTTCCATCTATTTCTTCCCTCAATATTTCGCTATCTCAAGTACGCCTCGATGATCGGCAACCAAAGGCTACTTGAAACGGCAATCAGTAATTAAACGGCGGCGACAGAGACCCTACGATACTATTTTTATATATTACAAAGCGGAATACGTAATCAATGAATATGAATACCGTGTGCAAAATGGCGTCACTTCTCTTACCTTTTAGATGTTCAAAATGATATTTTTAAATGTAACATGTTTCAAAACATCTATGATTGTTTGGGATCTTAAACGCCTTCGCAGTTATTGCATGGAATTTCATAAATAACGTGTATTGCCTTTAATGTAGGTATTTTGTCTTTTAATTTTGAGTGTAGGTTGTTGAGATTATTGGAATTTCTGTGAGCTGCTTTTTATGTTATATGGTTTTAAGATTTTGTTTATTTTTTTTCTGACAGGTTGTTTATATAGGGTATTGAAACATATTTATAAGTAGTTTTAGGGTGTTTTCTTGGGTTGTGTGGTATTTATTTTACTTGTGTTGTAGTGTTGATAATGCCTGAATAAGAAATTTAAAAAAATTAAATGAGGTATTAAACTTTTAAAAATATAAATTTTAGAAGATCTGCTTTAAATCTGTTTATAGAAACAATTTAGAATGCAGTAACTAAACCGGGTCATGTATTGAACTACATATCCTCTTCAAGGTACGACCCCGGTCTTGTTTCTATTGAATACAAACACGACCTCGGTGCGTCCAAAATACGACCTCGGTAAGCGTTACATCTTTCACCACTTTGTTGTTCTTGGAACGAGGCCACTAGCCTAAAGGAGGACACACTGAAGTATATAATAAGATCCCTTTAGATCTAGAGATACAGACACACACACAGAGTCCGAGAGAGTGTATTATAGAAACCTCCTTAAGACTAGTGTCTATTTAGTACTATGTTATATTGTTAATTGTTGATTATTTATAATGTTGTTATTTAATTATATATTGTTATCCAAACGCTGACCGTCTATCATTTATTATATCGGCAAATCTGCGTACCAACGCAGCGATGTGCCCTCCGGGACCAGGTCACATCGCATGGCGATCCTGCCTCTAGTTAGATGATCAGATATCACATGGCGACGCTGCCCACGTCCGATATCACAAGAACATAAATTTGTATTATATTGTGATGTGGGCCCGGCCCTGAGGGCCACATCAATGAGTCTTTACGCAGATATCGTGGTAGCGTTAAATAATGCACAAGTAAAGTAGGTTTAACACAGTTTAATTAACCAACACTTATAACGATTCAACAATGATAATATTTACATAGTTAACAAATGTAGACGGTAGTCGAAAGGAGACTCTAACTCACTCTTACCATTGTCGTACCGTCTGTGTATTGTGACTCTGCTAAGACTGCCTCTCATTCAGATGGGACGCCTTATATATCGTTAGAGTGATCTCATTTCGACTACATGTCCTTACTCTAGATAAACATGAGTGTTGAAAGTGTGTAACGTACCTTGAGAATGCTTGCGTATGTAAGTTATGTCGGGCGAGGCCATATTTGGATATAATATGAATTAAACACGGGGCCGCGCCTTGACTCAGATGAAAGGTACACTGCATTACTTAATTGGGTTATTACATTATATTTAGAATAATTAACTACAATTTTTCTTTAAATTTCACCTAATAAACACCATAAACAGATAAAGATTACATAATTGATTAGGTCACCAGTACATATTTCCTGTTTAATACCTAATTATTGACATTTCGTAACTTTCCACTTTTTATATAAACAAAAATTCCGATAATTTTACGTACAATCGAAATGTAATGTTATTAAATTAAAGCAAAAGTTTCTACATTTATTAGCAAAGCATAAAATATCGGTTTGAAAAGCGAAGTTGTCTTAAAGTTATTAATTCTATAAACAATGAACAAATGAAATTTAGTCGAAGGCCTTATAACGATTATAATTAAATTCTCGCATTAAACCCCTAATTTCCCTAATTTTCAAGGTTTCCCGTGTTTATCCAATCAGAAAGCGTTGTTGCATCGTTCTGCGATCGTTTTTGTCATTATTATTGCTGTAAAAGTTTCGGTTTCATTCGACTCTAATGAATATTTAAAAGCGCTTTTAATACCTATCTCGTACGCGTTCGTACCAACGTGGAATAGACACAATGAATGGAGCCAAAAACGAAGACAAGAAAATTTCTAATAACTTTCTGACATTATCGGGGCTTCATGAATATTGTTATTGTTTTGCGAACAAGTGGAGCAAATATAGCCCTGGGGTCGTTAAATTTGCAAATTTCGGCCTAGCAGGCTCACCGCTTTCGAGTCGTTAAATAAGATTAAGTTCGGCTTTTTGTTGTTATATTAATTTTGTGTGCGAGTTTGAAAAAAAAGTGTTATATAAATTTGCATATTTTCCTGAGTATTCATGCATGTATTCAAAAAAAGTTCTTGCTACAATTCTAATTTAAATGGATCAGAGATCAGCTGTTTAATTGGAATCCGATTTTCGAGAAGAAATCAGATGCTATTCATTTTTTGTATCAAATATTTAATAAACCAACATTAAATAGTATTAATTTCTTTCCACGTCGGTGACATTTATTTGTTCAGGAGAATTGCTGGTATATTGAGTATACGAGGGAAAGTCAGTAATTAAGTCATTATTACAAACGGCGGCTTGTGCTGGATATCGGGATGTGGATGTGCCGTGCTAATAATAATGAAATTATTCTAAGATAAATAAAATAATTAGTGGTGCTGGTGAAGTTTCTTCAAAGGTCCAGGACGTGCGTGATGATTGTTAATTAAAATATATATATAAAACTTACTTACTAAATAAATAAAACACATAAGAGTTGTCCTTAAAGTTTCTATTTATATTTACATAAGAAGAAATTGAAATTGATATATTTAAAAGTAATTAAACAAAAGTAATATGTACACAAGGAGCGGTATTAAATATGTAACTGAAAATTAACACAATACTCTGAAACGAACGTTTAATTGAGCAGTAAATTGAGGGTTAATTGAATACGATTAATATAAAATAATCTCTGTATCGAACAATACAGGGTTACCTTTGGTTGGCGGAGATGGTCACGAGGGCCTTCGCAGATATACCTGGTCAAGTATATGAAGGGCGATTCTTAGAAGCGAAAGACACCGGGCGGCATCGTGGCGTGTACTTGGACAGTACGATGAGTAAGATCTGTGTGTTACGAGAGTTCTAACGAGAAGATATCTGATAGTTTTTGTGTCGATAGACACTGGTTTTTGAAAACGGTCTGTTTTATGACCTAAGTCGAAGAGAGGGTCGATATCTTGATTAATAATTAATAAGAAGCGGGACCTGAAGAGTTGTTCTATCGATGGCGTAAATATTATTAAAATAACGCTTGTGAGATAAGCTTTATAATGATATGAAACACCATATATAAAAGAAGATGTATGTAGTTAAATTAAAACAATCTAAAATGAAATGTATATAGAAAGAAATTCCACAGTAACGAAAGGTCAGGTAGGAAACTAAGGGTCTCGTCGGTCAGGATATAACAAAAGAAAAGCTTTCTCTTTGGACACGAATACATACAAGTAAAATGTCTTAAGTTTAAATATTATTTTAAATCGAGATATTTAAAGAAGAAATATGATTATTTAAAAATAAATTAAAATATTCTTATATGCGGAGGGTAACACCAACATTAAATAGTATTAATTTCTTTCCACGTCGGTGACATTTATTTGTTCAGGAGAATTGCTGGTATATTGAGTATACGAGGGAAAGTCAGTAATTATGTCACATGCAAATAAAATTAATATTTCGTGCCTCCCCCACTCAAAGTAATAATAACCGTAAGAGTTACTATTACTAATTTAATTTTGACTGTAATTATAAATGTAAAAATTATTTAATATTATACAGATAGGGTCATATTTTTAGCGTGCATAGGTCCTTAACATAATTCATTATGTTTACAATATCTGTCTGTCAGGTGAGCAATAATAAAATTAAATAAAATATCTCATATAGAGTATACAGTAGCAGAGAAAACACAACTTGTAAAGTGGTACTTTCAGGGTAATTCCATAAACGAAACTATAAATTTATTTATTTTTGCCAATGAAAATAGGTTACACGACCAAGCTCAAAAGTTAAAGTCGTTATTAAAAAGTTCCAAACTTGTGAATGTGTTGAAATTAATTGCATTTTCGCGAAGTAATGTAATTCTAAATATTCTTTCTACACTTTACGACGCTATTTTATTCGAATTTTTCATAGAAAAAAATTCGCTCTCAAGTAGGAATCGAACCACGCCAGAGGACAGCCAGAGGTCGTGGGTTCGATTCCTACTTGAGGGCGAATTTTTTTTTTCTATGAAAAATTCGAATAAAATAGCCTCCTAAAGTGCAGAAAGAATATTTACAATTGTGAATGTGTTAACTCCTGCATAAATTATCATCCCCGGCTCGAAGAACCACGGGCAGGACCAGCCGCTGAGGAGCGTCAAAATCGTGACATTGATATTTGTGCATTTGTTGAAGCTAGTGAACCTTGTTCCAGTACAAAGATTTCTGCGGAAGTTAAGGTGAATGCTAGAACTGTCAGGCGTAATTCTCAAAAGGAATTGGTTTCACTGTTTTAAAGTACAAACGACGCAAGAACTGTTTTCCGAGGATTATTTTAGACGAATGGGGTTTTGTGAAATTATTATCGGGTTAAAATAATACAAATTTTAGTAAATTTCACTACTTTTTACTTTACACGGTAACGATAGTTTCGTTCGAACCTGAGCTTCGCCAAACATATAACTAACTTATGGATATATTTTTACACAAGTGTACCGTAACAAACACATGTTTTGTTTTGAATGGTTGAAGGAATGGGTACTTTTTATTACTTAAATGTCTATGCACAAAACTTTCGCTACGGTTTATACCGGGGTCGGCATAAGTCAGGCAACAAATTTGCATTAAAAGAAAAAAATGCAGCGTCAAAATGAATTTATTCAAAGAAATTACAAAAGGGATTCGAAAAAGGGTTACTGTAAGTGTTCAAATTGATGGCCATCTTGATCAATGCATTTACTGCAACGTTTCTCAACCGTGAGGCAGGTCCGGCGAAGCGCGTCCAGAACGCGGCGCGTCGCAACAGAGCCCGTTTTTAAGAATTTCTGGTACATCTTCCACACTGTTGAACGATTTGGTAGCGGCGAGTTCGGAAATTGTTGTTGAAATTCGGTAAACATAGTTTCGTAATCCGCGTTCGTACGAAGATACGACGTAACAAAAAAAACTCTTTCTTGAAGCGTGAACTTGTATCGGTTATTCATTCTGAAAACGCGTCTACTCGACGAGCACGTGTTATCATGACACCGAGACAACTGTCTGAAGCACGAACATCCTTCGTTTTAATCTTTTTCGACAGCGTTGCCAGACTTATGAGCGTTGCCGGACTTATGCCGATTTTTCGAGAGCGTTGCCTGGTGACTTATGCCGACCTTGGTACAATACTGTTCTTAAAGTCTACGTTATGTTAAAGGGAGGTAAAGAAGCGCTATGGAAAAATAAAATATATGACTTTCTGAATATCAAATAAATAAATTGAGTAAGGGTGAATTATTAATTTCTAATTGATCATTGAAGATCTTGTCAGATTTCTTTAATTTATTAAATTCAAGTGACTCTAATAAATTAGGTTTTTTGCCCTTATTTTATAAAATTCTTTTTTAAAATTGTGGTTTGTTAAATTAATATGAGACGCATATGAAGAGTCAGTTTTATTATTTCTAAATGAAGAAAAATATTCTTTGATGCGTATTTTAAACGATCTGCCTGTCTTGTCCGATATACGTCATGGGGCAACTACCACAAGTTAACTCATAGACTTCCGACTTTTTATTGTTATTTGTTAAATCTTTATTGTTTTTTATAAATTTGGATAAATTGTTGTTAGTTCTATATATACGAGGTACCCATTCCTTCAACAATTCAAAACAAAACATGTGTTTGGTACGGTACATTTGTGTAAAAATATATTCATAAGTTAGTTATATGTCTAACTTTCTTAAATATTTACAAATTTTTGTGCTTGAAGAGCCTATAAACGTGATCATTTTAAATTTTAGCGTGTTATTATTATTTAATATTGGGGTAAACTTGTGATATGGCTTTTGTAAGGACTTTTTTATTTAAAATGTTACCTATTATATTACTTTTATATCCATTGTTGATTGCTATTTGTTTAATTAAATTTAACTCTTTTTCGAAATCTGTTTGGTTCAACGGAGTATTGATTTAAAAAAGGTATATAACCCCTTACCACAATTATTAATCGTATCCTAAATACGTATTTCGACAACTAAGTTGTCATCATCAGTAGGTAAAACCACTAATTAAAAAGTCGCACACGGGACACAGTAAAGGTAGAAAAACCGCTCAGGCACCAACTATTATTCACCGCGTCCACGTACAGACTAATATTAACATGTGAAAAAATAAACTACGGAACTGAAATACGAAAATAACGAAGAGGGACACTTACCAAGAAAAGGAAAAGGGTCTACCCAGATGTTTATTCTCCGGGTTGGAATGTCGAACGAAAAAGACGGTCAACATACTTTCCTTCAGGGGACCGGCAATAAACATGTCTTAATAAACTTCGGTTTTTAAAAACGACGATGACACAATTATGTTAATAAAAATGCAAAGAGACAACTGAATGGTATCGGAGACCTATCGCTATTCATCGAATTATGTTTATTTTTCGCGATATTTATACTTTCGTAAGCATCAAGTTCGTGGGGTTTATTAATTCCTTTGAGTAACCTCAACCCTGTAATCGACACGTTGTGCATTGTGTTTAAAGCGTGGTTGGCTACATTGGATTTATCCGGTCTATTGTATTTAATATGTGATATGTGTTCTTTAAAACGCGTTATTATTGGTCGTTTAGTTTGGCCTATATATTTCAGATTACAATCCCCGCAACTAATTTCGTATATACCTGATTTCGAATTGAAATTAACTCTATCTTTAGTATTCCCCAGGAGATTTTTGATAGTATTTTCTGACCGGAAGGCAACCTGTAGACCTCTTTCTTTCACAACTTTATTAATGTTTTTCGTGACCGGGTGGTATGGTAAGCAGATGTACTTTTTCTCCTGGTTACTTTGAGATATCAAACTTGTGGATTCGCGGATTGTATTTTTTATTTTTGTTTTTCTAATTAATTTATTGATTATTTCTATGTCAAAGCCATTGTATTTCGCGATATTTTTAATGAAATCCAGTTCTATTTCATATCTCTCTTTTGTTAACGGAGAATTTAGTAACCGATTGACTAAGAAATTAAAGGAAGCTGTCTTATGTTGATAACTATGATTTGAATCCGCGGTGATGAATCTATTAACATTGGTTTCTTTCCGGAAAATATCGATTTCTATTTTATGTTTATTCCTGATCAGTAAGGTATCTAAAAATGGTATCTTGTTATTGTGTTCCTTTTCCACTGTAAATTTAATCGTTGGAAATTTCAAATTTAATTGATTAACGAACATGTCTAATTCGCATTTTAGTGTATCAAAAATCGCGAGAATGTCATCTACATACCTAATCCAGACACTCGGGAAATATTTAGCGTTATTTTTAAATTCTACTTCAAATTGACTCATGAATAAATTGGCTATGAAAGGAGATAGGCAGCTACCCATTGTAGTGCCTTGTTTCTGTTCATAAAATTTTTCTCCTACTTGGAAACAATTTTGCGTAATGCACAGAGTTGTCAATCTCATGTATTCTTTTATTTTTGAAGGTTCGATGTTATTCTTGTGGAGTAAGCTTTCTAAATATTTCATAGTCTCTGGAATAGGTACCGAGGGGAATAAAGACGTTACATCGAATGAAACTAAAATTTCTCCGGTTTCCAATTCACAATCTTTAATTAATTTAACAAATTCTAAGGAATTACTGACTGACAAAGATTCTGGTTTGGCGGGTAAATTTTTAAATTCATTCACTAACCATTTGGAAATTAAGTAAGTCGTTGAGTTGATACCTGAAACTATAGGTCTCATCGAGTTACCTGGTTTATGTATCTTAGGTAAACAATACATTCTTGGTACTACAGGGTTACTAACATTCAATTTATACTTTTGGGTAGAAGTTATTAAAATTGGACATTTCTTAATCGCGTCTTTTGTATCATTAATAATTTTAGGTAACGGATTTTTCTTAATTTCTACACACGGACCTTCGGCAATTAAATTTTTGACTCTTTGAAAATAGTCGGTTTTGTCCATAATTACTAACTTGTTCCCTTTATCTTCCCTTCGATCTAGGAGTTTTAATGATATTCCATTCTTTATTGACCGACTTCTGTTTGTGCTGCTGCAAATTCTTATCGATTTGGGTTTTACAAGCTTCTCGAATAAAGTTTTTTGGCCCTTGTTCAAAATAGTATTGATTAATCTATGTATAAAACTGTGATAAGCCGCTAATTTGTGTTGTATCGGATGGCAAGAAGTATTATGAATAGTTATATCTGTATTTGGCGGTTTGTGGTAAATTGCAAAGCTATATTTGTTATTAATTCTAGTAATCGTTAAATCGAGAAAGTTAATACTATTATTTGTTTCCCGTTCCATTGTAAACTTAATATTGTGATGTAATGTATTAATATAATCAAACAATAAATTTAATTGTCTCTTTGTTCCTGTGAAGCTTAGTAGTATATCGTCCACGTATCTGTACCAAACTAATATATTTTGGAAAAGAGGATTTTTGAAATAGAATTTTCAAGATGATCCATAAAAATCTCATCTAATAACGGACTTAGAGGATTACCCATAATTAAACATTCTTTGCAAATGTATATGTTTTCATTAAATTGAAAGTAACTCTGTTCTGTACATATCTGTACGAATCAAGACTTTCGTTAATAATTATTGGGTTTACACTATTTTTGTGTACTAAGATATCCGTTTTTTTTTTCAGGAGGTATACTAGGGAATAAATTTTAGACATCAAAGGAAATGAGTTCTGTGTTAGACGTTAAAGTAAAATCTTTGATTTTGTTCATTAGTACATATGAGTTTTTTATGCTTCATTTAGGTTTAAATCCTGTATATATAATAATTATGTCTACAAGCCTTTTCGAGAGTTTGTAGGACGGAGCTGTGACATATGGAACAACCGGAAAAATCGTGTAATCCCGATAATTATTGTTTCATCAAGTAAAGGCTGGAACAATCCTATATAAAACATTTATGTCGGTGATGGTGACGATTGGCGTTGTTACACTTCGTATATATAAGAATATTTTAATTCTATTTTAAATTATATTTCTTGAAATATATTTCGAATTTAAAATAACCAATTCAAGTTAGACATTTTCTGTGTATATTCGTATTCTTTCTAGAGACAGTTCTACTTTTGTTATCGTATTACGATCGACTCTTTGGCAACTAGCTGGACGTGAACGGTCAACCTAATCTAACGTTCGCTTACAAATATTTTACATTTCGTTTTTAAAATTAATTGTTCAATTAACCACGTATACTTCTTTATAATTAATCATGTCGCATATCATTTTAAAGCTTCCTTTATAAGGGATATTTTAATGATATTTGTTTTATCGAAATCATAACTTTTTAACTCACGCTTTTGATTAGTCCTTAATTTAAAACATCGTCAGCTTCATCCCCTTCTCTAAGTAGGTAATAGAACAAACCTACGCGTTTCCAAACCAGTGTTCTCTTCTACATAAATTCCTTCCTCTGTCCAAAACCTTCGTAAGATACATATCGTTCAAACTCTACACGTGCCGTTCCACCACACAAGCGCCGTCCGGTTTTGCTTTCCACATGTTTGATCGGGACATGCTCGCAACCCAAAGTTAATCTGTATTGTACAATATACGAGGGCTATTTTTTTTTCAAGGTCCGATCGGTCGTGAAATTAAAACCACAGTGATAATCAGATGAAGCTTTGCGCAGATGTATTGCGCAGTGTCTCTAGTATAACAGCAGATCGCGTCACGTTGTACATGTCAGTTACAAGCGCGCAGTGTACACGTAAACATGCCGAGAACAATAGCGTGACCCGCCAAATGTGAATTGCGTGCAGTAATTCCATTTCTTCATGCGGAGCGGTGTAACGCAGCTACAATTTACCGACGAATGTGTAATGTGTATGGTGAAACATTCATGAGTGGTAGTAAAGTGCGGCAATGGTGCAGGAACTTTGAAGCAGGGCGTACAGACGTTCATGATGCAGGCGGTCAGGGAAGGAAGCGAATGTCAACCAATGAAGATCTCGTTCAGCGAGTGGATCAGGCGATTAGAGAAAATCGTCGGTTCACAATTTCTGTGTTGCATGAGTCGTTTCCCGAAATGTCAAGGTAAGCTCTGTACACCATCGTGGGTGGGCACTTCAGTACCGCTAATTGTGTGCGAGATGGGTTCCCAAGGTGCTGTCCGACCATCACAAAACACAGCAAATGGGTGCCGCCTTAACGTTCCTCCAGCGCTACCATGATGAAGGAGAAGATTTTTTGAGCAAAATTGTCACAGGCGACCAGACATGGGTTCTTTACGAAAGGGAAGAAGCAAAAGAGCAATCCAAACAGTGGATGCATTCTTCTTCCCCATCAAAACCAAAGAAGTTTAAGCGAACATTTTCCAACAGAAAGTGTATGGCTACTGTGTTCTGGGACCGAAAAGGAGTTCTCTTGGTGGAATTCATGGAACGTGGTACGACCATCACAGCAGCCTCATACGGCGTGACACTTCAAAATCTACGAAGGGCAATTCAGAACAAGCGAAGGGGAATGTTGTCATCAGGCTTTGTTCTTCTTCATGACAACGCTCGGCCCCATACTGCAAATGCAACAAAGAACCTCCTGCAGCGTTTTAGATGGGAAGTATTCGATCACCCTCCATACAGCCCGGACTTAGCTCCTTCCGATTTCCATCTCTTTCCTCGTATGAAAAAGAGCTTAGGAGGACACCATTTTGCTACAGACAATGAGCTGCAGACCAGCGTACAAACTTGGCTGAAAGCACAGGCGGCTACCTTCAATGAAGAGGGGATTGAAAAGTTGATACCGCGCTACGAAAAATGCCTAAATCGGAACGGCGACTATGTAGAGAAGTAGATGGGAGGTGTACCTAAATGTTACAAATAAAACATATTTGAATTTCACTGTGGTTTTAATTTCACGACCGATCGGACCTTGAAAAAAAATAGCCCTCGTATCTTATTCTTTATTTAATTCATATTAATTTAATTAATTTAACAAATTAATTTCTTCGTCCTCCTTCCAAACATGTCTCTTCATACTACTCCAAGTACATGATGCGAACCTCGTAGCCGACCAACACACTATTCCACAGGTAACTCTGTATTGTTCGATGCAGAGGTTATTTTATGTTAATCACAATTAATTCATATTTAATTTACTGCCTTATTTAACGTTCTCTTCAGTATATTTTTGTGTGTTAATTTCTAATGACTTATTTGCCGTCCTTTGTATATATTACCTTTATTTAATTATGTACTTTATTTATTTTAAATAATTTCCAATTTGTTAGCACGACACCCACAACTCAACCAGGGCGTGGTTTTTCAATCGTGTAAAACTGTTAAGTACAGTATATTCTTGTAGATCATTAAAAATGCGTTTAATGTTGAGCAAAGTAATTTGAAATATACTAATATACTTAAGTAGGTAAAAACCTCACCATATTGTGTATAAAACAAAGACGTTTTTGATAATATAATAATATTATTAGAAACGTTTTTGCTTAATGTTGAGAATTAAAGAAAGGTGTGTTAACTTTCCCTACTTTACCCTAAATGTATAATATTAATTAAACACTCTCAACACTACATTAAATAATATTAACGGTTTGTCCTTTGTAAATTATATTACATCCTCCAACCAAAATCCATATATTATCCATTTAATGGGGCGCTAAACTTTAAACTAAGCGTATGTATGTAAGCCTACTCGTACGTATTAGATAATGCATCCAGACTAAGTGCATCGTCAATTATATCTAATTCTCCCTTCGGAATGGTAGGATCCTCTACCGCATTATATTTTAAGTGAGACAGATGTTTTATTCATAACTTAATGTTATTAAATATTTGAGTTCTCTTCGTGCTGTTCGAGGATGCCTAGCACCGACGCACTCCTCCATAACTTAATCCGTCCACTTCGGATCTTTTCCTGGCATAAATTGAACCACTTCAATCTCCTGTCCCCCGGTTCCTTCTTTAAGGCACTTTAATTGATATTATTATTTCTATTTGCCCCAGAATGTATAATTCGCATTTCGTTTCGTTCCTCTGGTGGTCATATAATCCGTCTTTTGCTGGCAGTAAGGGTTGTTTCCACACTGTTTCCTATTCAGGCCGAGGGAATACTTGAATAACAATTAGATGTTTTTTGATGTTCTTTTGTCTCGAAACGAAAAACGAAAAAAAGGGAACAGAACTTACTGGAGAAATAAGGATGTCGAAAAATAGGACAGTAGGGTGTATGAAATAGAATTGCTTTTTGAATTTTCTTGAAAATATTCAAACAATACACAGTGAAAATATCTATTTGAGTTAACAGAATCAGTATTGATAAGTGAGTCGTTTATTGCCGAAACAAAACCCCTAAGTCATTTTTTGTACTTCACAGGGAGCAAAGAAAACGTGTAAGACATCTACATGACGTAATTTTAAGTACTTTTATAATTTAATATCATCCATTGAGCCTACTTTATAGAGGAGTAGCACTAAAAGGCATCCAAAGTATATTGTAAAACTATTTTTCAAAAAAGAAAATGAGCTTAGGTTGTTTCTAAAAGAAATATCGGCTTAATAATTGAAAAATAAGTTTAAGTCCTTTGCTGTTAATACAAAGGTATTTTTTTAATAATATTTTATATTATTAAAAATACCTTTGTATTATACAAAACTGGTGGGGTTCGCCTACTCATGTATGTTTCAATTATTCTAATCCTTTGCTGTTCATTACCTTTATGAATGAATTGATCAAAAAGACCCAAAGAAGAGCAAAACCAACGTTTGTGGATTATAGAAATCTAGAGTTGGTGTGTGTTTCTGAATGTGCCTTTGCGGATGATATTGCAATAGTAGCAGGAAGCGGTAAAGAATTACAAGAAAATATGAATATTTGGAACGAAGTGCTACCTGAAAATAGTAAGAAATTGAATAAAAGTAAGAGAAAAACTATGGTAATATCTGAGGATCGTAAGGAAATATAAATAGAAATAGAAGGTGAGATAATACAGTAGGTGGATAGTTCCCAATACCTGGAGATTACTTTGAACCAAAAAGGAAGACAAGTTGTCGAGTTAACCAACAAATAGAATAGAAAAGGCAAATAGAGTTTTTTATGCAGTAAATAAGTACCTCATAAATGAGAAAGAAGTTTCCTCTCAGACAAAGTAGCAAGTATACAAATCAATATATGGGCAAATTCTGATATAGTTCAAGAGGAAGAGAAGTAGGCCAAGAGAAACTTGGGAGAAGACCATTGGAGAAATCTTAAAAAAGGAAACCAAAACCTGGACAGCAGCAAAAAAGCTCGCTCAGAACAGACATGACAGAAAACGTTTGTAAAGAATTAGTGTAAAGTACATGTTGTAACCCTTACATCTCCTGGGTACAAAAAGGATTTGATTATATATATATATATATATATATATATATATATATATATATTATACTGGTAGCTCTTAGGTACATTTAAAAAAAAGTAAGAAAGATCAAATTAGATGCACATGCAAGGAAGCAAAGGAAGAGAGTTAAAGTAGTGCTAAAAGATATATATATATATATATATATATATATATATATATATATATGTATAATATATCTACGAATTTTAAAAGGTTCAGTGAGACAATATCTCGTCTAGCAGTCGAGATATTCCGAAACAAATATAACAGTGCATAAAATCTGCGACTTAGAAGAAAATGGTGGCGAAATAGCAACCAAATATCATTTCGAAGATAAATCCTTACCAAGAGACCCATCCCGTTCAGTAAATTGGGCTGTTTGCAGTTTGGCGGGAAAAAGGTTACCTGTTTTTGCGCGATTGGAAAAACAATCAACCACGAGGCGGAAACCTAAACCAATAAAATTGCAGCGTGGGAATAAAAAGCACCAATCAATTACAGCAGAATTTTTGTAAGGTATTTGAAAGGAAAAGAAAATATCACATTGAATTTTAAACTCAGCTATTAAAGCAGGTAGAAAACTATTTCAAAATAGAATATTCTTTAATTCACCAAACACATCAGAAAATAGAAAATTATCATTACTAAACTATTACATTGTAAACAAAGATTGCGCATTCAATATTGGTATAACCATAAAAACAGTTACACATATGACGTGTTGCCATAACTTACTTGTTCCTTTGTTTATCCATTTGCTCGTCATTTATCTAAAAGATGTTGTAGTATTATTTTGCTTCCTATTTGATGTTATTTCTACTATTAAATTTTTATGTATGTGCATTTAATTGTTGTGAATTCTGATAGGTAATTTTTTTTATCAAACCATAATTCAATTTAACAGCTTGCATTTTGTAAGTATTTTACTACTGCTTTATACTCTTATTTATTTAATGTTATTTCTCATTAATCTTGTAGTATCTCCGGAAGAAGCAACAAAGTTGTTGCGAAATATAGGGATACTTAATAAATGAGTTTTTTTAATTGACAGACCGCTTGCCCGTTTTTACTTTATTTTATTCAATATATTACGGTCGATAATTTCGTTTAAATTATATATTTTATATATATATATATATATATATATATATATATATATTGAAGTAGTTCAGCTTTGTAGATATAATAGTCATTCCAGGAACAAGAAAAATATCATTAATTAATTGTTTAATTTAAAAACACAAGTTCGAGAGACAAATACGTAGAAAATTATCGAATAAATAAAATATCGAGTAAATTAAAATAACTGTTTAGTTCTTATAAATGTATTTACAATATTCAGAAAAATCTATTATTTCAATTTGCTGTACAATTAACTAATATCAAACCCATAACTTATTTATTGAACTTTGAAAAAAAAAACAAGCGAGGAATAGCGTCTTTTACACATTTCCTATAATAACGCGGTATTATTTTTAATCTCCAAGTTAAAATTAAAATACACATTTTTTTATTTAATAAGAGAAAGTGTCAATTATATGTTTGAATCGACTAAATTAATTAAATAGATATATTATTCTACAGCAAATAACCCTGAGAAAGATACACGATAAATAAAAATTATAAAACCATAAGATATATATTCATATATGTAAGTACTATTTTTAATATTATTAATTTTTATGAACAACCCAGTTGGGTGGCATTTCAATACATATTAATTGAAAAACGTTATCTGTAATAGCTTGTTGTTTCATAATGTACAAAGGAAATAGTGTTAAACGCAGCATCTTTGGCTAAGGTACAACCTTTGACGTTATACTCTTCACCAAATCGTTAGTGGGATAACATTATTTTTCTTTTTATGATTGTTTGCTGAAGATGGCAGCTTAGTTGCCGAAATACGTATATGTAGAGTTTATTGATTTATAGTATGGTTAGGGATTTTTCTTGTTTCTCTTTGTTTCAGATTTCAAGCTGCAGTCTGCAACAAGTCGGATGCCAAACTTATGTTAAACGCGCAGGAATTGTAACATTTTGTTTCTTTTTTAAGTTGCTTCTGTATAGCAATCGTTTATTATTTTTTATTATCAAAAATTGTTTCATTGGATTTCAAAAATTGTTCGTGGTACTTATGTGGGACTCGGTTTATACGCCATCAGTTTCAACTACGAAATGATACAAATATCTTAAGAAATCGTATTTTGTCTTCTTCTTTCCATTTTTATATGCAGACATAGAAATTCTACAAATTTTCCGACGTGATTTTAATCTACATTTGCTACTTACAGAGCAATTTCTTTGTTCCACGTAAAATGTATGCAAATCCTTAACATAAACCTTTAAATCGTTATTGCACGTACTTAGGAAAATAACTCATAAATTACTTATGTCGTCTGGTAAAGCTCATATTTTCCCTCTTTCTGATATAAAAATCAAAGGAGAAATATTTCATAGAATTATCCTTAATGTGCTTTATGGTTGTAATATATAACGTATACAAATACAGAACATGCGATGAACGTTAGCTAGCATACATTATAAACATTTTAAATAATTATAAAAAATGGTATTTGTTCGTGTAGTTAACGATGGTTTTTGCTTTCTCTGATAATATTAATAATAAGTTATTTATTCTTTCGACCAGTAGTGGAATAAATTCAGTAAGAGAAAAAATATATATGGATATAGACCTTCCTAAATTAGTTATGCAGAAATAAAATTTAATTGTGAAGAAAGTATAAATTTTATTGAACCGAATATTTCAGCAAAACTTCAAGTTTGATTTACAAATGTCTAATATGGCTTCCCCTTGTAACACAGCATATATCTAATCTGTAAGCGAACTCGTCCCAAATATTACGTATCATATCATGGTCAATGATTGCACTGCTTCTGTTGTCCGACCTCGCAATTGACTTAGACTTGCAAGTAGAGGTGGAATATGAACTTTGTCTGTAGCCACACACACCGAAATCTAACGGCGTTAGATCAGGGGATCCCGGCGACCAAACTATCGTTCCACTATGTCCGATTGAAGTAAGATGTAACCTAGTGATGGAAATTCAGAGGCGCACTATCCTGTTGAAAAATAGACTATCTGTTCATGTCTTTCTGAAATTGTGGCATGAGATAATTTTCCTGATTTTTGGGGAGAAGTAGATTGCCTGTAGAAAAATTTGTAAGAGAACTATCATGGATTGTACCTTCAGAAATAGGGACACTATATTGAAAATTTTAGATTCTCACTTCGACGGCCTCGATCTTTAATCGACCTTGACGTGATCCTTTGACAGTTCATCCTTAAACGACCTTGTTCTTCAAACGACCTCAACCCCAAACGACTCCGAACTTCAAACGACCCCAATCTTCAAACGTCATTCAAATATTTGACTTTAAAACTGTTCATTGACCTTGAACTTCTAAACCTCTCCTGTCACAATATATACTAGAACCTCCTCATTGAACTTCGACATTGCAACATGTAGTGTGGTCAAGGTCAATTATATGAAAAATATGAATGTTAATTGATATCTTTCTTCTTTCTAGTATAAAATCACTTAGGAAGGGATTTTTAATTGCTAGTGTAAGTACATTTGCATATTGTATTGTGTATGGCTAATTTGTTATTAATTTATCAGGTCTGGTGAAGAAACATATATAGCTTCGAAACGTTATGTAGCAATAAATCATTTTATTTGATACATTGACCCAAATTATGTTTATATATATATATATATATATATGTGTGTTATGCTGTATATAAAAATTATATGGCTTCTTGTATGTCCTTTGTTTTCTAATAATATTGAATTATGTAGTAAATATATGAAGATATGTCTCGCCTGAAAGGATTAAAATAATCAACTTTTATACTAGGTGAAGGAGGTAGTTGGCTGAAGTATAAAAAGAACTGAAATGAGAGAAAAGTGCCAGGAAGAAAATCTGCACTTTAGCAGTAGTTGCAGTTGTTCATCGTGTGAGGGCGCGCATACCGAAAATCGGCGCTACAGTCGAGCAACACAGTAAAGTTCGAGTTAATAATTACGTCTGTACGACACTTAAACCGTAATTACCATTCAGACTGCATTCGTTAGTACGCCTTAGAATGAAATTAACCTTTTACTTTAAAATGAATTTTTCGATTCACTAGTATTATGGCGTTGCAGCTTGGATCATTGCCAGTAAAATATCCAGGCATTAACGATATTTAAAAACATTATTATCATATTTTGTGAAAATATGCTCGAAAAAATTGTAATTGCGAAGTTACGAATTAACATTTTAATGGTTTTCGTAATTTTATGTTTTATAAGCTTCTTGAACGTTTATGATTTTTATGATTTTATTCGTTTTAAATTTTTGGTATTTATACGAAATATCAATTATAGTTTCCTATCTATTTTTAATGCTGCTGCCCTTCGCTTCTTCACTATTTAATCTCCTTATAATTTTATTTACATTTCGCGAGGATTACACTAGAACACAAATTTTCGATTTTTACATTTTATTTATTACGTATCTCTGACCGATTTAATTGATATACCGTATAAGGGAGCATTTGTTATAATTAGGGGCATAATCTATACGCTTTTCGTTTGCAGATATGTTGAAGTTCATCATTGGTGTGTATTTTTGAGTGTTTGCTGTTAACGTTACTGTCTGCTTGTACTGTTATATATATATATATATATATATATATATATATATATATATATAAGGAGAGCTTAATAAGTCGGCGATTAAAGGTCTGGTTCATTACTTCAAAGTATATATATTTAAAACAACCCTACATGTTTCGGCAATGATGCCTTTGTCAAGGGAATACAAAATATAAGTGACAGAATATGCCGAAACATGTAGGGTTGTTTTAAATATATATACTTTGAAGTAATGAACCAGACCTTTAATCGCCGACTTATTAAGTTCACCTTATCATACCAAGGTCACGAAGATATTATATATATATATATATATATATATATATATATATATATATTCAATGTTTATAAGAAACTAAGATTTCTTATTTATTTTATTGGCTGTATAATTATATTAAATAAAAAGTTATTATTTTTTTGGTTTTAGAGACCTTTAATGAAATAAAACAAATTTATTTATGAGAAAAACGACGATTCGACTTTTATTGATTTTTGGTCTTTGTCAAGTCTGTACATAGAAACAATTGTTCTATTTGTTAATAAATGCTTTTAATGAAATCACTATCCTAAATTATACACATCAAAAAATTTTTGTTTCGTTTTTCCTTTTCTTTCATAGTTGTTATTTAATTGGGATGTGTGCTTCAAACTGACATATTTTGTGTGCTCCTCTCTGTAAGTGATATATATATATATATATATATATATATATATATATATATATATATATATATATATTGTTATGATACAAACAGCGCGGTTATTCCAGCTATCTGTAGATGAAAGGGTAAGAATGAACACAAGAGAAACACAATTGAATAGCTGCATGTGATGGACACAACTTGTAAAATTGGTGTCGAAATGTTAATAAATTAATATCACGACAACTTGGTATATTTCAGATTAAATTATATTTAGTTCAAAATTTACTTTTCATATTTTTAATTTTCATTTTTGTCATTCAACTCAATTACGCGAAATTAAAAAAGATAGTTAATTGATTTACGTTTGAATTTTATATCGATACTAATTGAACCCGCCCACTTTTCAAATCATAGAAGAACCGCGAACAGGTTATATTTGCATTCGAAACTATAACATAACGTAACATCTAAAAGCAAGTCACGTATACCTGTTATATAATATTTTAATTTTTTTCTTCTATCAAAATCAATATTATGTTTATAATTTGATTAATATAAATAGTTGTAAAAAGTACAAATCAAGATAATTTTTACTTTCTAATAAGGCTTTGGGAAAAATAAATGAAAGTTAGCGTCGGTGCATAATTTTTGCAAGAAGTTGCCTTGAAAAGAGTTTCTCCGGTCTTTAAAATTATTATATACCGAAATATCAATGATACAAGTATAAAATTATATATAAAAGGTGTAAATAATACCAGCGCAACGTTTGAATCAATTTTTACAAGAATGAGATCAGATACCGGCAAGAAAACTGCGAAAGCATCTTTTGCTGCGGAATGGCGACATCATAGCTACGGAACATAACAAACTTCTAAGTACCTGCATCATTTTAACCCAAGAATATCTCTCTCGATCCTGTTTAGCAGAATATCCTGAGTAGCCGTAGTCCTTCTAGATACATTACCGCCTTCCCTGCGAAAAACAGGTTAATTTATTTTTTTGTAAAAGCCTAATTAGGAACTCTTCTTTGTCAATTCAAAATTTAATAATTACATCAAGATTTTGCTTTAAAAATATCACTATCTTGATAAAGTTAACGAAAAGAATATTACCTATACAGATTTTTGTAGTACTAACATAACATTGTTAACTTATTTATATCACAACAAACTTTGCTTTATTATATCAACTAGTAAACATAACCATAATTTCACACATATGATACTAAATTTATAAAGTCATAATTCCTTGTTTTGCCGTTAGCCAAGTTACTTATTATTGTATATAGATATCTTGCGTTGAATAAATCTTTTATACTTATTATTTTAAAGAAGTTTTTTGATTTATCTATGCGTAGCTAAAAATATCTCTTTTGATATTATTAATTTATTATTTATCAGATTAGAGGAGTATAATATCACCGGCGATGATCCTGAGAAAGAGTCGAATTTATACAGTATCTTAGTCATGCTCTAACGACATCTATTTGTAATTAAAGATACTGCGTACCATCGGCTGGTAGACCAATTATCATATGTTCATATTTAAGGCCCCCCCCTTATGATTGGTGACAATACAAACATTTTTACACGTGAAAACGATAATAAACATATGCTCTATAAAAAGAAGGTCTAAACCAGCAAGACATATGTAATTTAGCTTTATTTAGAAATGGTAATTAAAGACGAATACATTACATATTAACAACACAATTTTAATGTAGGTAAGTAGTTTTAATTTAAAATTGTAATCTTATCATTTTTTTAACATTTTCAAAAAAATATTACAGTTTTGAAAAAGGCACTATATATATATAGTACCGAAACGTCAACATAAATTAAATATTGTTTTAATTACCTGGCCGCTACTCCTAAGAAACACTTACTTTTTATTATATATATATATATATATATATATATATATAATATCTTCGTGACCTTGGTATGATAAGGTAAACTTAATAATTTATATTTTGTATTCTCTTGACAAAGGCATCATTGCCGAAACATGTAGAGTTATTTTAAATATATATACTTTGAAGTAATGAACCAGACCTTTAATCGCCGACTTATTAAGTTTACCTTATATATATATATTGAGGTAGGTCAAGCCCACACTCAAGTATGCCCAATAAGCAAAAGGACAATCTCTTAATGTATATAAATAAGTTATTGAATAGTTAATTATATGTCAAAACTGAATTCTTCCCACGTCAAATCAATAAAGTTGAATACGCAAGTTTAATTATTTTTTTTTTAAGACATTCACACATTTATAATCTAACATTTCATTTGTAATAGTATTTTCAGTTCGATAATTTGTATTTACAAAAAAAAATCAACTTAATTGATAAATCATTAATGACGCCATTTATTTAGGTATAACTGTACATAATTTGAATTGTCAATCGCGGGAAAATATCCCATAATAAAAACAGCATAATGTATTATTTTTGACATACACATTATATGCATATTAGTTTTAAAATTAAGTAAATATTTATTACAACATGTAAATGTATTTAAAATTATTGAATTGTCATTTTCATTAGTAGTAATTGTCGAGATTAAATGAATACATACCGATGAACGAATCAAAATCAAGTAACAAAAATAAAAGAAGGTTAGCGTAACTGGAAAAATCGCCATTAAAGCATCCAGACGTATTTTTGAGTGTATCACTAAAAACAAGAAGAAAATTACAATAAATACAAGTAAATTCATACGTCCAATTAGTTAAACATCTTACCAATATTCCCAGCTCCTGTTGGACACATATTTCAAGTTCGTACGTGTACCAGTGACAAAAATATTGCCAAGAGCAATTTGCCGAGAAGCAGTTCGTTAGAAAGTGTTTTTGACCGGGGTGACGCCGTTCGAACGCCGACGAAAAACCTGCCTTTCCTAAACCGTTTGAGATCCCGTTTTTATCCAGAATCCTGCACCAATTACTTAAGTATTCTTTAAAATCTCACATCTATATTGAAAAGACAATTTAAACAATCATATTAAAAAAGAATATAGTATATTATTTATATTAGTTAAGATATACATTATTAAATACGATATATAAGATTTAGGTTATTTATTACTTTTAAAGAGGAAGAATACAGTTACGTTTTAATTTAATTTTTCTTTGTTTTACGTCATACATTCTAGTTATATTAAAGTTATTGACTTAATTCTCCTAATTAATTAAAGATTATCTTCACTATTTCTATATTTATCTATTTCATTTATTTCATGTAATATTTATCGTAATTTATCATAGTTAAATAACATATTAAATTTATCACGTTACAAAATTTATATACAAATTATACTTAACAATTAATGCTTATAACTTACCTGTTAATAGAGATCTTAAGAACATTAAAGTTATTATTCGTGAATCTGATCTCGACATTTTATTTTGTAGTATAGCTTTAACAACAATTAACCTATCATTTAGGAATCTAAAAATATCAGTAGTGTTTGATTGAAGTCACCGAACTCGCACTTTAAATTTGGACATATCACAATGCCCTAACACTAGAGTCTATTTTGTTCTCGAGTTTAGCCGGACCCTGAAGATAATAAACGCACATTAATTAATACTTATTAATAAGTTTATATCCGAACAGCTGTTTTAGGTTACATTTATGGAATAATTCGCAAGTAGGCAACTTTGCATCTTGCGCATATAGATTAAACTCGAACAACCCCATCTATATGTTACTTAGAGCAATGTAATTAGTTCGTATATGTAAAATTCACCGAATAAATATAAAAACTAACAAGCCATTTATTCACAGCTGAGCATTTTTATATTCATAAACGTTTACATTATTTTATTACGCATCTTGCTCGTTATCAATTTTCAGTACAACGAGAGGCTGCTCGTTATCAATTGGCGCCGCAACGTGTCGCTTAGAAAACGTGCTCAATCAAACACGTAATACAAAATAAAACGAGAGAGAATAAATTTAAAAAACTGTATTCTTTCTAGATTTATTTAAGATACAAAATTTTTTATAATTGTAAGTTGTATTTTGCTTCTTGTGGTCATTTTTGTGTGATAGGATGCTGACTGGTACCCAGGAACAGGATTTGTAAGTTTGTTTTTTTTAAAAAGGGGTTATTGTTTGTATAATAAACACTAAACGAATAGGTCAAAAAGATTAAAATAATAATTATTTGAAGAGATAAGAATTTATTTATACAATTTATTAGCAAATATAACACTAATACTAAAACATCAGAATAGGAATAATCAATATACATAAACTAATAGAACCTATAATCATAACACTATCATATATATTTTTTCAATAATAATAATAATATGGACAAGCGTACAAGGAGTAAGTCAAGGGAAAACCTAGCAGATAGAGAGGACCAGGCTGATCAGGGTGATTCTGTTACAGCCACAGCACAAGCAGAAGCTTCAAAGGAAGAGGCGACGATGAACTTTAATTCGTTAACCGCTTTGATAATGAATATGCAACAAAAACAAGAAGCTAATTTTAAACAATTTGTAGCGGAAAATAATGAAAAACTAGATGCTAACAATAAAAATATAAGTCAATTAGAAACTAATTTAACGCGAAAATTAGAAACAAATATCAGCCAGATAGAAATGAATTTAGCACGAAAATTAGAAATTAATAATGAAAATTTCAAACAACTAATCACAGAAAATAATAATAGATTAGAGACTAATATCAGTCTCATAGAAACCAATCTCAACAGCAAATTAGAACAACTCAAACAGGACAAGGAAGAAATAAAGATGGATATAAAGGGTTTGAAAGATAGTCAAACAAAGATCGAGAAGATAATACATCAAACACTAGAAGAAAGCGAGTTAAAATGCTTGCTGAAAATGGACGAAACTCTAAATGTCCATAACCAACATTGGGCCAAACAATTAGAGAATACTTCACAGGAAATTTACGTAATTACCAACAATAAAATAATAACCGCAAATACGGAAACAAAAACCGAAATAACAAAGTCCTGTAACGAAGCTCATACAAAATTAAATAACAAATTAACAGATTTTAACCTAAGTAACGAAATAACATCGTTAAATCTAAAACAACATTTTACCGATAGTCTCAACACTCAGATGGGGGAACATAGGACATTCTACGAACAAGAGATCAATCAAGTAAAAGATAATCTTGACACCTTCCGAACGAACCAGGATAATAATAAAAGGTATTATGAATCCGAACTGAGGATAATTGAAACGAAGATCAAAAGATATACTGCGTCTGATAATTGCATAAACACAGGAGGTCTCACCATAAAAATAGAAAATTTAACTCATTTCGATGGGGATATAACGCACGTACACCCCATGCTCTATTTAAATGGACTCCTGCGTTATTTAATTGATGTTCCGGACAATAAACAAAAGATGGACATAATAAGAGTTACACTTAAAGATAGTGCTCAGGAGTGGTTCTTGCGCATTGAAGACCATTGCGAGGACGTAGAGCAATTCGTGTCATTATTTAAGAGGAATTACTGGGATGAAGCACAACAAAATCGTGCCAAAATCAGACTTCTAACCGGTAAATATAGAATGGGCTCAACAACTAGGGAGATATATGCTTCAAGAATGTACAACCTGTGTAAACACATAGCTGATATGGAGGAATCAACCATAGCACGACAGTTACTGAACCATTTCATTTATTCGGACACACAAGCAATTATTTGTCAACGAGTCAATGACATGGATTCCTTAATAGAAATTCTCCGAAGATTAGATGACTTTGCCGAAGGTAATCGTAGTTCTTTTCCAACAGTACAACGTAATACGAATAACAGTCTATATAATTCCTCTAATAATCGACCGAGCAATACAAATTATAACACCATACATAATCCATCTTTTAGACAAAATTACTCACAAAATAATCGACCGAATCATGTACAAGAAACAACCTCATATAATAATAACAGAACTAACAACAATTATACTCAGGCGAATCTAACAACTAATAATAGTAACACTAATTATAATAATAATCACGTAAGTCCTGCACCAAATTATAACACTCATCAAAATTATCGTAACCATTCTACAAATCCTTTTCATAATTATAACAATAGACCCAATCTTTCGAATTATCCACCCCCTAATAATAATAATTATAATAATAATACACGAACGTATGATGCTAATCGTCAGAATAATAACAATCAGTACAACAACCCGCCGGGAAGAAGAGGTATGAATAATTATAGATACCGTAATAGAGGACGTGTTAATAACTACTGCCGGAGACCATTGTCACCACTGCCCTCTAGACAAGAATCGGAGGATGTAAAAAAAAAAATGCCGATTTCGGAAATCGATATGTACACCAACCCGACACCAAGCACCTCAACCCAAAATCTTTAAATAAAATCGACTGTAACTACCCCTCAAAATTAAACAATATAACTTTTTATCAACCCTTTGAAGAGTTCATACACGTAGAAGAAACTGGAACCCATAATATAGATACGCACTCTCTACCAATTATTAAGATTAAATTTACAAACATAGAACTAAGCTGTTTAATAGATACTGGAGCCGAAATAACGTTATTAGAAGAGAAAAAGGCAATCTTAATCGATAATTATGAAAAGAAAATTATAAGGACTAAGGGAACAGATTTGATAGCCGCTAATGGTAAAAGAATGGGGAAAATTCAAAAAAGAATATGTACGGAAATAATGGTGAAAGATAAGGAATATGTCATACAATGCTACATTATAGGTAAACTGCAATACGATTGCATAATTGGGATAGATAACATTAAGAATTTAAAAATGATATTGGATTTCAAAAGAAAAATAATAATGATCGATGAAATAGAGATAAGGATGGAGAAACAGTTATCTGAGGAAGAAGAATATGAATATAATTATTTTAAAGATAAACATTTACAGAAGGAGATTAATAATATATTACAAGAAAGATTGAATACAGATAGTTATGATAATGAATGTAGTAATAAGGAAGAAGGAATAAATATTAAAATGAATAATGATGATTATATATATGGATTGGAAGAAAAGGAAGATGGAATAGGAATGCAGAATGTAGAAGAAGTGGTAGTAAGAAAAGAATTAAATACCCTCAGAACAGTAAATAATTTAGAAGATATAGAAGAAATAATTAAACTACAAAATATACCATATCATATGATCCCATCAAAATTAGTAAAAATTTTATCTGACAACCTAACATTAATCAATGATGTAGTAGTATTCGCACGTAACTATCAACATACAATAAGAATAGACAATGACAACCCATTATCGAGCAGAAACTACCCAATACCATACCATTATCAGGAAAAAGTTAATATGGAGCTTAACAGATTAGAAGAATCTGGTATTATTGAAAAATCTAATACATATTTCATCAATCCCATAGTTATTGTTCAGAAAAAAGATTTATCGTTAAGGATATGTTTAGATGCAAGATCACTAAACAAACGTATCAAACCTGAATACGAAATGCCTCAAAACATAGATATACTAATAACGAAATGTGGTAACAAAAACTATTACAGCAAATTAGATTTAAAAAACGCATTTTGGCTGATAAATTTAGAACCTAATTCCAGGAAATACTGTGGATTTTTAATAAATGGAGTAGTTTACCAATTTAGAGTCTGCCCGTTTGGATTAAAAACTTCACCTGCAGCTTTGATAAGATTTTTACACCGCATTTTAGATAAATATGATAATTTCGCACTTCATTATTTAGATGATATCATAATCTTTTCCGAAACTTTAGACCAACATTTAGAACATTTAAAAATAATATTAACCACTTTATGTAATGAAGGTTTAAAATTAAATTTAAGCAAATGTCAATTTTTCAAAACAGAAATAGATTATTTAGGATATATCATCAATAAAGATAATATCTACCTAGATCCTACTCGACTGGATGAAATCAAAAACTTCACTCGGCCGAAAAATTTAAGGACCTTACGAGGATTCTTGGGAGTTTTGAATTATTATAGAAAATTTATTACTAATTATAGCGAGAAAACACTACCATTACTTCAATTATTGAAGAAAAATACGAAATGGAATTGGACTGCAAAGTGTGAAAAATGTTTCATAGAACTTAAGGAGAACTTTGTGGAGAACTTGAAATTGCACCATCCAGATTTCTCTTTGCCTTTTATTGTAAGAACAGATGTTTCGCACCAGACCATTGCTGCTGAATTAGTTCAACTCAGAGGAGATACAGAAATCCCTATACATTTTATATCCCGTACTTTGAATGCTTGCGAAATACGATATACAATATCCGAAAAAGAAATGTTAGCAATAGTATATGCGATAACAAAGCTCAGATATTATTTAATTGGAAAATCATTCATACTAGAAACTGATCATAAAGCGCTTATAAACATCATGAATTCCAAATTAAACAATAGTCGTATCTATCGTTGGACTTTATTAATACAACAATTTGATTTCGTAATTAAGTACAAGCCAGGGAAAGAAATGGTAACAGCAGATGTTTTAACAAGAAAAGATGGGGAAATGAAGAAGCAAAGTATATGCATAAATCTGGTAATGTTACAAAAGGAAGGTTTATTTTCATTGGATAGGGTAAAACAAACACAATTAACACAAGAATTTGACCCTTTACGAAAGATTATCAGTGAGGGAAGACAATTTAAAGGTATGTTTATTAGAAATGGTATCATAATTAAGAACATAGGTGATAATGAATTGTATGTTATAAATGAGGAACACACCAGAGAGATAGCAAATTATCTACATTATAATTACACACATATCGGAGCGAGAAAATGTTGGCTCGTGTTTAGAGAAGCGTATTTTTGCACAAACGATGAGAGAATCATCAAAAGCGTGACAAAACAATGTCAAACATGCTTATTCGCTAAGGACAAAAATCGAACAAACTCAAATTGGAGTAGTAACATAATAGCATACGATAAATTAGAATTAATATCAATAGATTTCTTGTCAAATCTCATCTCAAGCACAAAAGGATACAAGAACATCCTAGTAATATGTGACATTTTCTCAAAATATATAAAGTTAATCCCAACGCAAAAATGCAATACAGATACAGTACTACAAGCACTTACAGACTATTTTATCCAATATGGTACTCCACAAGCTATACTCTCAGATCATGCGACCTATTTTACAAATGATAGATATAAACAATTTTTACATACAAGGAATATTAAAACCTACTACACCTCGATACGATATCCACAAGGTAATCCTACCGAAAGATACATACGAGAAATATTAAAGTATCTCAGAATTTTGTTAGATGAAAAACATAATCGTTGGGCTAGACATCTACCACAAATTGAATTTATATTAAATAACACACCCAGCACAGTCCACAATCACTGTCCAATAAAGATTTTTACAGGAGAAGCACCACAAAGACCATGGGTAGAGCCAGAGTTAGTAAATTCATCGGAACGTACAGATGAGGTCAGACTAAAATTAATAAAACGTAAGAATAAATGGGAAAAGAAACAGAATGACTATAGCAAGAAATACAAAACATATGAATTAGGTGACCGAGTTATAGTCAAAAGCTTAAGAGTATCTAATGCAAAACAGAAAATCATGGGTAAGCTACTGAAGGCCTATCAAGGACCATTTATAATAAATCAGAAATTAGGCTATAATACATATGAATTAATCGAGCCTAATACCGATTATATAAAGGGGAGGTATCATATATCAATGTTACAAGATTATACAGCATAAAAAAAAAAAAAAACAAATTTGAATAAGAACTAAACACATATAAATTTAATATCAACAAATCAATATCTATAATTAAAATATAATATACAGTTACACTTGAAAGACATAAAGGGGTAGTTAACAGTTCGAAAAACTGAAACAACACAACACAAATAATATGATATACAAACAAATATAGAAAGAACAAGTATCTACATGATATAATATGATAAACAGTTAAATATGTAATGGGGAAACAAAACGAATATTAACATGCTTAAAATTAAATAAAATGAATTCCTAAAATGTAATATATATATAAGTAATAGTATGCTAAGAATAAATAGAAGGTTTGATGTAATGTTAAAGGAATGGAAAAAGTCTAGATTAATAGAGAGAGTAGGAATAAATATATAATATGGGGATATAAAGTATGAATAAGATATGAATTAGTATTATAAATATGAATATATAGAAATATAGATGAGAATGTCTAATAATGGGGAATTTAATTATATAATAAGGAATGGTATTATAATAAGAAAAGAGTAGGATTCGCTAGTCAGAACATGTATTTAACATGAAAGAATTATTTATTGTGAAAACTAAAACCTATATTAATATATCAAGTTTAAAAAAAATAGAAAACTTTAAGCATGGACCATCAACAAGTAAAATAAATAGAGTAAACCCCCAAAACAAATCATTTTAACTATTAAAACATCGTTACAATATATCAAGAAGAGATAATAATTTTCTTTTAAATTAAAAAAAAAAAAACAGACTTCAAAAAGTTAATAGTTCAAAAATAATATTACAAATCAACACTTAAAGGGACAAGCATTAACTATAAATGTATATTAAAAACAGCTTATATGCACAAAAACTCATATGATAAAGCAAACAACTTAATAGTTCAAAGAGAATAATTTGGATAAGCCTCTTTGCCAAGTCAATAACGGCATACCAAATTACTGGGGAATTGAGGTAGGTCAAGCCCACACTCAAGTATGCCCAATAAGCAAAAGGACAATCTCTTAATGTATATAAATAAGTTATTGAATAGTTAATTATATGTCAAAACTGAATTCTTCCCACGTCAAATCAATAAAGTTGAATACGCAAGTTTAATTATTTTTTTTTTAAGACATTCACACATTTATAATCTAACATTTCATTTGTAATAGTATTTTCAGTTCGATAATTTGTATTTACAAAAAAAAATCAACTTAATTGATAAATCATTAATGACGCCATTTATTTAGGTATAACTGTACATAATTTGAATTGTCAATCGCGGGAAAATATCCCATAATAAAAACAGCATAATGTATTATTTTTGACATACACATTATATGCATATTAGTTTTAAAATTAAGTAAATATTTATTACAACATGTAAATGTATTTAAAATTATTGAATTGTCATTTTCATTAGTAGTAATTGTCGAGATTAAATGAATACATACCGATGAACGAATCAAAATCAAGTAACAAAAATAAAAGAAGGTTAGCGTAACTGGAAAAATCGCCATTAAAGCATCCAGACGTATTTTTGAGTGTATCACTAAAAACAAGAAGAAAATTACAATAAATACAAGTAAATTCATACGTCCAATTAGTTAAACATCTTACCAATATTCCCAGCTCCTGTTGGACACATATTTCAAGTTCGTACGTGTACCAGTGACAAAAATATTGCCAAGAGCAATTTGCCGAGAAGCAGTTCGTTAGAAAGTGTTTTTGACCGGGGTGACGCCGTTCGAACGCCGACGAAAAACCTGCCTTTCCTAAACCGTTTGAGATCCCGTTTTTATCCAGAATCCTGCACCAATTACTTAAGTATTCTTTAAAATCTCACATCTATATTGAAAAGACAATTTAAACAATCATATTAAAAAAGAATATAGTATATTATTTATATTAGTTAAGATATACATTATTAAATACGATATATAAGATTTAGGTTATTTATTACTTTTAAAGAGGAAGAATACAGTTACGTTTTAATTTAATTTTTCTTTGTTTTACGTCATACATTCTAGTTATATTAAAGTTATTGACTTAATTCTCCTAATTAATTAAAGATTATCTTCACTATTTCTATATTTATCTATTTCATTTATTTCATGTAATATTTATCGTAATTTATCATAGTTAAATAACATATTAAATTTATCACGTTACAAAATTTATATACAAATTATACTTAACAATTAATGCTTATAACTTACCTGTTAATAGAGATCTTAAGAACATTAAAGTTATTATTCGTGAATCTGATCTCGACATTTTATTTTGTAGTATAGCTTTAACAACAATTAACCTATCATTTAGGAATCTAAAAATATCAGTAGTGTTTGATTGAAGTCACCGAACTCGCACTTTAAATTTGGACATATCACAATGCCCTAACACTAGAGTCTATTTTGTTCTCGAGTTTAGCCGGACCCTGAAGATAATAAACGCACATTAATTAATACTTATTAATAAGTTTATATCCGAACAGCTGTTTTAGGTTACATTTATGGAATAATTCGCAAGTAGGCAACTTTGCATCTTGCGCATATAGATTAAACTCGAACAACCCCATCTATATGTTACTTAGAGCAATGTAATTAGTTCGTATATGTAAAATTCACCGAATAAATATAAAAACTAACAAGCCATTTATTCACAGCTGAGCATTTTTATATTCATAAACGTTTACATTATTTTATTACGCATCTTGCTCGTTATCAATTTTCAGTACAACGAGAGGCTGCTCGTTATCAATATATATATATATATATATATATATATATATATATATATATATATAATTTCACTGTTAATAAAAACAGAATTTGGGTCAATGTATCAAATAAAACGAGTTATTGCTACGTAATGTTTCAAAACTGTATTTGTTTCTTCGTCAGACATTAGCAATTAACAAATTCTTAAGCGATCTTATAGAATGAAAATACCAATTAGAAAACATATTTTAGTTGTATTTACATTTGACTAAACCAAAACTAATACTTAAAATAGTCGGAAAGCTGCTAGATATAAAGTTGAGTACAAAACGTTAAGATAAATTATTAATCACTAATTAATTATTACTCAACCCGAAAATTAAAGAAAAATAAGGGAAAAAAGAACTATTGACTGCGTAAAGTTAAGGGTGTTTCGGTGGTCAATATTATTACTTAATTAAATATAACCCACGGGAACAATATTGGTTATCATTTATGTGACGACGACGGTGTAAATCCAGTTCCACGCTATGGCACACGGCAAATTATCAAGCGAAGAATCACCACGTGGGCGAACATCTACTGCGTAAGTCCAGTAGAACTTAAATCCTCCAATATCTAAGTTTATTTCAGCTCCAGTCTAGTTAACGGTAACTTAGTAATATTAGCGGTCCCTTAATGCCCTAGATTTACTATATAACACGAGTATTAGAAGATTGAAGAAGAACAACCCGTAACGAGAATATGGCGTCTACTTACCGAATAGATATTTTTCGGGTCGATATCGATGACTGCGTGTATTAGTCCAAATCAGGGCTATCGCCAAAAGACTGAGAATCAGATTTAAGACAACAAATCCACCACAAAAGGTGGCTTAAAGCGTAACATTGCGCGATATACTACACCAAATATAAATGGTTTTAATTCTTCTTCGCGACCAGCGTGTTCGATATCTCAAACGGAAGCCCCACACAAAGATGCCTTGTCCTTGCACACCAAAAATCTCGATACGCACGCTCACAGAGCTAAACATAATTCATGTCTCCCATTGGTCGAATATGATCTCAAGATAAAGCAGTACAATGTATACGAGGGTAGTTGATAAAATAACGTAACAAGATGGGGACAGCTACAGTTACTTTGTACCAATGCTATTATTATCTATTTACTAAATTAAAAAAGCATAGGTGTCGACGACGTTTTTCTTCAGATGATTGGCTGAAACAATCGGTGGAGTTTTTTGAAGACTTCGGAAGGTGTGGCTATATTTAAAAAAACTATAATAGGTGAGCAACCTTTAGTGGTTCATATGTTGCAAAATAAAATGTAGCTTTTCTTATAACGCTTTTCATTCATAGCTAGGTAGATAATATAAATATCTCCCCTCGTATTTTGCACGAACATTAGAAACACTTTAGGTTATTTTATACGTCCCGGTGTACCTGTATTTCATATTCTGACAAATTTGAAAACGTTATTAAAATAATTTTTCCTGTAAATATTTGCCATCTCGCTCGTCTCGGCGATTTTCACCGCTCATAATAATTAAGTTATTGTATTTTCGGGTCGCTTTTTCGATTGGATTTGGAAGTTTTAAGTCCCCGAAATCGTGCTAGAATTTAACATTACCTTCGGTTTGTCCGCTCATCACTGTTTACTTTCATTATGGGAAAATTCTAATTTCGGAAATTAGTTTGTTTCGCATTGTCATTAATTCGGGACTTTACCGAATTCTCTCGCACACAATGGGACTAATTATTTTTTGAGATGATTTCATTGCCGACATACTTCTACTTTAATCACGTTGAAATGAGAAATATTAAAGTTGAAATGGATTTAAAAATTAGCTTTCTTAAATTGCTGAAATAATATTAAATGATGAAACAATTCAAATTTAAAAGAATATATTGCACACGAATGAAAAGAGTAACAAAAAATTTGTTCGGGAAGATTGACTTTAAAATTGTTAAATGCAGGAAAATTAGACGATGGAAAATTAATCTGCGGTGTGATAATGATTCATTTGGTTACTTATATTTGGGTTACAAAATTTATTGCGAATTACGTGTTCTGCAACGTTTTTTAATAAAATGAAATATTCGATTTTCGCCGGTTAATTTGGTAAAAGTATGATGCCGGGTTTCATAATGCCTTTTCACATTATATTCCTTCGAAATAGAAACACTACTCTTGCATATTAAACAGACACTTTTGTTATGCGATTAAATAAAAAAGTATTTTTCGGTCCAAATATCTTGAAACTGTTGATTTCATCTTCAACCTTACAACTACGTTTTTTACTGGGGCCTGGTTTATCCATATCAAAATTGATATTATATTGTTACGTAGGTACATGCCAAGTTCGAACGACGAAATACTTATTCTTCACAGATTACAATCAATTCAAACAATATAACGTTCGCTTGTCGGTAGTTAAAACTTAACTGCCCCGATAGCGGGCGATGCGTTGTATTTATACGAGTTACCTAACATCGAGAACCTACCACATTGTTCGGGGATAATACCGACGTGCTTCGCGAATGTTCGAGTAATCTAGTTGGTTCGACAGATTTCTAGTGTCGTAACAATATGCTTGGAACGACGAGGAGCATACCTGTCCTACGTAGTAAACCTGAACAAGAAAGTAGTAGGTACTTAAAGATACATATCTTACTAACAATTACAAAAGTTAGAATAAAATAAAAAGTTAAGAAATATTGATTTGAATGGATTTTTACCTACTTTTTTAGTTTTTCGAACAATTTTTAAAGTTCGTTGGCGGGCCGCATAAATATCAACAGTGGGCCGCATGCGGCCCGCGGGCCGCGGTATGAGCATCGCTGCCTCTGGATCAAACGCTGATTTTGCTGTTATATTATTTAATTTTTGTTATTCCATGTTTGATATTTTAGTAAACCATGAGAATATAATAATTAATATAATATATTATATAATAAAAATATTTTAGATACCATGTCAGGTAATAGGAAAGATAAAATTATAAATTTAGAAAAATCCGGTGTATACCAAATAAACTGCAAAGACTGTGATGCTATCTATATCGGACAAAATGGTAGAAATATAAATCCTATTAAAAGAACATGAAAAATCAATTATTCAAGGAACAAAAAATACGGAATTTACAGAACACTGTGTAGACAATCTCCACTTTTCCAGGTGTTCCAGGAGGCAAATCGTTATACCGGGTGTTCTTGAAATGAAAAGACAACATATGAAAGTGGAAAGACGTAATGATATAGAATATAAATCCAAAATATTTTCCCAAAATTCCCTCTCAGCGAGAAAAAAAATTGTCACGCCACTGTGCAATCGACTATATTATAAAAGACGATATCTTAAAGTTGATAGAAAATAATATAAAGAATAGCTTTGTTATTGTCCATATCATTCAGATGTTACACATGTAAGATATATTTCATCCTTAAAGAAATACTAACCATCTTCTTTGAATTTGTTAAAAATATTTAAAATTGTCTTCGCACATTAACGCATAATTAACTGTTTTAAATAAATGATGTATTTTTCAATAAAATGTATTTAATTTAAGATTTAAGTATGAATGAAAAACAGAAATATTTGACAATTGGAAAAATGTCACTGGTGTATAACTGATTGCCTACTATGCTACCATATATTTATCTCTATGTGTAAAGCTATATGAATAAAAATCAATGCTTTATACCTATGTGTAATGATAAATGAAAAACACCCGGTATAGTTTATAAAGTAAAACAGTTTTGAGCAAATTATCAACATGTAAAATGTTTCCGAAAACTTTGGAATTATAGGCCATGCTTTACTTCTTTTTTTTCTAATTTTAACTGTTAGTAATATTATTAAAAACTGATTTTTATCTAATAACAGTATTTTTTTTTAATAAATTCTACGTACATTAAAATTATCTTTTGATTATCGAGCTGCAAAAACTCCTATTTCACCTGCAATTTAATAGATGACCTTGTTTCGCTGTTCCTCCAGCAAATATATCCACTATTTTCTCCTTTTGATCAAGACGAGTTTTTCGTCCATGCCGACTGTTCTTCCGTTCCTTTTTTTTCCAATTCTTTCATCTAATACACGGACATATTTGTATGTGAAAGCGTTTTGTTGATTTTGTGTCCTCCTCAGGCGGATTCGCAAGCTCGAAGGACCCTTTCAAGCCGCCAGAGGATCTAGCGGGATAATATTTACTCAGCTCCAAACACAAGAAGGATAACACATATATAGCTTCGCCAGGCACGAAAACTATCACAGATAAATACATCGACAGTGTACGAGTTAGAACGAAATAGGCAGACAAATGCGAGGATGGAACTATTTCTTGTGTTTTTAAAAATAACATGTCTTGTTTAAGAAACGACGGCTTACTTGTCAGCAACTAGGCTTTGGAGCGATAAAAGTAGACAGTTCAAATTTTATTTTATCAGTTAAAAGAAGTAAAATACGACGATTTAATATCGGGCTACCTGAAACAGAATATTTATAAAAAAAATTAATTTTTTCGTTAGCGGCAGATGTCCTGCAAAAAATTGATGTCTTTGACTTTTATATCTTTTTATAGCTGTGTTAATGTCAAAAATGAATATATTGTAATATCTTTTAAAGTAACGACACTTTATTTATAGATATTGCAAATTCCAGCATGTACAAGGATATAAGATAAGTATTTTAAATTTCATAGAAACATACGAGGGACAAGCTGAAATTATAGAGAATAAAAAACAACGGTTAATATTTTCTAGGATTTTATTTTAAATATGCTCAAAGGAATTCCCTTCCTCAATGATACACTTGACAATTCTTTCTTTCCACTGTTTAAAAGCTCCCAGCCAATCTTCTTTCGAAATACCTTTAAAATAAGCGTGAACTGCGGTATAGAGAACGGATGCAATTTCCATAAAACGCAATCGGCAATTGGAATTGTGTATAACGTCGCTCAGTACATCTCGGCGTAATTCAATGAAGTATTTGTTTGACTTACTGGGCCACCTGGTCTCGCAGCGATAACAATGGACAACCCAGCTATTGTATTCGGAAAATATAGTGTTTTCAGTGGTGTCGTGTACGTAGATAAAATAAATAAGTTTATCGTATTTCGTAAGAGAAATAGCACGTACATTCCTTTTCTTTTCATTTAAGCAACATCTTCCAATTATTTTCACGTAAGTGTGCATAAAATTTCGTTATTTAATTTCGTTTATTTGGATCTAGAATATTCTTACTTTTTCAGACAATGGAAGAGCGTCGAGAATGGCATCGTGAAACAATGGCGAGTTGGATTGAGAGCCATACTGATTGTATGTACATTGCCAGTGATTCCGAAATTTATTGTGAAGTGTGAAACGTTATTGAAAAATTGCAATAAATCAACCGTAAAACGTCACGTACGATCGTTAAAGCACGAAAAAAAAATTGAACCCGTTGGAATCTGACAATTTTAGCGAAGAACTCTGTGAAACTTTTATGGCAGCTAATATTCCATTATTTAAATTGAACAATCCAATTTTGAAGACATTTCTGAAAAAATATACTGGTCGAAATGTTTCTGATGAATCAACTTTACGCAAATATTATGTTTCTAGGTGCTATACGAGGACAGTAGAACGCATTAGAAGCCATCTTTTAAATCAATACATATGGATAAGCGCCGACGAAACGGTGGATATGTTAGGACGCTGTGTGGTAAATGTTGTAGTTGGTGTACTACATCCAACTATTCCCTATAACTCATATGTAATAGCAACAAGTGTTATAAATAGAGTTGATGCGGAAACAGTTGCTGAAACCATTAAGGAGAATATGCAAAAAATGCTTCATTCGGACGCCACGTTCAAAGAAAAAATACTTTTATTTGTCAGTGATAGTGCTGCGTATATGTTAAAAACAGGCAGACTATTGAAGAAAACATATCCTAATATGCTGCATATTACTTGTGTAGCACATGCTCTCCACAGAATCTGTGAATACATATATCAGAGACACTTTTCCGGAAGTTGATACACTTGTATCAGCTTTTAAAAAAGTTTTCAGAAAAGCACCATTGAGAGTAGCTCTTTTCAGGGAAAAATTTCCATCTCTGTCACTGCCTCCCACTCCAGTAATAACTAGATGGGGAACATGGCTAGAAGCTACTAGTTATTATGCTGAGAATTTCGATAGTCTAAAACATTTCGTAATACTGCTAAAGGAGGATGATGGAAGTATTGGAATTAAAAAATCAGTTGTACTTTCTTCATGAACACTTTGGAAAATTGCCAAAACTAATCACTTATTTTGAAAATCGAAATCTCAAATTAAATGACGGATTAACCACATTAGATGTGGCTGTTAATAATTTGAAAAGTATTCCAAGTGACTTCGGATGTGGCCTTCGGCAAAAGTTTGAAGCAATTCTTAATAGAAATCCAGATTTAATTATATTGCAGCAATTATGGAGACAATTACACAAAATCTAACGGCTAAATATGAAGAAATAAAAGAATATTTCCAGTATGCACCTATAACCAGTTGCGCTGTAGAAAGTACGTTTCCTATTTATAAGGATGTACTTAATTAAAAGAGAACAAAATTGACAGAAGAAAACCTTGAGAAACTATTGCTAGTCAATATTAATACTCCTTTACTCAACTTGAACGACAAAATGAACAAATAAAAATCATCCAATTATGGAAATAAAATTAAAAACTTTAAAAATACAACTTTTCAACAAATACATATGTATTTCGTAATTTTATAGATCGCCACCCGTTTGTTTTCCAATTATATAAATAAAATTAATTAATGAATATGTATTTCGTAATTTTAGATAGATAGATCACCACCCGTATGTTTTCCAATTATATAAATAAAATTAAAAACTTTAAAAATACAACTTTTCAACAAATAAATATGTATTTGGTAATTTTATAGATCACCACCTGTTCGGTTTCCAATTATATAAATAAAATTAAATATTTTAGAAATACAGCCTTTCGCCAGTAATGCACTGGGCTTTGCGTCATGTGGTAAGCGTGTCCGTTCTCTACTGCGGTATCAATCTTTTCTTCAGGCGAAAGCGTTCTACACCGCAAATTGTGGTTAAGCCCAAAAAATAGCCAAAAGTCATACATTGCTAAATTAGGTGAATATGGTGGACGTTCTATTACTTTTATATTTTTTCCAGACAGAAACTGGAGAGTTCAAACTGCCGTATAGGACGACGCTTTATCATGGTGGAGCATAATTCCTTTATCTGGAACTCTACTGAACACTTCAGGTAAACATTTTTCAGTATACCACTTAAATTAAACTGTCTTTTGTCCATATAGATTAATTGCATTTACTAAGCGTGTACTTCTGAAGAATACCGCATCATAACCCTTTCATAGCTCGCTGCTTCTATAGTCATTGTAGGAATTTCCTCATTTTTGTGAATCCATACACTCTCTCTTGGCGGGTAGATACGTCGAAAAAGGAAATAAAAGTTTCGTCACCTGTCACTATTTTAAATAAATAAAAAAATTAAAAACCCTTACCACAATAGAATTTAAAAAAATATATAACCTAGACATTAACGGATTTGCACTTTGTAATTTATAAAGGTTTGAATTAGTTATTAAATTTGGACAATTTTTTAACGCCGCTTTAGTATTACTTATCATTTTGGGTAATGGGTTCTTATTCAATTCTACATAAGGCCCTTCAGAAATTAAAATGTTAACTCTATCAGAATAATCGATTTTGTCCAAAATGACTAACTTATTCCCTTTATCTGCTTTTAAATATAAACAATCTTTCTATCTGAGAGTTTTAATAGTGTTCCAGTCTTTCTTAATTGAAAATGGGGAACAATTCGACTATTTTTTTATTACATATTTCATAAATCGTCTTTAAAAAAGGCAAGTTTAATTGATCATTTTTTAAATAATCAACTTTCTCGCTTGTAATTAAATAAATAAAATGCTTGTGACGTCACTACACTTTCATTCATGAAACTCGTTCTTCGTAGTATGTGGCAACACTGTGTAGAAGAATGGTTCACCCAGAATTCACGTCGTTGTGTTTCCTGTCAGCGATCGTATCATAAACACATTGACATTTGTTTGGTTTTGAGGTTAGTGTATTTTAATTCGTTGCAAGTTATGGCCATCAAAAGAAATAATTATAAAACTATTGCCAATTGCATTTAGAAAAAGATTTAGCAATGTGCAGTCAATTATAGAGTGTTTTTAAATAGAAATAGAGAAGCCCTCAAACCCAGAACATCAAGCATTGACACGGTCAGCATACAAATCATGCAATACAATTAAATATTTAATTTCTTGTACACCACATGGCTGTGTCAATTTTATATCACATGGTTATGGAGGCTGTGCAACAGATGCAGTTATTGTTTCTGATTGTAGTTACTTGGATATATTCCCAGCAGAATGTGGTGTATTAGCTGACCGAGGTTTTAAAAACATTGCAGCTGATCTATCAAAAAAGAAATGCTATTTGGTCCGGCCACCAAGCGTTATTCAAGGAACAGGGCTAACCAAAGAAGAAGTCAGAATGAGCAGGCGAGTTGCTGCTGTTCGCGTTCATATAGAGAGAGTCATAAGTCGGATTAGAGAGTTTACAATGCTAACTCCTCATGCAACCGTAGATAAAAATCTTATTAACTTACTTGATTTTATAGCTGTAATTGCTTGTGCTGTTATAAATATGCAAGGTACACTAATAAAACATTAAGACAAATATACTTTAACTATTTTTTTATTTATTGTATAACAATACATTCATAAGATAGATAAATAGGTAGGTGTAAGTATTAAGTTTTTGATACAAAGCAATACAGAAATATAATTAAATAACTTGTATTATTATACAGAATAAAATTTTATTAATTAAAAGATAAACATAAATGGAAGAAAACAATGCAACTGCACAAAATATGCCGTTAGAAAAGTCAGTAGATAAATATAAATGCTCAAATAAAATAATAATCATGTTTTTATTTATATAATAAACTAAATAATTCTTTTAAAAAACAAAATAACATTTTAATTAAAATTTTATGTTTTGAATATGTGGAAAGATTGCCTTTTTCCAAAATTCTATTGCCTCTTTAATTATTTTATTGCAATAATTTGGATCATACTTACAACTTAAATATTTAAATTGTCTTATTGTTTCAAAGTTTGGGCAAGCTACAACAAACAGCCCATAATCCCTTTTAGTAACATGAAGTTGATTTTGAAGCTGAGCATAATATTTTGGTGCAATGGTCTTTTCATCAAGTAGGTAATTTTCAATATTTTTTTCTTTGGATGGACATTTAATCTCTAAACAGTATACCATGCTAATTCCATCTGGAGATGCTGCAATATTCGAATTTCTTAAATCTATGTGCAAGCCACTTTTTTCAAATTTTATTTCGAAACGTCTACACACTTCCTTAAAAACTTCTGATTCTAGTTTTCTACCTCTTTCCATAGCTGCTGTTGCTGGCAATTTAGGGCCTCCCAATATCAATTCTGTTAATGTTCCATCCATAGTAATACATTTTGATGCTTCATATATTTTAGAAGCAGTAATACGAGCATACCTCAGCTCATACCACAAAGGCTCATCAGACTGTTCGAGTTAATTTTTCTGCCTTTGCACATATATGAGCTTGTGTACTATGTATATAATATTGCAGAAAAGTGTCTGCATTTGCCACCAAATTATTTAATTCCTTAAAATAATTGATATACATTTGATGAATAGATAACAAACGTTCATTGTCTACTTCTTTATAACATTGTAGTAGAACACTATCTGCATTCAATATCTTTCCTTCACTAATTACATTTTGAAAATAGTTATTTGTTATAATAGGCACTTCGACAGCAGGTTATATATCCATCACATGGATAAATTTTTTTAAACTTCCAATCTTTGAGAGCTCTGATTTTTGCCAATAACATTTTACTGCAGTTGTTGAAGGCTCTTCTGCTCGTATTAGCAACCAAAATAATAAAGCTAATCTGTGTTTACAACCACCTGGAAAACAGAAAATATAAATTATTACTGTTATATACTGATATATTTTATTTATTGTGATATTTTATTTTAATATTTAAATATCATTATAGCTTACCTGCAGCGGCAGCACAGTCCAGACATTCAGATTTCACAATAGTTTGTTCAGTTTCATCAATTTCGGCCATAACTGTATAAGGTTTAGATGTAACTTTATGTTCGGGTGTAATTTTGGCTTGTATCTTACATACATTATTTTCTCTTTTCAATTGTACAAAACCTACAACATTATCCCCATATACTTCTCTACTTGACCTTAAAATACGCTTTTTTAATACAGAACATCCAATTAGTCTACAGAAAAAATTATTACTTTGTGTTTTTTGCTCCACGAGTTTCACTACTAATAAAACTTAATGTATTATTGTAATATTCGTCAATCATAGAATAATCTACAACGGGTAAATTATTTGAATTTGCATCTTCAAACCCAGGATTCATGTTGCAAATTATAAATAAATATTTATTACAACTTAACCTCACTAATTTAGTAAACAAATAATAAGCGGAAACACCGATCGATTTCATTCATAAGTATGACGACGGTGTTGTCACATAGTGATTTTAGCGTACGACAGCCTTGTGAGATTTTATTTGTTTAATTTTTTAAAAACTAATAGGTTTTAAACCGTAAAATTTTGTGTATAATTATATTTTGATATGTAGTTTAAGATAATATAGTTTTTAACAAAAAATAAAAAGTTGTGTTGTGCCCCATTGTTTGTGCTGCTGTAAAGATTCCTAGATCTGTCGCTTGCATGTCTCTCTAACATAGGATTTTGATGTGTGTTCAATGTGTGTTCAAGGTTTTTAATTTTTTATCACAGTCTCCGATTTTTCAGTGTCACTATTTTGTAAAAAAGTTGGTGCCCTCCGTTAGTTCAGAAATTTAAAGTTTCATGGCAAATTCTTAAACGGTTTGCTTTTTTGGAAGTCAGAGAGGTGATGCGGCACAAAACGACTTACCATTTTTTTTTAAAAGCAGGTGATTGTTTATGATTATTTTAACAGATGAGGATCAATTCTTGAGTTAACCTATTACCACATAAGTGGCTTTATCGTCCTCTTCAATATTTTTTTTAACAGCAGCAATATTTTGGTCGGTAGCAGCCGTAGGAGGACGTCCTGCTTCTTTTTGATGCTGAACAGAATTCCTTTCGCGTTAAAATTCCTTATAATATCGGTAAATTGTAGCCAGAGTAGGTACTTCTTCAGTGAAAACTGATTCTAAATTCTCTTTGCACACATAAACGCTTAAACCTCTTTTAAAATCATAATAAATTATGATTCTAAAGTGCTCCCTGGATAATTCCATTTTCTTTTTCTTTTAAAAAAATAAGAAGCTGAGTTATAACGAACGTAACTTTAACAACTAAACGTCAAATGACATATAAACAGTTGCTATAAATACACATTGTATGATTGTTTTCACAGTCTACTAAATTTTCTTATAATTAATAAATTCAGCTTATCTCTCGTAAAAGGACATATTTTATATTATCTAGCCATGAAAAAATTAAGTGTTGTTAGCTTTTGCTGTCAAATAGCTGTCACATTATGATTTACGAGTATACTGATCTTTGTTTAGTCAAAATCCAGAGAGTTTTGCTGTTATTACAGAAATTTATTTTATTAAAAATGAGTGAAAATTCAATACACTGAAATGTGATAAAATTCTTGACGAAATAACAAAATGGACCAAAAAATATTCATCAGATAATGACTAACGTGTACAGAATAAATACGTTGTCATATTTTGTTTTGAAAGCAGATGTCTGTTATGCAAGCAAATGTCAGTTTTGAAAGCAGATGTCAATATTTTGAAAGCAGATGTCAGTTTTGAAGGTTTGAAATTGCTAATTATTACTCCATAGCTGTATAAATGTTAAGATAATTTCTTAGCCGTTCATTAAATATCAATTGATAAATTCTTGGAGTTTTCGGCTTTTTATATGAAATATTTACAAATATCAAATTAGTATGTAATTGCAAAGTAAATATTGCTGTCTACAAATTACAAAGCAAATCATACGAAATTTTTTTTTTAATGAAAAATATTGTCTATGTTGGGCCTTGAATCCAAGTCTACGGTTTGCCGGACCGTTGTTTAACCACTTAAGCCACGATAGCTATGGAGTAATAATTAGCAATTTCAAACCTTCAAAACTACTGGCATCTGCTTTCAAAATACTGACATCTGCTTTCAATAACTGACATTGCTTTCAAAACACACATCTTTTTCTTTTAAAAAAGAAGATGCTGAGTTATAAGGAACGTACCTTCAATAACAAAACGTCAAATGATAGATAAAGAGTTGCTCTAAATACACACTGTATGATTGTTTTTCACAGTCTACTAAATTTTCTTATTCTCAATAAATTCAGCTTATTCCTCGTAAAAGGGCATACTTTATATTATCTAGCCATGAAAAAATTAAGTGTTGTCAGCTTTTGCTGTCAAATAGCTGTCACATTATAATTTACGAGTATACTGTGTAATGGGTCATATTCTTTAAAAAATAATACGTTAATGTATATGCCAGTTGTCTACTGTATATATTAAAAGCAATTTCATTTCTTTTACTTAATTTCTCTCTGACTGTTTAAAAATTTATCTAACAAGGCATTCTGCATTAAAACGGGTTCTTCCCCGGACGCACATTCAATAACGAAAACAGTACCTCAGTATGAGATCACTTCTCTTTGTCCGTTGTATTAATATGTAAAGCATACTTCCCCATATATATGTATATATATATATAAATGAGAGTCAACATATATTTAATATAAGGATATGCTTTGTCAGCAATACCACATACACAATGAAGGAGAATATATAGAAGGTATTCTGGAAACATTCTTTCGCATGAAAGGGGAAGGAGGAAGAAATAGAACAGCAGAAAGTATCAGTCGATCAAGCCCTGCGAAAAATAGCGGACGGCTGATCTACTTAGGTCTAGTACGACGTAAATAAAAAACGTCGGACCGAACAAAAGTAAAAAAAAGTCCCATGCAAGTAAAGCCTTAGCAGTCGCCAGTGAAGAAAAGACCGCAAAATACGCTAGTTTTTATAGCACTCGCAAAGGGTGAATCAACCTTGTAATAAAGTCACCTGTGCGCGCTTTAAATCAGTTGGATTACAAAAAATAAATCCTTGTAGTTTAAAGTTAATTTGCGTGTGTTTTCTGAAACTCCTCTGAGCTCCGGTACCAAGACAAGGTAGGAAGTTTTATTCTCTTAAGTCCATCGATAGCGAGAGATAAATGCTGATATCAGAAATAAAGGCCTAGACATTATAGTAAAAAATAAAACGAACTTTGTAATAAACATTCGCAAGGTATAGCATTATCAATTATCATTTTCATATCTATTTATTTGTATCAGAATAATTGAAACATACATGAGTAGGTAAACCCCACCAGTTTTGTATAATGCAAAGGTATTTTTAATAATATAAAATATTATTAAAAATCTGGTGTGAAGAATTATTTGTACCCTATTCAAGTGATGTAAAAAAAATTGATGTAAAAGATCCTATGTATTAAAATCAATATATAGCTTTATATGTAATCTGATATTTTATTACGCATATATATATACATACATTTACAAAGTCGATATTTGCCTATGTAAATATCCTTATAATAAATAAAGACATAGTGCTCTGTTTATTGCTACAATACAGGGGATACACTCATACACCTTTCGTATATCAAACGACCTGAGATCAATAGCATAAAATAAATATCAATTTTATTAGTGTAATTCAAGAGTCCCATTGCTAGAGTTAGTTAATCACCGGGCATATACTTAATTAACTTTATACCGTCAGGAACGGTTATTTTCCTGTGGCGTCCAAACAATAAGCAAAGTAATCATTTTAAATAAACGATAAACTGCACATCTATCTCTCATATTACTTCTTTAACTCTTAAAGTAGCTTGCAAATTAGTATCCCCAGTCACAATTATTATTTGCAAAGGGTTAAAGAATAGCCAAACGTTACAACTGATCTTTGTTTAGTCAAAATCCAGAGAGTTTTGCTGTTATTAAAGAATTTTATTTAATTAAAAATTAGTGAAATTCAGTACACAGAAGTGTGTCATGGACAAAATGGACACAAAAATATTCATCAGATAATGACTAACGTGTACAGAATAGATGCGCTGTCATATTTTATAGTAAAATTTTGGTCTAAGCAATTTAGATGTAGTAGGGAATCAATTCAAGGCAATTCAAGATGCGAAGCAGGAGCTAAGGAAAATATTAAGAAAATCGGGGGACAGGTCTTAGCAGATGGAATAAAGAAGGTGTCAATTATTGATGCTGAAGTGGAGATATCAAAGACTACCCAAAGCATTAAAAATTTTACATAATGATTTAGGAATGAACAAAGTGTTAGCACGATAGATTCCCAGGTAGCTTATTCCCAAACAAAAATTGCGTGGACAAGAAATTTGCGTGAAAAAACTTGACGATTTTAGCTGGCGATAAAAACTTTTTTTCGAAAATGATGAAATATGGGTATATCACTGGGACCCACCTAGAAAATAGAAATCCATGCAGTGGTTCCACAACTCCAGCACCAAAAAGGGCAAAGAAGCAAAATTCGTCTGGGAAACTGATTGACAAAATATTATGAGGTACAGAAGGAATTCTGTTAATTCGATACATGAAGAAAGGGCTCTACGATTATAGGAGAAGTATATATAAGGAAGAAATTCGAAATTTGAAAACTGTCATACAGCAAAAAGACACTAAAACTTTACTCAAAAGATTATGCTGCTCCATGATAATTGCAGAGTTCACAAGACTCGCCAAGTCCAAGAAATAATCAACGACTGTGACTTTATGGCAGAGATGCACATACTTATAGGGAACAGGGGCCACTCGGGAAAATTGTAAGCCAAGGACGGGCCATCACAGAGAATACTTATTACTTATACTAATACTTAACACAAATATTTTTATTTTTAAATAGTATGAATTACTACAAATGATAAAAATAAAAGAACATTGAAAAATGTTTGTTGTAATTACGTAATCATAATGTAATCTAATCATTACAATGTAATATTTCATGTTTTATTATTTTGATTCATGACATTGCATTGACATAACAATTTTGTTTATGTTTGTCTCCACATTACTTGCCGCCACACGTAAAATTGCTTCCAAATTTTCATTTGCCAGACGGTTTCGATTTTTTGTTTTGTTAAGTTTCATCACTGAAAACGTTTGCTCACAAATATACGTCGATCCAAATAAGCTTGCGCATTTCAATGCATTTATTCGCAACTATTTATAAGAGGTTTTGCCAACGCAACGGTAAAAGTTGAGTAAATTATCTTCATTAAACTTGTTTCGTAAATTATCATCATTTTGCATGTCTATCAATTCCAGCTGTATTGATTCCGATGTATTTTCGGGTGAAATGTTGAAAGGATTGCTGAAAATGTCTAATAGAGGTTTAACTTTTTTGAAGTCTAGAAATCGATCATGAAAAGCTTGTATTAAAATATAAATTTTTTCAACATAAGCGAAATTGACATCAGTTTTATTGAATTTCTCCATAATTTTTTTGTAGTTCGGAAAATGGTTGTAATTGGCTGAATTGATTTGTGTCCTGAAAAGACTCAATTTTCATTGAAAGGACGAAACATGAGAGTATAAATGCGAAATCAATTGATCTTTGCGTTGGAGTCGCGTATTTAAGACATTAGTGATTTGTGATGTCTACAAGAAACGCTAAGTCACACAGCTAATCAGGGTTGTCGAGTTCGGAGACGTCCTTTTTCTTTTCCGCCAGAAATATATTGATTCTCAATCAAGTTAAGAAACCGCTCTAGTGACAACCCACGACTTAGCCACCTTACTTCAGTGTAAAGGAGGAGATCCATATTCGCTTTCAATATCCTCGAGAAATTGTTTGAATTGTCGGTGATTGAGACCTCGTGATTTCATAAAGTTTACAGTAGGTACTACAACTTTCATCACATTTTCAAATCCCAATAATTTTGAACAGAGGGCCTCTTGATGTATAATGCAATGAAACTGCATTAATTCTTTGGTATCTACGTTTTTAGTTTGTAAATACTCTTTTAACATAGTTATTATCCCAGATTTACTTCCAACCATTGAATGTGGTCAGACGTAATTCCAGATAATTTCGTTAAATCCAAATTCATTATATAACATTTTTCCAGAAGAGCTTTGAGCATGTCACTCCTCTTGGTTTGACTTGTCAAAGAATTCATACCAATCAGTTCTTCACTCACTTCAAAATTTTGCGTTACCCCTTGTAAAAATACTAAGAGTTGAGCAGTGGAACTTATATCTGTAGATTCTACGAGTGCTATAGAGAAATACTCAAAACTTTTCGATTTCGTTGCTAATTGCTCTTCTATATTAGCTGCTAATGTGGTAAGTTTTCTTTGAACAGTCATCCGATTTATTTGAATTTTTTCAAACCTCTTTCGATTTTTCGGATACATTTTTCTTGCGGCGATATCTAAACACTGCTTAACAAACTCATCATCTTTAAAAGGCCGACAAGTTTTCGCTATTATTCGAGATATTTCAAAGCTAACTTCAGTAGCTGTTTCGGCATCTTGAATTGGTTTTGTAAACATAGTTTGCTGGCCTATTAGTTCCCTTTGTAAAGTGGAAATTTTGTGCGTTCGAATTTCGCCGGTTAATTTGGTAAAAGTATGATGCTGGGTTTCATAATGCCTTTTCACATTATATTCCTTCGGAATAGAAACTCTACTCTTGCATATTAAACAGACACTTGTTATGCGATGAAATAAAAAAGTATTTTTCGGCCCAAATATTTTGAAACTGTCGATTTTCATCTTCAACCTTACGACTACGTTTTTTACTGGGGCCTGGTTTATCCATATCAAAATTGATATGATATTGTTTCGTAGGTAGATGCCAAGTTCGAACGACGAAATATTTATTTTTATCAGATTACAATTCAAATATAAACAATATAACGTTCGCTTGTCCGTAGTTAAAACTTAAATGCCATGATAGCGGGCGATGCGTTGTATTTATACGAGTTACCTAACATCGGGAACCTACCACATTGTTCGGAGATAATACCGACGTGCTTTGCGAATCTTCGAGTAATCTAGTTGGTTCGACAGATTTCTAGTCTCGTAACAATATGCTTGGAACGACGAGGAGCATACTTGTCCTACGTAGTAAACCTGAACAAGAAAGTAGTAGGTACTTAAAGATACATATCTTACTAACAATTACAAAAGTTAGAATAAAATAAAAAGTTAAGAAACATTGATTCGAATGGATTTTACCTACTTTTGTAGTTTTTCGAACAATTTTTAAAATTCGTTGGCGGGCCGCATAAATATCGACAGTGGGCCGCATGCGCCCGCGGGCCGCGGTATGTGCATCACTGCTTTATAGGAATGAAACATCCACCCAACAGCCTTGACTTGTCACCGGGTGATTATTATCTCTTTGTAAAAATTAAAAATTATTTCCATGAACGACTTGAATGAAACCAAGGAGGAGTTTTTTGAAGGCTTACCAGAAAAACAAAATTTGGAAAGATGTATTTTTCAACCATACGAGAATTCTCCATTTTATCAAATATGTCATTGCATAAGGTAAGTGAGCAGGCGTAAATATATTGCCCATAGAGGCAGATAGCACTGTGTTGACGGATTACGATCAAATACTGTAATTGTTAAACATTTAAATTAGAAGCAAAACACCTGCAATTTGTTTCGCTATATTATATCCACTGTATATTCGAAAATAACAGATATTTACCACACAATGCGAAACATAAAATTAATTGACCGTGGTATTTGTGAAATGCGTTATGTCGACTAATACAAGTCTATTAAGGTAATGATACATTTTGGGGGTGCTTTGAATGGCAAAGTACAATGAACTAACGGCGCTATGTAAGCTTAAACGATAAAACTCATGCTATTTGGCTATTATCATTACGTCTTTCTTGCCGTTTTTTTTCAATAGGGTACAACCAAAGAAAACAAGAAAAATTGCATAAATATTTTATACATAATCGAATTACTTGTTATATCCGCAGGCGCTGTATTTCAGAATTCGTAATTCGGAGCATAAATTTAGAGGTTAATTTCCAAAAAGGATCCGTTTTCTAATACTAGAACTGAAATTGACTACTTATTATTAATGTGTTAATTATTTGAAAAGTCTGTTGACCGAATTAAGGTAGCCGGCTTCCCCATGGAGTGTGACGCTATAAAAGGGATAGACACGCGATCCTCAACAAAAACTTAATTACTGTAATACTATCCAGGCTTCTTAATCTATTAATGTGCTACTCAGCGGGAAATAAATCAAGCTCTACTACTTTGAGAAACGCGAATAAATTTTATTGTATCTCTTTCTTTGACAATAATGATTCTTAATAAAATACAATGAATCGATTAATTAATTTCTTACGAATAAAACACCTACAATTCTTTTTTTATTTTAAACATAACAAGCTCATATTTATAATTGTTACACTACGCCTATATCAAGAATTTTTATTTATACCGTTTTAAATCGTATTATTTGCAAATAAATAAAATTAAAAATATTTAAAAGATTCGTAACATAATTTGTGGCATATAAGGCTGCCAGAAAAGTGCATGCACGCCATAGCCGTCCGCATCGTAACAAGTGTAATGAAAATAACAATGCATAGTAACTATTAAGAAAGGCACTATATTGTTATAAGTAATTATAACACTGTGTACAACGCTTACTCTTTTAACTAACTTGATAAACTAGCATCAAACTTTTTCATTTCCTGCACATTTAAAGGTTTTCTGGGTTGTTGCACATACTTTATTATTAAAATAAAACGTTTTAATTAACACAGTAGAGATAGTCTAATACACGTACACATCAATAACTCAATATCAACTACGGCTGTGGGAAGTACGTTGCTGAACTCGCAACGTTATGTGAAAACTGTTCAGATATTGAAGCAGAGTTATCCCGCTGACTATAGTGCCTATAGCATGTAGCGTTCGTTGGCAGCCTTACATATTTTTCATATATTCAAAACGCCTTTCTTTTGCATCACACAGAGCGTCGTGTATAGCTCTTCCGAGAATCTATCTACCGAACAATCAGCCCAGGCATATAATAATTCTTGAACAAGTGCTTTCAAATTTATATTGTACATTTTAATTTAGTTAATTGACGAAGGGGATACTTGTTGAAACTTCATTATAACGCTAAGAAATAAGTAATTAAACTTCTAGTTTTAAAAATTCTTTAATTGTAAATACCACTACAATATTGTTTCGCCATACAGTGGCTTCATCAGGTGGATGAAATACTGAATATATACAATACAAGTTTGAATATTTATGTGAAAATTATTGGGGAAATGGCGGTGGAAAAATTTTTACAATCTTAAATTTAGTAGAGGGGAGTTGTTTAAATCTAGTTGGTCATTTAAAACTAATCCTAAACTATTGTAGATACGTATTTCAATACGTATCTACGTCTTTGGAGAAAATACATTCAAAAATACATAAATGAACTTGTATTGTGTTCTTCACACCCCCTTTTTAATAATATTTTTTATATTATTAAAAATACTTTTGTATTATACAAATTTAGTGAGGTTTTACCCACTCAAGTATGTTCGTCCACTGTGGCAGAAGGTTATATACAAGATTCAGTATCCAACAAGATTGATATAGCCAGAAAGATACAAGGTCCAGGCAGTCTAACGTCCTCGACTTCTGGTCATCAAATTTCTGTTCAGGATACTTCAAATACGTCTTCTAGTATAACTCTAAATTCGAATAACCTGAATGCAGAGTCAGATACAAAGAGGATTTCCTTCAACTTTAATATTAATGTAAATGTTAATTAGTTACTATTGTTTACCCTTTAGAATTAATACAAATGTGTTAATACTATAGCAGTTTGAATGTCTCTATGCAATCTAAATTTTACCTTGTTTTATCTCATTAGTGAGATAAATTATGTTTTTAACTCACTAGTGAGTTATAAGCTACATAATTGATTTAAAATCGCCATAGTTATAGGTCTATTATTAGGAGGTGTTGGATAAAAATTCAAACTTGTATTGTATATATTCAGTATTTCATCCACCTGATGAAGCCATTGTATGGCGAAACAATATTGTAGTGGTATTTATAATAAAATAATTTTTGAAACTAGAAGTTTAATTACTTATTTCTTAGCGTTTTAATTTAGTTATTAATTAATTACGTACGTTTCTATTCTAATTATATCTTAGTAATTTTATTTATTATTAAACGATATGTTTTGTATGTTAAATTCACATCGACCGCTTACTAAAACTGACATAATTTTAATGGCCGCATTTAATTCATTATTCTAAAGTTTTGCTAAACCATATCATGTGACACATCAAGTATTTTTCGCAAGGAATACTTTAATGCTATCATTGGCGTCACAACTCTTTAGCTTGTGTCTTTAATTAACTCTTAATTCTTTAGACATCGGTATTAGCTATATGATTTGTTATCCCTAACTCGGTCATAAAAACATAGTTGACACTATATTTTAGAGAACATGATCCCTCGGTTTCTAACCACGGTATCGACCAGAACTACAGCTCAGGTAGTTTTGGTCGCTTAAATCATTTCAGTTCAATTGGAACAGAACTGAGTTCGGTTTCAATTCTATTTTATGAGACAATTAGAGTATATTCTGTATGACATTGAAACTGCAACACCAAGAAGGGGTGCGAATTTTTTGACCAAACTTGGTAGAAACGTATAACTATTCAAAGGCAATAATTGATTAAAATTTCAAAGAAAAAAAACAAAAGACTAACACAATTTAACATAATTTTTATTAATAATGTGTCGAGCCGCCCCTATTAGTTACACACTCCCTCACTCTTCGTGGCATTGATTCGACTAGGTGGTCGATATTCTCTTGGGGTATGGAGTTCCAAGCAACCTGTAATTCATGCCAGAGAACTATTAGTGTCTGCGGGGGATTGGCTAAATTCATAAGGTTTCGTCCCATAATGTCCCCCACATGTTCTATTGGCGAGAGGTCGGGGGATTTGGGTGGCCATGGCAAGATATTGACATGAGCCTCTTCGAAGCGATTTATAGAAATTCTCGCTACGTGGGGAGGGGCATTATCCTGCTGAAAAAGTGGGTCTTCGAGCATTTGAAGATATGGAAGAATATGGGGTTCTACCACCTCATCAATGTAACGCTGGGCGTTCATGGTGGCTTGGATGAACACCAACTGAGACCTACTCCCATATGCTATAGCACCCCATACCATAACACCCACTGCTCGATGCACATGCCTTTCAACGGAAAAACTGAATATCACTACGTTCCCCACGTCTTCGTCTGACCCTCATACGAGACAAAATCGAGATTCATCACAAAACACCACCTTATGCCACTCCACGATCCAATGCATACGCAATCTACACCACTCCAAACGTTGCTGTCGGTGTTGAGCCGTAAGTGGTAACACAAGATGTGGACGATAAGATTGTAAGCCGAAACCCCTAATTCGGCGATAAACGGTTCGAAGGGTTACTGGACGACCTTGATTACCTAATCACACGTCAGCAATTGATCTGGTACTGGAGAACCTGTCTCTTAGTACCATTAGGCGAAGGCGGCGGTCCTGTATCCCATTAGTTCTTCTTCGGCCTCTGATTCCTCTTCGGCGTCTTTCCTGACCCTCCCTAGTCCATGATTGATAACAGCGCATAATGGTGGATTGGTTCCGGTTAAGGCGATTTGCAATTTCCCTGTATGAAAAACCACCTTCTCGCAAACCAACAATTCGACCTCTGTCGAATTCGCTTAATTGGCGATAATTTCCACGTTGCCGCACTCTAGGCATAATAAAATTCTCAAAACACGTTAGACAAAGGTATAATAAGACGAAACCGTTGAAATAAATTTGAAACAAACAGTAAATACACCAAACATTAAAGTCAGCGAAAACTGAATGAAGTGTCAGAAGTGCCATGACCACTTGATATATCGCAACAAAATTTTAATCAATTATTACGTTTGACTAGTTATACGTTTCTACCAAGTTTGGTCAAAAAATTCGCACCACTTCTTGGTGTTGCAGTTTCCATGTCATTGAGCATATATCAATGTAAACAGATCTCGTTTATAATTAGTTAAAGTTGAAAATGTGTAGTTGTAATATTCAAATTATCTAACCACCTAGTAAATAATAAATATTATTTCTGATGAAAAAAATAATGTCGGAACGTTAAAATGAGAATTTTTATTTGAAGAATAATTTATTAATCAGAATTTCAATAAAAAAATTAAGCATTTATCTAATAATCTAAGTATATCGAATATATATATATATATATATATATATATATATATATATATATATATTACACACATTAAAACAGATACTGCTACAGAATAACTACCCTAACACATTAACAAACAAAATTATCTTAGCCACTGAAAATATCAGAATAGGCGTAGAGAGAGACCAAATATCAAGAAATATTACCAGCGAAATACCACAAGGCGTCAACGGGGACAGCGAGACCACGTATGGAAAATTGCAATATATCCCTAACCTAACTGACAAAATAGAAAACGTTTTCCATAACGTGCTTTCAGTAGCGTACACAACAGCCGTCCCCGTTTCCAGACTGTTCACGAAATTAAAACATCCAATACCCATAGATATGAACAACAACGTCATATATGTAATACTGTGTAGTTGCAACTCGTTTTATATAGGACAAACTAAGCAAAGATTAAAGAATAGATTGACACAACACGACAGCGACAGTAGAGTTAAACCACTGGCATGCGCACTGGCAAGCCATATAGCGTGTACACACCACCAACCGAGATACAATGATATCAGAATCATCTTCAAAGAACCAAACTACACAAGACGGCTTTTCCTAGAAACTCTAACAATTAAGAGCGTGCAACATAATCTAAATACTAAAGCCGACTCCCTCAGTTTCAGCAATATCTACATACCACAACTACAACATATAACACCGGGTATACAGAATAAGTTCACTTAATAATATTATATAATGTGAGGGAGTGTAGTTTCCTGTTGGTGGGTGAGGTTTGCCTTTTTCACGTGGCGTTTTGTTTTTCTGTTTTTTTTTATTTATTTTTGTTTTTTCCGTTTTTTTTCTAGTAGAGTATGTTTTCAAATATAAAAATGGCAAGACACACAAAACACAAGTAAAAAGAATTGAAATTTTTCATGACACACATGTTACTTTTAAACGTACATTTAGATATATATTTAGCGATAAAAGTACTCACATGCATATTTAAAATGCACACAATAGAAAGAGATTTCAAGCCTGTCTTTGACTGATTTTTATTACTGTATATGTATTAGTTTATTAAATGTTTAGTGTTTTTTATTATCATTAACATAACGATGATTTTAAAGTGTAAATGCCACTGTAACAGACTCGTGTGTGGAGTAATACACTCAATAGCCAATATAGTTTAGGTTATGTAAGTACTTGTGATACAGTTTATTAATATTGTATAATGACAACATATTGGCAAATTTGCTACATTACTTTTTTTCTTCTTAATAAATAAAAACAGGTCTGAGGAAGGTCTAAATACAAGACCGAAACTTCACGAAACCAAAATAGTGTTTTTCTATAAAATAACCCTAATTCTACACAAGTGTAGTAAGAAATTAATATATAGTGCTAGTCACCATCAACATACGTTGAATTCCACCATACATACATATATATGTTAAATTACTTTGAGTCTAAAAAGCTGAATCAAATTTACACTAATATGTAATAATTTAACTGTTAATAAAAACAAAATTTTGGTCATTGTCTTAAATAAAATGATTTATAGCACCCAACATTGCAGTGATTCAACGGCAAACGTAAAAAAAGTGTGCCTTGGGATCTCACATCAGTACTTTTAAACACAATGTCAATTTTAATAGTGTAAATTGTTTATTCAGCGAAAATAACTTTTATAAAAGAATTACTTTAGAAAATTCGGCCATAAATTTTTTTTTTTATTAAATATTTTATGGCCGTTTTTTGTTTCTAATCCTCGTATTTAATTCTTTTAAAATTGTTACATAATTATATATATATTGCATATATTTTTTTACCACATCTGCTCTTTGCATCCGTTATCGCTTCACAAGTTCGTCTTCGAAGGTATGCGTTTTCTTTTTTTTTTAATTCCTATTAAACATGTTTAATAGGAATGCACTTTTTACTTTTTACAATAGTTGGTTTGTGTAAATATAACTAAGATATGCATTTAATTGGTATCCACATTCTATAAAATTACTAATGTATGTACATTTTCTTATTTTACTACGTATGGCTAATCTGTAAATGTTTTATCAGGTCTGATGCAGAAATAAATATAGTTTCGAAACGTTGCGTAGCAATAAATCGTTTTATTTGATACATTGATCAAAATTCTGTTTTTATTAACAGTGAAATTATATGTGTATATATATATATATATATATATATATATATATATATATCATTTGATAAATTATTGGAGTTTTTCGGCTTTTTTTATATGAAATATTTACAAATATTAAATTAGAATGTATGTAATTGCAGAGTAAGTGGGGATGTAAACATCGCTGTCTACAAATTACAAAGCAAATCATACGAAATTTTTTATTTGAAAAATATGGTCTACGTTGGGACTCGAACCCAAGTCTACAGCTATCCGGGCTGTCGCCTTTACCACTAGGCCACAATAGACCCAGGTTCAAGCCATGTAGAAATGCCATAAAGTAACAGTGTTAATGAATCAGATGTCAGTTATTGAATGTAGATGTCAAGCTGAAAGCAGAAGTCAGTTTTGAAAGCTCATGTCAGTTTTGATAGCAGATGTCAGTTAGTGAAAGCAAACACTTTTATATATATATATATATATATATATATATATTATATATATATATATATATATATATATATATATATATATCAAAAATTAATTAAAATTCGGGTAAGCGGTCAATTAATGAGTTGGCAAAATTAATTGTAATTTTTTGATAATATATCACGGTCGATAATTTCTTTTCAATTATATATATATATATATATATATATATATATATATGATTGAATCATTTTTATATTTTGTACGTCAGTTTTATTATTTTTTAACTCTACATTTTTTACCCCAGAAGAAGCGACAAAGTCTGTCGCGAAATATAGGGTAATTTAATAAAGGAGTTTTTAATTGACCGCTTACCCGAATTTTAATTAATTTTTGATATATATATATATATATATATATATATATATAAAGATAATAATTTCTTGAGATTTATATGTTATAGTAGATTAAATTAGTTGGCGATTTAAGGTCTATTTTACTTTGAAATGTATATATTTAAAATAATCTTACATATCTCGGCACATAGAGTCTTAAGTCGCCCGTTGAGTGACTTAAGATGTTAAGCTGTCGGCATTCGCCTTGAACGAGAAGGAAAACCACGAAAACCTACTCGGACAACCTAGTCAGGGATCTAAACACTGAACTACCAGCATGATAAGCCAGTGTACAGATATTTAAATGACATATGATAGATATTATATATATTATTATATTATATATTTATATATATATATATATAGATATGTAAGAGTATTTTAAATATATACATATCAAAGTAAAACAGACCTTAAATCGCCAACTAATTTAATCAACTATATGTATATATATATATATATATATGGAATACATCCGAGTCATCAAAATAGTAAAACAATAACAGGCAAATACTATGCATATCTTTTAGATCAACTGCCTGTTACAATACAATGCAAATGGCCCTACTTAAGGAACAAACGAGGGCTTTTTCTTCAGGATAATGCAAACTACTCACGCTTTGACTGTTTCAATTACAAAAAGTTATTGAACTACATTACTAACTGCTTCCTCATCCAGCTTATTCAATATATTTTGTTTCTTCAGACTTTCTTCGATTTCCTAATCTAAAAATTTGGCTCGGCGGTAATAGATTTGGGTCAAATGACTGAAAGTAAGAAACATTTCGAACAGTTTGATAAAGTTTACTCTATCAAAGAAGGAAAGATGGAGTGGAAAGACCTGAATATTGTTGGTCTAAATGTAATGAAATATTTTGAAAAACACCAAGAAGTTTGTGTTTTCTCCTCTAGGCGTACTAATTACTGAACATCCCTCGTAACTAAAAAATATTTTCGTGCATTACAGATATTATGAAACTATTTCTCATTTTAAATGCAGATATATCAAGTACGTCCAGCAGTATTTGTTAGAAACCACTATTAAATAAAATTTGGCGCAACAAATGCACGAGCACACCTACATATTTAATTTAATCTCCATCTACTTTTGTTTGAAATATGTCCGGTTGCTTTTGGGGTAGCGCTAGAGCCGTCAGTCAGACTAGCAAGGGGTTTAGGTGGGTGGGTGAAAGTTTGATCACTCAAAACACACCCTCATTTACGTGACCAGACGCCATCCGTCGTGCTTTTGTATGTTGTTTTATTTACTGTCATTATATACAGAATGTTCTGAAATGCGATATTTTTAAATTCAAGAATATTTTTAATTTTATATTTTTTAGTTAGAATAATAATTGGAAGGGAAAGGAAAAGGTAAAGCAAACAATACTAATCAGTTCGGTTCTGGAATTCCGAGCAGGAATTGGTTCCTTTGAACTATCTCCTTCTTGGCCTGACGTTTTGTTCACTCGTAAAGGACATCTTCAGGGCTGCTACTATTGTTGATTCACTGAAACTGAAGTTGTCCCCTTGCAACAGTGGACTAAATCTCGACCAAGACGGAAGCAGTACAAAGAACATACCCGGAATTTCAGAAACAATTGTTGACAACGACCTCGTAAGCCTATAAGCCAGAGTATTAATCAGTCGTCTAAATCCGTTTCATCTTTGAGTGATTTTTAATATCAACATTTCTCGCTGCTTTTGTATCTCTTCATTGTTTCCGTATTCTATTGTTTTCCTTTTACGTCTCATACTCGTACACACAGAATAAAATTTTAAATCGATTGTTCCGAGTTTTATTTCGCCTCTTATTTTTATTTATTGCCTGACTAGCATTTCCTGTTTAGGACTAATTGGTGATTATAATTTTTCGTCAAAATAAGAGACTTATTCTAACAATGCAAAAATAACTGTTTTCAAGCAAATTAAGTTGGATCCATGCTCAATTAAGTTCCCGTAATAAACAATTAGTTTCCTATTTGCAACATGAACTTTACTACCCGATTTGATGATTTTTTTAACTCTCAAATTCAATCAATAGTTTATACACGTATTTGTTTGAATAAGACCACCCTTGTGTATCTCTCTAACGAATTTGTACTGAATTTTTTCAAGCTATATATGTCAAATTTTATCACTGCCATAACGAATGAGTAACAAAGTTTATGTTAGAGATACAATATTTACACTGCAGCGTTTATTTGAATAACATAGCCCTGTTTATCATAACAATGCACAGTAGAATCGATTTTCCTATATATTCGTTACAATATAAGGCGCTCTAGCGAGCACCTACTATGTACAATAGCTGTTTATCAAGCGATAAGACTGACTCGAAGCGAGTTTTGAGTGACAGGCTGGCCACTGAACTCCCGTGTTTATTCTGTCATAGACCAGGCAGACCGCAAGCTGCATCAATTTCCAGGAAATGGTCACATGTTAAGGGTGCACCTCTACAGATTTTAGTTTAAGCTCATAAGTAATTCGATAGTATTCTAAAGAATTTAGTTATAACAATGTTAGATATTTTTACGCATCAGATATACCTATTGCTGTGTATTTCTACTAGGTGGGCTAATGAAAAATTAGTAACTACAATGTGTTACACAAGTATAAAGGCTGTCGTTGAAATAAAAAGACAATGTATGAGAAATGGAAAGATGTAATTATATAGAATATAAATCTAAAATATTTTTCCAAAATTACCCCTCGTAAACGAGAAAAAAATGACGAGGCTATATAAAAAATTTTTGTCACGCCACTGAGCGATTATAAAAAGGTGCCAGAGACGAGAGAGATCTTAAAGTTGAAAGATAATAACAAAAATAATAGTTTTGTTATTGTCCATCTCATCTAGCTGTTACGTATGTAAACATACGCTATAGCGTGTGTGTGAGGTATTTATTATTTATACACATTCTGAATATTTTGAATTCATAGGCGTCATGTAATAGAATGTTCGTTGTGTTTTTAATTTCGGGGTTCGCGTCGTAATTGAGTCATAATATTTTGGATTTATATTCTACATAATTACATCTTTCCATTTATCATATATTATTTCAAGTTCGCGCGGTATACAGGCTGATTCATTTTCGGCCCTCCCCATCGGGATCTCTCTTATTATTGGAGATAGAGTATAGGTTTAAATTTGGCAAAGTTGTTAAATTTTGTGTTTGTCATAAATCCGTAAAGAAAATAGACCTGTGACAAATGACCTTCGTTATTTAAAAAAAAACGCGAAAACCCCATTTTCTTCTTTTACCTGTAGCACCGACATTTGGCCTTGTAGAGAAAAAATAAAAACACGTCCTTGTGGCCATTTCCAAACCTCTATCCAGTGGTGTACTCTAAATGTTTATACGACGTTTCGTTTCTTTCTGGCCAACATCAACTATCTAATTTCTTATAGGCGCCATATTGGATTTAGTCATCTTCAGAAAGAGTTTTTTTTTCTGATTTCAACCATGTACCACATGCTGACTATAGTTTTTGACATTAGGTTTTATTTGAAAGAATAAATTATAAGATTAAATAAGGTAGCCTTTGGAATTTCAATCTGTCAAACATTTCATTTATTGTTCATTAATAATACAAAAATGTCATACACTAACGAAGAGAAACGAGATATGATAAGTATTTTTTATTCTTCGAAACGAAATTCAACAGTAGCGAGTACAAGATAACAAAAACATTAATAAAAATACATAGAAAAGTAAACAATAAACAATTACAGTAAATGTTCAATTATCTGGCCATCTTCGGTAATGCACAATTAGGCACGCCTTCTGGCATTTTGTACTGCCCTTTGTATAGTTCTTCTAGGAACTGCATCGAAGGCATTCTGAAGTCTGTCTCGTAATTCTTCAATGTTTTGTGGCGCATCTACTTTATAAATATTATTTTTAACATATCCCCATAAAAAAAAATTTACTAGCGGACTTAAATCAGGTGATCTCGCAGGCCATTCAACAACTCCTCTATTTCCAATCCAACGGTTTGCAAACTCTTGATTTAAGAAATTTCTTACAACAGCTGCATTGTGTGCTGGTGCGCCATCTTGTTGCCACCATAAATATTGTAATTGATTTAATGGAATATTGTCGTCAAGGTAGTCAGATACGTATGCACGTAAAATGTTTAAATATATTACTCCATTTAAATGTTCTTCATACATAACTGGTCCTAAGAGACGATTTGCCAAAATACCCATCCAAACGTTTATTCCAAAACGATGTTGTGGTCTTCTAGCCCTGTTTTGTCGGGGATTTTGTACTGCCTAATAGTGCTCCGTATTTCTGTTGAACATTCCAGAATTTGTAAATTTTGTTTAATCTGACCAGATGATTTTGCTTAAAAAATTTTCGTCATTTTCTATCCTTCCCATTAACCAATTACAATATTCTAGCCTTCTCAAATTATCTCCAGGCAGTAAAGAGTGACTAACATGGATCCTGTATGGTTTAAACCTACTTTTATATAAAGTTCTCCAAACTCTGGGACTGGCACAAATTTAATTCTGACGCTACTTCGCGTGTAGAAATTGATGGATTATTATTTATCTATAAAAATACAAGATTAATATGAAATTTGAAAACACGCTTTTAATTTACCACTTGTAAAATATCTTGTCGATTTTCAATTAAATTCCTGTTGTCTTGACCATTACGCGGCTTAGTAAACGATCCATTCTCGACCAAATTTCTGTCGAGATCTAGAAAAATGGTACGATGAGGCTGTTGTCGTTCTGGATATAATTGTAGATATCTTGTACTCGCTACTGTTGAATTTCGGTTCGAAGAATAAAAAATACTTATCATATCTCGTTTCTCTTCGTTAGTGCATGACATTTTTGTATTATTAATGAACAATAAATGAAATGTTTGACAGATTGAAATTCCATGGCTACCTTATTTAATCTTATAATTTATTCTTTCAAATAAAACCTAATGTCAAAAACTTTAGTCAGCATGTGGTACATGGTTTAAATCAGAAAAGGAACTCCTTCTGAAGATGTCTAAATCCAATATGGCGCCTATAAGAAATTAGATAGTTGATGATGGCCAGAAAGAAACGAAACGTCGTATAAAAATTTAGAGTACACCACTGGATAGAGGCTTAGAAATAGCCACAAGGATGTGTTTTCATTTTTTCTCTACAAGGCCAAATGTCGGTGCTACAGGTAAATGAAGAAAATGGGGTTTTCGCGTTTTTTTTTTAAATAACGAAGATCATTTGTCACAGGTCTATTTTCTTTACGGATTTATAACAAACACAAAATTTAACAACTTTGTCAAATTTAAACCTATACTCTATCTCCAATAATAAGCGAGATCCCCATGGTGAGGGCCGAAAATGAATCAGCCTGTATATATATATATATATATATATATATATATATATAATGAATAATTAATTAATTGGGTCTGTCAACTAAAAAACTCATTTATTTTAACCTCTATATTTCGTAGCCATTTGCTACTTCTTCAGGAGACAAGAAACAGAGTTAAAAATTAGCAGTGGACTTCACTAAACATGTTAAAATAGATCTACATTGATTCAATCTGATGTACAACTAGATTTTTGTTCTTAGGTATAAGGTATATTAGAAATCGCTCGAATAACTAAACTGTCATACATATTTTTGGTGCATTTTTCAGTTTAACTCAATTTATTATATTTTTTTAGCATTTTGTTGACACGATACAAATTTAATATAATATTTTTGTTATATTAAATGTTATAATTAGAGAAGGACGTATCAGGCCGAAATTACGATGGACCATATAAATAGATAGTTTATAATATCGCTAAGTACGACCCGCAGTTATTGAATAGAATTATTCATTCGGTTGACCGCACATCTGTTTTTTTGTAGTTGAATTGTGATGCAATTACTTCAATATTACAGTGAAATTCCTTTCCTCATGGGCATAGGTAGAAGCGTCAAGAGTTTTATAATTTATTTGATTTATTAGTTTATATTTCGTAAGATAAATAAAGTACGGTGAGTTAGTTTCTTTTTTTAATTGTTTTAACTGTTAATTACATATTTCGTAATTTTTTTAATAGATCCTGTTTAATATTGGTTCATCGAATCTACTTCTCCCAATTATTTTGACGTAAGTGTCCAGTGAATTTAGATAAGTTTCAATAACTTACGCATATTTTCATTTATTTAGATCAAGAACATTGTTTAAGTTTAAGTGACTCCGAATTTATTGCAAAGTCTATACAATATCGTAAAAAAATTCCAAGAAATCGCACGTAAAACTTCACGCAAACACATACACGGATATTAGACCCGTTGGAATCTGACAATTTTAACGAAGAACTCTGTGAAACTTTAATGGCGGCAAATATTCCATTAAATAAACTCGGCAATTCCACCTTCTAAACATTTCTCCAAAAATATGCTGGTCGAAATGTTCCTGATGAATCCACCTTACGCAAATATTATGTTACAAAGTGCCACACGAAAGCAGTAGAACGCATTAGAAGCCATCTTTCAAATCAGTACCTGTGGATAAGTGCCGACGAAACTGTCAATATATTAGAACGCTGTGTGCTAAATGTTGAAGCTGGTGTATTTTACATCCAACCATTACATATAACTCATATGTAATAGCAGCAAAAGTTATAAATACAGTTGTTGCGGAAACAGTACCTAAAACTATTTACGAGAATATTCACCAAATGCTTCATTCGGGCGACAGGTACAAAGAAAAAATACTTTTATTTGTCAGTGACAGTGCTGTATATATGTTAAAAACAGGCAGAGATTAAAGGAAACATATTCTAATATACTGCATATTATTTGTGCAGCACGTGCTCTCCACAGAATCTGTGAATACATCAGAGACACCTTTCCGGAAGTTGATAGACTTGTATCTGCTTTCAAAAAAATTTCAGAAAAGCATTATTGAGAGTAGCTCTTTATAGACAAAAACTTTCATCTTTGTCACTGCCTCCCTCTCCAGTAATAACTTGATGGTGAAGATGGTTGGAAGCTACTACTTTTTATGCAGAGAATTTCGATAGTTTACAAAATTTCGTTACATGTTTAAATGACGATGCTCGAAGTATTTCTGAGTGCAACGAACTTATACAAATTCCAAATTAAAAAAATCAGTTGTTCTTTCTTCAAGAACACTTTGGAAATTTGCCAAAACTGATCACTCACTTTGAAAATCAAAATCTCAAATTAAATGACGATTAACCACATCAGCTGTTAATTGGCTATTAATAATTTGAAAAATATGACTTCGGATGTGGCCTTCGGCAAAAGTTAGATGCAGTTTTTAATAGAAATTCAGATTTAATAGTATTGCGGCAATTGTGTATGGAACAATGCCTCAAAATCTAACTGCTAAATACGCTGAAATAATGAATATTTCCAATATGCAGCTATAACCAGTTGCGATGTAGAAAGGACGTTTTCTATCTACAAGGATGTATTTCATTCAAAGAGAACAAATTTTACAGAAGAGAACCTTGTGAAAGTATTGCTGGTTGATAGAATTACAAACTCTTTAAAAATAAAAATTTTCAATAGTACGCCAGTGGGCGATGAGTCATCGGCCTCTCGTGTCTTGTCCCTAGTTATAATATACAGAGTGTTTATTTTTATTTGTCATTCTATTACAACGTAAATTCGTTTGCGACTTGACAGCCACTTTGTGAAAACTTGTCTTTTTTTGTAAATATATGAATTAATTATTTTCAATTGCTTATTTTGAATTTAGGTACCCCTTCTGTAGTTTAGTCCGACGTTTAGTTTCAATTTAGCAGTTTGCGCATCACTTTTCTAAGTTTTCAGTCCCGACCCTCCGAGTGGCGCTACCTATCATTTGTTTAGTTAATCGATGACCGGCTCCACTGACTAATTGCATACACAATAAATAGAGGTTCCCTTTTAAATTGTGCGTTTCGACTATCGATTTCGACATTTTCCAAACATCTTCGTTTAATTTAAATTATTCACTTTTACATTTGTGTTTTTATTTTTATTTTAGTTTAGAAGTTTAAATGTTATAGTACAATTAGAAACAATGGAAACACTTAGTGATAGGTGGTAAATCATTCGATATAAATGTCGATCAAATATAATCAAATTTGGAACATCATAAGGTTGGATGCAATAAACCATACAAGGGAAGCAATATTCAAAGTCGACAGTGGAATAAGCTCTCTTAAATACGAATAAAAAGAAACAATTGCTGTGGAACTTGGTGCTTGTCGTAAAACATATTGAAAATGACAAATAGATAACAAACACTGGCACCGGGCAAAGGCGAAATAAAATATGAAGCAAACACAAAGGAAAAAACATTAAAGAGTCATAAAAATATCAAAACTTTCGAATTCAATTTATGATTGGTAATAAACTGAGAGTGTCAGTTTTTCTTGCTGTCATCCTATTCCTTTTTGTTTTTTTTTCCTTTCTTTCGCGAACTCTATTACCGGTCTTCGTATGCACTACTTCGCCTCGTTTGTCTTTCCTTTCGACCGACGGATCGGTCGCTCTCACTTCAGGAGATAGTAAATCAAGGTAGACATTTCAATTTTCGAAGTTTCGAAGTTCTGCTGAAAACGAAGGTACGTTTTCTTTTAAATTTATTTATTATAGGGGAAGTATTCAAATCTCGGATATTTCGGTGCTTATTTTTCATCTTTTCTAGTAGATCTATCAAGTCAATTTGTTAGATAGTAAATACTTGAACTTGGATAATAAATTATGTTTTTTTTTTCGTTTACAAGTACCCTTTTCTGATTTGTCAAATATTGATCTTATTTTAATTTCGTAAAAGTTTGTGGATGTATCGCGTCCTAATCTTTTTCTATCTCTTATTAAACTTTTCAGATTTTACGATTTACAAAAAGTTGTCATACAAAATTGATATAAAACCCAGTGGCGGCTCGGGGTGGTTCACATAGGGAGTGCATAATTTCAAAATTAAAAAGTGTAATACAAAAACGCTTACCCAATCCTTATAAATTTGACCGACGTACTGTTCCAGACAGGTACTGTTCATTGTAGAGTTTGTTTTGAGGGAATAGTAAATATTACACTACACAGTTTAATTACATCTGACGATAAACGAAGTCCATTTTACGTATCTTTGACTTGCAGAACAGTTCTATCACTTTTTCATTAAAGTTTGGGAAATCATTTATACATTCTTTTTCACAGGATAACATAGTAAGGGCATTTAATTTCTCTTCTTTCATTGTATTTCTCAGGAAAGTTTTTATTCTCTGCACAATATGCTATTTATTAAGGATATAAGCAAGTATTTTAAAAAATGCATATAATATGCCAAATAATATGTTTGCCTTACATTAGTTATCAATTTGTGATATTATATTTTGGGAGTCTATCATTTTTAATTATAGTTCCTATTTGGTCTATTGTTCTTTATCCTGTAACATTTTCTAAGTGAGGATATTGTTGTAAAAAAATGCTGTCGAAATTCGTTTTTATAGCCTGTTAATTTTTTTTTACTTTGTTTACTTTGAAATAGCACGTTAGTAAGATTTTTTTATTAAACGATATCGGTCATTTTGATTTAAATACTCATAAATTTTACATTAATCGTTATCTGCTAGATGCAATAAAAAATAAAGTTAATTGCTACCACCATATTTAAACACGGTGGCCAAATGAAAATAATATGAATTTATAATCACAAGTGCGTTTTATTATATACATATATGTAGGCACGTATATACATACGTATGTGTTAATTGGAGTGTTTTGATTTATGTTCTTTACGAATCGATTGTAACAGTTGGTGAATGCTGGGTAAAACTCTAATTCACTTGCCCTATCTGGTAATATCCATAAAATTTATCGAATATTTTAAATTAAATTACACCGCCTCGTAAAATAATTAATTAAAATAAATATGAATTATTTCCATAATTGAAACATTGAAGAGTTCAGTATCTACCGAATGAATTTAGTTCCGCGAAAATCACCGGCTGTAAAAGGTGGATTGGAGGTATTTACTTGAACGAACTAATAACTACCAGAGAAGAAGTTTTTATTACTTTTAACTCTTCGGTAAAAGTTATCTTTTGTAAAATAAAGAGTTTCCTCCGTTTTATAGTCTCCAATAATCCGAACTTTGAATAGCTTTAAAACAAGAAAAATGTTTTATAATAATATTAGATTTTGATTACATTGCCAGTAAAAACTTTTTCCTAGAGTTGAGTTTATGAAGAATATTCTAATTTAATCTTTATTTTTAAACAAGTTAAAATTCGCACTTATAAAATTAAAATTTCTTGAATTATTTCTTTTTTAAATAAGAAAGATTAATTAAATATGATAAAAATATGGTCGTAAAACCTGACAGAATCAAGCGAATACAGAAACAAAAGTACCAATGTAAAGGTTATTCCATTAGCGGCGACGCCTTTGGGAATAGAGACATTTATCATTGCTTATGCTTACCATTTCGTCATAAAACGATAGACTATTCAACGACGTTTACAAATTATCCAGATGTTTTATCAAAATTTCTTCAGTTGTGTCTAATTTTCGCGCAACTCCAAGTTTTGGTCGGCATAATCGGCCATGTTGAAGAATAATTGAACGTCTTACAGCGCTTGCTCAAGACAATGCAATATCTTCTATAGCTGTATTAAATGTACGAGGGTATATCAAAATATAACGAGATTGATGTTATAACTTCTTTCACAATTAGAATTTTATAACATGCTACGGTCACACCGTCGGGCCGTTAGGCGCTACCAGTAGCGTTATAAATAATAGCCAGAAGAAAGAAAAGAGAAAATTTCGGGCAACCAGGATTGCCCCACCTACCCGCTCCTGCCAATGTCTAGCGGCTCACCCGGCTACTAAGAAGCCTCCGTTCAGAGGTGAGGATCCAAAGGTACCAGAAAGTAAAAGAGAAGGTGAAATACTACCCTACCGAGTTTGGTGTCGCTAGACGCCGCAAATTCGGAAAAAAAAATAGGCAAGTCACGCGGCGGGTAGATGGCGCAACCAGGTCGCCCGAAACAATAAAGATAAAAAAAAAGGTTTAAATATATCAACATGTTAAGCACGTATTACGCATTTGTTACAAATGAAACAGACATGCAATATACACGTCTGTAACTGTACACATGGACATTACACCTCGTATTTTCCAGCATTTACTTCTGCTTAAGACACGTGTTTCTGCCATCTGCTATTAGGCGTCATTAGTTAAGCTAGTGAAGTAAGTAAAGCTTAAATCGCCTCATAAGGTATAGCAAATTTTGTCCTATCAGATGGCACCATTTAATCTAGTGGCATTGACGGACGAAAGAGACTATGCCGAAAGTGGCAACCCTTCCCTTGACCGGCTATCCCCGTACAGAAGAGAAGAAAATACGTATATGGTGTAAGTCCATTAACCCATTTACGGCCAGTGGTGCGTTTACTGATTACATTTTTTTTTTCGCTAATTGTTTAGATGCAGATTTTTAATTTTGTATGATAACTAAACTAATATATTGAGTTAAATTTAGCATCAATCTATTTTTTTCTAAGACTATAACTTATTGAGATAGCAATTATTAAAAATAGACAATTTTCAGTTTTCACCAATCCCCGAAGTAAATTTCTATAAATTGTTGTTAGTTTTTATTTTAAGTTTTTAGAGTAAACATTCTAAATTCTAAATGTCAATACTATAATACTAAAACATTAGTTTAAATGTTTGTTATTAGTTTGTTTAGAAAAAATGACTTGGTGCGTAAACGCACCATTGGCTGAATGCGTATTGCGCATGCATTTTTCAAGAAAATACAAGTTTAGACTTGTTTATGTTTTAGATTCATAACCAGATGCATTCAGTCTTTAACGTTCCTTTGCAGTATATAGACGCAAATAGTCTTACGGTAAACAAAAAAAAATGCCGGTTTACCTAACTCAACGGGAATTGGAGGCCGCCTTAGACGAAATAGTAAATGAGTTAGAAAATAGAAATGGTACGTAAAATTTGTAGGTAGTGTACCCCATAACATAGTAAAGGTGAATATTTTTAGATAATATTGATGTAGTATATATTCCGCCGGAAGTTGATGAATTGACCCATGAGGAAGATATTGATGATAATGTGGTAATTGAACAGGTTCTTCCAAATGAGCAAGAAATTTCTGGTTTATTTGAGATACAAAATCATAATGATATCACTAATGAAGGTCCTATTGATTCTGACGATAAGACGTTAGATGTAAAAAGACAAAAACTTTTAAGACAAAAAGTATCGGCGCCTGTTTGGAAAAAAGGCGAGACAACTTACGCAAACTTACCTGTTTTTGACAATACTGGAAGAGAAGATATAAAAAATAATTTATGTGGCAAATCTCCGTTGGAATTATTTTATCTCATTTTTGACGAAGAAGTTTTATCGAAAATAGTGAGCTATTCTGTCAAATATTCTTATGACAATAATCGTTATGATTTTCAATTTGGTATAACAGACCTAAAACGGTTTCTAGGAATATTGCTGCTTTCCGGTTACCATACACTGCCTCAGACTGATATGTACTGGTCTACCGACGAAGATAAAGGTTTGGTTATAGTTCGAAAATGTATGCCTCGCAATAAATATATGGGCGGCGTGGATTTGCACGACAATGGCGTTTCTAACTATAGAATAAATGTGCGTGGTAAAAAGTGGTGGTGGCCGTTATTTATAAATTTGCTAGACAGCACTATTGTTAGCGCCTGGAAAATATACAACATAGCGAATGAAACCCAAATGACGCAACTGGAATTCAAATCTTACATTGCAGTACGCTTGATGAAGGCAGAAGATGACAATCGAAACAGGAAAATTAATCAAGCAGTTGGAAGCTCCATTCCTGATGAAGTTCGTCTTGATAACATTGGTCATGTAATCTCGATGCATGCCGATAAAGCTAGACGTCGTTGCAAACTATGCAAAAGTCACACAATTTACATTTGTGTAAAGTGCAAAACACATCTACATTTAAAATGTTTTGAAGATTACCACCAGAAAATATGAACATGTGTTCGGCCACGCACCATCTTTTTTTTCATATACGCAATTTTTTTTTCGAGCTGATATGTATCAAATCGTTTTTTTAAATATGTTTTTAGTAATAAACAATACTTTTTTGTAAAGTTTTCGTTAAATATACACCTTGGCCGTAAATGGGTTAACACAATGCCAGATGGCAGCAAATATACAAAAAAAGGTTTAAGTATATCAATACGCTAAGCACGTATTACGCATTTGTTACAAATGAAACAGACATGCAATATACACGTCTGTAACTGTACCCATGGACAAGACACCTCATTTTCCAGCATTTACTTCTGCTTAAGACACGTGTTTCTGCCAGGACTTACACCTATATATGTATTTTCTTCTCTTCTGTACTGGCATAGCCGATCAAGGGAAGGGTTGCCACTTTCGGCATAGTTTCTTTCGTCAGTCAGATGTCACTAGATTATATGGTGCCATCTGATATGACAAAATTTGCTATACCTTATGAGGCGATTTAAGCTTTACTTACTTTACTTTACTAATAGTAGATGGCAGAAACACGTGTCTTAAGCAGAAGTAAATGCTGGAAAATACGAGGTGTATTGTCCATGTGTACAGTTACAGGCGTGTATATTGCATGTCTGTTTCATTTGAAATAAAGATGAAGAAAGAAAAAAAGTTCGGTCCAGGCTAAGCTCCATTACTCTTTATTTTAATTGGTATATATGAAAGGTAAAAAGAAATAAGAAACTATCAAAATTGAACCAAGACCAAAGTGGTACAACGTAAGATAGGTCTAAATTAATTATTCCAAACACACAAAAAAGGGAAAGCGAAAACTTTCATGTATGTAATAACAAATACTGTATAAACTCTACCCAGAAAAAAGAAACCCCGTTAAAATACGTATTTATCTGGTTAACATATATAAATACAAAATTACAAGCCAGATTTATTGGGCAGACTTGGTATAGGTCTGGAGGCTTTTATATTTTAAAATACAATAAGTTAAAATTTACAAAGTCGAATATTGTATAAATTAAACAAAAGTTTGCGGTGTTATAATATTTAAAAAGAAAAAGGAATTAATGATTATTTAATTAAAATAATAAATAATAGAGAAAAGGTAAATCTTAATTTAAAATCCTAAATTATAAAAAAAAACATTGAAAACTAAATTTATTTTAACGTGTATATGTAATTAGAAATAAGTATAAAATAGAAATCGATCTTTTTCGGAAACAAATCAATGTCAATAGATTCACCACCGCGGATTCAAATCATAGTTTTCAACATAAGACAGATTCTTTTAATTTCTTAGTCAATCGGTTACTAAACTTTCCTTTAACAAAAGAGAGATACGAAACAGAACTAGATTTCATTAAAATCATCGCTAGATGTGATGGCTTTGATATAATTAATAAATTAATTAGAAAAACGAATTTAAAAAAGACTATCCGCGAATCTACAAGTTTGATATCTCAACGTAACCAGGAGAAAAAGTACACGTGTTTACCTAGGAGGCTTTTGGATTACCACCCAATCACGCAAAACATTAATAGAGTTGTTAAAGAACGAGGTCTCCAAGTTGCTATTCGGTCCGAAAAGTCTCTAGGCAATACCAAAGATAAAGTTAATTTGAATTTTAAATCAGGTATATACGAAATTAATTGCGGCGCTTGTAATTTCAAATATATAGGTCAAACGAAACGCTTAATAATAACCCGCTTTAAAGAACACGTATCACATATTAAATTTAATAGAAAATCGAGGATCGCTAATCATGTACTGGACATAGATCACAGCGTCACTAGAAAAGGGTTAAAATTGATAAAAAATTTCAACAACACCGGAGATCTCGACGGATACGAAAGCATTCATATGGTTAAAAGCAAAATTAATACGTTTAACTCGGACAACGATCCCATTCCATGCAATTGTCTCTTTTAGTTCTTAGAAAAGTAGGTAGAAAAAGTCGAGGGCGTGAGAATAAACACAAGGTGTTGCCGTTTTCTTAAGCAGGGCAAGTTGACATAGTTTTAGTTTGTGTTTGTATTTTAAAGTCAGTGATTACAACTTAGTTGTCGAAACGCGTATTTATGATACTATTACTAACTGCGGTAAGGGGCTCTATACCTTTCTTGAGTTTTCACAATTATTGGTGATTTTTCTTCTTCGAGCTTCTAAATTTAATTCCTACATTTTGGCAGCGCATCATAATTTAACTCTGCAGAACTCGCGCCATTCTGTGGAACGTGAGCCCTCACGCGTGAGCATTTTTCTCACGCTTCATATTTTTTTTTTATATAACGTCAGGATGCAAATAAAACTAGTATTTTTTAAGTCAAAATCAATATTTATTGTTTTTTTAAACATGTTATTTGCTTGTAAAAGTTTAAAATTTCTAACATTTGCTAATAAAATAAAAATAATAAAATTGTAATCGAAAATAAATTGGAAAAAGTCCTGTATTCTCTAAAATGCTAATCACTCTGATCTGAGGAACTATTGACGTTGGAACATGAGGGACAGACATATTTAGCATGTTCTGTACAAATCACTTTATTGCACCTCTCGCAATGTTTCTTGCTTTTTCGATTTTTTCGCCTAGGACAAAACGCACAAAAACCTGAGGCAACCTCTCGCACAACTGTTGATTCCTTCATGTTACAAATTTTTCGAATTCGGGTACGTAAACTCACCGGCAAATTCTGTTTTGAAGATCGATTTATCAAATGTGGTTTGATCAATTCTTGAGCCAACTATTTCAAATATAATCTGCGGTCTTGAATAATTTCGGTATTATTTTTATATATTATTTGAGAGTTGATACCGCCTATATCCAAAATTGAGAAAAATAATCTTAGAGGCCATCTACAACAGAACCTAGAGACAGAGTAAGTTGACTTCAGATCATCTACAACATCGACTCCGCCTTTTGTCAAATTATAAAACGTGATTATCTCCGGTTTTGAGGAATCTCCAGATTCTTCATCGATTTTATCATCACCATGAAATGTAGATAACATAGAAACAATTTTGTTTGGTTTCTGTTTGTATGAAACTAAAACCATAGGTTTGCAAAATGCAAATATGCTGCTCTTTAGTGGTCTAATTTTAGTATTCAACATCAAAGGCGGTATCTCTTTTTTATTTTTTCTTAACGTTCCGACAATACTTGTTTTCATTTGAATCATGTCTTTGGCTAGTGGTATAGATGTGAAATAGTTATCCATCGTAACATTTCGGCCTGTGTTCAAAATTGATTGCGTTATTCGTTTTACTACAGAGCTTGCCGATTTATCCAATTTAAATGGGCCTTTAGGCTGTTTACCTGCATAAACTTCTAAGTTGCATGTATAAAACATTCTAGAATCTACTACGGCCCATATCTTCAAACCATATTTTGCTGGTTTATTCGCGATGTATTGCCTGAATTTGCACCGGCCACGAAAATTTTCCAGCATTTCATCGACTGTGCAGTATTCACCAACTTGATAGTTGTTTAGGCATTTCTCTACAAATTGCTCGAATACTTGCCGAATTGGAGCTAAATTGTCATATTTATTTCTTTCCACTCTGTCAGTTACGTTATCAAATATAAGAGAGCGTAATAAAAGGTGAAATCTATCTCTAGACATTGTAAGCTTGAAGCATTCTGGAGCCGTGCCATCGTCCGACCAGAGTTCCCGAGTGTTCAAATATTGAGCTTTTTTTTATCCCAGCCATATATAATAGTCCAATGAGAGCATATATTTCTGTCTCATTTGTTGCACGACAATCCCTATCTCGCGTATAATTTGGGCGTAACTTGTCTACAAAAATATTTGTACAGTTCACAATATGTCGAATCATATCAGGCGGAAAAAATAACTCCCAGCATTCTCTTACAGATTTTGCATTTTTTGCAATGGAGGTGACACCGGGTAAATGACTAAAAATATTATGTCTCGGAGTGCGAGTGTTAGGATAAGGCGAGTGGGCCAACCAGCGAGTTGTGCCATCTTTACCAATATAATGATGTTCTCCATCAAATTGGGGCTCTGTGTCAACTATCATATCATCGTTTTCGTTATCCCGATCTGATTCTTCTGTGTCTGTATTATGGTCACTGTGTTCACTGACATTGTCACTCTCCACTTCATAATGATCTCCATCATCAAATAAATTTTCTGATTGCTGGTCAAGGGCTGGTTGAGTAGCCATCCATGTTGGTTGTGGATTTAATTCTGCATATTGTTGTCTTGCTAATTCGACAATTTTCTACTCATTCTAGTTGAGTTCTACTCATTGCCATTATACTAAAAAAATAACATCGTCATACAAATATGTCATTTTCATTAATATAAAACATTTAGTACACGACTAAATACTAATAAATGCAATACTTACATAAATAAGGTTAGAAAAACACGAGCGTGAGCGAAATGCTTATAGGCGCGAGTTCTGCATGGTTAAAAACACATATTTGTATAACGAATCATCATGAAAACAGGTATCTTCTGATAAAATACGCAAACATACATTGCACTTAATTTAAAATACGTCGTCTGAACTTAAAGCAAAGGTAATTTAATTAAATTAAATAAAAATACGTTCATGTTTCTAATTCGATGATTTAGTTTTATGGACATTCTAGTGTATAATTTTCTTACAAACCCAACAAACTTTTATTAAATATTTTACAATTATTTAGTAAAAGAAGCCATCGATTAAGAGATTTACTGAACATCAAACAAAAGTAACATAGTAACGTGAAATTAACTTCCACTAATTGTGATTGTTCGCTTTGTTAGTCCAATTACAGATGTCAACAGAGACAAAAGCATTTACTAATCAATGACAGGGCATCTACATACCCGGTGTGGTATCAAATGAAGAGTTCTAATTAAAAGCGAGCGAAAATAACAATATCGATTGTTTAACGTTAATATTACCTTACAAGGGCAATAGGACAAAGTATGAGTTGATGGTTTGCAATATTATTTAATAATAATAATATTTATTGATGTATACAGAGTGTTCCTTATTGATACGCGAATATTTAAGGGTGTGAATCTACATGAAAAATAAATTATAGTTTGCTTTATAAACTATGATTCAAAAATGCTCTATGAAGAAAATACAGGGAGTTGAAAAATGGTAGGCCTTTTCTCTTTTCCAAAATATAAATTATTTTTAAATTCCCCATTCAATTTGAAATATAACAGCTCTCTTGAGTTGAGTGACATTGTTGCGTGTCCGTAACGCTCAACGCTTCATCACGTTGTTTTGTGTATAACTAAAGTATTCAAATAATATATATGAATAAAAGCACGTTAATATTGAAAAGTTTCACATCTGTTCGTGAAGCGAACGAAGAAAACTATAAGAAATGACCCAACAAAAACAGTTTTTTTTTTTAAGGAAAAGTACGAGACTCGCTCTCTACACTCCGTCGTAAGTTGCCGATCTTAAAACGTGGTTACGTTCTCTCTCATAACCGATATTTATCGATGTAGCCTTACTGTAATTGGTATAATTACGGCCCCGTGAGGGATTTAATTGATATTTATATCGGAATTATTCGCTAATGCGATATCTCACTTAGAGGATTTTAAGTGATGGGATAAGAAAATACATACGTAAATACACGTAAACAGCACTTAATTAATTTCACCGCCATCGAACGATTTCTTCGGTATGTATCTGGGCTCTCTTTGTTTTTTTCCTTTCACTTAATTCGTTATTTATTCCTTTATTTAGATGGTATACTTTTCTTCGTTCGCTTCACGAACAGATGTGAAACTTTTCAATATTAACGTGCTGTTATTCATGTATATTATTTAAATACTTTAGTTATATACAAAATAACGTGATGAAGCGTTGAGCGTTACGGACACGTAACAACATATTCCAGGGCAACTAGATTTATTGTGAAATTATATTCGTCAATACTTACTACATTAATTTTGTCGAACAATTTAACGATTTTAATAGGTTACATACGTGTACTAACGAAAGTGGTATTAATTTTGAAGGTTTGCTAAGGAATTAGATGATTTGTTTCCGTTTCGCTTAGCTCGTTCAAGATAGTTTTTATTTTTGTAATATTACAAGTTTCTTTTTTGTTACCCCAAAACACGATCCCATATTTAAATCTTGAGTACACATCAGCATAGTATGCGGACAAAGCCACGTTAGCACTTACGTTTTTTTGCTATGGTTCTTAAACCAAAACATGCCCTGGAGATCCTACCAGCCAGACCCTCCACATGTCCTCCCTAAGAAAGGTCAGCATCCAGAATCCATCCCAGAAACTGTGCTTTGTTGGTGGAAGCAAGGATATCACTGTTGCACTTTACCTCAAGACCTTCTCTATTAAAAGGCAGTAGCTTGATCTTGTTTACATTCAATAGTAAGTTGTTTTTAGAAACCATTCCTCATACGAAATTATAGTATTTCTTACTCCTTAACACAAACTTGGGCGGCTTACATCGCGCAGAACGCAAGACGTGTCACCCCCAAATATTACTGTCAGACCCTTGAGGATCCCTGACAGATCGTTCACATAAAGCAGGAACGAAGTTGGGCCCAAAATTTTATCCCTGAGGCACACCACCCTCGATGATCCTCCAGTCAGATGTCAGCTTCTTTCCCAGCTCAACACTCGCACTAGTACACACTGCTCTATTTGACAGATAAGACCCTACCCAGTCCAGACAATGCCACGAAATCCCATCATCTCCAGTTTTCGCAATAAAATGCGATGACTCAGACAATCAAATGCTCTACTTAGATCCATGAAGACACAAGCTGAAACAGAGCCCGACTAGTAGATCTCCCCCGTACATAACTGTTTTGGTTGGGTTCAAGATGTTTTGTTTGTTTATAAAACCGGTAATTCTCTTCTGAACCAGCCTTTCAAAGACCTTCGAAACATTTGATATCAGAGCTATGGGTCTATACAATTATTAGTTATATTATAAATTCGGTCCTTCACCAGTGTATGTCGACAAACACATATAAGCTTCAGTCAATGTCAGAAACGACAGGACATTTACTATAATATAAGTTTATTATTCATATTATTCACGTCACTGCAAACCATTCATTCTGGAATTTCCAGCTATATTTAATTTACCCTTCACAGGTATTTGTAATTTCTTGCATCTATTCAAATTCACAATAGGCTTATTAAGAAACGAATATTAAGTTCTTAGTTTTGTTCCATTTATTACCGTAGTTCATTACAATAGCTCTAGGATTTCCCAAATTCAGAGGGTTGTAAACTGTTTATACGAGTATATTCCTTTAAATTCAAATTCATAGATCAGTTCCAAATGATCAATCGGTAAAGACAGTTGTCGCAGAGACTTATCTAATAGACAACCCGTGGCAGGTGAAACATCATCAACAGGTATTATAATTTGTGTTCGATGGCTACTGCAGTAAATAGTGATCAATTTCTTGAAAAGTTAAATACCCTAATAAGAAATAAACGAGAAGACAATTGTTTTTATTTTTCTCTAGAAAGGTACTCTAAAATCGTTTCTGAAGTAATTTCTGCTAAAAGTAAGTGCAGTACCCCTTTGGACTACATACGTTTAAAACTTTGACATTTTAAAAGTTAGTGACGAACAAAAGTTAATTGTGCCATTAAAACCAGGAGAAGCGAATATCCAGTATTATGTTACCAACGAAGAGTTGTTTAATATACTTTCCGAAACTCACATACGAACAGGCCATGGAGGAAGAACACGAATGCTAAAAGAATTGCAAGTTAAATACAAAAATATTACTTATGAAGTCATAATGCTTTATTTATATTTATGTCAACAATGTCAAATGAAACACAGTGCTCCTAAAAAAGGTATTGTTGTAAAACCAATGGTGAGTTCCGAATTAAACTCTAGATGCCAAGTCGATTTGATAGACTTGCAATCACACAGCGATGGCGATTACAAATTTATAATGGTTTACCAAGATCACTTAACCAAGTTTGTCCAGTTACGAGCGTTAAAAACCAAGAGAGCAGAAGAAGTAGCATATCACCTTCTTCAAATTTTTTTAATATATGGTGCTCCCGCTATATTGCATTCGGATAATGGCAGAGAGTTCAGTAACCAAGTCATATCTGAACTATGCGCTATGTGGAAAGATGTTAAAATAGTGCACGGAAAGCCTCGTCACAGCCAAACACAAGACTCAGTCGAAAGAGCCAATCAAGACATACAGAATATGTTAACTGCGTGGATGCATGATAATGATTCAAATAAAAGGTCAGAAGGGTTGTCGTTTGTCCAATTCGCAAAAAACACAACTTACCATGAAGGAATACGCCAGAGTCCATATGAAGCTCTGTTTTAAACCAAAAAGAGGCATAGCATCGTCATCTCTCCCCAACGAGCAAATTACAAACATTGAAACCGAGGAACAGCTAGAAGCTTACGTTAATGAAGAAAATTTGGTTAGTGACCATATTGATGACCATGTTTTAGATGTAAGTGAAATGGATGACCAAAATACCATTGGAGCCAATCCACCTTCATCTGCCACCAACAGGTCTTCATCTGAAGTGCCGACTGATCCACAACCCAGCACGTCTTCAACTCAAACACTGACTGATCTGCAACCGATTACGTCTTCATCTCAAGTGCTGACTTGGCAGCACGAGCTAATCAATTCAAAAAGAGTAGCAGCAAAAGAGAATCTACTACTCCAAGCAACAAAAATGTTGCGAACCTCAAAGAAAAAGTTTCCTGCGGCCCAAATAGGTGATACCGTAAGAATTAAAGTCCCTGACGTCGATCGTGGTCGTACAGATCCCCGGAATGTGTTAGCCATTGTTGTTGGGATATAGAATACAGACTTTTATAAATTAGCGAACAAAAATGGTACCTTCAAGCAGCTTTTCACTCGTAATCAATTCGCAATTTGCAAAGAAAAGTTAATTTCCATGGATGAGATTTCAGGTCAAGAAATTTCGGTAAGAGAAGCAGCTTCTGCTAATTCAAAAAGTGGAGGGCAAGGCTATACACGCTGTAACTGCAAAAAGAAGTGTTCCACGGCTAAATGTAGCTGTAAAAACAATAGGCTTTTGTGTAATTCGAAGTGTCATGGTAGCTTAAGTTGTTGCAATAAATAAGGTTGCCATACATTTACTTTGTTTTTTTAATTTCATTTCAAGAAATAAAATTAATTTTATTTGTTAAATTACTATTATGTTTGTTGTGTTTGTTTTAAGTTCAACAATTTCTTTATGTTCATTTGAAAACTTCTTCCATGTTTTAATCAAAATAAATAATAACCTATAGAGTTTTATTTTGTTTTCTTTTTATAAACAAATTCTTTTAAACATACACCATGAGTCCATGATGAATGTTGACATTCGCCGGTGTAAGTTAGAAATAATGATATTTGATGAATATATCGGACATACGCCAAGTAACTTGGTGAATGTTGACATTCACCGGTATATCTCGACTATCACCGGTTTTCGGACTTTCACGGTAACATATATACACATACAAATTTGTTTTTATACAGATTTGTACCGGGTGCGCCAAGTTTTATGTCCACCCCACTTTTTGACCTTTAATATTATAGGAAAGGAACGCAATTTATACAGTATACATAGTGGATATTTGCCTTTCGAGAGTGCATATTAGTATTTTAATATTGTTTGTAGAAGGCCGTAAAATGAAAAAAAAACTGCATTTACATTAGATTTACAAATTTTATTCGCCACGTTATGATGGCCATTTCAACTTCTAGAACTTAAGATTCTAATCAGAATTGAAAAATATTAATTAGATTTCAAGTAAATCGTGGTTTTACACATTGGATACACATTTTAAAATTCAATTTTTTTATTCACATCAAATGTTCAAAATGCCTTCCTTCCTGTTCGATGCATCGTCGAAGTCTCCTTTTAAAATGTTCTAACACCGTATCAGCACGGTTTAAATGATTAATTTCCTCAAACGCCAACCTGATTCTTTCCCTCATATTTTCCATTGTTGTTGGTTCTTCTCTGAAGACCATTTGTTTTATAGTTGCCCACAAATAGAAATCAGGCGGCGTTAGATCTGGAGACCGTGCTGGCCAACTGATGGGGCCACCCCTACCTATTCACCTCTCTCCAAATTGCTGATCCAATTGCGCCCTTGCAATTAGACTGAAATGGGGAGGTGCGCCATCTTGTTGGAACCACATTCCTTAAATCAGCAGAAAATAAAGTAAAATATTTTTGAAATTATTTAATTGTTTGGTTACTTACGTTGTCTTACGTCCAGAGGTATTTCCTCTAACAATTGTCCCAAATTTTCTTGCAAAAAATTAGCATACGTGTTCCCATTTAGATGCCCATTAAAAAAAAAGGGACCTACTAATTTATTATTAATCACCCCTCCACAAGCATTAATGGACCGGTAATTCTGCGTGACTCTTTCTCGCATCCAATGGGGATTTTCTACTGCCCAATAGTGCATGTTATGTCTATTAACCTGTCCATTATTCTTAAAGGTACACTCATCAGTGAAAAGGACGTAATCAAAAAAGTGTGCATTCTGTCTTAATTGCTCTTCAGCCCACTGACAAAAATTTACCCTATTTTCATAATCTTGACCGTGGAATTCTTGGTGCAGTTCTATGTGATAGGGGTGATAGGCGTATTTCTTTAAGATGCGACGCAAACTTGTCGCACTAATGTTGGTTTGTTGACTTAAATCGCGAATGCTTATATGATGATTATTTTCTACCGTATTAAGAACTCGTGCTTGATTTAATTCATTAGTAATAGGTAGATTGTTGTAAATTTTCTTTTTGTGCGTCACAGTTCCGGTCTCTCTTAATTGCTCAAATAGCATGATAAAAATTTTTCGGTGTGGATGTTCCAGATCGGGAAATCTTTCCGCATACACACGTGCGGCTTCTGAAGCATTTTTCAGACACTCTCCAAATACCATGAGCATTTCAGCTTTTTCAGCGATTGAATATTGGAAAGGCATGATTAATATAGGAGGTCGCACCACTAAAGAAAAATAAGGTAGTTGTTTTAATGTATCTAATAATTGTTTCCTCAACTTACCTTCTTAAATATCTGCTAATATAAAGCGAAAAAAACCCGTAATATCCTAAAAAATTATTAAAAATTAATTAAATTTCAGGATAAGAAGCTTCATAAACATTCAATTTAGTATGTGGAATGTGGCCACCCTCGCGTAATTAGAACTTTCGATTTTAGGGGTGGACATAAAACTTGGCGCACCCGGTATTATTTTGTATCAAAGCTTGATGTGAATTGTTGCATCGATATTGCTAATTTGTTTTTGCTAAGATTAATTAAATATCTTATGCCCAAAAATGATATATAAATTATGTTAGCAAAAGATTGACTTAGTACAAAATTAACATTTAAGTTATGCTCAAGAAATGATTAATATAAAAATGATTAGAGGAAATTTAGATTACATAAAGAAAAATTTAACAATACGTATTATTTCCATCGTTTCTTCCCTATTCGTCTGATAATTAGTTTCTTCCGGTGTATCGCTGTTCTGTGAATTAGATGACCATGAACTGCTCTGGATAGTAGCGGAAAGTTAATTATATTTTTTCGAAAATGACGTCGAAGTAGAGCACCAAGCAAAAAAAAAACCCAAGTCGGTTGATAATTTTCTCCAGCTTCCTTGAGTCGCAAGCGACAAAATTGGCTGTTCTTAAATATTCACTAACTCTTGACCCGATCCGTAATTAAACGAGAAATTCCATAAGTCGAAGAAGCGTGATTTAACTTCCGTTACGAAGATGTACTTTTGAAACTTTTTAAACGACCTTACACTACAAAAGGCTGTCGGCCAGTCTCTGTATCTCACACGCGTGTAAAACCTTAGAAGCGGGGATGCAGTTCCAAAGTTAACCGCAGACAGCGGAACAAGTAACCGAATAACGTATTTAATATATAACATACCGGGACTCGTCAATAAATAATAAAAATATTAAGAACATTTTAGAAGGGAAATAAAGGCGTGAGAAACGAGAACGTAGTGGTAACCGTCTTCCTGTTGTCCCTCTCGTTGAAATTTTCGGGGTGTTTTTGATGTATTAATGAAGTATTTGTTCATCCGCGTCAGTATACAGGGTGTCCAGAAACTCTCCTGACAAACGAAGACCGGAGTTTCCTCAGATAATTTTAAGACAATTAAACCCAAATTCACCTAGTCCGAAAATGCTTCCTAAGGGAGCTAGAGTTCTTTGAAGATGGCGCCTTGTATTTATTTTTTTTAAAATTCCTCCAGAACGCTTCTATTTAGAAAAACAAAAAATGGTATGCTTATTTATCCTCCAGAGATGAATCGATTCCATCAATTGCGAATTTCTAGTACCGGTCATAGGCGTCCGTTTTTGGTAGGTCAACGGTTATTTTAAGGCATAACTTTTTTGTCTTTAACTTTTAAGCATTTGTGACACTAGATTATTAAATTTTCAGGTATTCCAGTACTAAAATGTACTCTTACTTTAAGTCGGTAGGATACACCGTTTTCTAGAAAAATCGATTTGTAAATTTTTCGTTTTTTCTTCATTAAAGTTCAATTTTTTATTTTTTGCAATAGTTAGCTCTGAACTGCCAACAGAAGTAAAACCTACGTTTTTCATTGTCAAATTGTTGTCAGTTCGCGAAGTTTATCTTTTCATTTTTTACTTTGTGTTATTTAAACACAACGATTTCAATTAAAAAAAAAATGGTTTTTACTAATGAGGAATACGCCGATATGCATTTAGTTTATGGCGAAATGAGGTGTAACGCTCGAGCGGTGCAACGTAGATACGCTGAAAAATTTCCCAATCGTCAGCATCCCACCACTCAACATTTACAGCTCTTCATCAACGATTAAGAGAAACAGGTTCAGTGGTCCCAAAAAATAATGAAACAGGGAGACATAATGATGTAACAGCAGAACATGAAGATGTTATTTTAATGGAAGTTGAGGAAAATCCAGAAATTAGCGTTCGAAGACTATCTGCCATGTACCCCACAATTTCAAAATCTTCCGTAGGAAATATCTTACACAAAGAAAATTTATATCCTTTTCATTTTACAAACGTGCAAGCACTGCTAGAAGGAGATTTTCCTGCTCACGTAGAATTCGCTAGATGGTTACAAAATCAGAAAAATCAAGATGAAGATTTCTTCAGGAACATTTTGTTTGGTGACGAAGCTACATTCTCAAAAAAATGGAATTTTTAATGTACATAATGCATATTATTATTCGTACGTTGGTGACAATCCCCACGTTGTTCAAGAATTTAAGCATCAGCATAGGTTTAGCATAAACGTCTGGATAGGAGTAGTTGACGATTATCTACTTGGACCTGTGGAATTACCTGCTCGTTTAAATGGTGCTGATTACTTACATTTCCTGCAAAATATTTTACCTGATTTGTTAGATGAGGTGCGTTTAAATATTCGGCAAAACTTATGGTTTCTACAGGACGGCTGTCCGGCCCACTTTAGCAGGAATGTACGAGACTTTCTAGATAATAACTACGAAGACCATTGGATTGGAAGAGGTGGTCCAGTTGCTTGGCCAGCAAGGTCGCCGGATTTGAATCCTTGCGATTATTGTGTTTGGGGATACATAAAAGCATTTGCTTATTCCGTTCCGATACAAAATCGCGCACAACTCTGGCTAAGGATACAAGATGCTTGCAACGAATTTAGAAATAACTTTGGAATTTTTGCAAGAATTCGGCGTTCTCTAAGCAAAAGGGTAAACTTATGCATAGAGGCTAACGGTCATCACATCGAGCAACTTCTGTAACAATCTACCTTTGATACTTGTTATTTTTTTGTTAGTTTCGTTCCATTGTAATAAATAATTTGTTTCTAATTTATTAAATTAATTTTCATCCATGCCTTGATAGTCCAAGCCAACTTCGTCGCTAAAAATAAGTAGGTACATAAAAAATTGAACTTTATTGAAGAAAAAACGAAAAATTTACAAATCGATTTTTCTAGAAAAAGGTGTAACCTACCGACTTAAAGTAAGAGTACATTTTAGTACTGGAATACCTGAAAATTTAATAATCTAGTGTCACAAATGCTTAAAAGTTAAAGACAAAAAAGTTATGCCTTAAAATAACCGTTGACCTACCCAAAACGGACGCCTATGACCGGTACTAGAAATTCGCAATTGATGGAATCGATTCATCTCTGGAGGATAAATAAGCATACCATTTTTTGTTTTTCTAAATAGAAGCGTTCTGGAGGAATTTAAAAAAAAATAAATTCAAGGCTAAATTCAAGGACTAGGTGAATTTGGGTTTAATTGCCTTAAAATTATCAGAGGAATCTCCGGTCTTCGTTTGTCAGGAGAGTTTCTGGACACCCTGTATCTTTCTTGGGGACTTCATTGGTTTTGAATATTTGTAAATAAAAATCTGGTTTTGCTGATTTCCCTTGAAGACTGTGTACGACATCTCACATTCCCTTCGTAGCGTTTCTCGATTGCTGAATCTGCTCTGAATATATTCGTTTCTTAGATTTCTGGATTTCTTGCTTCAAATTTTCATAATATGATTTTTAATCCTCTTGAGATACCACTTATAAGATATACCACTTATAGATAACCACTTATTGTTCCTATGTTTCTTATATGTATTGCTAATTTCGTTTGTGAATGACATGTTGTTAATGTCGAAACTGCAGTAATGTTATCTGCTATAATAAAGTGATAAAAACAAATTAATATTTTTTTCTGTATCAACTTTAAAATTTGTTCTATCTATTTGAGGATGGAAATTAAACAAGAGATTTCTTAAGCTGAATTTGTATGTTTGCACAGATATTTAATTTGTATTTTGTCATAATAGATTGCTTTTTAAAAGTGATGTTGAACAATTTGGCTCGTTTAATGATTTTCATTTGGGAATTTATTCATTTCCCAAAACACGTGACTTGATGTACATACATTGAAGAATATTAAACTCGACAGCGACATTATTCAATAGAAAGTACCAGTAAATTTGCGTTCAAATAATTTAAATTCCGTGACTGACGCGAACAACTTGTAACCTGTTCCGAATTTTATAAATATCGACCTGTTTGCACGTAAAACCAGAAAAGAAAAATGTTTTCTCCCATTATATTAGAACAATCAATTTCACCGAGGAAGAAACGAAGGGAGGTTGGTTATTGCCGTCAAATATTCTTACCCACCACCCGTAGCTCCCCATCACCGCCATTATCGTGTTGAAACTGACGTGTAATAAGGACCGTGAGTAAAAATTTATGTGACGAGCGTATTGTGCCGCCGCTTGCGCTTCTTCTTCTTCGGGATCTGGGCGCGCAATGCGCCCGGGAAAACTGAATTGTTAGCGGTATGAACCCATTAGCCGAGACAGCTATTCATCAGACACGCCGGGGCTCGAGTATAACTATTAGATTAAACCGGATTACAAGACATCCTCGTGAGTTCACCGGTTTATTATACTACGGTCTTATTAGTTGTTTTAACTGTTTGAACACAATGTATGTGTCTATTATGGATCGGTACCTACACCCCCCCAAGATCCTGTCTGAATCGTTCAATTCGCCTGGTTCGTCTCTAATAAACCGTCATTTACACGTTTAGTCTCGTTCGTGAAAGACGTTAACTTGACTAAAGATATACGCCTAGGATACCTATTGTCGAAATGACACATTTCTAATTCGTATTTCTATAACGTGATATGATTCGAATATTAAATTACGAGAAAAGTAATCAGCTTTATTATAGCCTTATAAATATGCGGTAGATGTAGAGAACTAAATTGTTATTCCTTACTAAAAGCCTGTCTCATTACATAACATATAATGGATTTTCCATCCAATTTGCACACTTTTTCAGTTTTCGAAATATGTTAATTAATGCTCATTTCAGTAAATACGAAGGTCGGTATTTATGTGTCCGGAATAACAAACAAAAACAAATTTGTTCAAATTTATCATTGCTGGTTTTACCGTTTTTCAAAATATTAGCCTTATTGATTGATGCCCTTTGCATACGTTTGAACCAATTTTCATGGCACTAGTTCTAATTCTAATTTTAATTCTTTACGGTCCTTTGAACAATTAGAGTTTAGTACCGTCTTAATCTCTAGCGGCACTTGGCGTAAGTTTAAAGGTACCATTCAAACAAAACGTAGCGTCGTTGGAAAACAGCAAATTGTATGTAAATTATTCGTCATTTTTGCAAATCTCCATCATTCTTTCGCAAATTTCAATTCTACGATCATAATCCCCGTCCAGTAATATTTTTTGTGCTTCATTATTTTGGCTACTGATTGGTGGCAACTTATATCATAGGTTAGTACGAGGGATGTAGTAGATGTTTGTGGTAATTGTTCTAATGCTATAGCAATATCTTGAGCAATAACTGCATTAGTTGCGACTTTTGGTCGTCCGCTTTTCGGTAAATTTCTAACATTTCCGGTTAAGTTGTACCTTCTCAAAGTTATTTTGATAATAACAATGCTGTTTGTCGTACCTTAATTACAGCCAGTAATCATTAATTTATTTCTTATACTGGTGTTCCTCAAGGCTCTAACGTCGGGCCGATTCTTTTCTCGTTATTAATTAATGATCTCAAGTCGTTGACGTATCCTGGATTAGTTTACGCCGACGATTTAAATATATATATATATATATATATATATATATATATATAGTATATATATATTCTGTCATTTATATTTTGTATACTCTTGATAAAGGCGTACCGCCGAAACATGTAAAGTTTTTTAAATACATATATTTTGAAGTAATATACAGACCTTTAATCGCCTACTGATTAGGTTTACCATATCATACCAAGGTCACGAAGTTATTATATTATTATATTATTATATATATATATATATATAAGGTAAACTTAAGTTGGTATGATAAGTTTACCTTATCATACCAAGGTCACGAAAATACTATATTTATATATATATATATATATATATATATATGAAAAATTTTGTGAAAAACTTATCTGCGCGGAATGTGCATATATCGATATTTCACTGTTTTTTACAGATCATCAGTGCACCTTACCGAAGACAGACATGTTATTCACCTCTATACTACGTGTATATATACGAACTGTAATGAACTTCATGTGTATGAGAATTAATAATTATTAAATCTCATTTTACATGCGATTGTCGCTATAATTTGTTGCATTTCCGCGCAGATAAGTTTTTCACAAAATTTTTCATTTGTACTGACAACTTGTACAGTTGATGTCGCGGCTTGTTGCGTCTACAATCTAGGGCAAAAGTGATTTGCCGAATTGTAGAATTAAATGCAACAAATTATAGCGACAATCGCATGTAAAATGAGATTTAATAATTATTAATTCTCATACACATGAAGTTCATATATATATATATATATATATATATATATATATTGTTATAATGTACCGAAGAGTGACGGTGTAAAGAATAATTTGAAATTGGACTTAGAAAAATAGTATATAAAAGTTGCTGTTGTGTATAGTTTTATTTTTAAATTCAAATTTTGGGCGCCATAAGTATAAATATACTTAAATTGTACGACGCTATCTGGGTGTATAATTGATAACCCGTTAGCAGTCGAAGAGCTTGAGAACTAAAAATTATTAAATGATAGGATCTTCGTCGGTCTGTGCTTAGCCCGTGAGGATAATACTATTATAAAACAATCTATCTAGTAAAACTCCACAATTAAACGCTAACAAATAAAAGATCAAATTTAAAAAAAAATCAAGAAATAAAAATTTATTAACGCAAAAAATAGTAATCTGTAACAAGTTTGAAATAAAAACAAGGATAAAAATAAGGCAACTGTAATATTACGTGAATTCTAAACTAAATGATACAAAAAAGAAAAACGGTATTACGTAATAATGCACATGTGTTACTTAATATATAAAAATGGTTGTATACATAACAAGTTGTGCAAATAAATGTCGAATGTTGCTTAAAATTAACACACAAACGGTAAGTTATATATTCTTTTTACAAGGATTCTGAAAGTATGAATGTGATATCTAAATAGATGTTTTGAAATGTATAAATTTACGTTTATATTCAGATGTAAACAATGTTTAAATTAAGTGTTTGATAATAAATAAATGTTGACTTTTAAATGAAATTCTAGGAAATATTGGATATTGAAAGGAACCTGGTTTTATTTTCTCTGTATGTGAGGATCTGGCATCTGGTCAGGAACGTCGTAATAGAGCTGGATATAAGTTAGGCAGCACCTTGTCGAAGTATATGCGTCGATATCGGTCAATGGCTCACGTTATCGGTCCGATGATGTTCCAATTGTGAAATGATGCTCAGCTCGATAATTCCGTTATTTAACGTGATACTGGTCCAAATTAAGTCTCAAAAGTTGAGCTTGATATTAAGGTATCCTATGTATATGAATTTAATAGTTTTAAACTGTTTTTAATATATTATTTTAAATAAAACTTTTACTTGAGTCAGAAGTACGGCCATTTGTTGTAAGTATTTTATCGGAGAGGACGCCGCTAGCTTTCTTTTATTTCCAAAGCCTTTTTAATTTTAACTAAAAAGCCTCGACGTTTTAATCTTTGTTACATCAGCAAAAATATAAATTTATACAATATTTCAGTATTAATAGGTTTTTAAAATTAGCGGAATAATTAACAAGTATATTAAATTTCATTCTAAACATAGGTTAGGTAGTTGTTTACATCCTAAAAATCGCATTCGCGGGACAATGGTATATTAAAATTGGTGGGCGTGGCTAACTAGCATCTAGCAACTAGAATTTTGAATTTGAAATGTAAAAAATATAAAAAGATAAGTTAAGAAAGAAAATAAGTAAATAATTAATTATAAAGTAAATCGTCATATTAATTCATTCACATCTTGACACTAATTTCACATAATTACGTCCATCAAATTTAGCTATTATATTTAAGGTGTTTTATATGTATATTGTTGGTACAGGACTGCTTTTTCCATTATAGGAGCTGTTATTTGAGTGCAGTATGCCTCACAACAATATATATATATATATATATATATATATATATATATATATATATATATATATTGAGGCATTGCAAGAAGGGTTTCTTTTCTCTGAAAGAAACAAAGAATACTTGTAACCATAATATTTATATCTAATATGTACTTTAATACCAAGAAGGGGAAAGATTGATTCAAGGTATAAATACGTTATTTTGACGACAAACTTGCTTTGAATCAATTAACTTATTTTTCTATTTTTTTATAATGTTTACTTTCAATTTTTAATTCAAATTAATATTTAACGCGTGTTTATTCAAACAAATGTAACGTATTTATTTTCAAATGTATTTGAACAATTAAGCCCCGCCCACAATTCTAACGGTGCAATAACCCGAAAATAAACCGATATTGCCAGAGTGTTTGTAAACACATAAACATATGTTATTCAACCAAAGTTATTTTATAAATCAAATTGTAATTTTTTTTACTGTTTTACTCTGTAAAAATGTCTAAAATAATAATATTCGAAAAGATAATGCAAGTAAAGAAGGGGGCGATTTTGCGGAAAGTTATGCAATTAAAAACAAGTGAAAAAGTAAGCGTCGGTAATTAGTCGTCACAGTGAGAGGTCACGCTTTTTGTGCTCCGAATTAATTAAAACAAATTGGTGAAATTATTAAGTTCTGGAGAGTTTTGAGTCTACACAACGTTACTCACACCTACGATCTACCTGTAGACAAAGTTTACCATCTGCCGACCAATTAGTTCAAGAACTACGAATTTTTAAAGTTTCAATACGTTAATTACCCGCCATAAGTTTCACCGTGCAACGACCAGCATCTTGGTACGCTTGAAACCGGTCATCCGAGCAAGCCGCCGTCGGACTTGGAGATTCTAAAAAACTCAAGTCATCCCGAGGGACCATCGCAGAAATATTATCCAGTTTCCCGTTGTGAAAACCAGCAGAACACAGGAGCAGGAAGCAACGGAAGCTATATCCGAAGACTCAGGTTTTTGCTAACTTTAACAATATTTTACGCGCCATTTTTACTTGCTCATATACTTTTCTAGAATTTTCTTTGTTTATTCCATAACTAACTATTTACTTTGCTTTCACCGATATTATATCACTGTAATTTTTATTCCACTTATTTAAATATTAGAATCCACTGTTTGTAATTTTAAAAACTTGATTCTATGTTACTTTTATAAACTCTTTTAATAAAACAACACCTAATTGCACTTGTCGTACACCATATTGTTAGACTATAAGAATACCAACCGTTGGGTGTGTCTCCCGTATTGTTATTTGTGTGTCACGAAAATTGTTAATATAAATTCTAAAACTTTGCGAGATAATTTTTTTATTAATAAAGTTAATTGTCAATATTTTTCTTTGGGTTTCTTTGTAATTTACTTGAGATATTGTTCCGATCCCAACTAAAAAGTAAACTACGTACATAAAGTCAAAGTGGAGAGAGGTGAACCTACCTTAACCCTGAAGAAATTAAAGAAGCTAGCCGACGACGAAAATAACCAAAAACAGATAAGTATTGAACGAGCCCGATTTGAATTGTATATCACTTTTTATAACATTTTCTTATACAACAATTCACAGTTATATAACATTCATTTTTATATACACATATATATTAATACTCCGTAACATAACAAATAGAGCCCAACGTTTTGGGGCGTTCATAAATATAACCTCATATAATAAACATTTTATATATATATATTAACGACTGTGACACATTACATTTGTCAGCCCAACTTTTGGGGCAATCTAAATCGTATGTCGATATCAAGACTACATTATATTAATCAATAATAAACACATTACAGATATATTAGATCACGCTTGTCACATTACAATATATATATATTGTAATGAATATTTAACCCAAGTTTTACTATCAAAAATGTTAAAGATGTTACATTAATATAATAAATATTTATATTACATTGTATGCCTAAAAGTAACGATATCCATTTGTTTAACGTAGAATCGTAGAGAAAACAATATCGATAAAAGAATGAAGAAGAATAACAATAGCAAACGTATGTCTGCGATAATATGATATTATGTTTATATAGATATCGAAATCGGTACTGCCAACAATGCGATCAATAAATGGGTCAATAAAATGTCTTCCGGCAATAACTTGGTCGACGAGATGAATTTGTTTTCGTACTCAGGGTGAGTTTCACAACAACTTGCCAATTTAATAGGTAAAAGAATCTTTTAGAACAAATAAACTTTACTTACTTACTTTCTAAACTTACTTACTTTTACTATGTATGATTAGGTCTGATATATTTACAATTGTAGCTATTTCTAACATTATAAGATAAACAAATTTTAATGTCTATATTTCAGATACATATAATTTATGACGAAAGGAAGTAACTTATGCAAGAGCTTCGAATTCGCGAATCCACAAAATAACTATGTTAAACAAAATAGGTAAATCGATATCTTTGAACACGTAAAGAAAAATTTCTTGGTTATAAATATTTTTTTAGCTTATTACTTACACGAATAGATTTATTATAACTATGCTTGGAGAAGTTTGACACACTCGGATCAACCGCTGATATATTCCAATCCACGAATAGATTTATTGTAACTATTTATAGAGAAGATTGACACTCTCGGACCAACTGCTGATATATTCCAATCTCAAGATACACCATATGTAATTCTTCCATAACCAGAATACAAAATACAGCATATATAACTCTTACGCAGTCAGGAAATTATCTACCCAAATACACTATGTATATCTAAATATAGCTTGTTATTTAAATTAACAGTAATCCAACCTTCTGGGTTCTTTTTCGGGTATTTAAAATTAGATAATTGCTATTTATTAAAATAAAAATTCAGCTTCTAAATTTTTATGTCTCTTTTCTTTCAACGTCAAAAAAATAATAATAATCATCCTTTTTTTTTAATTGCCTTGGTTATCTTCTATACTTTCATATTCATCCAAGTCAGTTAGTCTTTTTTTAAATTCAAATTTGAAAATGATATTTAATTACGAATATTAAAACTACTCACTTGCATAAGTTAAATTTAACAATAATTTATACAAATTGACTAAATATAATTTACACGATTGTACAATTTTAAAAGATATAATTAACTAAAAATATATATACCAAGATTCAACTCTAATCGATATTTATGAAACTAATATATTAATAATAAGATATCCAACCCTTTAATAAACATGATAACTATTACAAATTCAAACAAATCGAAATATCTCTTGCACATGTTAAAATGAACAAAGAAAAAAAAACTTATAGTCATAATATTAGAAATAGCCCATCAATATAATGGAGGTTTATCCCATTATAATATATATATAATATAAATATATAATATTTTCGTGACCTTGGTATGATAAGGTAAACTTAATAAGTCCCTTGACAAAGGCATCATTGCCGAAACATGTAGGGTTGTTTTAAATATATATACTTTGAAGTAATGAACCAGACCTTTAATCGCCGACTTATTAAGTTTACCTTATATATATATATATATATATATATATATTATAATAGAATATTAATCCTCATAGGGAAAATTGAAAGCAATCATTTTAATTAGTTACATATCTATTATTATTATATATAGGTATGAGATTTCTTAGAAGGTGGAAGACTATATCATATTTATATTGAATATTTACTAACATGGACTGTCAAATCTATTATTAAATTTTTAAAAGTATATGACTTTCAATTCTTTAATTGTTTCGACCTTTGCTTGATGTAAATCCATATCACTAATAAATAAAACACACATAAGATGTTTTAGATTTACACTTTATTAATAAAATAACGACAGCTGTTTCGCTAACACAGTAGCTTCTTCAAATTCAACTTAAGACTAAAGATACATACAAGATACAGCGTTAATCAGGTAGTTGACCCAAGTTAAAATTCTAGGAACTATTACATTTATATTTTGCTTTTTTTTAAAAACTATACAATGTGCTACTTGTGTGAGGTTTAAGTATAAAAATATAGTATAAGCAACTAAGAAATAATATATCAATGGGTGAACAGATTTAACAGTGGGGATGAATTCAAGTCTAATTTATCGTTTAGTAACATTTCTGAGTTTTTAAGTTTATTAATTTCTAAAGATTCTAAACAGTTTAGTTTTCTACCTTTACTTTCTACATGTATGGTGTCGAATTGTAAATTAAATTCGTGCTCATTCTCTATTAAATGATTAGAGTAGGTAGAGTCAGTTTTCTTATTGATATAAGAATGATAGTGGTCTTGGATTCGTTTTTTAAACGTTCTACCTGTCTGTCCAATATATGTTTTGGTACATGATCCGCATGATAACTTATAGACTCCTGATTTATTGTCTTTGGTAGTTTTTTCTTTATTATTTTTAATATATTTGGCTAGATTATTATTAGTTTTATAAGCAATATTAATGTTTTCTTTTTTAAGGAATTTTGATAATTTAAGTTGCTGTTGACCTATGTAAGTAAATGATTTAAACTGCTTGTCTGGATCCACTTTAATGATCGGGTACACCTCCCTTAATAATTTATTGACTGATTTTTTAACAATTAATTTATCTATTAGATTTGGGTCATATCCGTTGTTGTGAGCGATTTGTTTTATAATATTAAGTTCTTTATTATAGTCTTCATTGGACATCGGGATGTTAATAAGTCTATGTGTCATGCTGTGAAAAGCCGCTACCTTGTGTTGGACCGGGTGGTTAGATTTATTATGTATCGTGGTATCTGTATGAGCCACTTTGTGGTAAATAGAAAAATGGACCCTATTGTTTACACGTTTTAAAGTGAGATCCAGAAAGTATATACTATTATTAAGCTCCTTTTCTATCGTAAACGTGATATTAGGATCAATGGAATTGATAAATTTATAAAGAGTGTTCAACTGCCTATCCGTACCTATATATCCTATCAATATATCATCAACGTATCTGTACCAAAACAAAATGTTCTTCACGTATCTGTCATTATGAAAAATCGTATTTTCCAGGTAATCCATATAAATTTCCGCAAGTAAAGGAGAAAGAGGATTTCCCATGATAAGACCTTGTTTACAGAGGTAGAGTTTGTTATTGAAAGAAAAGTAATTTTGTTCTAGGCAGACTTTTAGTGAATCTAAGATCTCTTCTTTTATTATGGGGTTAGTTCTATTGTATAATAACATTTTATCAATTAGATCTATCGTTGTATTGGGGGGGATACTAGGAAATAAGTTCTTGACATCAAAGGATATGAGTTTCGTGTTATCCGGAAAGTTGCGGTCTTTAATGTTATTAACTAACTCTAGACTATTTTTAATACTATGTTTGGGTTTGAATTTCGTGTGTTTAAGGATGATATTTATTAGGCTATTAGACACTTTAACTGCGGGTGCCGTAATATAGGAGACTACTGGTCTAATCGGGAAATTGTCTTTATGTAGTTTAATCAATGAGTATAATTTCGGGGGTTGTGGATTCATTACTTTTAGTTTTCTACTTTCAAACCCATTAGAACTGTTAAATATGCCAGGTGAGTTCTTGATTAAATTAATGATTTGTCGTTGGAATTTAGGGGTCGGATCTTTTTTAATGATAGTGTACTTATCCGGGTCTAGAAAATTGACTGTTTTTGAAACATATTCCTGCTTGTCAATGGCAATAACCGTTTTGCCTTTGTCAGCACGTGTAAAAATAAGGTTGTTCTCTCTAGCTTTTTTGTTAATATTTCTCGCTATTATTACCTCCTCATGACTATTGGCAGTACACTTCATGTTTTTAATAATATTGCTGGCTTGGTATTTATTAGAGACTTCCTTTAATGCTAATTCTGATTCTACCGCAAGCAGTTCTAAATCATTATTCTTAATGTTTGATTTAAGGTTATAATTAAAACCTTTGTTTAATAACTCGATTTCTTTGTCTTTGAATATTGTGTTACTAAGGTTGCAAAATCTATCGAAAAACTTATGATCTGAAAAACTATTATGAGTAAATTCTTGGTGGTTTTGTTTATAGGAAATTAATTTATCTAATTTATTACGTTGAGTTAAATATTTTTTATGAATTAAGTCGTTAATTTGTTTCCTAATGTTTAATTCTAACGTATCAAATTCAATCGGGTGGAGTCTATAAGATAACTCGGAATGTACTACCTTGAGATAGATGTTAAAGGTGTCACGTTTGGAGTATTGTAATTTCCTGTCTATTTTAAGCCATTTCTTCATTCCCATTCTACTACCTGCTTGGGCTGCCGGGCTCTTGTTATCGGTTTTCAATTTGATATATTTCGGGAACACTGAATACTTTAGGCACTTGTTATAAAACCATATATTTTGTGTTGCCGTTCTTGTACGTAACAGTAGTTTAAAGTAAAAAAGGGCCAGGCTGACTTTCCTATGTATTTTCCAAAAGTATTTGGTCAATGTAAATTTAGTTAATTTTAGATACATTTGTTAATATTTGTTAATGTAAAGGGTTATATGAGAAGGGAAAATTATTTGTAAAGCAATATGTTATAAAATTAATCAAATATCAAAATTATATTTGAAATGTCAAAATATTTTGGAAATTTTGTATAACTAAAGCTACCAATGATTTTCAAAAGAGGAAAAGCTGTTGGGTCGCTATGGTTACTTATTTATAATATTGGAGAGAATAATTTTTGTATTTAAAAAGTTGTTTTAAAAGAGATTTTTCTAAAACCGTTTAAAATAAGGAAAATTAAAGTTACAAATGTGAAAACATTTACCAGTGACTATCGCGTACAGAATTGGAGAGGTGTTAAGGTCCCTTAAAGTTTGTATTATTCAAGTTATTAAGGGGAATATCAGCACTAACTAAAGAACGACATTAAATAGTTTCTGGTCGGTTTCTTTTTGTTCCCAATTAAATGCATTGTAAAACTGTCTGGTTCTTTACTCTACAACTTTTCAGTTCGGCAGCATGTGACGATGTTTTAATATGTTGGTCAACTTGAAATTTTTCAAAAACAAATTAGCATATCTTATTGTTACAAATAATACAAATCTGCATAAAACAAATCTGTACACATGGGCGTATTTTAGCGCTAACTCTTCTTCTTCTGTCTAGCGACTTTATCAACGCGGCTTTATGAATTAACGACTGAAGTTCGCTTTTTGGCCAAGTAGTGAATTTTGTCCGATCAAATGACACTAGATAACATCGTGCCATCTGACGGACAAAACAGTTTCATCGGCGTAGTCTGTTTTGTCTGTCAGATGGCACGAGGTTATCTAGTGTCATTTGATAGGACAAAATTCACTACTTGACCAGAAAGCGAACTTCAGTCGTTACTTCATAAAGCCGCGTTGATAAAGTCATTAGACAGAAATGCATGCATCTGTGGTTGAAGTTAACGCTAATAAATACGTACTGTATGTTCATGTGTACAGATACAGATTCATTTTATGCAGATTTATATTATTTGTTGAAATTTTTCTTCACAAGAAATCTGAAGAGGATAATATAAAATTTTCTCACTAATCTTGGAAATTCTGTCAATAAATATTTATTACCGTTACTTACCGTTACTTACGAGTCACGAAATATTTGTATTTTTTTAAAATTTACATTACATTACAATAAAAAAAAGATTTAAAATAAGTACTTACAATTTTACAACACACTGTACAAAACACTTTTTCGTTATCCGCACCAAGTTCAGGATCAGATTTGATCCAAGCTAATGTACCACTACTAACTTTCGGCATGATTAAATGAACGTTTTCACTGTACACTCGTATTTACGATTGTTTGAGTAACTCCTCGTATAAAGGCACTGACTTACTTTTTTAAATGAAATCACAACCTTATACTTAAACTGCATTATTTTATGAGATGTCTTTACTGAACGAAGCAGAACTGCTGCTTTTGAGATAATTTTTTGTAATACTGTAATATCTGACCATCTAACCAAAGGTAGGATCGCCATGTAATGTCAGAAGCGGGATGACAGGATCGCCATGTAATATCAAATGATGCGGTTACAGGATCGCCATGTAATATCTGACCATCTAACTAAAGGCAGGATGGCCATGTAACGTCAGAAGTGGGATAGCAGGATCGTCATTTAATGTCGCCTGGTTCCGGAGGTAACATAGTTGCCGAGGCAGTTCCATTTAGACATCAGGTTTAACGGTGGTAAAAATAATATGCATTTGATCGATTAAATAATAATATTTAATACAATAACGAATACCGATAGGTCCAACTCGCAACGGGCCATAGGCAACAATATACGTATGGAACGTAATGCGATGTGGCAACGTGTGTATGATGCCTATATTGAGTGACTTTCTTAAAATTTAAATTTATTTTGCAGAATTATTGATTTTTTTACTTTTATCTTTTAGAAAACGTTATTGTATTTTATTACTTAAAATTACTTTATATGAAAAATAGTATACCATAAAAGTGTAAACAAGGACAGTATACATTGAAACGAATATTCATTCAATTGTATTGTCATGAAATTGAATTTGTCAATCGTTGTTAAATTTGTTAGAATGAATAGATATTTATATTTATCGGAAAATGCTAATACTTAAAGCAAACAAATAAGGTGTAGTGTTTTGTTATAGGAATGTATAATATCCATTTCTTCCTGCATATTGATTATGCAGCTGATGCTTTCGTAATATGCTCATATTTGTATTATTTGAACTTATACTTCGGTCGATACATACCGACTTCCTTCAAACCAGGAGGACGCTACAGTTGTAATTAAACAATACTTCCTTTTTTTATTACCAACGGATATTCACAATTCCAAAATACGTTACAATGTTGCTTATTTTAGATTGTAATTAGCTGAATGCTGTCGCAAAACTGATCTCTGCATTTTTAAAAATGCTAGAATAAAATTAACCCCTGCCCTTATTATAATTTTACAAAGGAACAGACACGTACTTCAATTTCTACGAAAAACTAAGCCTACAGTTCATGTATAATAGAGTGATAATGAAGACTGGAGCGTTTGTCGACCTACGAAGTTGTACTTTACTTGTTTATTGTTAATAAAAGGCTGATGGAAATATTACGTGAGATTTTGGTATCTGTATTATAATAACATCACGATAATAGTAGAAATACAAATATGAGCATATTACGAAAGCATCAGCTGCATAATCAATATGCAGGAAGAAATGGATATTATACTTTGTTACATATTATACTTGTTGTACTTTACTTGTTTATTGTTAATAAAAGGCTGATGGAAATATTACGTGAGATTTTGGTATCTGTATTATAATAACATCACGATAATAGTAGAAATACAAATATGAGCATATTACGAAAGCATCAGCTGCATAATCAATATGCAGGAAGAAATGGATATTATACATTCCTATAACAAAACACTACACCTTATTTGTTTGCTTTAAGTATTAGTATTTTCTGATAAATATAAATATCTATTCAATCTAACAAATTTAACAACGATTGACAAATTCAATTTCATGACAATACAATTGAATGAATATTCGTTTCAATGTATACTGTCTTTGTTTATACTTTTATGGTATACTATTTTTCATATAAAGTAATTTTAAGTAATAAAAAACAATAACGTTTTCTAAAAGATAAAAGTAAAAAAATCAATAATTCTGCAAAATAAATTTAAATCTTAAGAAAGTCACCCAATATAGGCATAGTACACACGTTGCCACATCGCATTACGTTCCATACGTATATTGTTGCCTATGGCCCGTTGCGAGTTGGACCTATCGGTATAACAACAGAAAATAATACATAGTAATATGATACACTAGACTGGTACTCACTCTGATATTGATTGCGACTCTCACTGACTCTGACTGACCAGACTTCTTAGTCTGTAGTTTATATATAGTCTGAGTGTGTTCTATTAGCCTAGTGACCTGGTTACAAGATGTTTATCAACATGGCGAAAGATCACAACTAAGGGAAGGTGGTGTTGATGAAATGAATAGCATATTGCATGTTTGTGTATACATGACCTGATTTAGTTATTGCAATACCTCGGAAATTTAAAATTAGACAGAATGACGCACAACTTACTAAAATTTCATACATTGACTGCACTTGAATAATATCTTAAATCAACAGCTTGAACGCATACAATGCCGCACAATCGCTTTTAACGGTCGGGTGAACATGAAGTGGCTACTGCTCTCTTCAATTTAAGGTAATTCTTGAGGCTTACGCGTGCACTTGACTACTATTAAAAATAAAACCGGGAATTCCTACTATTCACAATCTATACGAACTGGTAATTCGTAAATTACTTAGACTGATGGTTGGAAATTTGAAAGTTGCTGCCCACCTTCTAAATTCTTCTGCGCGGGTGTCGCACAATCGAAAAGAAAAAGCTGGCTCTGTTGGTGAAATAATAAATTATGCAATTTTGAAGAGGCAGTATCATCTCCCGTAACAGGAAGAGAGCCCAGAGAATTTTGTTTACATTTGATTATGTATTTAGTAACGTAAATGTATTTTATAATTTGCGTACACCGCTTTCTTTATTATTTAGGGTGGAATGGGGTAAGTGCGTATTTGGGGTAAATGCGACTTCGCATCCTGTCAGCCAAGTTCTTGACAAGTCGGAACTATTCTATACACTAGTGTCTACATCTAGCGATATACGGTTGAACTAGAGTAAAACATGGCCGATGGCAATTACCGGCGTATTGTTGTCTTCAAGAAAACATAGTGAATATTTCCGTAAGTACATATCAATTTGAAGTAAATTGTTAATATTTTTTTCCCAATACAACATACTATGATTCAATAAATAATGTTTGTACTATATTGCTCGTGTGACTTTGTAGTAAAAGTTTTATGTGAGTGATTTATTAAAAAATGACGTAGCTAGTAAAATGGGTGGAGTGGCGCATTTTCCCCGTAAACATATGAATTTTGGGGAATGTGCGCCATTTTTGCTGGGGTAAGTGCGGGTTGTGACACATTTACCCTCATTATATGAAGATGTATCTATATAATACATATTTGAGATACTAACTTTAATTAAACAGATTTTGTAGTTATTTATATAAAACATACATGTATGTATATGTTTTCCTTTAGGTTAGCAACAATGGTACGAAATTACAAACGTGTAGGCAATAGAAAGACATATAGTTCTGAAAAGTTGGAAGAGGCATTATCCAAATGTAAAATGGGGTTATTAACCAAAAAAGCATGTGCAAGGGCTTATGGCATACCACGTACCACTTTAAGGGACCATTTAAATGGCCGACGTGGTACAAGTGTTGGAGGAGGTGGTAGATCAATCGACTTGGCTAAAGAACAGGAAGATGAACTGGCTATGTGTTTATCTGTCATGACAAAAAATGGATTCGGTCTATCGCGAGAAGAAGTTCTTGATCTTGTACAGTTGTATGTACAGGCAAATAGCATTAAAACTCGCTTTAAAAATGGAAGCCCTGGTGAAGACTGGTGGTTGGCATTTAGAAAACGTCACAGATTGTGCCTCAAGAAACCTGAACCTTTAGAATATGCAAGAGCCAACCAAACGAATCCATTTGTCATTTATAAATTTTTTAATTTGCTTGAACACACAGTATAGTCTTTAGGACTTAAGAACAAACCGCAATGTATTTGGAATTGCAATGAAACAACTTTCTGTAGTGACCCAAGCAAAACGAAAGTTATCGCAACTGTGGGACAAAAATGCCATAGGAAGACAATAGGAACAGGACGCGAAAATACATCGGTTCTAGCCTGTGTAAATGCTGCTGGGCACAAATTACCACCTCTGATAATTTTTAAAGGGAAGAGCTTGTGGCAGGATTGGATTCCAAGCGAAGGTGATTATCCAGATACTGCATATAGCGCTACACCAAAAGGTTGGATGACAGCCGACTTATTCGAAAACTGGTTCTTAAAACAGTTTATACCTGCAGTAGGCGATGAGAGGCCAGTACTTCTGATTTTTGATGGTCACGTAAGCCATGTAAGCACAAATGTTATCAGCAGAGCAATGCAGGAGGACATAACCATTTTAAAATTGCCAGCACATACAACTCATATTTTGCAGCCTCTAGATGTTGCATGTTTTCGAGGGGTAAAGGTTCAATGGGATAAGGATCTAGTAGCATGGCAACGTAGGCATCCAAGGCAAAAAGCAAAGAAATCTGATTTGGCTAGATTATTTGGTTCATCTTGGGTAGCCTTAAGCGACAAAAATATTATTAGCGGGTTTAAAGCAACAGGTATTCACGACCCTGATATTCAAAATGAATCAAAAGTTAACAGGAATTAAATTCCTCTTTCAACGTTTTAGGATAAAGACTTGGAAGCATATAGAGCTTGGGAGCAAAGCAACTCTGCAAATACATATGACATAGGCCGTATTGAAGAAGGTATATCTACCGACCACGATCTTCAAGACACGACCAACATTAATTCTGATGATGCTGTTATTCAAGAAGAATCCCACAATACCAATATTGGTGCTGAAGTAGAGACAATTCACCATTCTGTACCAGATGAATCTGTAGATTCCAGGATTTTCGAAAATAACTTACCAATAACTACTACATCTGGCACACATATTCATAACCCAAACCGTATCTCAGTTGTTAGTACATATACTCCATCTAGTTACAATGAAATTTCATTTCAACGTCTTATAGTAGATACATTTAAGCCACTTCCAAGTTCTGTTCCTCAAAAGAGGCGCAAAATTTCAAATTTGGCAGAAGTTTTAACAAGTACCAAAGTTAAAGAGATTATGGACTTCAAGAACGCTAAACAAAATAAACAAAAACCAATAAAACTTAAAAAACAACTAAAAATCAAACTCAAATAAACGATAGTAGTAGTAATTCAGATACTCTTGAATCACTTTCTTTGGCTACAAGTAGCGATGGATTAAGTGATTTATCAAATCCCTGCATCAATGAAGATGAGACTTCAAGTATGGCTATCGAACAAGATAACTATGTTCTGGTAAAGTTTTGCTCGAAGAAAAGTGTGCGATATTATGTTGGTCAAGTTCTTACTAAAGATCTTGATGGCTACGAAGTAAAATTTTTAAGATGTGACAGCAAATCTGAAGGACGTTTTAAATGGCCAAATATACCAGACGTCAGTGTTGTTCTATCCGAGGATGTCGTACGAAAATGTCCATATCCACGTACCGAAAGACGAGAACGACTAATATTTGATGTCGATTTTTCTTTTTTTAATATATTTTAATACTCTTGCTAATTTTATAATGTTTATGTTAATGAGATATGTTTAAAATAGGAATAAAACTTTAATTTGGTATTTTTTTTCACAATCTGTGTTTAAATGTATTGTTCCCCCTGTTTACAACAGTCTGTTTTCCAAACCTAAGACAAATTGTGAAAATATTCGTTTGCAGGCATTTAATTCTTAAATATCGAAGAATAGCTTACATACCCCATATCAAATTTAATGGTAAATATATGGGAACTAGATGTTGCTGGCACGTTTACCCCTGTGTGTATGTGGAAGTGCGCCACTCAACATCGTTTTAAAAAAATTTCTACCTATATTACAAATATTTTTTAATCCATGTGCAATTGCGTAATTAAATAAAGAATAAGGTACTTATTCCGTACCTGAATGGAAAATTTGTTAAAATAATTTTACCTATCAGTTTTAACTTGTTAAAGTCAAACTATTGTATTTTGGGGACGCAATTACCCCACTTCACCCTAAATATTTAAACCAAAAGAAAATAGAAATTATGCATTAATATACAAAATTCTTTCAGATATGCATTAAAAGGGATAAATGCATATTATGTACAAAATATGAACATTTGCATATAATCCGGCTTTTACTAATATCAATATAATTCATAGAAATACACTAATAACATTGTATCAAACAAATAACGGAATAATAACCCAATCATTGAGAAAAACACTTAATTCAAAATCAATACATTGCTCACACATTACGCGAAGTGGAATGTACAAACGTAGTCTAAGCAAATAAAAAAAGAATAACCACCTAGACACTTGGGAGCGTATCGTGTTAAATAAATTCTTACCACTACAGCCCCTAAATGTTGATTATTCCCATAGTATTTCCACGATGAGTAAGTAACGCAAACATGTACGAAGGTATCGGTAAGAATAATGTAAGTGATAATGCTCCTAATTTCCTGTTTCATTCGAGGGTGAGGGTGAAAAGGAAAAAGAATAGGTAGTACGTTTTTAGAAGTGTATAAATTTATGTCGGCTGTTAATGTTTTGCGTGAATCACACACTCCCCAGAGATTTAATCTTCCATACTGAAAAAAAGAATAAATTTTTGCAATGGATCCATACGAAATAATCTATAAGTAAATATCCTGAAGCTCCGGGAACATTACATAATTCTTTTTTAATATTTCTAGTATATTTTACGCGCTTTTGTAGAAATTATTAATAATTGGAACAGGGAAAGATTATTATTTCAACTAGAATTTATAACTAATTTTCATTGATAGGGACCGTATCTAGTTAGTTGGTAAATAATCATATTATAGTTCTGGGACAACGGACCCTATTCCCAAATCAGGCTTGAAAATCTTTGAGGAATCAACCTATGATCTAATACAGCAACGGGCAGCACATTATGATGTGCATTCAAAACAACAAACCAAATTTTACATTCTTATAATAACTTGGGTGTTAATTGGGCATGTTCGTAAAATATTTAAACTTGAAATTTCCAAGTATTGAATTCACGGTGTAAAAGGAAAACAATGATAGAAATAAGATCATTAATAAGATATTGGTTTCTCGTCAACCTTTTAAAAACAAATATGATATGTGTTTTTCAAAGGTTGACGAGAAACCAAAATCTTATTAATTTAATGTTTTAAATTTAGACGATTGATTTACATACTAGCCTACAAGAAAAATGTAGTAACAGCGTTAGTAGACAGAGCCTTAAATCTCACTAATCCAGTGTTCAGACCAACAGTACTAAATAAAGTAAAAACAATTTTGACAGAAAACAATTATCCACCACAATTTATACACAAAAATATAAAACTAAGACTTAATAAAATTTATAACACAACAAACAGCCACAACTAAAACAAAGAAAACCAATGAATTAACATATATCCCCACACCCTATATAACTGGATTATCCGAAAAACTAGACAATATATTTAAACCATTTAATTTTAAAATAGCACACCAAAGCGGTAAAAACCTAAAATTCCTACACACCAAACTTAAAGACTGAACACCTACACAAAAACAATCACACACAATATACAACATACCCTGCAAAGACTGTGACAAAGTTACATAGGCCAAACAAAACAGTTACTACAAGAAAGATTGAAAGGTCACAAATACGCAAAAAATCAAACTGCTTTAAAAAACACCAATTGACACTAAAACATAATTTTGATTTTGATAACATCAAAGTAATAACACAGAAAAAGAATACAAAAGCTAGGGAGGTCTTAGAAATGATCCATATTTTCAAAAACAGCAGAACAATCAACGACAGAAACGAAATTGATGGACTTTCAAAACTCTATTACCCACTCATTAAACAATAGATATATCAAAACCCCCCCCGCACACACAAACACAAACAAAAAATTTTTTTTTTGTCAGTTCCCATTTGTAAATACTTTAACTATATACCCCTTAACACGGTCCTGACCACTTTGCTAATTCCAAAATAGAACAGAAATTAACCTCACTGAACCAAGACACAGACACTTACAATATTTGAACCAGTGCGGTCGGTCCTTAATAAAAAAAAGTCTCGGATGTCCCCGATAACACATGTTGCACAGAATGCGTGTTTTTGAAACCCAACAAAAGAAACGGTGAGTTTATTGTCATCCAATGTTTTCTTTACTGTATTTGTAGTTAATTCAAATTTCCAATTCATTTATACAGATGTAATCACGTTAATTTTTCCTTACTTATCATTAATCTAATTTTAATTTAATTTTAACTTTAATTGTTAATTTAATTGATTAATTCAGTTTTTTAATCTAATTTTAATTTTAATTGTTAATTTAATTGTTAATTCAGTCTCACAAAAGCAAACACAGTTCTCATGTTTTCATTGTATTAATTCCTGTTTCTAGTTACTTGAAAAAGACTGAATAATAATAAAAGTCGAAACGTCGTAGAATAAAACATCAAAATTCAATAAAAGGTCGCTAAACCAATAAAGAGTCTATTATTTTTAATATTAAGACACGGCCAATAAAATAAATAAGAAAAATAAAATTCTTATAAACACTAAATATATATATATATATATATATATATATATATATATATATATATATATATGTATATATGTATATATATATATAAAATACAAAAAGCTATATATATATATATAATTTCGTTTGTTATTTATATTCACAAACTTCGTAATCGATTTTGATAAAATTTTGTGTCTTCCTTATGATGTGTGGAAGGTTGTTATCATTTTTTGAAATTTTATCAACAAATATTAAAGGATTAACAATATGAGAAACTACATGAATTTCTATAGAAAAATATCGTAATGTAATTTTAAATCATTATATAAAAACCACGACAAAGTGACATAAAATGCGACACTACAAAATATAATATCATTTTTTATAATTATATATATAATTGAATGTTCATATTAAGGAAAAAAAATTTTTTGAAAAAGGCACTAAGTGCCGAAACATGTAGAATTAAAGTATCGTGTCGTCCACATGATAAACTAATGGACGTGTTAAAGAGTTAAAAAAAGGTATATAACCCCTTACCACAATTACTAATCGTATCCTAAATACGTATTTCGTCAACCAAGTTGTCATCGTCAGTAGGTAAAATCACTAATCAAAGTGTCGCACATGGTTCACAGTAAATCTAGCACATCTGATCATGCACAAACTTTACACGTCGTCCACGTATGCATTTAGAATGAACACATAGTCGTCATCATAGTGAAGTAGAATTTAATTTAAGAAATCATTGCCACAACCTATCTTTAAATCCCGAATACGTATTTCGGCGAATAGGTTGTCACCGTGACTACTAGACGTATTAATATCTCAGTGAAATAGCGATCCGCTTAGCACAAGCTTGTGTAAGGTGTATGCTAGAACTCTGAGTGAAAGATTTTTTTATGCTGACGATGACAACTTAGTTGTCGAAACACGTATCCAGAATTTAAAAATATATTCTGGTAAGGATTTTTTGAAGTAATTTGCATAATAAAAAATTATCTGCGATTTATTCAGACACATAATGAGATAATACTAATTATTCTCCACAAAGTATCCTTCAAATTGCTGGCGCTGCATTTGTATTACTTAGAGAAGAAAATAATTTTGTGTAAGTATGTGGTAAGCTGTGTAAGTATGGTTATTGAATAATCAACCAGTAAACTCAAATCTAGGTTAAACAGAAATCAGATTAGCAATTAAAATCCTCAACAGAGAATAGAACTTATATATATAGAATATATAGAATATAGAACTTATTACAAATACAAGGCTCGGCTAGGCATACTAATAATGAAATATTATTCTAAGATAAATAATAAAATTATATTTTAGTTATTTTGTAATAATTAAGATAATTTGGTGTGTTGGTGAAGTTCCTTCAAAGGTCCAGGACGTGCGTGGTATTGGTTAATTAATAAATATACAACAACTTAATACATAAAATAAAACACAGCGGCGTCCTTAAATTTTGTATTTATATTTACATAGTAATAAATTGCAATTCGTATATTTAAAAGCAATTAAAACAAAGTAATATGTAAGATTCTAGTCATATTTTTATAATGCGTAGTTGTCTTATGATCCTAACTAATAAATATTTCGGAACCAAAATAGAAATGCATGTAACACATACAATTAATGATTGCCGCGATGGATTAAATATTCAATGAAACTATCGATATCACTAAACGTAAAGTTTCCTAGAATCTGCCCAATCACCTGAAACAGGAATAATTTATTATCAATGTCGATAGTGTAATGACAACACAAAACCAACACGTTACAGGTGCACAAGAAAAACATATTGAATCTTTGTTAGACGATAAAGGGGCTGCAGTGTGCACCAATTACATTAACATCCAGCTACGACATGCAACTTCCATTACGGAGAAATTTCACATTAAAGTCAGGTGAAATAATAGTAAAAAAGAACGTGTTTTAAGTGTCATTTACTGTTCTCGGTCAGTAAGAAAGAATGATCTGCTACCAGTTCTGTTAAGCGAAATTTATTTATAATTCATGAAGCAGTAATCAGCTGTATAAATGCAAGAGTATAATTACCATTGATATATTAAGGTATTGTGATGATCTCTACCTGATGTGGTAGTTGACACTTACATACAATTTCTAGTTTTTTATAAATTCATATCTCAGGTCTTTTATAGGTTTCAGGGAAAATTATTGAGGCACCAAAATTAACATTTACAAAAAAATATATAAATTGATTTACTTATACTTAAAATAATTAATTTGCATACTGTATGTACTAGAATTTGGTTTATCTACTGCCAGATGTTGTTAATAATAATTGTAACTATATACAAAGAATTCAAATAAATTTTACCTCAAAGTAGCCCTTGGAAATTATGATTATGTCTTAGCTTGTTACTAATTTTAATAGGAATTTTGTTGGTTATGAGATGAGATATTTGATTGAAATGACAAATGTCAAAATAATAAAACGAACATTTTTAAGTGAATGAAATATGTTTATTTCCAACAAACAAGCAAAATTTTATAAAAATTGTTCAAAGTGTCCACCACCTTGTTCGAAACATTTCTCACATCTTCTTCTAATGGAGGAAAAAGTGTTTTGTAGTATCGCATTGTCAATTCCATTAATTCTTTCAGCAATTCTGATTTGAAGGCCTGCAAGATCAGGTATCTGTACTTGATAAATTGAGTTCTTTAAGAATGGCAATAAAAATAAATCACATGGGGTAATGTCACAAGATCTTGGTGGAAATTCATGTTCAGTGTTTAAACTTATCAACCGATTTTGAAAAAATTGCTGCAGAATATTAATTGTTTCACCTGCTGTGTGTGCTCTAGCTCCGTCTTGTTGAAAGTAACCCTGTGTTATTTCTTCGTCGTCAAGCTGTTCGATAAATGGCATAATAATTTCTTGTCGATACCTTTCTCCTGTTAAGGTTCCGTTAAAAAAAGTAGGGCCAATAATTCTCCTTCGACTAATCGCACACCATACACCAATTTTCTGCGGATGAAGTGCGGTTTCAACAAAAAAATTATGTGGTTTCTCATTACTCTCATTAGTCCACATCCTCATATTTGGTGAGTTCACATATCCATTCAGATAAAACCATGACTCATCAGAAAAAAAGGTTTTGTCAAGAAGGTCATTATCAAAATTATTTAAGAACCACTGACTAAACGTTATTCTTCTGGGATAGTCGATTTCCTTGATTTCTTGATAACAGGTCATGTGATATGGAAATAAATGTAAGTCCTTTTTCAAAATTGTATGACATGTGCCAATTGACACACCCACTTGTTGTGATAATGCTCGTACGGAAGTTCTTGGTGCATTATTTATAATTTCTCTTACATTATTAACTAGCTCTTCTGTACGCTTTTTCGCCCGACCTGCGCCTTCTTTCTGTTTAACACTCCCTGTTTCTCTGAAAACCATAACGGAATGTGTCACTGTGTGCCAAAAACTGTCATAATCAAAGATGACGTTAGGGGACTCATTTCTAAATTCTTCTAAACAATCTTGAAGAGAATACTGCCATTGTCCGTCAATCTTACGTCCGTTTCGAAAATAAGATTCTAGCATGAATGATTTGTGTTGTATAGTAAAAACCATGTTAAATTAATTTTAAATCACAAAGCAATTTTTGTCAACTATGCATCTATCTAATTGACAACTAATGCAAATTTAAATTATTAATAATCATACGTTTTTAAAGGAATGGCCTACTAGAGGCAAAGCTTATTTGAACGCTTTTTAGTATTAAATGTATATGTATAACCACTGAATAATGTATTTATTTTGAATTTTAATTCAAAATATACTCCAATATAAAACACAATTTGTTTAGTTTCAAAAAATATATTGTATTGTAGACACACACTAGATATATTCATCCACCTGATGAAGCCACAGTGTGGTGAAACATATATGTAGTATGTGTCTACAATACAATATATTTTTTGAAACTAAACAAATTGTGTTTTCTATTGAATATAACGAAGTTTCAACATGTATCTCCTAAGACGATTATTATTTAAATATACTCTTGATAGTTAACTACGAAATTTATATATAATAATTTAAAATCATTAAACCAAACCTGTATATTTACTATTAGTTGGGAGTGGAAATTAAATATTCTGGCATATATGGATTCGGCTAACCTCAATAATTATTTTTTTCTTGAACTTCCGGTAAATAGGTATTTTTTTATTTTTACTTAAATTACATATAAAAATCATTTCCAAATCCAACTTATTGTATTAAGGAGCAATAGAATGTCCAAAATTTTGTCAAGCAAGGGAACATCTTCCTTTTTAAAATTGATGTTAAGAATGAAATCTATGCTCTGAGAAACCCTGACATAATAAATTTTACAAATTAAATGTGTATATAAGCATTACATCTTACGGACTATACAGAATGTTGAATTTAAAATAAATTCTACGTACTGGTGTCTAAAATGTTATACACTTACATAACCAACTGGAAGTTGCTACAGAAGTTAGGGAAAATTAAAAAAATATGTGTTATAATAAATGGAAATGAAAACTGTTAAAGTGACATGCCGGTTGGCGATCGATATTGGTCGCGAAGAATTACATCAAGGAAAATATGGAGAACAAAAGAATCCTTGACTTCTGTAACACAGATTGAAAACTTTTTGTTAATGAGTGCACAAGTGAATCTGACTCTGCTCGGCTCGTCTCGGCTCTGCTCGGCACTGCTCGACTCTGCTCGGCTCTGCTCGGCTCGCTCGGTTCTACTCGGCTCTGCTCGGCTCTGAACTAAATCGAAATCGCTAGAAAACTTGGCGAAAATTATATTACAACTATTTTTAACAAGTATGATGCTGTTGTAATAACTGTAAATGAAAACTGTTCACAGCATTCTTCTAAAAAAAACACATAAATCAAATTGAAATGTCTCAATATGATTTGTGTGTAAATTACCAAGTCTAAAAACGAAATTGTTTCATTAATGTAATTGTACTACATCAACCGACATTTTCTATTTTACTTACTTCCAAAAGCGTTGAGAATTGTACTGCCAATGAGAAAGGTGGTGTTGAACTCCTTGAAAAAATTTGAACTTTCAGCAAAGCAACTTTTATTGTTTATGATTGACAAAGGCAGTGTTACTAGAGTCCCCGAAACGTGCTCGGGAATTTCACAGACACTATCCCCAAATACCTGAACCACTACAGCCGGTTATTACACGTTGGGAAACATGGCGTTCTACTACAACAAATATTTTGTTGATGTAAAGAAGATACTTAAAATTTCAATCAGAAAAATCTGCAGTTGTCAAGAAAAGCAGGCAAACTCTCAACATGGTCAGGTTGAAGCAGATTTACATACAATTCTGAACAATTACTTCGAAACTGTAAGAGGGAATAGAAAAATTACAAAATGTTTCGTCTGAAACAACGATGGAAACACATCTAATGATTGAAATATTTAACAGATGTTATCCCGTTCTTGATTTCACGGAAGACTCTTAACACGGTAAGGGTTTAAGTACGTTTTATAACTTACTTCTTACTATTTACTTTAAATGTCTGTGGCACAATTTCGCTGCTCTAATTTTTATTGAGTTGTCATTGAGAAAATGTTGATGCCGAAATATGTATAACATAGAGAATTGCTAAATTAAAGGCTTTAAGACGTCCATTTATATAGGAAATATTTTTTGAAAATTTTTGAAAAGCTTTAGGTAAATGAGAGCATTTACCTAATAAAATTTCTTTCAATTAACCGCTTACTGTGTAGAATAAGCTAGGGAATAATTAAGAAATACTAATTAGTTTAACCTCATATTTCTGTCTACGCCGTCTCCTTCCCATTGCGTTTCACCTATCGGCAAGGATAAATTTCCGTTTTAATGTTGCTTTAGATCGAGACAAGCGCGGTCCTGTAATTATGTTTTGAGAGATCTTAAATTTAAATTATAAACTATGTAGCAGTTATATATACATATATATATATACATATATACATATATATATATATATATATATATATATATATGTATATATAAATACATAATTATTTAGTGACCTTGGTATGATATGGTAAATTCAATCAGTTGGCGATTTAAGGTCTTGCTTTACTTTAAAGTATATATATTTAAAACAACCCTACATGTTTCGGCAATGATGCCTTTATGAAGGATATAAAATATAAATGACAGTATACAAATGTCATATAATTGAGTTGCTATGGATAAAATTATTCAAAGATACAATCCAATTGAATAATAATAAATCATGCCTTAGTATTCCAAAAACAGATAGACAACAAAAACAGGGAAAAGCAAGACATGAGTTATTATTATATATGCGCCCGTGGAGCGTCTTAAGATGCAAAGTTGTCGGCATTCGCCTTAAACGAGAAGGAAAACCACGAAAACCTACTCGGACAACCAGACAGGAATGAACACACGGAACAGTCAGCATGATAAGCAAATGTATATGATAATTAAATGTAATTGATATTTAAATAACTTAAGATATATAATTATATAACAACAAAAATATATTATGTAGATTGCAAATCGTTAGACAATTAAGTTATAGTATATACTGCTTAAATTTTTTATATCATTTCTGTTGTTAATTGAATTTTTTTCCTGTTTAATACTAATAAGTTCGTTCATTTCTCTTTTCATTGTGTGTTGTTCTTTATCAATTACAAAGGTCTACAGTGATTTAGATGTTTGAAAGCTGTTTGCTAATCTGTATATGTTTGGGGGCCCTTATTCCAAAAAACGCCATATTTTTGCTCTATCACTTAAATTTTTTTTATAGCGCTCTATATCTTAAAAATGTTAATTTATTAATATACATACCTATGACAAGAATATGTTTGTTCCATGTTAGGCATGATTTTTAAATGAATTGATTTTTATGAAATTAAATGTGATTTGGCAACACTGGTTAATATTAGATTTCTCAGCAAAGCAACAGAGTCGGCGCAGAAGCGTCAATACAACGTTGAAACCTGCTTATGTGCAGTTTGGTTGTGTTAGTCGTCGTGCTACTGTGTCCGCGCGCTTGTTGTCTTCGTTGTTGCGTATTTTAAGTGTTCTAGAACGTATAAATATGGAAAGGAGACATTATGTGAACAATACGAATAACTTTTGTTATATCTGTGGTAGTTATGTCGTAGCAAAGCAGAGGCAAACTATAACTTCGTTTGTGAAAAATGTATACCACGCTTATTTTGGTGTAAAAACTGGCGACCAAGACAAGTCCTGGGCTCCTCATACTGTTTGTTCCGTTTGCGTTGAAGCATTAAGAAACAGGCAAAAAGGTGGAAGAAATGTTTAAGCTTTGGTGTTCCTATGGTATGGTGAGAGCCTAGAAATCACAGTGATGATTGTTATTTTTGTTCGTGTAATGTTCAAGGATTCAACAGAAAAAATAAGAAACAAATTGTGTGTCCCAATATTGACTCTGCTATTCGACCGGTTCCTCATGGACCAGATGTACCGATACCTACCGCCCCAAAAGCACTAGAAAGCGTCATATCGTCAGAATCAGAGGAATCTAATTGCGATCCAGATGACTCAGATTTCACACCAGATTTCAGAGAGCCCGAAGTGTTTAACCAGAGCGAACTAAATGATTTAATTAGAGATTTGCACCTTCCAAAGGATGCATCCGAATTGTTAGCCTCCCGACTTCGTGAGAAACATTTGCTGGCACCTGGCGTCACATCAAGCTTTTACCGGGATCGCGAAAAAGAGTTATGTCAATATTTTACTCAAGACGGACCGCTAGTGTATTGCAACAATATTCCGGACTTAATTTCAAAATTAGGAAATGTGCCGTATGTAAAAGAAGAATGGCGCCTGTTTATTGACTCAAGTAAGCGTAGTTTAAAAGGCGTTTTATTGCACAATGGTAACGAGCTGGCCTCGGTTCCCGTTGCCCATTCGGTACATTTAATGGAAACGTATGAAAATTTGGAACTTCTTTTAAAGAAAATAAACTACCAAGAACACCAGTGGATGCTTTGTGGTGACCTTAAAGTGCTGTGCATGCTACTAGGACAACAAGGAGGTTATACACAATTTCCATGCTTTATTTGTGAGTGGGATAGTCGAGCAAGGGATAGGCATTGGACTCAAATAGAATGGCCCTCTAGAACAAGCCTTACACCTGGTAGCAAAAATGTATTAAGAGATAGCTTGGTTGACCCCAAAAATGTTTCACTGCCACCTCTCCATATCAAACTTGGCTTGATGAAGCAGTTTGTTAAAGCCCTAGACAAAAATGGACAGTGTTTTAAATATTTGTGCGAGACATTTCCAGCCTTATCCGATGCCAAGTTAAAAGAAGGTATTTTTGTTGGGCCGCAGATAAGAACATTATGCAAAGACAAGGATTTTCAAAACACAATGACCAATGTCGAGAAAAACGCCTGGGTTTCATTTAAAGAAGTAATTGATAAGTTTCTTGGGAACTCTAAGGACGAAAACTACGAAAATATTGTTCAAAATATGTTACAACACTTTCATCGTCTAGGTTGTAATATGAGTTTGAAAGTGCATTTCCTGTTTTCACACTTGAACTATTTTCCTGAAAATCTTGGAGCAGTTAGCGAAGAACAGAGAGAGAGGCTTCACCAAGACATTAGGGAAATGGAACGGCGATACCAAGGCAAATGGAGCATAACGATGATGGCGGACTACTGCTGGATGTTAAAACGGGATATGCCCTTAAAAACATACAACCGAATCTCCGGACAATGCAGCTTTCTGGCAAAAAGACAAATATTTCACTTAAAAAAGACTGAGTAAAGTATTTTTTTCCACTTTTTTAACTCGTATTCCACCTTTTTACACAATAAACAAATAAATTTTTTTAGAAATATCTTTTTTTTTCATTTAATATTTGCAAAAAAACCTTACGTGATACAAATAAATGCATAGAATTTTTGAAATCAGCCTACCAAAATTATATAAAATCAGTTTTCAAAATAAAAACATCTGTCAAAAAGTTTAATTTTGTAGACCTTTGTTATCTGTGTGTTTTCAAAATCGAAATGGTGATCGCGTTGTAGTTTGTGTGTAGATAAAGGAGTTTTGTCTGTTTTAGAGTATTTGTGGGCTTGTATTCTTTTGTATAAATATTGTTTCGTTTGGCCTATGTAGTAACTATCGAAATCGCGACATTAAATACACTTTAAAAAAATATGATATAGCTACAACATATAAACTTAGTAATACTAATAAACATTTATTTTCAAAACTGAAACCTAAAATAGAAAAAAATCGAGAAACACCTGTCATATATAAAATACCATGTCGCGAATGCGATAGTTACTACATAGGCCAAACGAAACAATTTTTATACAAAAGAATACAAGCCCACAAATACTCTAAAACTGACAAACTGCTTTATCTACACACAAACTACAATTGTGTAATGATCTGCAATTTACCATCATAATATATATATATTTTTTTTTGTTGTATAATTATATATCTTAAGTTACTTAAATATCAATTACATTTAAATATCATATACATTTGCTTATCATGCTGACTGTTCCGTGTGTTCATTCCTGTCTGGTTGTCCGAGTAGGTTTTCGTGGTTTTCCTTCTCGTTTAAGGCGAATGCCGACAACTTTGCATCTTAAGACGCTCCACGGGCGCATACATAATAATAACTCGTCTTGCTTTTCCCTGTTTTTGTTGTCTATCTGTTTTTGGAATACTAAGGCATGATTTATTATTATTCAATTGGAATGTATCTTTGAATAATTTTATCCATAGCAACTCAATTATATGACATTTGTATACTATCATTTATATTTTATATCCTTGATAAAGGCATCATTGCCGAAACATGTAGGGTTGTTTTAAATATATATACTTTAAAGTAAAGCCAGACCTTAAATCGCCTGATTGAATTTACTATATATATATATATATATATATATATATATATATATATATATACCTCAATTTAGTTTCTAGCTGAAATGAACTTATTATGTGAAATAATATTTGGAGTCTTAATTTCGTTACATATTACATTAGACGTAATTTTCTGCTCGAAGCGCAATGTTGTACAAGAAACAAAACAGTGGGGTTCTGTAATTTTCCGAACGGGTAAAGCGTGTTCCTACATAGTTAAGGTCGAAAGACGATTAAACGAATGTGCTTTGAGAAATATTACGGACCTTATGGTCTAATAACATTCCATGAAAATATGTGCTACTTATTCAGAACCATTACTACCTTAACTTTAATCCACAATCAAAACGTTTTTGTGTTAAATGTGCTATAGTGAGAATCATAACTCACTCATTATGAAAATATAGTAAACCAATTAATTAATAAATGTCTATGTATAGCTAGCATCTCCTTCTAACACTTGCCCTTTATTTGTGATTTAATTTTTAAAATTATTTCCGTACGGATGCGTTGGTTGTTTATTAGGTCTTCACATTTTATTTTCTTTTATATTTTTAAACGTTTACCTTCCCATCTCTATCTCCATATTATTTCTTAAAAATTTAGAAAGTGTCTACGGTCCACATGTATATAACACTTTATTTGGGTGGGTGGGTATCTTATGTAGTCTGATCTTGTGATATTTTTGACTCCTAGTATTGTTTGTCCAGCGACTCTGCTTTCTTGCTATCTATCATTCATTAATTGCACGGATGGTACTTTTTGAGACTCCGTATTAAAATTCAATGAGACTGTAATGTAAGTCATGCCATGACGTCACCCGTCGTACGCGTCAACAAGTTCGGGGCCCTTCCTGAATAAACATTAGTCGCTCGGAGGATTCTAGAAGCGGAGATCCTGAATATTCTCGAATGCGTACAGGCCTATATAAACGCTCGAAATGGAGGGAGGTTATTATTCAAGCAGCGACCGCCGCGTTAAAATATAGTTATAAATAAAAGCCGGATTATATGAAAATGTTTACTACAAGTTTATTTAGAACATTTTACAACATAATTAACTATGAAAACAATTTACAATCACAACAACAGAAAAATTGTGACGGTCGTTTCGCTCCAACCTGAGCTTCATCAGACATATAACTGAATTATATGTCAGTTATATGTCTGATGAAGCTCAGGTTGGAGCGAAACGACTGTTACAGTGTTAATTAAAAAGTGAAATTCATTAAAATTTGTTTTATTTTATCCTGATAATAGACAAAATTAAATAGTGTTGTAGATCCCCTAGTCATCTATCATCAAAGAGTCCATACATTTCTTATGCATTTCTTCGATTTCCCACATCATCTGATGTCGATACTCCTAAATAATAACTCTTTGCAAAATAGTAAATTTTGCCTTCATTGGTTTGAATACTTATACCACATTAGTTTTACAAAGGTATTTTTAATAATATAAAATATTATTAAAAATCTGGTGTGAAGAATAATGTGTAATAATATTTTATATACAAAAGTATTTTTAATAATATAAAATATTATTAAAAATGGGGTGTGAAGAACACAATACAAGTTATATATTTGTGAATCTATCTCCTCTGCAGAGACGCAGGTACGTATTTCACCTTTCTACAGGATCGTCGGTACGCCCCTGCTGCAGAAGAGATACATTCAACCTAACATAACTACCTTGCTATCAAACAGAAATTATTAAGACAGAGCGTGAAAGAATATTCAGCGCTGTCTACGTAATAACTGCCGAACTAAGCAACGTGTTCCTATAGACGGTAACTACCATATCTATAAAAACTGTATTATCGTGTCTTCACTACTTGTCGGGCGAACCGAATGCGTATATAACAAAATAATTTGAAACATACATGAGTGGGTAAAACCACACTAATTTGTATAATACAAAAGTATTTTTAATAATATAAAATATTATTAAAAATGGGGTGTGAAGAACACAATACAAGTTATATATTTGTGAATATTTTATATTATTAAAAATACCTTTGTATTATACAAAACTGGTGGTGTTTACCTACTCATGTATGTTTCAATTATTCTGATACATTAGTGTTACTTCCAACATCAATATATTTCTTTCCGTTTCCTTAAAAATGAATCCAAAGTTTTCACAATGTTAAGAAATCTTCGAGATATTTTCTTCATCTGCTGTCTAGCTTGCAAGTACTAATTGAGTCCCACCTCGTATACTCAATATGTATTTTCTAATATTTGAGCAACATTAAAAAAAATTAATTCGTAAATATACCACAAATTATTTTTAAAATATACTTATTGAGTCTTTAACAAAAGAATACTTGTTTCAACACCATCTATCAATATTAAAAGAAATAAAAACTTTTTAAATTTCATAGTGCTTCGAAAAATACAAATTTCACAAACTATTAAAACAATAGCTTATATAACTTCCTGTAAATATAAGGAGGAAACTGTTTTATAACTTCCTATATTAGCAAACTTCGAATTTCCTTTTAAATTAATTTTCGATTAAGATGTACTCAGAATATAAACCTTAAAGCCGAGGAACAGCTTATATTAATGCTTACAGACGCTATATGTTAATAGATTGAGTGTTCTTTAATTCTATATACTTACATCAACGATGCACATTCAGTAAAACAAGTCCGTAATGCACGTCAGCAGTTATTCCTAACGTCAGACTGCGACAAAACATACACAAATCGTAGTTTCCTAATTAATTTACTAGGTATTTCACATCCAAACCGTCTACTTGTAAAGTTTGTAACTCAAAGATGTCTTGCCTAAAGATAGTTTTAAGTTTTAGCTGTTTCACTTTGAAAAATAAAGTAGCAAAATATTAATTTTGTTAATTCGTTCAAGCGATATTCAAAATTTAATAACGAAGTTGATGAAAGAAAATATAAAATATTTCTAGACTGCAAAGAGATATTTTTATTGTCAATCTCCCTCTCTCTATATATATTTATATATATATATATATATCAAAAATTAATTAAAATTCGGGTAAGCGGTCAATTAAAAACTCCTTTATTAAATTACCCTATATTTCGCGACAGACTTTGTCGCTTCTTCTGGGGTAAAAAATGTAGAGTTAAAAAATAATAAAGTTGACGTACAAAATATAAAAATGATTACATATAAAAAATATCTAATCATTTTTATATTTTGTACGTCAACTTTATTATTTTTTAACTCTATATTTTTTACCCCAGAAGAAGCGACATAGTCTGTCGCGAAATATAGGGTAATTTAATAAAGGAGTTTTTAATTGACCGCTTACCCGTATTTGAATTAATTTTTGATAATATATCACGGTCGATAATTTTCTTCTCAATTATATATATATATATATATATATATATATATATATATATATATATATATATAATAACTTCGTGACCTTGGTATGATATGGTAAACCTAATCAGTAGGCGATTAAAGTTCTGTATATTACTTCAAAATATATGTATTTAAAAAACTCTACATGTTTCGGCTGTGTACGCCTTTATCAAGAGAATACAAAATATTCTTTGAATATATTTTGTATTCTCTTGATAAAGGCGTACACAGCCAAAACATGTAGAGTTTTTTAAATACATATATTTTGAAGTAATATACAGACCTTTAATCGCCTACTGATTAGGTTTACCATATATATATATATATATATATATATATATATATATATATATATAACAATTGATAAATTATTGGAGTTTTTCGGCTTTTATATGAAACATTTACAAATATCAAATTAGAATGTATGTAATTGCAGAGTAAGTGGGGATGTAAACATTGCTGTCTACAAATTACAAAGCAAATCATACGAAATTTTTTTTTTAATTGAAAAATATGGTCTACGTTGGGACTCGAACCCAAGTCTACAGCTTGCCGGGCTGGCGCTTTTACCACTAAGCCACAATAGACCCAGGTTCAAGCTATTTAGAAATGCATTATAAAGTAACAGTGTTAATGAATCAGATGTCAGTTATTGAATGTAGATGTCAAGTTGAAAGCAGAAGTCAGTTTTGCAATCGGATGAACGGTATAGGAACCTATACGAAGCGAATAGACACATATTCATTCTTATATATTAAATTAATCTAATTATAATAATAAGCAAAGGAAATAACTCTTGCATTTTATTACAAACAAACTAGAATTCCCAACGCTGCGATTCAAAATTGCTCACCTGTTTTTCCAGGACTGAAATTTGCATGAACTTTCGCAACTTTGTCAAACGTAAACTCCAGAAAACGTATCTCTGTTCAAGCGGCACCAGATGTTGCAGCTTGTACGCAATTTTTGGTTAGCGCCTGGCATCTTCCCTCAACTCCCATTAGTAAAGACGTCATTTTGCGCCGAGAATCATGGAGCTCATTAAATGTGGCACACATAAACATGCACGTCTTTATTTCATGTTCTCCATCTGCATTAAGACAAACGGCAGAAAGGTAAATAAGAATTTATTTCTTTGCGTAATAGGAAAACTAAGGAGAAAAGTTCCAATTTCGTCCTGTTTTATTACACACTTACGTTTCTTTATTGTCTTAAGGTGTATCTATTCGGTATTTTGTAGGTCAACTTCTCCCTTCGTTACGTTTTAGTGTAAACAATTTAATTTTTCAATAATGTAGCCCTTACTCGCTCTCTTAACCATAGGAACCATATCGTGTACAATATCCACATTTATATAAACCGGACATCACAAGCGCCCCTATTAAAACTCATTATAAATTGCAACAATATAAATTTATTGGAATAAAGCTACATTCAAAAGATCATTTCACAAAAAAATAAACATAGTTATTATACCGGGTTCCTTTTTTATCATTACACATACATATTATTGTGGATTTTTCCCCGAAGAATATTTTTAAATATAATTATTAATTATATATAATTTATTTTCAGGTTTAGTGATTTGTAATATTTTATTTAAAAATTGGCGTGTATTTTATATCTAGACTGTATATTGTTCGAAGATTGTCTCGATTCACGTTGTGGAATATTACCGGACGTTGTATCGTTCGAGGTTTGTAGCTTGATTTTTTTTTATTCTCGAAAGAATGTTATTTCCGCACCAGAGATTTATGTACCTTCAGATGATTCACAGGTGTAAATTTTTGAATAAGGACTTCTTCTTTATTTAAAATATTTGAATAAGTTCGGTTTATGTTTTTAGTTTTTGATTTTTGATGGGTTCAATTTAATTATCGATTTGTTACGAGTGTTTTAACTTGTAATTTTGATTTGAAATGTTTGATTCATCTGAAAAATCACTCGTTAAGTTTTTGTGTGTGCTGAGGTTACATTAATTAATGTAAGTAGTCCTTTTGCAAATAAATTTATTTGATATTCTTCTTGATAATAATTTTCATAATTTTGAGCTCATTTGATTATATTTAATTTTGATATATTTTAATTAGTAGATGAATAGCAAGGAAAATTTTCATATTTCTTATGAGGGAGTTTTTCTGCTTTCATGTGTTAATAGTATATTGACGTCAGGTTTTTGGAGGGAATATTTTATCATGTTCATGTTGCGCATGATCTGATCATTGGCACGCGTAGTTAACAGTTTGTCTCTGTTGACGTTTGTAGTTTGGGGGTTAATGTAAATATTTGAATTTGAAAGTTTTCCGACCTATTTAATTAGTGTAATTTTGCTCGCGTTAATAAGAGGCTTTTTCATTGTATGAGTTCATTACCATACAAGTTTTCCTCTGCTTATTGCATTATTGTTGCAGTAGCGCGTCTTTATACTTTATGAAGACGATTTTTTTTATTTTTTTTTTATTTTAACAAAATTTTGTAGAAAAGTGCTTGTTTTAATGTTTATCTTTTGTTTTTCTGTCCACGTTCGTAAATGAACCTGAGACTTTACAGGACTCTATTAAAAGCAATAAACTCTCCGTAAGGCGGCCCGGACTCATAGTGGTGCATTGTGGATTATCTTCAATATATTTCCACAATACATAGCAATATGTGTAATGATAAGAAAACAAAAGTCAATGCATAAGTGGCATTATAGGCAACCAGTTATACACCAGTGATGTATTTTTCTAAATGTAAAATATTTCTAAATTTTTATTTATACATAAATATTAAATTAAATACATTTTATTGAAAAATTGATCATTTATTTAACACAGCTAATTATCTTAACAGGCGTATACCTTGTGCGAACACAATTTTAAATATTTTTATCAAATTCAAAAAAGTTGATTGTTTTCTAAATTCCCACATAAAAATAAAATTAAAGCAAGCACATGTTAACAGAATACATGAAGCTGAATATTCTGTGCTATTTAGGATCACTTTTAGATGTACCCCGGCATCTTGGAGTATCGTACAGTTCGGTGTTCAAAACCTTGAAAGAATTCGAATATAAGCCATACAGGATATCAAACCATCAAGAGCTTTTCGAGGAATATAAAGTAAAACGAACTGATTTTTGTGGTATAATGTTTAATTTGTTAAATGAAAACGAAGAAATTTTAAATAAAATAATTTTTACTGATAAAGCAAACAGTTTCAGAATTGATTTAAAGAGTTTCATGTACAATCTGTATAGCAATCTAAATAATTTACCTTTGAATGTTTAAACATTCATATCTTTAAAAAGCATAGTGTGATGTGGGGACGTGGGCAGCGTCGCCATGTGACCTGTGATGTCAGATCACCTAACTAGAGCAGGATCGCCATGTGATGTGACCCGGTATTGCGGGGCCACACCGCTGCGTTGGTACGCAGATGCGTTGATGCATTAAATAACAGGCAGGAAAACTTGGTATAACATCGTATAATTAAATAACACTTATAACGATATAACAATGACTATATACATAATTAATAATATAGACAGTAGTCGATAGGAGAGTTCTATCTCACGCTCGCTATGTAGTACTGTATAACTAACTATGTCTGACTCTCTGACTATCGGACTATCTGTCCCTATCCCTTATAATGTGATGGATCATCCTATATCCATTAGAGTGTGCTACTTTCGACTATGTCCTTAGTGTTAATATCAACAAGTGGTGAAAGAGTGTAACTTGTAATTGAGACCGCTTGTTGATGTAAATCAGATGGACCGAGGTAATGTTTTTGAATACAATACAAATAAGATCGGGGTCGCACCTTGACTACGTTAAATAGTACAAAACATTACTCAATTAGGTTATTACAATAGCAAGATGAAACCAATTGTGATACCAACCATTTCAAAGCTGTATAAGAAGTCATTTCTTAACGAATTGAAACCAATAATCGTCAATTTGGTTTTAGGAACAACCAACACACTATAGAGCAACTTCATAGAATCACTAATGTGATAGAAAGGGGCTAGGAAGAGAAGCAAGTTTTCTCAGGCGTTTTTATATATTTTACTTTGATAAAGCTTGACAGGGGGCTCACCTACATAAACTAAATAAAAATGTTTCCAATGTAATTTGTAGAATTATTGAAGTGTATTCCAGTTTACTTGGAACTAGGGAGCAATAGAGATCTTTATCGTTTCCATGTTCGAAAAATATTCGCAACTACACATAAAAAAAATAAGAGTCGCGGACTGTCTTACTATATGGTAAGAGCCCATTGCTAATGTAATTAAAACCGAAAAATTCCTTTTGTCAAGAAAACAGAAACAAACAGCACTTACTTATTCTAAGTTTTAGATTGTTTTGCAGATACTAATTCCGTATTAAATTAATGGTATTCTGCAAGAGATGGCCCACCAATGCGCATATATATATATATATATATATATATATATATATATATATATATATATATATTATTGAATTATTCGTGCCAAGCGTTGGACCGCTAAAATATAATATAATACGTCCACGTTGGAAACTAATTAAATAAATAATTTGTAAATGTAATTGCTATTTGAATCACCACCTAAAACTTATGTGGTGTTTATTAACGTTCTCTATTATATAATCGTTAAATTCGATTTATTTATTTCTTTAATGTCTACTAAAGAAAGTTTTAAAGGTAAAACGTTTAACTTGAAGATATAAAATGAATTTAAATTCAAATTTATACACGCATTAATATATGTATATATTTCTGCACAGGATCAATAATAGATGGAAAACGTTCAAAGTTACGATCATAAAACTTGGAGAACCAAAATAGTATTTTGTTTTAAATAATAGCTGGTGTTTAATGAAATTAGTAGAAATAATGTACATGAGCTCTTTAAATATCTCAAGGGTCGTGAAAAATTCTTATTTAGCAAGAAAGGTAAGTTAGTTGTATATATCGTGATTAATCTAGGTTAGTATGGTTATATTTTATAAACTTATCGAACACACAAAGAACTTGTTTTAGAGTCTTAAATCCCTGTTTATTAAGTAAATCTTATCTATTTGATTCGAATATTTAGCTAGATAACAAATTATTCAGTACAAACAATGGATTAGCTATTCTTATTGAAACATAATTTATAATGTTTATAGGTTATATGTGGATTAATCAGCTGATATGTAACAAATATTTGGATATTTAGACTAAATAGGCTCTGGTAAATCAAACCACGCTTAAAATTGGTATATAACTTCCCTATTTACATATTTTAAAATTATTATTATTGGAATTTTAATCTACTTTCGATAAGTTTATATAAGTCTGTTTATTTAATAAATTAATTAGAAGTTAATCATATAATGCAAACATATCTCAACATTTCCTTTCTAACTTCATAATTTTCGTCTAAAGACACCTAATCGCTGAGATGAATCTTGGTCCATCTGATGTACAGCTTGAATATTGACCGAAACAGGAAAACTGGTCACGAACCTAACAAATCCTTCAGGCGTTGAGTTCTCCAGAAAAGCAAGGTATACTGTCTCCTTTTTAATAATAAATAATCATCATTTTAGATATTATGGCTTCTAGAGATTGTCCCATTTCAACCTATGTTGATCAAGGGTTATCCGATACCATTAGATTAGGAACGGTCCAATAAATATAGAAAGTATAAATTATCATTTTTAATCATGTATTAAATTTGAATCGTAAATTAAGTGTACTTAAAGACTAATTGACCAAAAACCAGTTTTGTAACGCCATCTCTAAAGTGCGGTAGCTTTCTTAAGAAGCATTTCCGGCCCAAAGTTGACAGAAACTTTTTTTCATACTTTTGTATGCACAATCACCCTTTCATTCTTTAGGGGTTGTTCGTGGATACGTTGTTGTGATCTTTTCACTTCATTTAAATTGTCACTTTTTATAATAAGTGTAGTATTATTGAAACATTTGCCCAAAATTTTCTAATGCCATTCATTCAGTTATGAATTAAATAGTATCAGGACCATTAGGTCTTTCGTATATACCGCCTAATTCTGAGTAAACGCAACGATCCGAATGTATGAATATTTCTCCCGCTTCGAATACAGTTCCCCTGAATGCTGTAGGCGCGTCAACATCGATGTCATACATTTAGCAAGCGCCCATTAAGTTGGCGCGAGGAGGGGGTTTAGCAACAGACTGTTTTGTGATTGGCTTAACATCGATGTCATACATATAGCAAGCGCCAATTAAGTTGGCGCGAGGAGGGGGTTTAGCAACAGACTGTTTTGTGATTGGCTTAACGCGTTCAGAGGATTTTTATTCGGAGCGGGAGAAATATTCGTACATTCAGGCCGTTGCGTTTGCTCAGAATCAGGCGGTATTGCCTTAGACGAGGTCGAGGACATTTGAGTGACATAATCCTCCGAACATAATGCCAATTGATATGTTGTTAAATAAAAATAAATTTGCCTCTGATTTTGTACTATAATTTGTTTATTTACTTTTAAAGATATGGTATGTACTTATTGAAAAACCCTTTACTAATATTTATTGATTATAATTTCTTTTATACATCTCAACTTTAAAAAGTTGGAAAAATAACGCATAAACTATTGATTTTTATTTATATTCTGTTTTCTTATTCTTAGCGTTCGTATTCTATTATCTCGCGTAATGTTGCAAATTTGTGGAATATTTATGAGGTCTGATATAAAGACGGCCGCGCATTCTGTCCGCCATGTATTGTAGACATTTTTTTGTCATCTTTTGCGGCGGTTTGCGGACTTACCCATTCTCGAGGCAAGAGATGAGCGGTGAAAAAGTTTTCTTAGGGTTCGCTATTCACGTCAGATTATGCGTAGCAAAAGAAAATTTATATCAAACGCTGTAGGACTAGTACAAAAAAAAGATACTGGCTGATTAATTCCAGCTAAATTTGAATTTCATTGGCTTAGAAAGTCTTTATATATTTATTTAGTTAAAGGGATGGTAGTGAAGGGAATAAAAAAAATGGAATGAAGTAAAATTAATGGTTGTTGTTTGAAGAGACTTTGGAGGAGTTGGTTAAAGACTTGGCAACAATATTATCCTTCATGTAGGTCATAAATATTTAGCCCTAGACTTCGATATTATTATTAATTCTTTTATTATTGAACTAACTCTTGAAGCTGCAAAAATATTTCATCAGGGGCTTTTAACTTATTGTACTAGTAGTTGAAATTTACAATAAATACAAAAATAGTCAAGAAGAAATCTATTGTGTTCGTAGATCATATAATTTGTTTATTATTTTTTCATATAGGCTTCAATACATAATAAATTGCTTGTTATCAAACTTACTAATTCTGTATTTGAGCTAACTATTGAACATTACTTATTACTGATTGCTTCAGAGGATAAATATCATTTCGTTCTTTCTATGTCTTTGTAAATCTATGTCAACTCTAGAAATGTCTTTTCCATCCAACAAGAACAAGAGATACAATTTTCATAAAGCAAATTATGTGTCCCTTTACAATGTCTCTTTAATCTGATATTGATTGATAGCTGATGTTGATCAGTGTGTTGACAAATTTTATGTTAAACTGTATAACATACTAGCCAAATCCGGCCACGCTTCGCTGTGGCTCAGTCTGATATGAAAGGAATGGGAAAGTAAATAAAAGTGTTGTAGCGAACATAGAGTCACTGAGAAAACACATCATTCAATTAAATACCCTGCCTTGCGTTGCTGTGGCTATGTGGAATGAAAAGAAAGGTATCACAAAAAAATATTTTTTATTGTAAAGCTAGTGGATTGACTACATTTTTTGTTTGTCCGAGTTCTTCAAAAACATAAAGGTCAGATGGTTTACCGAGCATGCCACGTACGAGGGATGTCCGGTTACTAAGGTACATTTGTGAATTACAAACAGACAACTTTATTTATAGAAATCAAACATACACTAAGTAAAAGCGGGTACTGTTAGCTACTTTTCAACATAATCGCCGCCAATGTTAAGACATTTATCCCAGTGAGGCACAAGCTTCTGTACACCCTCTTTGGAAAAGGTGCGATCCAAACTTCTCTAAAATACTCCCGTACTTCATCTTGAAGTTGCGGTCTTGCATTGTTATCCAACAACCTGATTCCTTTCGGCAACCTTCCTCTCCGTTTCTGTGGAATGGCTTGGTGTAGTTCTTCGAAAGTTTGATCGTTTTCGGTGGTAAAACTCAATGAGCAAAATGCCTTGCATATCTCAGAACACAGTTACCATTGTCTTTTTTGCAGATTGCTGAACTTTGAACTTTTTCGGTGTTGGTGAACTCGGATTCTTTCACGTCATCGAGTCTTTATTTCGGGGGTTTGGTGATATATCCACGTTTCGTCTCCTGTAACTGTAGACTCTAGAAATCGGTTTTTCTGTCGATAGCGCGTTAAAAGTTCCGTTGCCGCCGCCATTTGTTGCATTTTGTGTTGGTCGGTCTACAGGTTTGGTCCCATCTAGCGGACACTTTTCGATAGCGTAATTCAGATACGATTTCATGAATATAGCTTCTAGGATTGCCGGTCAGTAGAGTAATTTCTCGTATTTCAACTGACGATCTTCTCGAATCAGCGTATCTCCCTTTAATTGATTCTCATTCGTTTTCGTTGTTGATGTTTTTTTTCGCATACCTTCGGGACTGTTTACGCCAAATACTAACTTGTTTTCGACTCCGTAAGGCTTCAGTATTTTTTTATGAATTTCGGTAGGTGTTTTATTATTTGCTTGCAAAAAACGAATGCCCACTCGCACTTCAAATTAGAAGTATGTTACTGCACACGTTGTACTGAACCTAAGGCAATGACAATAGCTATCCTAACAGTACATATGCGCATCTAAAATGCGTGTTTCAACTTGATCGGAGCAAACGTACCTTTCGAACCGAACATCCCCCTTATAATTGTCGATGAGAGAAGCAATCGTTTTCTAAATTCAAACTGCACACTTGCAAAGATTGCCCTTGCATTTTATTGATAGTCATAACGAACGTATGACGTATTGGAAATTGAAGTCGTTTGAAATCGAACGCCATGTCGGTCGGAATGCGGGTTATTCGTACAAATAGTACGTAGAGGTCCAATCAGAATTGTTACTTTAATTAGATTGTTCATCAATTTTTTAACTACTAATCGTATGCCATGGCATAATTTTGGCTGATTGATGTTTCGAAGTAATATAATTGGCACTTCAATTTTAAAATTCAGAATGGGTGACCGTAATCCGGAAATATCGAAAGAATTCCGTTGGAAAATTCACTACATCACTTTGGTTCATCATGAAGTTAATGGATTTTTATGTCACTGTTTCACCTGTAATTCTGTTTAGAATGATTTTGTTCATATCGTGTACGTCGACAATCAATAATAATTTCTCCTTTTTTTTTTCTTTCAAAAAACCCATCTACTTGCATTATTGTTTTTCAAATATCAATATCATGAATTAATTAACAACAAGCGTAAATAGAGTATATGACTAGCAAACGTAAACTTAATAAAAAAGTACTACCAAATCAAGTATTTGCGAGAAGATTTTGTCACGCCTTTAAAAAAAAATATTTTACTATAAAAACACTCGTCTATTCAAATGCCACGTTGTGTCAAAATTTCAAGTCAATCGACTGACTACTTTTCGAGTTTTGCGAACGCAAACATACGCAGTCTGGATTTTTATATACAAGCTGTCCCGTATCATTATGTTTAGGAGTGTAAAGTAGACTTCATTTCAAGTAACAAAAACGCAAAACTTGTATATCCACTTCTATTTGTTTCAAAGTTACAGATCTATGAATGTGATTGTCAGATCATGAAAAAAAATGTAATCCTAAAGTCAATACAAACTGATTTTATTTAAAAAAAGTTATACGATTCAATAACTGGACTGTGATTGTTAACGTCGCATAATAAAATGTTATCCTAAAATAAATAAACACGTGTCGTAGTGCATACAGTAATTTCTTGGAGATCTACAAAAAAGAGTACTGGAAATTGATTTATGATAAGATTCTTACTTATTTCGTAAGTGCTGAACCATGAATATCATACAATAAACAAATGTTCAGATGACTGTTAATGTTGAATTTTTTAATAAAGGATTACATTACGTTTCAGTTCATAATACAGCTTATTAGTGAGTGGACACGTTTTCTTTATTCAAAATGCTTTACCGATTTTCTTGGACCGTATTGACCTGGCTGCCGAGAAAATCCGACAAAACAAGTATGAAATTCGGATAAATACTTCTTCTGTTGGCTTACGGGCACAAGCCTGCATTCAACAAGGAGGTGGACATTTCGAAAAATTAATTGAGCTTTTTTAAATAAAATCAGTTTTTATTGACTTTAGAATTACATTTTTTTTTATGATCTGACAATCACATTCATAGATCTGTAACTTTGAAACAACTAAAAATGGATATACAAGTTTTCCGTTTTTGTTACTTGAAATGAAGTCTACTTTACACTCCTAAAATTTGAACATAACAATACGGGACAACTTGTTTAGAGAGATTGGATAAATTTGTCCCATATTACTCAAACACCAGAGATTGATTATAACTTATAGTTTTGGTTTAAAAATTAATTTAATTTGAATCCTCTTTAATACAAATAAAACCAATTAAATAAATTCCCTCTTAAAAATTAATTGGAATATTATAAAAAAGCCACGTGAACGATCTCAAATATCTGTATTTGGCAATAGAATCCCTAGAATGGCATAAATGAAAATTTGGTTGGGTGGTAGATAATATTAAACACAATCTTAGACTAAGAAACTGCGATCATCGTATGGAAATCTACTAAGAGATTATGTTTCTAAAATGAATTCAGCAGACTTAGACATATTACGACAAATTTAATTGATAATGGCTACAAAGCATTTATACGTAATGCTAAAGACAGCTTGAAACAAAATCCTGAAAATTTCTAGAGTTTTACATTCACCACAAGGAAGGTACTTTTCGCATCTCTTCTGTAATACATTATGGTGTTTTTGTATTCAATACTTCTGCCGATATCGCGAATGGCTTTGCAATCGTCTTCTAGGATGCTTACTTAATTGTCCCGGTGAGGAAACGGTGCTGAAAATTTTTTACAGATATTTCTTATTCTTGTTTTAGCATTGGTGAAATTGATGATGGCACTAGCTTAATGAATATTATGAAAATTAAGTCGAATTTAAATGCTGGCAATGATCACGTTCCATAACTCAGAATTAAGGACTAGCGATTTGTATTTATAACGCCTTTAAGTAATAGTTTTGTTTAATTTATTCTCTCTATGCCAACCCAATATGATCTGCTACGTACAATACAATGGCTATAAATTCACAAAATTTATGGTGACATCTGGTGTACCAAAAAGGGCCAACTTGGCGCCTTTACTCTTTTTATATATATATATATATATATATATATATATATATATATATATATATATATATATATATATATATATATATATATATCAATGACCTTTTAGGTACCCTTACACGCTGTGGATAATTCACATCAAGCTTTGATAGAAAATAATACAAATCTGTATAAAAACAAATTTGTATCTGTGTGTCCATGCATATACAGATACAAATTTGTTTTTATACAGATTTGTATTACTGAGATTGTATTTGTTCAAACGTTCCAGACATACATAGCATGTCCATCCAAATGTTACCTTTCAGTACAATAACTTTCACCATTCGTGGACAAAAGAAGAACTAAAAAAAAACACTCTTAAACTTCGTCGACATATATGTACCACTAAGAAGTCATTGTGAACTTGGAAAGCTAACAGGCTGAATTTAATTAAACTAATGTAATACCCCCTGGCAGAGTCGACTTACTCAACAAAGGTAATTCTACAAAATTAGAATTATTCCGTAACGCACACACATACAGACAATACAAGCATTATTTCTATGAAGACGAGGCCTCACATTGTCAGGCCTGGCTTTTCAAAGGCCAAATTACGTACAGCCAAACAGACATATACTCGCCAATGTTTTAATTATTTATCCCGGTGTAAGCCAAATTAGAAGGTAAATGTTACGTGGGTTATTTGGTTAGCAATAAGATTAAATCATTTACTTAACAAAAGGATGTTTTTAAATACCTATATAAACTCTCTACTTTTAATTTGTTAATTAAAATGCGTTTGAGTTTGCATCGTTTCGTAGTAATATGTAACACAAAAAAATTATGAACAAAAATTTACGGAAAATTCCTACATAAAATGTACACAGTCTAACCATAAATACTGTAGATATCGCACAAATTATACGAAATTTTGAGTCAGAGAATTTTATAGCAGCATTAACGTAACGTTGGGGATATGTAATATGTCAGTTGCTTAGTAGTGGCTCGGTTAACACAATTTATACTATAGAGTGGTCAGAATACTATAACCGCTTTGCCATCATTACATTATACGGTGAAGTGCGTTTTGTATTTCTCTTCTTTCGCCCCTTATTATTAATAAGTATATCGTACTGCACTCTTTCGATCTATGATGAACATGTGTTCTTTTGAGAAAATGCCCCTCAAGTACAAATTACGTAAATGAAGACTAATTTACCTGGTTCGCACGGTAGTTGAGCTACACATCAGACGCGTTCCGCTCAGGTTTCTCTTGGGGTACCTAATTAGTGGTAGTCATTAGCGGGATTTAGTAGGCTTAAAAATCGTCTAATCCTTAGCGGAAGCTGTTACCGCGGATCAGCTCGCCCAAGCTACGATGTAAGGTAACGTACTCAAAACTGAATGGCCACTGAAGTATCTGTGGCTTCGAATGTTCTCCTGGGGGCATCAGGCGATACTCCCTTGTATTTACGCCTTGTGCCCGTAATTAGAGATTTGCTGGCATTGACTTCATACTTCTTCCCTACTCGGGAACAGAATTAACGAAGATATAAAACAAAATAAACATAAAAAAGAGAGTCTGAAGAGAATTCAGAACCTGAGGAGTCAGTCTACTGAGATTCACTTGGTAACAGAGACTGATGAAATTCCAAAAACAACTCCATACTAAGATACTACTAGAGAAGATGAACGCTAGGTTTTCAGCTAACTTAATTCATAGTAATAAAAACAGAAATTAAAACTATTACCGGTTTGATAACCGGCCATTGTCCTTTAAGGAGAAGCATATTGATATGGATTTTTCCCCGCAAACATTTGTGAAATATTTAATAATTAATTGTTGTACATTTATTTTCGATGCCACTGTATAATTTTTATTTTCTATGAATGCAGATGTTATTTTGATTTATTTTTGACTAGCGTCGTTGTAATACGCCGGTTACTTTGTATCCGAGATCAGACACTAAATGTTATCTGGGTTGTGAAGACGTGTGTTTTATAAGATATAAATCTTTATATTTTATTTTAAATTATTAGCTTCGTGATTTTTATTAATTGGTTATTGTGATTGATTTCAATACCGTTATTTATACGAGTTTGTTTTTCTCGTTGTGATTTTTATACGGTTTTCCAACTCAGGTGTCTCGTGAAAAAAAAAGAAATTTCTTTTTCATTGATGTAAGTAATTATATTATTACTAAATATCATTATTATTATTATTATTTGAATGATTTGAACTGTGTATTTTCATTTTATTAATTTGGATATATTTATATTTAATCTTAATAGTTGTATTCGATGACAAAGAACGTATTTTAAAGTTTCTAAGTAAAAAATTTTCTATAACGATAAAATTTCGCACGTTGGAGTCAAGGGCATATAGTTTTTTTTTCATGTGGTTCACACATGCGTAGAGGTTAGTTCGGTCTGTCACATCTAGTTTGTTTACGTTTAATATTGAGGGAAAAATTGAAACACGTCTTTGTAATTTATTAGTTCTTAACTTTGATCTGAGTCAGTAAGGATTTTTTATTATATGGTCCAGTCATTTTCATATAATATTTTTGCCTTAAGAATATTGTTGATTGATGCAATATTGGTCTTTATATTTCATAAAGACAATTTTTTTCTTTTTTTTTATTATTGTAATAAAATTTCATTTAAAATTCATTGTGATTTTGAATTTAAGCCTTTTTATTCTGTTGTGCTCTTAAGTAACTCAAAGACATTTTCATAACTTTTCTCAAATAAATTTTGAGTGGCGCTCAACTATTTTTTGACTAATTTGTGCTTTCCACTTTTCCGATTGGAACTCTGAGGGAAAAGCAGTCTCATCTTGGAAATTAAACCGACTGAATATCGAAGCTGGACAGAGTTGGTGTGAATAGTGGTACATCTCACTACTAACCTACTATTCATAGCATTATGTACAGCATGGGCTAGGTTAGCGAGCCCTGGTGTAGCAGATGTGAAAAACAGTAGGAAACTTTATGTAATATGCACATGTGAGGAACCGGACCGACTTAGACAGAAACATTTTGGAATAGATCTAGTAGATCCTACGAGAGTACTGACATTTTTCCTGAGGAGGATAGTGGCTATTAACGAGGACAGAAGACAAAGAGAGTGGTACTGAGAAATCTGTATGGAGTAGTACAAAGAGCATAGTGCTACGATACCTGGACTTACTGGTGTCCAACCCAAAAAATTAGATAGATAGATAGATAGACAGAAGGCTACTTTCCTTATGTCCTTCAGATATCCTACATCAGACCTCACTAACGAACCCCAGGCTATACATATACTTCCAGATAATTTTGAAGAGACTAGTGATGAATATTTAGGACCTCGTATAAAATTTCAAAAGATTATAAGAGAAGACGTATAAAAGAAGGTACGTCTTTACAATGTAAGTTATGAGAGATGTTTCCAAAGTTCTGGAAATTGTGCTTTAATTAAATTACGCAGAACTTAATAGGCAATGCTATTGGTGATATAGAAGTCTTGACATGTTTATGCAGCTATGCAGTGCAATATCATTCAGTCTGATTCAGGTGTTCGACTGATATAGACGCATTTTCATAGCACTGTTTGTGTAATCATGTAAGACACGGCTAAATCTCAAAGAGCAATAATTTTCTTCTTGTGGAAAGAGGGCGTGAAAACTTCAGAAATTATTAAACGTCTGCAAGAAGTGTTTGATGAGTCTGCAAAATCTAAAAGTACTGTATATCGGTGGATCGATCGTTTTAAAAGTGGTAGAACATTTAGAAGACGACCCACGCAGTGGTCACCCGAGCACGTCGGTAAATGACGAGGAAAGAGGACAGACGAATGAATATTTCTCAAATTAATGTAAGCCTAGAAATAGGTATACGACAAGTTTATGAGATCTTACATAATTGTTTGGGCGTAAGTAAGGTTTCAGCCCGCTGGGCGCCAATAGGTCTGAAACTTGTCGCCAACTTTAAGAGCTGTTAGCTCCTTACGGTGATGATTCCTTATTGCAATCCTGAGACCAAAAGTCAATACAAAGAATGGCGTAAACCCGAATAAGGACCTCCATTTAAGACTGTAAGTCTGTTGGAAAGGAAATGTTGTTTGAATAATAATCTCACTGTATTGTGGGATCGCGAAAGGATTATTTTTATGGATTATCTGGTGAAAGATACTACAATTAACACAGAATATTATTCTAAGTTATTATCCGGACCACTGCGGCAGACACTTATCAGAATTGCTTTCGCATCCACCTTATTCACCGGACCTCGCACCGCGTGATTTTCATCTGTTCCCAGATTTGAAAAAAACCTTTACATGAACCTGAAGTGTGTTCTTCACCCAAGATTTTTAAAAATATTTTATATTATTAGAAATACTTTTATATTATACAAAACTGGTGCTGTTTCTACTCACTCATGTATGTTTCAAAATATTCTGTTACATTACGCATGCGGCTATCTCGTAAGGAGTCATGAAGGCACGATAATACAGTTTCCAGAGATACGGCTGTGCCATCTGTTGGAAACACTTCGTTAGTTTTGCATTTGTTATGTAGACAGATTGAGTGCTTCGGTCGTTTGCTAATATGTAGTGCTGAATGTACTTCTACGCTCGGTCTTAATAATTTCTGTGAGATAGCGAAGTCGTTCTTTTTGTGAATATATTCTTCTCCAGCAGGGGCTTACTAAGGATTCTGTAGAAAGATAAAATACGTATCTACGTTTCTGGAGAAGAATACGTTCACAAAAATATTAACATTGAACTTGTATTGTGTTCTTCTCACCAGATTTTTAATAATGTTTTATATTATGAAAAATACTTTTGTATTATACAAAACTATTGAGGATTTTACTCACTCATATATGTTTCAAATTATTCCGTTACATTGCGGCCAGTTATTAATAACTTGCATTAAATAAAATTGTTTCCTGTATACTAAACGTAAAATAATAAAAATGAAAGATCGCATAAACTGACAAATTTTGTTCCAAACGCAGCGAGGAAGGACATTTCGCAGTTTTTTAATGTGGAATATGGACAGAGTTAAACGTAAACTTTTCGCTTCTCTGAGATTTTTTTCAATACACATCAAGAACATTAAAAGTAATCACTTGAATTCCGGTCGTCAATGATCCGTAATCAGCACTCAAATAGCCGTCCATATCGTCTGACGTTATCTTCATATCGACGTCCTCAAAGTTACGGTACGAGGCCAAATTGATATTAAAGCAAAAAATTATGCTATCCAGCCTCTATAAGAAACGCCATCAAGTCTGCGTGAAATTACTCGATCGATTTATAATAAATGCTAGCCCGCAAAAAGCGAAGTGATTTCGAGAAGGAGTCGCCTTTCCTTCTTAAATGCTAAGACAAATATGTGGTAAATATGAAGTTGCACTAAAAATATATTATTATCATTACTAAAGCTGCAATTATTATAAACGCCAACTGTTGAGGTATTTCTTTATTCGAATACACCTTTTGGGCGTCTATCACAGATTGTGCATCGCTATCAAGATCCATAATAATTGTTTTTATTCCTCCGTAATGATTTGCATGAAAAAATAGCAGCTTCCAATCACGTTCCCCATCGTGTGATTACTAGTTGTGGAGGAAGCGGAACACCGGGTAGATGTTGTTTGTAAAACTGAACTCGTAATGGGGCCTTTAAAAATATTTTCTTAACCCTACTAATTATAGTATTTACTAAGGGAAAATGGTTTCTGACTTCTTCTGCAACACGTTTAGTCCGTGCGCTAAGCAAGTTGTGTGAATTAACTTTAGGTAAAAGATTTTCAAGTTGAAAGCTGCCTTCACCATGTATGGTGCAGTATCCATTAAAAACAATAGAAATTTCTTTGGTGGAATCGATTTCGGCAAGAATAAAGTTGCCAGTTCTTCTTGTATAAACCTTGTTTTTGTCAAATTATTTGCCTTTTCCAACTGTTTAGATGAAATTAAATAAGATTTTGCTGGAACCGATACGATAAAGATACCAATCATTAAATGAACTATGTATCCGCACACACTGTTAGTAGTTTCATCTACGCATATATAAAGACAATTGTTTGCAACAACCTTCTTAATGCTATTCAATGTTTCTGCATAGATACAGCAAATATAATTTTTTCTTAACGTGCTCTCGTCGGGAATGTTATATTTGCTCATGTACTTTTGCAAAAATAACTTGACATTTAAATTGTTTAATTTATGTAGTGGAATATCTGCCGACATAAATATTTGACACAAATCTTTATTAAATAGTTATAGTTTCGATTTTTTGGAAGTTGATGGCAAACATTACGGTAATGTTTGCTGACTCTTCTTCGCCAATTTAATCTTTGTTAGTTTTGCAGCATGAGATGGAGTTTTCATATGTTGGTTGATTTGGAACTTTTTCTCAATTGTAATCTGCAAAAAAATATCACATCATCGTTTGTTTTCTTATAAAATAAATGTTAGTAAAAAATAAAGGAATAATTAAAAAAATAATTAATTAATTAATAAGAGGAAATAAACTTAAATTTTACTCACAATCTTACAGCATGCTACGCAAAACACTTATCTCCATCCATACGCAATTCTGAATAAGGTGCAATCCATCCAGGCACAGTCGCTATTTTCGGCATTTTTGCTATTACATATCACAACTCACAAGTTTACATTTCGAAAAGCCAACGTAAGATGACGTTTAAAATAAAATTACTTTCGAATATGGAAATAAATTTCTCCGAATAGCAAAGAAACACATATACTCCTAATTTTCTGGTAAAATGTATTTTTGTGTTTATTTAGAAGTTTTAAGGTATTAGCTTTTCCTGGAATTTTGTCTCGGCCTGGATGTATGAGAAGAGCATTAATAAATTATTTGAGACGCTTATCGGAAAAGTAACTGAAGAGGCTTAACAAAATGCTATTTTTAATTTAAAGAGGGCTGTTTAATTTTGTTTGTTTGTTACATCCACGACATATTTTTAGTAATGCCTATAATAAATTTGATTTAGTAAATAAATAAAACTTGGTTACTTAAAATTAGCAAAAATGCTGAATTACTACAAAATATGCAAATAATATACAAAAATGCAAATTTATGCTAACTGCGTATAATCCGGCCTTTACTTATTAAACAAGGTAAATTTTATATGTTTATTTAACATTATAGTTTAATAGAGATTTCTATATTATAGTTTGTTCTAATTATTGTAATCGCGTGAGCCTGTAGGCGTGATGAATTAGTAAAAATGACTGTAAAAGATATCAAAGACAAAGAATCTCTTTAATAGTTACTATTTCTGATTCAAAAACAAGGTGCCAAATTTTCACTATCACAAATAACACGCAAGCAAATTCCATTGACTATTTATCTGTTTATAGAAAATACGTTGCTTTAAGACCTAGATATGAAAACACGCCGTCACGATTACTCTTAAAATATACTAAAGGAAAGTGTTTTAATCAAGTTTTGGAAATGATTATTATTGCCAAAATACCGAGTGAAATTGCTAAATATTTAAACCTACGAGACTGCCCCTTATACACAGGCACTGCTTCCGCCGAACATCGGTCACTTTATTAGTAAATGGTGCAAGTGACGTCACATAATTAAATCGACACGGAGATTGGAAAAGTTCCACAGTTCCCGAAGGCTACATAGGTGATAGTATTAATGAAAAAATTGAAACAGCAAAGAAAATTTTACCGGGACGATCCAATGTGCAAATAAGTAATTATGCTGGACACAATAGTCAAGAAATTTCCATATCAGAATATAGCCTTAATATTCCAACGGGATCAGAAATTATTATTAAAGACCGTACAAACTGCACTTTCCGTTTCTAGATTACAAATAATACCAATAAGTGGATTACTGTAGTCTACTGTTTTATTTATTTGTTATAAATATGTTACAATAAAGTTAATGATTTAAAATAGTTTCATTTTATTAAGTGATTGTAGAAAAAATGTTGTATGTATTACGAGCAAAAAGAGACATTATTGCTCTCGAGTAATTAAATGTTAATGTACCACTTTTCGCTCTTAATACATAAATAACTATTAACGATATTAACAGGTTCAGCGCCAAGCCGATGCGAGTAAACATTCACCCTGGACCAAAGTATTTTTTCTGTTATTTCTTATATACTTGTCCATTTTATAACGAAAGTACACCATTTAAAAAAAATACGCTGTCAAAATATCAAAAACTGACAGCGGAAACCGGTGTCCGCTGTGGCCCAGCGAAAAGTTTGGCGGACACCGGTGACCGCTGAGAGTGGCGTCCAGCCGAGAGGACACGGCAATTGCCGAAATGTCCGCCGGTGAAATTTTGCGAGTTACTTAATCAATGATAAGTGCGGAGTGTCGATGTGTTTATTTTCCTTTATGAAGAAATGGAAAGTCGTGGTAAACGAATTTTACAATTAGCTTTGCAGCAGAAGCAGTATTCTAATGGTAAGTTTTCAAAATTAAGTTATTAGCTATTTTATAATTAAAAATTTACATCAGACGATGGTTCCTCAAGTGAGCCATATTCTGCAGGCTCCGACTTAGATCCAGGTTATGTTCCACCTGAGAGCTCAAACTCAGACAACTATTCTACTGATGTGAAATACCTAAAAAAAAGATAAAATTTAAGTCATCATCACCTTTAGAAAATGAAAATATGCCGCGGGACCTTCCCACATATATCATGGTGAACGTGTTGTAAAAAGAATAGAAAACGAATATAAAGAAATAAGACGTGAACTTGAGGAAGAAGTCGAACACGAGCAGTTGGCAGAAAATCGTGAAGTTTCCACTAAAAGCACTTCATCTCAGAACGAAAATTTGACTGAACCCTCTATTGAACCATCACTTTATGATCTAACGCAATCAGTCTGGGGTTCTCCCGAAGGAATCACCTCCAATTTGATGAAAATTTTGAAAGTGGAATAAAAAAAGAATGGCATGCTGCTCCAGTGGATCACCATCCGATTGACTATTATTTAGCTTTTGTTGATTTTGACATAATTGATATAATAGTTGATCAAACCAACCTTTATGCCACACAATTTGCTATGAATAATGACAACATTTCGAACAAATCTCGTGTACAAAACTGGGAACCGACAACTCGGGCAGAGGTTATGCATTTGATAGATCTACTGGGCTACATGGGCATGGTTCGTTTGAACAACCTCCACGATTATTGGTCTGAGAAATGGATTTTGAAATCAGAGTTATGAGTCGTAATAGATTAGAAATCTTGCTCAAGATGCTACACTTTTCAGATAATGAACAGTGTCCTGATGGAGACCGTTTATATAAGATTCAACCGCTTATAGACATGCTCACAAAAAAATATCAAACGATATACGCACCTGGTAAAACTTTTTGTGTTGACGAAATTATGGTGCGTTTCCAAGGAAGATTAGTATTCAAACAATACAATCCACAGAAATCTCATAAATACGGTATAAAATTAGTTAAAGTTTGTTGCGCCAACGGGTATACGGAATATCAGTATTTATGCAGGAAAAGAGAAAACACCAGATAATTCGTTGGCGTTTCTACTCACATTGTCCTCAAATTAGCAAAAGATGTCTTACAAACTGGCAGACTATGTATTATAGATAACTGGTACACAAGTCTCCAGCTTGCACACATATTCCTTGATCACAGAAGGCATTGTCTAGGAACATTGCGTGCGAACCGGAAAGGAAACCCGACTGAAGTGGTAAACAAAAAACTGAACGAAAAAAGGTGAGGTTTTCGCTCAAGAGAATGAAAGGGGAATATGTGTCCTCAATTGACGCGATAAGCGAGACGTCTTAGTTTTATCGACGTGATATACAGACCAAATGGTGGAAGTTCAACGACGAAGAAATCCCATTCAAAAGTCAACAGCCATCGTAGATTATAATTCAGGAAAAAGTTCGATTGATCTTTCCGATCAGATGTCGAGTTATAGTTCAGCCTTGCGGAAATCGATCCGGTGGTACAAAAAATTGGCTGTAGAAATGCTATTAGGTAAATATTTTATTGCATTCTTGTTAATTTTGTAACTAAAACTTATCTTTTATTAGGAACTTCAATAGTGAATACTCACGTCATGTATAAAATTGTGGAACAAATCAACATTCCGATAAACGGTTTTCGCTTATCGGTAATTGAAGATTTGTTAAAGTTTGAAGATCAACGTGATGTTGCGCGGCGTCGTCTATCAAGAAATCAAAATCTGAAAACACACCAATTTGCAAAAATGGGATGTAGAGCTGGCGAAAACCGTAGATATTGCATAGGATGCTATAAGAAAAAGGTGGATGGCATCGTCGAAGAGAATAAGGTGAAAAAAGTCACCACTTATTGCCAACATTGCGAGAGGAATCCAAGATATTGTCTGGAGTGCTTCAACGAATATCATAATAAATAATAAAAAATTATCTATTTGCATTATTTGAATAAAATCATTGGATATATATGCGTTTATAGTACCATTATTTGCAACCTGTATTTTCTAAATAAATATTGCTACAAACAACCTGGCACCAGCATGCAATTGTGCAGGACCATAGCTGACTTATTGCTATGTTAAATTTAATGAAGACGCGTCCGTGTGGCAATCCAGAATCGACAAATATTAGAATGCTGAGCGGACACCGGTGTCCGCCATGGCCATGACGGCTGGAAGCATAGTGGACACCGGTGTCCGCTCTGGCGCTGAACCTGTTAACAGTACTTTTCTTCTTATTCAAAAACGGGTCTTATATAGAATATCCCTCGTATTAACTACTCTGGCCGTTAAAGTTTTCAATTTGAATTCTTCTGACGTGAACGAAAAGAAATTGAGAGGAATTGACAAATACAACTTTCATGAATACTCCATTTTATATAATTTCGAAACTGCGCCGGCAATGGCAGACGCCATCAAAAGAAATTATTTTAATCAGGCGTCAACAAAGTCACATCTGAGTTGTACTTTCACCTTCCGGTTGGGCTGAATAAAACATACACACATACAATTTGCCATTTTGACTCTACACGGTGTGGAAGTTTTCCTATGGTCGTATTGTCGACGACAATTATGTCCGTATAACTCTGGTGCGCGTGGGTTCTAAATGTGAAGGAGTTATTAGCGACGCGGAAGCCCCGAGACTCGCATAACTCGTGCCATTACAATTCAAGACCCCGCCGGCGTCACCACCTGAATTTAATATCAGAAATTCACAAACTCCTACAGTGACAAATGTTACAATTAATATAACAGTGGTTCCGTATAAATCATTTACTTCAACACGTAGGCACCTAACCGGTTCACTTCTCCACGCTTCGCTTTGTCGCTTTTAATACATCTTGGAAGGGCGGTCATGTGGCTTTACACAGAGTAAATGGCAGGTGGGAGTGAGTGTATGTACAACATATAGTTTACTATGTACCGCGTCATTTGCATTGTTATTGTTTACTGTGTAAGCATTAATCAAGAATGTAAATGAAAATACATATTCTTTGGCTTTGTTAACTAATGGTTGTACAAAATTTATCATACCTACAAGAGTCTAGGCCGATACCGAGGATGACTGCTTGTTCTTTTGTGTTCATTTTCTAATTTGAAATTGGGAATTCTGTTCAATAGCAAATGTTGTTTTGACCAAAAATAATTTGTTTAAAATAAACTGCGCCAAAAAATTAGACGCACGAGTTGTAATACTTTATATAGTTTTAAGGGAGCGACGAATTCTTACAAGCTGGTTATATTATCGTCTATTTATCATAAAATAAATTTAATTTCAACATTTCAACCCTATCATTCCGATCATCTTAAAATAAGAGATCATGCAGTTAGGGAAAAATCATTTTTGTCAATAAAATAACTACAAATTTCCAAAAAAATCTAGTGTGCGTTTATCAATTATATGTCATTAGTAAAGGCCGGATTATATGCAGTTTGCATAAATTTTCATATTTGCATAATACATACATTTTGTATATTATTTGCGTATTTTGTAATAATTCAGCATTTTTGCATATTTTAAGTACCCGAGTTTTATTTATTTACTAAATCAAATTACTAATCTAAATTACTATAAATATGTCATGGATGTAACAAGCAAAAATAAACAGCCCTCTTCAAATTAAAAGTAGCATTTTATTAAGCCTCTTCCCGTTACTTTTCCGATAAGCGTCTCCAAGAATTTATTAATGCTCTTCCCATACATCCAGGCCGAGACAAAATTCCAGGAAAAGTTGATACCTTAAAACTTCTAAATAAATACAAAAATACATTTTACCAGAAAATTAGGAGTATATATGTTTCTTTGCTATTCGGAGAAATTTATTCTCATATTCGAAAGTAATTTTATTTTAAACGTCATTTTACGTTGGCTTTTCGAAGTGTAAACTTGAGTTGTGATATATAATAGCAAAAATGCCGAAAATAGTGACTGCGCCTGAATGGATTGCACCTTATGCAGAATTGCGTATGGATGGAGAAAAAGAGTTTTGCGTAGCATGCTGCAAGATTGTGAGTAAAATTTTAAGTGTATTTCCTCTTATTAATTAATTAATTAAATTTTTAATTATTCCTTTATATTTTACTAACATTTATTTTATAAGAGAACAAGCGATGATGTGATATTTTTTTTGCAGATTACAATTGAGAGAAAGTTCCAAGTCGACCAACATATGAAAACTCAATCTCATGCTGCAAAACTGCTAAAGATGAAATTGGCGAAGAAGAGTCAGCAAACATTACCGCAATATTTGCCATCAACTTCCAAAAAATCGGAACAAGAACAATTTAATGAATATTTGTGTCAAATGTTTGTGTCGGCAGATATTCCACTACATAAATTAAACAATTTAAATGTCAAGTTATTTTTGGAAAAGTACATCATCAAATATAACATTCCCGACGAAAAAATTATGTTCGCTATATCTATTCAGAAACATTGAATAGCGTTGGGAAGGTTGTTGCAAACAATTACAGTTTTATTTCCACTTTTGTATTGCAGTTGGAGAAACAATTTATGTCGCTAATCGAGAGCGTTGAAATAATCAACAAATTTGAAAAGTCATGTTTTGATTTTAAAGGTGTGGTGATTCAATAGAAAATATTGAGGTGACTATAGATCATAATTCTAATTTGAAATATGCTCCTATAACAAGCGCCGACGTAGAACGAACCTTTTCAATATATAAATACATATAATGTATAGAATCCACGGTTGGCTCTTGGTGAAACATAATGAATAATTTACTAAAGAAAACACTCGGTATGTTTTGTTTCACAAAATTTGTGAAACAAAACATACCGAGTGTTTTCTTTAGTAAATTATATAAATACATGTTTTCAGACAAGCGTCACAATTTTTCTGTTGATAACTTTGAAAAATATGTGATTGTAAATTTTTTTCATGGTTAAGAATGATGTAAAATGTTCTAAATAAACTTATAATAAACATATTAGAATATTTTTTTCTACAGGATTCCATTTTCTAACATTTCTCGTATTTTTTTACCTGCATATTTTTCATAAGGAAGTGCATATTTAGGCTAAAACAACTGCATATTTTCAGTTTTTTTTTGCATATAATCCGGCCCTTAGATATAATGAATGTAACTTCAACAAGAGAACGTCAAATGACATATATAGTTGCTCTAAATCAACACTGTATGATTGTTTTTGACAGTCTACTAGAATTTCTTATTCCCAATAAATTCAGCTTATCCCTCGTATCTAGGTATTGCTACTGGTTTTGACAGACTGGAATCATTATATGACTCAAAGTAAAAACAAGTTTTATTATCAAGAGGATAACGTTGATTATATAACTCATTTGAAATTTAGCCAATAGCAATTACAAATTTTACATAGTTACCATGTATTGATAAGTGAATATACTCTTGACGACGTTATATAACCGTTTTGGTGTTTCGCTTCCTCCAACAATATGAATTTTGTCATGGTAGCAAGTGTTTTGAAGTTCGTTGATAAACGTCAAAAATATATTCAGCAATTTTCATAAGGTTTTTTTAATTTTTCGACATGGAACGCTTTGGTATAAGCTCGGGGACCGAAATAGATAAAGAAATTGAAGATTTGACACAGCAAAATACAGTTAAAACACATAAATATGTTTGGAAACAGTTCACCGAATTTTGTGAACAGCGAAATTATAAACTTTGTGCTCAAACTTCTGACGAACAATTAGCAAGTATTTTGAAAGATTGGGCATTCAACATGAAACGTGCAGACGGCACCGAATACAAAGAAGGTATCGTGAAAGCAATTTGGAATATTTCCGCTAAACTTGTCCAGAAAAAGTTTTATGAAGAGTTTAATCGAGAAACAAATCCATTCAGAGGCGTAATTTTTGAAGATGCAAGAAAGGCGCGGGCAGCTAAAAGGAAGAAGTTACAAGCAATTCCTGAAAAAAGAAGAACAAGTGCTGTCGCAAAATTGTGTCATTTTTTGACGAAAATACGCCAGACGGTTTACAAAAAAAATTCTATCAAATTTGTTCTGTGGAACTGGCGTGGCGTGGAAATGAAGCAGTCTTTTGCTTAATTGACTATTTCAAAGCAGAATGCGACAATTATGGTCAACCCACAGGACGTATTGAGTACAATACCATATTTTCAAAGACAGCACAAGGTGGCGAAAAACATTCAGCTGAATCTAAATGGTTGACACCGAATAAAAATTGTGAAGATCAGTGTCCAGTACGTCTATTGAAGAAAATGTTAAGCAAACGAACACCAAACATTAAAACCAATCGTCTATTTTTAACACCTAATCCTGAATGGCAGAAAACTAAAATATGGTATAAAAGCTGCCCTGTAGGCCTTAATCAATTAAGCAAATGGACACGTTCAGCGGCAGAAAGTACAGGACTTGATACAAAGAAGCAAAAAGTATCTAATCATTCCAATCGCCCTTCCGCTGTTAACATCTTGACACAATCTGGAGCAAACTCACAAGAAATTATTAAGATAACAGGCCACTCATCATCTGAATCTCTGAAGCCGCATCTAAAGCTTACTAATGAACACCATAACAAGATACTTGAAAAAATGAGAAATAAGCAAGATTCTGCCAATTCTACCATCACCAGCATCTCAAATTCAACTTCTAAAGATAATACAACAAATATTTATTATAATAATTGTACTTTTAATTTCAACCAATAAAAAAATTTCGTTAGTTAATTCTTTATATAATCGTAACAAATACCACTCGAGCAAACGAAAATAATCCATTATATAACCTCTTCAGTCGACGTATATCCTTAAAACAGAATTTCGCAGAATACGTCTCGTGACTCGGAAATATAATCGATTATTTTCTTTGCTCTTGTGATATTATAACTGAAAATATCCCTCTCAACTCTATAATTTAAAATGATGAGTAAAATTCACAGAGACTAGCTATGTACATACGTAATTACACTGGGAAGTAATTAATTAAGATGAAAGGGATTATTTTAACGTCGACTTATTATCAGAAATATTTTGCGTTGGCGATCTTTACGGGTACATAAAAGTTGCTTATCTAATTCTAGAATCGTTTTGTATAATATATTTCTTTTTTATAAATTGATTTTACGTTAATGTGTATTTGAATTTACTTTGAGATAGAAAAATAAATATGATGAAAGTTGAATATATCACAAAAAAATTAAGGTTCGTAAAATTCAACCGCTACTACTCATATTTTTTGCTTACTATCGCTAGAAGAATTGAAAGGAATATGTTACTTAGAATATTCGCCATTCCTGTCATATAATATAAGAACGAAAAATTTCGGAGGACATTTTAAAGTCGAAAAGTATGGGGGGGCTTTCGAGAACAACGCGGCAATCTATATGTAAACGATGTCAATGATGTGATCTCGGACCACATTCAGATGTAAAAAGGCGACTTTTTTGCCACTATCCCCGGACGAAATTGTAAATCAAGTATCTAAGTCCTCATTTAGGACATTATCGGGACACCTAAGCGGGGCCTCGAACGCTCATGCGGATAACGACCGCCCGGCCTTCAACTGTCCGAAGTCCCCACGCAACGCTGCTCATGCAATCTGGACTCGCCGCCATTGAACATAATCCCTGGGACGGGATATCTAAATATATGAGCGGGGATTATGCGTCCCTTTTGCAAAATCACGTTGGGAAAGTGTGTGCCTCTCGGTTGATAAAGAACCGGCGACACAGAGGGGTAGAGATGAAATGATTGTTTGTCGGCATACTTGTATAAATGACGGTACAAATTGTTTAATAATTGAGAATGTCATGTAGGCAATATGTCAGAGAGAATATGTATTTTGCAAACAACGACAAAAACACTGACATTTGGTTATTACAAAATTGACATTTGCATACACTATTACACTTCGTATAATAAGAATGTTTTAATTTAATTTTAAATTATATTTCTTCAACTATTTCGAATTTTAATATATGACTTCAAACTTAGACATTTTCTGTATATATTCGTATTTTTTCTAGAGCAAGTCTTTCTTTTGTTAACCAACCCTTCAACATCTACCTGACTGAGAACGGTCACCAAGTATCTAACGTTCGGTTACACTTCCTACAATACATTTAATTTTTAAAAATTAATTAATTACGTATACTTCTTCATAATTATGTCATGTCGCATATCATTTTAAAGCTTCTTTTACAAGAAATATTTTAATGATATTTATGTCATTGATAGCTCACGCTTTTTATTAGTTCATTATTCTTGGTCAAAACCAAGGCCCTTTTCCAAACACCAGTGTTTCTTTACACCGAACTCATCCTTCTTCTTTTTCCAACTCTTGTAAGAAGATACACATCGGTCAAACTCGACACGTGTTGTTCTAGCATCCAAGCGCCGTTCTGCCTTGCTTTCCACATATCCGATCGCGACATGCTCGCAACACCAAGGTAATCTGTATTGTTCTAATATATATTATTATTTTATTTAATTCACAATAAATTTACTGCATAATTCAACTTTCTTTCCAGTCCACACTTTTTACGTTAACTTTTAATCATTTATTCAAAATTTTCTGTATATATTACATTTATTTAATAACTTTAAAATATATCAAAGCTCAATTTCTTTCTTGAAGATATTAAATGAAACCTTTAAGGACAATTTTGTTGTGTTTTATTTAGTTAATAAGCTGTAATATATTTATTTAAGCATTATGTACCTTTGATGTAACTTCATCAGCATTTATCTGTCCAATTTTTTCAAATATTTACTAATTTTTGTGCTTGAAGAGCCTATAAATGTAATCTTTTTAAATTTTTGGGTGTTATTATTATTTAATATTATTAAATTTATATTTGTGATATGTTAAGGTCGGATTATATGCAAAAAAAACTGAAAATATGCGCTGCATAAATATGCAGATATTTTAGCCTAAATATGCACCTCCTTATGAAAAATATGCAGGTAAAGAAATACAAGGAATCTTAGAAAATGGAAAACTGTAGAAAAAAATATTCTATTATATTTACTACAAGTTTATTTAGAACATTTTACAACATAATTAACTATGAAAATAATTTACAATCATATTTCTCAAAGTTTTCAAAAGAAAAATTGTGACGCTTGTCTAAAAACATGTTTTTATATATTGAAAAGGTTCGTTCTAAGTCGTCGCTTGTTATAGGAGCATATTTCAAATTAGAAATATCATCTATTGTCAACTCAATATTTTCTACTGAATCACCACACAAGATTTTGGCAATGTACTTTAGCTTTTTAAAACCGTCATTTTTCCTATTACACTTAAAAATTTTTCATACATGGACACGGACTGTCCCACTCCTCCTTTAACATCAAAACATGACTTTTCAAATTTGTTTATTATTTCAAAGCTGTCGATTAGCGACATAATTGTTTTTTCAACTGAAATATAGAAGTGGAAATAAAACAGTAATTGGCTTTAATAAATACTAACTGTTGAGGTACTTCTTTACTCGAATACACCTTTTGGGCGTTTATCACAGATTGTGCATCCCTATCAAGATCCATAATAATTGTCTTTATTCCTTCATAATGATTTACATGAAAAATAGCAGCCAACCACGGTCCCCATCGTGTGATTACTGGTTGAGGAGGAAGCGGAGCACCGGGTAGATGTTATTTGTAAAACTGAACTCGCATTGGCGCCTTTAAATATTACATTCTTAACACTACTAATTAAAGTATTTACTAAGGGAAAATGGTTTTTGACTTCTTCTGCAACACGATTTAGTCCGTGCGCCAAGCAAGTTGTGTGAATTAAATTTGGATAAAATATTTTCTAGTTGAAAGCTGCGTTCACCATGTATTGTGCAGCATCCGTCAAAAACAATAGAATTTTCTTTGTTGGAATCGATTTCGGCACGAAGAAAGTTGCCAGTTCTTCCTGTATAAACCTTGTTATTGTTAAATTATTTGCCTTTTCCAACAGTTTAAATGAAATTAAATAAGATTTTGCTGAAACCTATACGTTAAGGATACCAATCATTAAATGAACTATGTATCGTCCCACACTATCAGCAGTTTCATCTACGCATATATTAAGATAATTGTTTGCAACAACCTTCTTAATGCTATTCAATGTTTCTGCATAGATACAGCGAATATAATTTTTCTTAACGTGCTTTCGTCGGGAATGTTACATTTGTTGATATACATTTGCAAAAATAACTTGACATTTAAATTGTTTAATTTATGTAGTGGAATATCTGCCGACACAAATATTTGACACAAATCTTCATTAAATTGATCTTGTTCCGATTTTTTGGAAGTTGATGGCAAACATTACGGTAATGTTTGCTGACTCTTCTTCGCCAATTTCATCTTTGTTAGTTTTGCAGCATGAGATGAAGTTTTCATATGTTGGTCGATTTGGAACTTTCTCTCACTTGTAATCTGCAAAAAAAAATCATATCATCGGTTGTTTTCTTATAAAATAAATGTTACTTAAAGATAAAGAAATAGTTAAAAACTTAATTAATTAATTAATAAGAGGAAATAAACTTAAAATTTTACTCACAATCTTGGAGCATGCTACGCAAAACATTTTTTCTCCATCCATACGCAATTCTGAATAAGGTGAAATCCATCCAGGCACAGTCGCTATTTTCGGCATTTTTGCTATTATACATTACAACTCACAAGTTTACACTTCGAAAAGCCAGCGTAAAATGACGTTTAAAATAAAATTACTTTCGAATATGGGAATAAATTTCTTCGAATAGCAAAGAAACACATATACTCCTAATTTTCTGGTAAAATGTATTTTTGTATTTATTTAGAAGTTTTAAGGTATTAGCTTTTCCTGGAATTTTGTCTTGGCCTGGATATATGGGAAGAGCATTAATAAATTCTTGGAGACGCTTATCGGAAAAGTAACGGGAAGAGGCTTAATAAAATCCTATTTTTAATTTAAAGAGGGCTGTTTAATTTTTTTTTTTTGTTACATCCACGACATATTTTTACTAATGCCTATAATAAATTTGATTTAGTAAATAAATAAAACTCGGATACTTAAAATATGCAAAAATGCTGAATTACTACAAAATATTTAAAGAATATACAAAAAGCATATATTATGCAAATATGCAAATTTATGCAGCATATAATCTGGCCTTTAGTGATATGGCTTCTGTAAAGAGTTTTTTAGCCATATCAAGCACAAAAATTAGTAAATATTTGAGATAATAAGAGATAAATACAGCGTATAGAACTGACAACATTGTATCAAAATTTGTAAAAAACAACAAGGATTTAACAAATAACAATAAAAAGTCAGGAGTCTATGAGTTAACTTGCGGTAGTTGCCCCATGACGTATATCGGACAGACTGGCAGATCGTTTGAAATACGTTTGAAATAAAGTACATATTTCTTGATTTAGAAATAATAAAAGTGACTCTTCATACGCGTCTCACATTAATTTAACAAACCACAACTTTAACAAAGAATTTAAAATACTATACGTAGAAAATAGGGGCAAAAAACTTAATTTATTAGTCAGAGAAATTAATAAATTAAAGAAAACTGACAAGATTTTCAATGATTGATTAGAAATTAGTAATACACCGTTACTTAATTTATTTATTTGATATTCAGACTGCTATAATAGTATATTAAAGTACAAGTTGCATAAGACATGATTTTAGTGCACGCGTTCAAGTTTAGAAAACGAGCCGCAAGGCGAGTTTTCTAAAGAACAAGTGCACTAAAATGTCTTATGAAACGTGTGTTTTATACTATTTTTTCTATTTCGGACATTAAAAGTTCAAAAAGACTTAAAATAAGAGGCATGTTTTGTACGAAAATTGTAGAAATTTTCTTTTTTTTGAAGTTGGTAGCATTGATGTTTAACTAGAGCATTTTAAATATTTGAAAATCGGCGGTGTTATATGTCATTTTAAGTTTAAAATTTAGATTGATTTATGCAATGACCAACCTCTAAAAACAAAATTTTGCTTGCGAAAAAGTAATACTTTATGCAACCCAAACGGGTGTCGAAAAGTGCACTTTTTAGCACCGAAATAGAAAAATTTTATTTTACCATAGAGCTGCTCTACCACCCTTTAACGTAATATAGACCCTTAGTTTTATCATTATATGATTGTACAAACCGTAGTTCAATATTTTTATAAAAGTTTTCATTTAAGTAATAAAAACTACCCATTCCTCCAACTATTCAAAACATGTGTTTGTTACGGTACATTTATGAAAAGATATATCCATAAGTTAGTTATATGTCTGACGAAGCTTCTGTGGAGCGAAACGAGCGTTACTGTGTAAAGTAAAAAGTAGCGAAATTCATTAAAATTTGTTTTATTTTATCCCGATAATAGTTATAACGGAATTTCATCAAGTAAAGGTTGAAACAATCCTATAAACATAGTGAAACTTATCAATTGTTTTTTTTATAATTTGTGTTAGGTATATCTAAATACAATGTTCTACCAAGACCGTGTGCTATATGCATTATAATTTTTGTTTCAAAAGCAAACCAAGTTCTGAATATTATTTTAACAGGCATCCATTGTTATTAAGTAATAATTTTACGTGAATTGTTACGCTTAGCGTATAGAAGTTTAATTCATTTATTTAAATACATATTCTTTCGTCTTTAAATATCTCATTTTAATTATATTTAACTAAGACATTTTTTTCATTTGAACAAACTGTACATATTCGTGTCCAAGAGAAAGTTTTTCTTTTGTCATATATCTTGACCGAGGCCCTTCCGTCTACCTGGACCGTCAACCGATAACCGTAATGTAAAATTTAGAATATCGAATTTCTTCTAGAACATTCTTTTTTTTTTTAAATTGTTTTAATTTAATATTATTTATTATTTTTATATATCATGTTTGATATCGTTAGAAAGCTTATGTCACAAGGGTTACTCTAATAATATTTATGACATTGACAGACGACGTCTTCAGGTCGCGCTTTTAATTAACTATAATTCAAGATATCGACCCCCTCTTCGATAGATCATAAACTAGACCGTTTTCAAAACCAGTGTTCTTTTCGATACAAAATCTATCAGTGTCTTCTCGTTCGAACGTTCGAAAGTGCAACACCACCGCCGTACTGCTCAAGTACCGGTAGCATGGCCACGTGCCCCTGCATCTCTTCCGCTTCTAAGGTAATTCTGTATTGTTCTATATATATTATTCTTTTAAGCGTATTCATATTAATTTAAACAAATTAATTTCTTATCCCGCCGGCCAACATCGTTCTGCATATACTTGACCAAGGTATATCTTCGAAGGCCACGTGACCATCATCGCCAACTCTAAGGTAACTCTGGATTGTTCTATACAGAGGTTATTTTATACATATTAATTAACCCTTAATTTACTGCTCAATTTAACGTTCGTTTTCAGAGTATTTTTTGTGCGTTAATTATTTTAATCTACTTATTCACCGTCCGCGTGTATATAGTACGTTGATTTATTACTGTTTCACCTTTCCATTTCAGATATTTTATATTAATTTCTCGATTACTAATTTATCGCCCCTTGTGTATATATTACTAATTTAATGACTTTTACATACATCAACTTTTTTGATTTAAATATACGAATTTCAAATCCTTATTATGTAAATATAAATATACCAATTTAAGGACGCCGCTGTGTTTTATTTTATGTATTAAGTTATTGTATATTTATTTTAATTAACCACCATCACGCACGTCCTGGACCTTTGAAGGAACTTCATCAGCACCACGAATTATCTTATTGTATTACAAAATAACTAAAATATAATTTTATTATTTATCTTAGAATAATTTCATTAATATTATACCTAGCCAACACCCCTATTTGTAATAGTTTAAATATAAATTTCATTCAGGTGAAAAATATTCTGGGAATAAAACTGTAATTAAAGATTCCTTTTAATACTTCTATTATCTCTTATTACGACCTATCATACTGACGTTATTTGTTTAGACATATTCATATTGATACTAATTCACGTTAAAAGTTACACCATTAAACTCTTCAAAATCACATCAGCTTTGGCATCAAAACAAAAGAGGGAAGTGAATTACTGCGGAGCAGAAACGACTTCCTGGATTAATTTCAAGCGAATTGCGAAGCCACCGTTCCCCAACTGCACTGGTGCGTTATTAATTTCGAAATTTCCCCAATTTGTCATCCGCGAAAGGGAAGCAATATATGAATTAAGGTGGCCATTCATACTTTTTACGATTGCTGGCAACCAGTTCATAGATTACGGACAGGCGCCGGAGCCGTTGCTGCCATAACTGAACCAGTCTGGAAGCCAAATGCATGATGTATGTATTACAGGGGACTATGTGGCGTATTAGGAGTTCTCGCTTTAATTGGAAGCGAATACATTGTTAAACTAGCGGCTAATTTGAAGTAAACTAAATAATTTATTTTACGGGTTCAGATTTCTTGTTTTTTTCAAGTTTATTTGATAAAATTATGCCTAAAAAATTGTATGCTACATACAGGGTCTATCTAAATTGAACCGACAAAATTTTTGTGGTAACGGACGCCAATAAATGGAAGAACTTTTTTAGTACCTTCTTGCTCTGGAAACAACTTATTGGAAAGTTAAACGGTTTGAAAATACTTCACGTCGACTGACATGTTAGGCAACTGTTCATATATCTATAGATTATGTCTTTTGTTAGCAACCATATATTCCAGATGCAGTACAGTTCTTATTGGAATTAAATACTATAAGGATAATATTATTAATAGATACTAAGGATAATAAGAGACACAAAATTGCTATTTAATCCAGTGCTGTGCATCCTAAGGTTGATTTTTTTATTATCACTGTCATAGTATTTTAAATTCTATATTAAAAAATTACATGGAATAATTGCAATAACAAAATTAAAAAAATTTATTTTAATGGAATAAAAGTAAACAATGAAATAAGGATACAGATAAGAGAAACGTTAAAAAAACTAGAGATTGTTTTTAAAATTTTGGCCATTCATTTCAATACAAGCATTTCACCGCCGAATCATTGACCGTCGGACACGCTCAAATATTCTAGGTGTTTGTCTGATTGTTTGCGCCCCTAAAAGAATTAATTTTCATAGTTCATCTTTAGTTTGGACATGCGTTTCATAGGTAAACGTATTGAGATGGTCCCATAAATCAAAAACCAATATACCTAAATAGGCACTTCGTGCAGGCTAAGGAGCAAGTTTTCTGCCAATCCATCTTCCTGTATAGGTATCATTTAAATATCTCATGTTCAAAATGTGGAGGCGCTCCATCATGTTGACGTGACATTCTTTGTCTGACACGATACGGCACATCTTCCAAAAGTGCGGGAAGTTCTCGTTGGAGCAATGCCGAATAATTTTAAAATGTTAAGCGGCCTGGTAAGAAATGTTGTCCAATCAAGCAAACGCATATAATTCCTGCTAAAACATTAATGGAAAATTGATTTTGATGATGCCGAATGAATGTTGCGTGAGGATTTTTATCCGCCCAATATGTAAATTCTTATTGTTAATATATGTGATATATGTTGTATATGTGATTGTAACACAGTACAGAATAGAACAGTGTCAACTCAACAACAGTACGAAACAGAACATTATCTTCATAACGTTCATATCAAACAGTATCCATCAGGGTGTCGCGCTAGTAACAAGAGACCCAACAGTATCATATTAACAACAAAAGATAATCAGTTTTATGTAACAGTAAAGAATTTAACTTTTAAGTTTTCATTAAGGGTTTCGTTTGTGAAATTACCTTAACAAATTAGGTGTAAGGGCTTTTTATAAATAACATAATCAGAAGATACATAAAGCTTCAATATAACTGCCACCAACCAAAAAAATAACAAGCTTATACGGAAATTACGCGGTGAGCGGTGAGTCAAAATATAAAATATACATTGTCCTGAACGAACCCAATACAATCCTATCATAGGATCCTTCGAGAGCCGGATATAAATTATACAAGTATGCACCGGAATCAAAATGTCAACCTAACCGTTGAAGACATCGTGACAGATCTCTATCGAGGCTAAGACGTTTCTTCCTGCCGAAAAGGTAATGACCACGATATTTTGGGATTCGAAAGGAATATCTCTTCGGGACTAAATTGGATCAGTCACTTAACGATAGAGAACTTAGAAGATTGCTACGGAAGTGTATGTAGTGCGCTTTTTAATATTGTCAATGAAATCTGCCCATCTACGTTCAAACAAACAAGAAGAAAAACGAATCCATGGCTAACTGACGAACTCAGAAAAAAGTGTGGAATTAAATACGAAGGTTATATTGAAAAGAGACTACCTAAAGAACTCTATAAAAATTACGCAGATTATGTAAAGGATGAAATCAAGAAAGCTGAAACTGAATATAATTCAAATTATATTCTGTTATCGGATAATAAAAGCAAAACAACATGGGCGTTGGTGAATAACATCGCAGGGAGACAGAAGAATCCAAGAAATTTTATGTCTTCTGTTAAAGTTGCTGGAATAACAGACTAAAAAGAGCTCTTGGACTACACCAACAGATATTTCCTGGGTATAGGTGCTAATATTGATGAAAGACAGCCGGCATATTTTGAAGAAATTTCCTGTAAGGAGACCTCTTTTATGGAACCGACGATACCGTCAGAGGTCTTTAACGTCATAATGGAATAAAAGAACACCATGTCTACGGGATATGACGAAATCTCTGTTCCCGCGCTTAAGGCCGTCGCAGAGCATCTGGCTAACCCACTGTGTCATATCGTCAATAGATATTTCGAGACCTCCACCTTTCCGGATGCATTGAAGACGATTACTGTGTGTCTGGTGTACAAGAAAGGAAATGTTCATGACACCACAAATTACAGATCTATAGCACTCATTTCGAATGTGGCCAAGATGTTTGAAAAACTGATATATAGAAGAATGAATGAGTTTATTGACAAACATAAACTTATCACAGACAGGCAGAATAGTTACCAAACGGGAAAATCGACATGATCAGCCGTATTTCAGGTGATTTGTGAAATACTTGATGTCTGGTCGAATAAAGAGCGAGTAGCAGGAATTTTTATGGATTTGTCCAAAGCTTTTGATAGTGCTAATTACAAAATCCATTTGGAGAGATTGGAGGACTTGGGATTTAGAGGAAGTTGTTGGTATCTTATTCAATCTTATGTAGAGAACAGAAGACAAAGTGTCGTGGCAGTGAATGGAGAAGGAACCTGGATTGGATCTGGGTGGCTCACTGTTACCAGGGGAGTACCACAGGGATCCGTACTGGGGTCTCTTTTATTTTTAATTTATATAAATGGCGGATGATGTTTCATTGGCAATATAATCAACGGAAACAAACGTCTTAAGGGAGACCATTGAGCAGGCAATGTCCTTTGTGAACCCGTGAACCTCGTCTCCCGAGGTAATGTTTCTCGGCATAAGACTCGTGCTACCAACGCGACGCAAAATAAAATTAAGGAAGTAGTAAGATGGTCGCTCGATGTTCTGCCACACACCCTCTCTGGTCTGAACCTACCTGATGTACAACGTCCCCAGGAAGGACTTTGCCGGCTAGCTCTACGATTACGGAAAGCTTCGCGGGTTCAACGTCGCGAGTTGTTGGATAAGGCGCCACCGTTTTCCACCTGCAGAGATTCTAGTAAAACGGAAGCAGGCGGGACCTGGTAGCTCCAAATTACACCAGAGCGACAGCCCCCTTATCACTTGATAAAACCACCTTACTAACCTTGCCGGACCCACCACTTGAGGGAAGGGTGAAGAACAAAGCCAAAAACGTTAATTAAACCTCCCTAAATAAAGATTTACGTTACATAAAATTGACCGAACGTTAAACTAGGATACTGCAAAAGTTAGTGTAAAACAAATGTAGAGAGATGGCGCTCCGAGCGAGAGAAATTAAATAACGTAAAAAACTAATTGAATTAAATGAGTTAAAAGACGTATAGGCCCTAAAATAGATGCATGAATTTCTAAAGGAATTTCTACAATAAAGTAAACAATTAAAGGAACAAAATCTGAATACATCAGAATTTACTGCATTCGAGACTATGCATTAAATAATAACAGATGGCGCATACCTTGTCGTGAATGCAACATCATTCGGAAATATAGGGTCGGCCATAATATTAGAACGTGAATAAAATTTGAAGGAATAAACGTTTGGAAAGGCTTAAGTTGCACGATAATTAACAATACAGTTAAATAATAGAATATAACGTACATGTTGAAAAATGAGAGAACCAAATTGACTTGAAGAGGTTAATAATGAAGCAAATGGATTAAAAATTCCAGCATGATCTCAAAATGATTTCTCGCCCGTAACAATCGATTCTCAACTGAATTTGGAAGTCCCATATACACCATCTATTTCGGAGGATTTCTCCACTTAACTATACCCTTAGGGCTTGGTGCACAAATAACAATTTACCTTTTGAACACCGATAAGTGTAAGATATTATCTTTCACAAAAATAGTAAATATAAAAAATCTCAATTACCAGCTTTAAGATCCGATTATAACACGGGTTGAATCAATTAAAGAGCTGGGCGTTACTTTTATATGAAACTCACATTCAATAAGCATATCAGTAATATGTCTAAGCAGGTTAGACAAACTCTAGGATTATTATCCGTAATTGTGGTCAATTTTCTAACTTGAGCGTGTGAAATTCAGTATATAATACATTAGTGGGATCACGTTTGGGATATGCCATCTTGATATGGTATCCATTTTATCTGTCTCATTCTTATTTGTTGTTTTATGCTTTTTCATGTTTAGAAGTTGGTATTTGTAATACTAGATATATTAGAATATTAATATGTTGTATTTACTTTAACATTTTGTTATGTGTTTGACGATTTTCGATTTTCGGACAATTATTTTTTATTTTTTATTTTTCTCTTTTTTTCTCAAGATATTATCCTGTAAATGGAATTATAATATTCTGTCAGATAAAATAAAATAAAATCAAATCAAATCAAATCATTTCGAAAAGAATTTTGCACACAAACAAACGGTCTAGCAATGAGAAGTCTCTTAAGCCTATTATACTAGTGGAAATGTTTATGAACAATTTGGAAGAATTAATATGCCCACACACATTATTTAAAAGCTGTGTCTATTAATATCGGTACATTGATGTATTAGAATGTTTCATGGGGATAGGTAGACAGTTAAAAAAGTTACATGATTACGTTAACACATCCGCAATTCAAATTCATTATTGAATTAGAAGAAAACAGATCAATAAATTTCTTAGATTTAATTATTTCATACAATAACGGCAATGAGTCCATTATGTTAACGCCGTTTATCATAAACCCGCACAATCCGATACAACCATTCACGCAAAATCGTGTCACCCTATAACACATAAATCTAATATACACAGATTAATAAACGTCCCTATGAGTAAGGAAAACCTGGAGTTACACTAAAATAGGACTCACACAATAGCACTAAATAATGGTTATTCAAAAGATATTGTTAACATTATCATTTTAAACAAGCAGAAATTCCAAACTCTCTCATTAATTTACCGAAACACACACAGAGAGTTTTCATAATGATATTTTCATAATGTACATCGGTAATATTTCGTTGAAGCTTGGATATTTTATTAAGAGAAATAATGAGAATGATATATAGCGGTGTAAAATTATCATCATGGTCTGTCTACATATAAAAGTTAACATTGTAAACTGTTCGAAAGGAAGAATATTAATATGTAGAATACCTGAACTTATGGATATACTAATGTTTTGTATAACCGATGTGCTTAGAAAAGTTTTACTTAAATCGATATTATTAGGGACGGGACACGAGAGTCCGATGACTCATCGCTCACGGGCGTGCTATTGAAAATTTGTATTTTTCAAGAGTTTTTCATTTTATTTATACAGGGTGAGTCGTGAAGAATCGACCAAACTCAAGGAGTGTATTCTACAGGTGAAAGTAATGTAAAAAAACTCAAATGTTGCTATCCGATTTTTATTTGTTTTCGAGTTATAGCGTAATAAAAATAAACAAAATTTCATACATTGAAGTTTTTGTATTTTATTGGTATTATCGTTCTTTATAATATATTTTCAAAAATACCGCCACTAATTTCAAAACATTTTTTACATCGTCTACCAAGGGCGCTGGTTGCGTTCCTGATTGCGTCAGGTTGATGTTTGACATTGTCAGCAGCATTCATAATCCGTTGAATTAGTGCTTCACGAGTGTCCACTTTTACTTGATACACTTCATTTTTTAACCAACCCCATAAACAATAATCGAGTGGCGTGAGGTCTGGAGACCTAGGAGGCCAACCAATGTGACTACCACGTCCAATCCAACTCCCTGGAAACCTTTCAGCCAAATGCTGCCTGACTGCACGAGCGTAATGTGCAGGCGCTCCATCGTGCTGGTAGAAGATTTGGATTCTGATGTTTATGGGAACATCCTCTAGCAGCCCGTGCGGTTCATTTTCTAAAAAATGTAAATAGGTGTCTCCTGTGAGGCGATTCTCAAAAATGTAAGGACCAATTAAAAAACCGTCGATCATACCACACTACATGTTTACCGAAAATTTATGTTGAAAGTTACTTTCGACTGTTGCGTGTGGATTTTCGTCTGACCATACATGCTGGTTATGACAATTATTAATACCGTCACGGGTGAATGTCGCTTCATTCGTAAACAGTATACGCGATACAAAACGAGGATTATCATTTATCCATCGACAAAATTCCATACGTCTACGATTATCATCTCGTTGTAGGTGCTGTACTCTTTGTACATGGTATGGACGTAAGCCATGCTTATCCATGTTTTTATCACCCTTGTTTGTGGAATACCCAATTGAATACTAATTCTCCGTGAGCTGGTAGTTACGTCTTCTTCTACTATATCCAGAATATCTTCTACTTCTTGTAATTATTGTCGACTGCCTCGTTCAGATATTATGTTTACACTGGGAAGCTTTCCGGTCGCGCACAATGTGTTGAATACACTAATAAATACAGTTTTATTAGGATGTCTGTGATGTGGAAACCGTTGACGATATTAGCAGCAGCTGTAGCATTCCCATCACAAAATCCATAAACAAACACCACATTAGCATATTCTAAATTATAATAAGTGTGTGGCATTTTAGTTTGTTACACTATAGTCGTACAAACGTCAAGTCAATGTCACAATACTCGAACACAATGTTATAATTTACTCCAAGGTATAGGGAACATTTTTTATGATGGCAGCGCCCTCACTATATCAACGATAAACTAAAGGTAGTGACATTAGACGCATTAGGCATACAAACCACTCCACACTATTTCTCGACTGCTTTCAATGTCACTACCGCTAGTTCGGAAAACCACGAACAGGTAGCGCTTCAGCTAGGAAGACTTCCCCATAATGAATTTCTACCGGGGTTTTACTGTTTTTACGAATACATACATAAACATGGTATACTAAATCCACATTTTTAATTACGCTATAACTCGAAAACAAATAAAAATCGAATAACAACATTTAGGTTTTTTTACATTACTTTCACCAGTAGAATACACTCCTTGAGTTTTGTTGATTCCTCACGACTGTATAATTGGAAAACAAACGGGTGGTGATCTATACAATACAAAATATATTTTTATTTGTTCATTTTGTGGTTCAAGTTGAATAAAGTAGTACTAATATTAACTAGCAACACATCCTCAAGGTTATCATCTGTAAAATTTGTTCTCTTTGACTGAAATACATCCTTGTAGATAGAAAACGTCCTTTCTACATCGCAAATAATTATAGGTATATTATACTGGAAATATTCTTTCATTTCACTGTATGTAGCAGTTAGATTTGTAGGTATTCCCAATACACAATTGCCGCAATGTTATTAAATATGGATATCTATTAAAACACTGCTTCTAACTTTTGCCGAAGGCCACATTCGAAGTCACTTGGAATATTTTTCAAATTATTAACAGCCACATCTAATGTGGCTAATCCACCATTTAATTTGAGATTTTGATTTTCAAAATAAGTGATTAGTTTTTGCAAATCTCCAAAGTGTTCCTGAAGAAAGTACAACTGATATTTAAATTTGAAATTTGTGTTAGTTCTTTGCACTCAGACATACTTCGATCATCGTCATTTAAAAATGTAACGAAATTTTGTAAACTATCGAAATACTCTGCATAAAAACTAGTAGCCTCCAACCATGTTCTCCATCTAGCTATTACTGGAGAGGGAGGCAAAAGAAAACTCCTCACGCTTCTATCTACGCCCACGGAGAAAGGAATTTCACTGTAATATTGAAGCAATTCAACGACAAGAAGCAGATGTGCGGTTAACCGAATGAATAGTGCTATTCAATAAATGCGTGTTATACTTAGTGATGTTATAGACTGTTTATGTGGTTCATCGTAATTTCGGCCTGATGCGCCCGGTCTCTAGTAATTATATAACGTAAACTTTCACTTGAATATCATCAGGTATAATGTAACTAGTGTTACGATTATTATCGGTGATAGCTTGAGTGAAAACCGCTGAAAATTGACAGTGTGAAACACGAATTCAATTTTCTGTAGGTTTTAACGAGTTGTATAGTCTTTTCTACGATATAACGATCCGACTAAGGCATTAAAACAGTAAAATCCATTATGGACAAGTACCTGGCACAACGGGAGGTATGTAGAAATGCTAATGTGCAAATGGACTGTACTGAATCTACTTTTAGAATAGTTTATTAGGTCATTAAAATACAGGGGCATCAAGCCACGCGCCCCATCTTGTTATTATGGGCTGTGGTGGGAGTGCCAGACCAGGTAGCTTATATTTGTAGCTTGAGCTCTCAGTGATGCTATAATAAGTACTTTTTTGTCAAATCTATTAATGAATTGATATCTGGAAATGTGTAACAACATTGGCCAAACATGCTACGTGCATCAGATTCGGGTAAAAAATCTTCAAATTCTGTTCTGACTTCACCATATATGTCTCAGTATTCGATAACATCAGTAATACCTTGTCACCTCGTTAAACTATCGTTTATAAATCTGGTTTTAGTTAAGTTATTTGTTTTCCCCAATTCTTCTGTACCAATTAAAAAGTAGAGAATATTTACACAGAAATAGGTGACTTATCTGGCGGCATACAGTGTTTGTTTAACCTCAATGTATATGATTGGATTGGCATTATTGTCTATGCCGCAGGTTGATTATGCCCTCAAACATCTGTAAGTGAGTGTTTCCCGCAAATTTTATTTGTGATGTTTCTGTGCCTCAATCTACGTTCATCGCTATTTCTAATACGTAAAATACCTACCTTGTGTAGGGTTTTTATTATTGGTTTCTGCTATCGGCTTCTATAACTAATTGATGGTGAGATTTGCCGTTTGCGGACCTCTTTCGCGGGGATTGAGCTACCCACCAGGCGCGTCCCTAGATGGCGGATAAGGGTCAGGTCTCTCTTGGGGGACCTGATTAGTGGCAGTGATAAACGGGATGGGTAGGCCTAAATACCTTCTAATCCTTAGTGGGCCAAATATTTTATGTGCATTAAATTCGAGTAAAAAATCTTTAAATTCTGTGCTGATTTCACCATATATATAGTAATACCTTGTCACGTGGAACGGCATTCGGCAAATAAAACCTAGTAAAACTATCGTTTATAAATCTTGTTATAGTTAAGTTATTTGTTTCCTCCAATTCTTCTGTTCCAATTAAAAAGAATTAGGTGGAGCAATTATCATTTAAAATGCTAATCAATGAGTTGGCAATATGGCGTCCACAACTGTCTGTTGTCTGATAGACGACGGAATAAATATAATTTTCATCTATTCTTTCCTTAATTTTCATCTTAGTTTCCTCAAGCAACAGATAAATATACTTTTTTCTTGTAGTTGAGCGACCAGAAACTGACAGAGTCGTATACTTCTGTAAAAAAAATTTAAACGTTGAATTATCCAACTTTGAAATTATAATGTTTGCACTTAAAAAGGCGTTACCCAAGTCATAATGGAAACTATTCTGTTGTATATTTTTGCTTGTTGAAGTAAAGGATTGATTCAGAGTAGCTTGTGGTGCATTTTCAAATCTTGTGATATTTCTTTTATGCAAATCAGTTCCTACATGCTGCGTTAATTGAAATTTTTAGTGGCATAGAATCTACAATAATTAATTGCAGGTATTAAAATATGAAATTAACCAACACAAATATAAATTTACAGTTTTACTGCAATACTTACAAAACACTCTGCCATTATCTACACAAAAATCAGGATAATCTTTTATACAAATCGACACATGTGAATATGATAGAAATAAAAAGGTAAAATTACGTGTACATATACTTTGGAGAACTAACTAAACACACTTATATAGAACTTCCCCGACTTGATAAACAAAAATCTGGTAGACCCGCTGCAACGGAAATGCTTATGCGGACTGTTGTCTAATTTTGATATATTATGAATAAATGGTTTTATATTTTTTTACGGCGCATGTTAGAAATAAATATTATAAAGTATGAGCAGATATGCAATTTTTTATGAAATATGCTCAAAACAGTATTTATATGCAAGATATGCAAAACAAAAGTAGTCGCAAATGCTTTCGTTTTAGGTGATCCGTATAAATCTTCAAGAATTTTGGCAAACACATCATAAATAAAGAATATGTATTTTCATATAATCTCAGCTTTAGTAATAACCAATCACCAACATCAGATTTAGAAAAACTTTTGCATGCTAGAAACAAAATTGAAGATCCTTAAATTTAATAGACTTTAGTCGTAAATGACAATCGACAAGGTAATTTACAATCTATTATTTAACCGACACCTTGTATATCTTCTGTATCTTTCTTATTAATTAATTTAATATACCGTTTTAGTTAGACGTAAGATAAAAGATAAAGATGCATCGACAAAAATAAAGAGAACACCATTTTTGCACGCCGTAGGAAAACAAAAATAATGTTTTCGTGCTTTATTAAAAGGTTTTCTCCGTTCCACTTATAATCCACCACTAATCAATCACCTTACAAATTGGACGAATAACGTATTATTTTTGCTTCCTTAATAGGAAACAGAAAAAAAATACCTTTCCAGCGAATATCCGTGGGTTGATTTTTTTTTCCGTAGCTAGATTCTTTATTCCTTATATATTTTTCACCGTTGGTATCAATAACCCACATATTTTTTTCGCTTCATAAAACAAGATCTTAGCGAAACGTTTAACAAGGGTCAGAGCGTGATCGTCGAGAGGAACAAGGAAAGGGCAGAAGGGCTTGATGAGACGTCATTGTCGGATAGACGGCCGTAGGGCCTTTATTATACCGATAATCTCGTCGATTAGAAAGGGCCATAAACAGCACTTCGAAATTTCCGAAAAGACGAAAATGACGGGATATGTGGTATATGTAAGGGAATTCGACCGCTTTTCTCTCGTAAAATGATCTCGTATCACATCACGAGATAATTTTACGCGGCTTACTTATCTCGCATTTAAATGCCACCAGTGTGAAGGAAGAATTTTATTGATATTGAATCGAAAAGAAAGTGTTACCTATATGAACGAAACTTTGGTAATTAATTGCGTTTATGTTACCACAAAAGATTGCAATATCTTAAACGGCACCCTATATTTTATAATACGAAGGATGTTCCATATTAAAGGTACAGGTTGGCTTAGAACTAACTGTTCTTGGTAAATTTAGATATACGAGGTGCTATCCAGAAATTCCCGGAATGTGAAAAAAGCCGCTTGCGTTCAATGATTTATATATATTTTTTGTATATATTGTATATATACTCATGTTAATTTTATTAAACAAATAATAACACAGGTCTACAGTGATTTTGATGTTTGAAAGCTGTTTGCTAATTTGTATATGTTTGGGGGCCTTTATTCCAAAAAAAACCCATATTTTTGGTCTATCACGTAAATTTTTTTTATAGCGCTCTATATCTTAAAAATGTTAATTTATTAATATACATACCTATGACAAGAATATGTTTGTAAATGAATTGATTTTTATGAAATTAAATGTGATTTGGCAACACTGGTTAATATTAGATTTCTCAGCAAAGCAACAGAGTCGGCGCAGAAGCGTCAATACAACGTTGAAACCTGCTTATGTGCAGTTTGGTTGTGTTAGTCGTTGTGCTACTGTGTCCGCGCGCTTGTTGTCTTCGTTATTGCGTATTTTAAGTGTTCTAGAACGTATAAATATTGAAAGAAGACATTGTGTGAACAATCCGAATAACTTTTGTTATATCTGTGGTAGTTATGTCGTAGTAAAGCAGAGGCAAACTATAACTTCGTTTGTGAAAAATGTATACCACGCTTATTTTGGTGTAAAAATTGGCGACCAAGACAAGTCCTGGGCTCCTCATACTGTTTGTTCCGTTTGCGTTGAAGCATTAAGAAACTGGCAAAAAGGTAGGAAGAAATGTTTAAGCTTTGGTGGTCCTATGGTATGGCGAGAGCCTAGAAATCACAGTGATGATTGTTATTTTTGTTCATGTAATGTTCAAGGATTCAACAGAAAAAATAAGAAACAAATTGTGTATCCCAATCTTGACTCTGCTATTCGACCAGTTCTTCATGGACCAGATGTACCGATACCTACCGCCCCAAAAGCACTAGAAAACGTCATATCGTCAGAATCAGAGGAATCTAATTGCGACCCAGATGACTCATATTTCACACCAGATTTCAGAGAGCCCGAAGTGTTTAACCAGAGCGAACAAAATGATTTAATTAGAGATTTGCACCTTCCAAAGGATGCATCCGAATTATTAGCCTCCCGACTTCGTGAGAAACATTTACTGGCACCTGGCGTCACATCAAGCTTTTACCTGGATCGCGAAAAAGAGTTATGTCAATATTTTACTCAAGACGGACCGCTAGTGTATTGCAACAATATTCCGGACTTAATTTCAAAATTAGGAAATGTGCCGTATGTAAAAGAAGAATGGCGCCTGTTTATTGACTCAAGTAAGCGTAGTTTAAAAGGCGTTTTATTGCACAATGGTAACGAGCTGGCCTCGGTTCCCGTTGCCCATTCGGTACATTTAATGGAAACGTATGAAAATTTTGAACTTCTTTTAAAGAAAATAAACTACCAAGAACATCAGTGGATGCTTTGTGGTGACCTTAAAGTGCTGTGCATGCTACTAGGACAACAAGGAGGTTATACAAAATTTCCATGCTTTATTTGTAAGTGGGATAGTCGAGCAAGGGATAGACATTGGACTCAAATAGAATGACCCTCTAGAACAAGCCTTACACCTGGTAGCGAAAATGTATTAAGAGAGAGCTTGGTTGACCCCAAAAAAGTTTTACTGCCTCCTCTCCATATCAAACTTGGCTTGATGAAGCAGTTTGTTAAAGCCCTAGACAAAAATGGACAGTGTTTTAAATATTTGTGCGAGACATTTCCAGCCTTATCCGATGCCAAGTTAAAAGAAGGTATTTTTGTTGGGCCGCAGATAAGAACATTATGCAAAAACAAGGATTTTCAAAACACAATGACTAATGTCGAGAAAAACGCCTGGGTTTCATTTAAAGAAGTAATTGATAAGTTTCTTGGGAACTCTAAGGACGAAAACTACGAAAATATTGTTCAAAATATGTTATAACACTATCATCGTCTAGGTTGTAATATGAGTTTGAAAGTGCATTTCCTGTTTTCACACTTGAACTATTTTCCTGAAAATCTTGGACCAGTTAGTGAAGAACAGGGAGAGAGGTTTCACCAAGACATTAAGGAAATGGAACGGCGATATCAAGGCAGATGGAGCATAACGATGATGGCGGACTACTGCTGGATGTTAAAACGGGATATGCCCTTAAAAACATACAACCGAATGTCCGGACAACGCAGTTTTCTGGCAAAAAGACAAAGATTTCACTTAAAAAAGACTGAGTAAAGTATTTTTTTCCACTTTTTTAACTTGTATTCCACCTTTTTACTCAATAAACAAATTAATTTTTTTAGAAATATCGTTTTTTTTTCATTTAATATTTGTAAAAAAACCTTACGTGATACAAATAAATGCATAGAATTTTTGAAATCAGCCTACCAAAATTATATAAAATCAGTTTTCAAAATAAAAACATCTGTCAAAAAATTTAATTTTGTAGACCTGTGTAATTGTTATACACAGGTAATACAAAATATGCTGTGAATAGTGGTTTGAAAATTTAGCACGCCACCATCCACAACTAGTTTTCCCAACTAGGTTTCTCAGCTGGTGAATTTTCAAATGTGAGACCTCTAACTTCTCGGGTTCCACTTAGGAAATACGTGTCTACAATATAAGTTGAGCGCCAGTGAAATGTTCACAAAAATTTATTTACTTATTGTATATAAAATTACTATTTAACAAAATTGGAGTGAGTAAGTAAAACAAACGCAGTTTAAAAGGTGAAATAAATATTTAATACAAAAATAAAAAAAATATATCTTTACAAAGTATAAAGATGCTGTATGATACAAAAATACTTGAGGTAAAAACATTAATTGGAAATTGACAGCTAAATGAATGGAAAACATCCTCTTTAATAACTCCGAACAAACTTATCTAAAATGATCAAGTTTAATATTAAATTCTTCAAAGAAAACCACGCTGCATACTCAGATACTGAACCACGAACAAGAACTACACATGTGCAATCACCAAGCACAAAAAACCCTGAATCCACTCGAACAAACTTTCATATATAAAATTATAACGAAGAATTGTAATACAAAAACTGTATTATCTATATTCCTAATAATTAAATCTCTTAACTACTTATATTTTTAATACAATGGAAATATCTCTTATTTTTCTTATGACGTCATAAAATTTTAATTCTACTTACAAAAAATTCAATATGGAGACTCTTACGATGAAGGTGCTTAATCAAATTTAATCATCAATTAAATACGAGAATTTAACTCTTAAAATCTCGAGAATTTAAATCTCTAAAACATCAACTATTAACACTTTCAAAAATACCCGAAACTAATTTAAATATATAATATATATATAGAAGAAAGCAACCTTCTCGTTTCACAGCTTATCGTCGTCTCCTCCCCCGACTGACATCGATCTCTACATGAGATCCTCGGATAACCAGTTTTTCTATTCTCGTTAAATTTATTATATACATTTTCAATATACAGTCCTGGTCATAAAATAAAATATTTTAAATATTTTATTTATAAATAAAAATCCATAACAATATGTATATTAATACAAAGGTATTTTTAATAATATAAAATATTATTAAAAATCTGGTGTGAAGAACACAAATGCAGGTTCACTATTAATATTTTCTGTGAACGTGTCCGAATATATCCTATCCCCAGAGACGTAGATACGTATTTCGCTTTTTTACAAGCTCATCGGTACGCCCCTGCTGGAGAAAGGCTATTTCCAGACACTTTCACAGAAAAGAACCACCTCGCCCTATCACCGTAATTATCCAGACCGAGCGCAGAAGTAAATTCGGCGCTACCTGTTGTCAGACAGCCGAAGTACCTCGCATACCGTCCACATAATTAATGTGAAGTAACGACGTCCTTCCAAAGGTTAGCACAGCAGGGGCGTACCGATGAGCTTGTAAAAAAGCGAAATACGTATCTACGTCTCTTGGGATAGGATATATTCGGACACGTTCACAGAAAATATTAATAGTGAACCTGCATTTGTGTTCTTCACACCAGATTTTTAATAATATTTTATATTATTAAAAATACCTTTGTATTATACAAAACTGGTGGGGTTTACCTACTCATGTATGTTTCAATTATTCTGATACATTACACATGCGGTTAAGCCGTAGTATGAGTGAAGGCACAAACAAAATGCAGTTTTCTAGAGAGTTGGCTGTGCTAACCTTTGGAAGGACGTCGTTACTTCACATTAATTATGTGGACGGTATGCGAGGTACTTCGGCTGTCTGACAACAGGTAGCGCCGAATTTACTTCTGCGCTCGGTCTGGATAATTACGGTGATAGGGCGAGGTGGTTCTTTTCTGTGAAAGTGTCTGGAAATAGCCTTTCTCCAGCAGGGGCGTACCGATGAGCTTGTAAAAAAGCGAAATACGTATCTACGTCTCTGGGGATAGGATATATTCGGACACGTTCACAGAAAATATTAATAGTGAACCTGCATTTGTGTTCTTCACACCAGATTTTTAATAATATTTTATATTATTAAAAATACCTTTGTATTATACAAAACTGGTGGGGTTTACCTACTCATGTATGTTTCAATTATTCTGATATGTATATTAACTTATTAAACAATTATAATTACCAGTTACATTGACAATTTATTGTACTTTTTCAATTTGCTTTTCCTTTTTCTTACTGCATATTCTTTTTCTTTTTGTCATTTTTATACTTGGAGCTAAAAATATAATGCGTATAAGATGTATGTCCTATTAACTACATGTTAATATGTTGTCATCTTTTTGTAGCAAGTTCTTGCGAGGTACATCTAGTGAAATTTATTTCGACTGCTTTATTTGTTTTGGTATCCATTTGTTCTAATCATCTGTTGCTAACTTAAAAAAATTTGAGATTACCAGTGGTATTTTCGAAATTAAAAATAACTAACAGAATTTTCTATATAAAAAAGATTACAAGAAGTCACAGGTTTTTCAATAGCTTGTGCTTTCCTTTCTTCAGTATTTTTCATGCCCTTTAATTCACACGAAACAAATTCATACAGTTTGGTGAAAACAATAAATAAAATAAGTATTTTTTGTATACGATGTGTCCGAGATAAAGAGGACCACTATGGGTATCCGGGAAACCTTAAGAGATACAGATTTGGTTAAATGGGAGAAAAGTTGCGTAATCAAAGGTCTAAGAAATTGGCGTTTAGATTTTCATGAAAATATTTTTAGTTTTTGAGAAATTTTGAAAAAATAGAATTTTTCGATTTTACCAACTTTTCTTCCTGGCGTTAATATTTGACCTAGTACAAAACCAATGACACTTCTCCACAGTAACTTTTAATGCTGTTTAAGGTGGAGTTGTTAGTTTTTTAATCCAATTTTACGTCTTTGCGGAACCATTATAAACTTAATTTTTTTAAATACGGCCCTGATGTGTTTATATCAGATTCTGAAAACCCTTTTTATTGCGACTTCAATGACTTATCATACTTTATCATTTAATTGCGGTTTCGTCATTTTTTTGGCCTTAATCGAGAAAATTCCTAGTACGGACCAGTACCAATTTTTTTTATTTTTTAGGAATAAATGATTTGTTATGTTCATTAACAGTTTATTTCATTTACATATTTAATAGCAATCCAATGGCTACATTTAAAAAACCAGGAACAAATCAAATCAAATTAACAGAAGACATAAAAAGTAATATACAACAACAAACGAATATGAGTATTGTCCATGTTGTACAGTTACAGATGTGTATATTACATGTCTGTTTCATTTGAAACGAATATGAACAAAACAACTAAGTTTAGAGCTAATGTTCGAAAAGATTTCCATTATTTTCCAGGCACAGATAGCACCTTCTCACCGTCGATTCTATCATAATAAGCATTTGTGGAGTAATATTGGCAGTTCTTTATCTGTTACAAAATTTTGCTGATAAACATGATTCTTAACGAATCCCCATACAAAGAAATCAAGCGGAGTTATATCGGGTGAACGCGCTGGCCAGGGCGTTTCCGAATGCGTGCTAATGATTTTCTCTGGAAATCTCATTGAAAGATATTCCCGAACGGCTCTAGAATTATCTGCACCATCTTGCTGTATCCAAGAGTTATGAATCATTGTTAGGGGCATGCTATCGAGAGTATCCTCTAAATCGTTTTGCAGCAAATGTAGGTAACGCTCTGATGTTAAGGTATGGTGGTAAATAAACGGTCTTACAATCGTTGTACCGAAAATACCAGTCCACATATTAAAACCAAAACGGTGTTGATGCCTTGACGTTTTGTTTAAACGTGGATTGGTTCCAGACCAATAATGGACATTTCGCCTATTGAAAATGCCATTATTCGTAATCATACTCTCATCAGACCATATTATTTGGTAAGGAAAATCGATATTCTCTTGACATTTTCTTGAGTACCATTCACAGAATTAGCGACGTCGTTCTAAATCACCTGGTTTAAGTCCTTGACAAATTCTATACTTGTACGGATGTAATTTTTGTTTTTTTAAAATACAATGTGTCGTTGATTTTGGTATACCAATGTTTTGTTTAATCCGCCGTACTGATGTATCGGGATCCTCAGTGACGGCCAACAGAATATTTTGTACGGTTTCCTCATTGCCCGTTTTTCGTTGGGAAACTACAAGTTTTCTAAAAGAACCATATGCTTTAAGGTTTGCTACTAATTTTCTAAAAGTCGTTTTATTTGGCTGCCTCCTATCAGGATACTTCTGCAAATACATACGCTCTGTAACAGAACAATTTTGGTTGAATGAAATGAAACATGCCACCATGTCAAACTTTTCTTCGTTAGAAAACATAATTAACACAAAAAAATTATTGCACAAAAAATTAAACACCAAAAAACGAACGCAACTGTCAATCCAAATACAACGGTACCACATTTGCTTTCCAAAGCTTGCTTTCGTCTTGGTGATAATGGCGTATCATACATTTGGAAAAGGCAAAAAATCGAAAAAATGACGAAACCGCAATTAAATGATAAAGTATTATAGGTCATTGAATTTGCAATAAAACGGGTTTTCAGAATCTAATATAAACACATCAGAGCCGTATTTAGAAAAGATAAGTTTTTGATGGTTTCGCAAAGACGAAACGTTGGATTAAAAAACTAACAACGCCATCTTAAACAGCATTAAAAGTTGCTGTGGAGAAGTGTCATTGGTTTTGTTCTAGGTCAAATATTAATGCCAGAAAATAATAGTTTGTAAAATCGAGAAATTCTATTTTTTCAAAATTTCTCAAAAACTAAAAAATTTTCAAAAAAATCTAAGCGCTAATTTCTTAGACCTTTGATTACGGAACTTTTCTCCCATGTAACCAAATCTGTATCTCTTAAGGTTTTCGAGATCCTCATAGTGGGCCTCTTTATTTCGGACAGATAATATATTATACGTTTGTTATAATATATCTATAACTTCTTGCAAGTAAAATTTTTTGTTTGCTTTAATTTAATTTTTAAAAGTTCAATTACTAAACTTTTTTTCCTGCTACATTTCATGTTTCTTTTTCAAAATTTCTTTCTATAATTGTACAAATTTTAATTTACTAGCAGCCAATAAATAATTTCGACACAAAAAAAACTTATCTCACTACAAATAAGTTTGTCTTAATATGTTGTGTTTACAATCCGTCTATGCGTATTGCGATTTCAAATATTTATACTATTTTACACCGACCTTTATACAAAACTCAACTTATCTACGCTTTGGTACAAGTACTCTAAATTTTATTTAAAATTAGGCACTGTGGAACGTTTAACTAAACTTTATCCCTCATTCGGGTTATTTGACGGTATAATTGATGAGTTAAAGTATATTGTAGAACCGGCCATGAGTTATGAAATAGTATATTAAAAAACAAGTTTCATAAGGCACCATTTTTCCGCACGAGATCAGTTTAGAAAACGAGTTTTCTGAAGAGCGAGTGCGGCAAAAGGCCTTATGAAACGAGTTTTTTATACTATTTTTTCTATTTTGCGTTTTTTACGTTAATAAATTGGAAATATTTAATTTAGAAGTTCAGAGTTCAATTTTTATATAAAGCATGCAGTTGGTCACATTGATACTTGACATTGTCAAATTTAAATCTTGCTATCCGCGAAGTATATTGTATTACATATTATTTATTAATTTTCGTTAACATTACTTAATATTTTATTTAAAAATATAAACATGAGTGACTTAGAAACTAATATATCTTGGTGTCAATTGTATACAATATACGTTGTTTGTGTAGAGTACGAACATATATCATATCTGTCAAATGTACTTAAATTCTTAAAATCAAATGACAGCAATGATATTTATTTCTGTGTTCGAACAACGCCAACATTGAAAAATGAAAAAAAGCGTATCGAAATGAAGCTCATTTCGATACTGTTTTGGATTTCATAATGAGTTCATTTCGAACGCAAAATAGAAAAACTATATTTAAAGATAAATTTAAGTTAAACGGACAGTCATTATACTGTAAAATATATTAAAAAACAATTCAGCTGGCCTAAATTCGATAAAAAAAGTTTCGATTTGAAACTTTCAATAGATTTTATTGATTTCAAAAGTAAATAGTTTATTCAAACGATTTATATTCTGGTTCTTCAACTAGGATGAAAAATTTTCATAAATTTACTCTGAAAAGGACCGAAGATGTAATCTAAATACATCAATTTTCTAATCCCTATAGTGTTATGCTACAGTTATTGACGAATCCAATTTTATATGTGAGAAGAAGACGTTGAAACTATTGACGAATTACGGCAGAAAATAGCGGAACGACTCGGACAGACCCTTAATACCGTGGGAGGCCTAAAATAACATTGTTGCGGTCGCTTCCATCGGTTCTCCTGTTGACATACACTTTACGCAACGGTGAAGTACTGTTGATTCAAGTGGCGACGCGAAATAGATGGGACTACAATTGTCAAGTGCGTTGATTGAACTTCCAATTATGTTTACCATTCAGTTCAGTTGTTTATTTGTTTGTGTTAAATTATTAATAAGGACTCTAAACGTACCGAGCGCATGTATACACAATGGCAAACATCGACAAGACAAGAGAGCTTTCACGAACACAAAGGAGTTCGTGGTTTTCATTGTTACATACGCAACGAATATAGCGGCATTCGTTTCAAGTAATGTTTCAAAGTTCACCTGAAATCGATTGCGAATTCTATTTGTCAACAATTGTTCGTAGCACAATGTTGTACAGATTTTGCGAAAAATATTAAAATAATTTGATTTACGTCCACGTTTATAGTGTAGCGTGGGAGATGATGTCTTAATTTTATGTTCTTCATTAAATTTTTTTTAATGTTTATAATTGGGCTTAATACTTGTTACGTCTTTATTTCCCTTCTAAAATTTTCTTCATAGTTTTCATTATTTATTGACGAGTCTCGGTATCTTATTTTGTTTGCGTATCATTTAATACGTAGCTATCTGTGGTTGAATTGGTAACTATCATCCCCTTCTGCGAGCGTCTGCTGATATGCGGAAGAGAGGGACTGGCCGACAGCCTTTTGTAATGTAAGGTCGTTTAAAAAGTGACAAAAAGTACATATTCGTAACGGAAGTTAACTCACGCTTCTTCGACTTATATAATTTCACATTTAATTACGGATCTGGTCAAGAGTTAGTAAATATTTTAGACGAGCGAATTTTGCCGCTTGCGACTCAAGAAGGTTGGAGAAAATTATCAACCGACCTTGGGTTTTTTTGCTTGGCGTTCTATATCGACTTCATATTCGGGAAAAAAAATAACTAACTTTCCGCGGAAGACACCACGCACACTACCATCTCTCCATCCAGTGCAGTCCATGGTCATCTAATCCACCGAGCAGCGTGTTTAAAAGTATTTCCATTTTTATGAAATCTTACTAGTCTTCGTTTACCTATTGATGTGGTTTAAATTTGTCTGGAGCTTCTTGTGTAAATGAGTGTTGTGTTACATTTTTTCAGTAGTTTTTGGAAACTTTTTCAAAATATAATAAAATTTCACATTTTTTTCAGTACAATCTTTTAATTGAAAATGATAATATATTTAAACTTTAATTCATGTGTTTAAGAAACTCTTTTTAAAACTATATATACAGTTTGTTCAATGATATATTTAATTTTGAAACTTATAAAATTAAATTTAGAAAGTTTAGAGTCTATAGAATATAAATGAAAATTAATAATTCAATTCAAATTTTCCAATAACTTTAAATTAACCGTATAAATTACCACTGTTAAAATATGGAGGAGATCCTTTTTCCGTCTTCTTCTATTTCTTCAACATGTTCCACGCCAATTTTTACTACCATTTCAATATTTCACATCGAGAGTCAATAACAGGACCATCTATTAAACTTGGTGAAAACTTCCTGTGACTTCGAGACGATGCAGTTGATTTAACTTTATTTAAGTTTTCAAAATTATCATGGACTGTTCAATAATGACAGGGATAGACATAAAATTCGAATCGGAATTTCGTACGGAGGTTATTTATTAAGTTAGATAGGTAGATGTGTAGGCATTTGAAATTTTATTGCCCAAGTAAAGATTTTACGACACTTGATATATTTATAGCATGCAACATATACTTTTAAGTAGTTGTCTTTTAGAGAAGGAAATGGCTCAGTGGAGATTTTCTTATAATTAACTCAATTGTACGATATTTATAAATACATATTTCGAGTATTTGTAGGCTTGTAGGCACACAGATAATCGGAAGGGAACAACAAACAAGAGAAATTATTAAGTACACGCACTCTTTTACCATACTCTGTAACCAGAAATCACATGGTGCTAAGTCAGGGGACTATGGAGGCCAGCGAAATGGTCCATCGCTATCAATCTATCGTTCTGGAAATGTCTCGTCGAGAGAGGCTCGAACAGTATGGGCCCGGTGCAATGGAGCGCCATCTTGTTCCAAATATCCTGCACTGCGGATTTCTAGTGGTAGTTCATCAATGGTGTACTGCTGCAACATCGTTAAGTAGTACGTCGGAAATTACTGTTGGTGTATCAAAAAAGTAGGGCCCAATGATACCAGCGGCGGTCACAGCGCACCAAATATTCACTTTCGGGGAGTCACGTTCATGCTCCCGAATGACTCGTGGGTTTTCGGTGGCCCAGAAAATCGTGTTATGTTGGTTGACAAATTCGCTTGTATAGATAGTGGCTTCATCGCTGAATGCCATTAGATTCACGATATCTTGCCGGACATTCGTCATTTCAGCTAAAATCTGACAGCATTACACCAATTTACATTTCTGCGCCAATGTTAAAGCTTGGGGACTTGGATGTGGTATGCTTTCATCCAAAGGTAGTGTTTCAAGATGTGTCACACTGTTTTTTGAGGAATTCTTTTTTCCAAACTGTATTGTACGCTTGATTTTGAAGCACTTTGCAACACAGCTTGCTGCATAACAGCGATGTTTAGTTCACATCTCCCGGATCTTAGGGTCCTGCAATGCCTAGATAGCTAATAGCTAACGATCTAATATCCAAAAACTTCTTGTAGATACGATAAGATGTTAACGTCTTGGTGAGTCATGTGCAAATCACTTCCATCAGGCTTGCTACACATCTTCTTTACCCCAGTGTGAATCGATCAACCATTGTGTCAACTAATTGGTACAATAATTATCTGTCAATAAACAGTTGTGCAACAATTTAAATGTAATTCATGTTACAATATACGAGGTGCATTCAAGTTCTAAGGCCTCCGACTTTTTTCTAGCTAACTACTCACCCGAAAACTATGAAACTGGTGTTACTTCTCGACGTAATCTCCCTGCAGGCGCACACATTTTTCACAACGTCGACGCCATGATTCCATGGCCGCGGTGGAGGCTTCTTTAGGAGTCTGTTCCGACCACTGGAAAATCGCTGAAGCAATAGCAGCACGGCTGGTGAATGTGCGGCCACGGACAGTGCCTTTCATTGTTGGAAACAGCCAAAAGTCACTAGGAGCCAGGTCAGGTGAGTAGGGAGCATGAGAAATCACTTCAAAGTTGTTTTCACGAAGAAACTGTTGCGTAACGTTAGCCCGATGTGTGGGTGCGTTGTCTTGGTGAAACAGCACACGCGCAGCCTTTCCCGGACGTTTTTGTTGCGGTGCAGGAAGGAACTTGTTCTTCAAAACATTTTCGTAGGATGCACCTGTCACCGTAGTGCCCTCTGGAACACAATTGGTGAGGATTACGCCCTCACTGTCCCAGAACATGGACACCATAATTTTTTCAGCACTGGCGGTTACCCGAAATTTTTTTGGTGGCGGTGAATCTGTGTGCTTCCATTGATCTGACTGGCGCTTTGTTTCTGGATTGAAAAATGGCATCCACGTCTCATCCATTGTCACAATCGATGAGAAGAAAGTCCCATTCATGCCTTGATTGCGCGTCAACATTGCTTGGCAAAATGCCACACGAGCAGCCTTGTGGTCGTCCGTCAGCATTCGTGGCACCCACCTGGAGGACACTTTTCGCATTTTCAGGTCGTCATGCAGGATTGTGTGCACAGAACCCACGGAAATGCTAACACTGGAGGCGATCTGTTCAACTGTCATTTGGCGATCCCCCAAAACAAGTCTCTCCACTTTCTCGATCATGTCGGCAGACCGGCTTGTGCGAGCCCGAGGTTGTTTCGGTTTGTTGTCACACGATGTTCTGCCTTCATTAAACTGTCGCACCCACGAACGCACTTTCGACACATCCTTAACTCCATCACCACATGTCTCCTTCAACTGTCGATGAATTTCAATTGGTGTCACACCTCGCAAATTCAGAAGAATGATTGCACGCTGTTCAAGTAAGGAAAATGTAGCCATTTTAAGTATCTAAAACAGTTCTCATTCTCGACGCTGCTGCTACAATTCCATCTGCCGTACAGTGCTGCCATCTCTGTGACGTATTGACAACGAACGCACGCTCATTTTAAAACAATGCACATGCTTCTATCTCTTTCCAGTCTGGAGAAAAAAAGTCGGAGGCCTTAGAACTTGAATACACCTCGTATTTCGATAAATTGCTTCTGCCCTTTACGTGTTATTCCCATTTCAGTGTTAACATAATTTTGACTAACCCTGTATATAAACTTGCTACAGCAACGTGGAGCGAATACTATCCTATATTGTTTTACGCTTTCAGCAATAAATGTGCTGTATTTATTGTAATATATTTCGCATGTCAGTGGTAATATGAGTTCTGTTGTTCCGAAAGCCGTAAATGGACAATTTTATGTAACCACGCAAGAAGAAAAAAGTGTTTGGGACTAAATCAGGCCAGCAATTTTTAATCAGTTATCAATCTGGTACCAAATATGCTGTTTAAATATTGTCGTCTAATTGCAGCATTATGAGCAGAGCATTCATCCTACTGAAGCCAAACGTCATTTATGGAAATATCTGGTCTGCTTTGCACACTACTCTGGAAAAGAAGTAAATATCTTTGTGTGTTTAAATTTCCTTCAATGACAAAGGGTCCAATTATGTGCTCCCCTAAAAGTCCTGTCCAAACATTAACCTTTTACGTTTGTTGCGTTCGTGCGTCATAATTCATATGTTTATTTTCCTTAGACGAATACTGCACCATACCAGAATTATGATGACCATGTAGAGGGAAACTGGATTTGTCAGTAAATAATATATTTTTAAGCAGCGTTCTGAAACTGCTTCACTAAACTCATATCTTTCGTATTTGTCGTTTGAAAATATTTCATTTGATATTCTTAACTTAGAACGGTATTTTCTTAAAACCCTATGAACGGTAGTATCTCAGAATGTAAGTTGCTCAGCAATTTTTCTACTAGATAATTTCGGTTTTCCTTTTACCGAAGGATAAATAAGAATATCTTGTTCTTTATTTTGCGAAGTTCTTTTCTGTTTATAAGGTTTCAAAATTATTAATATTGGGACGCATTCTCATACGCTGTAATTTCTTCATATTCTGTTTGAAATTGGCGTTTAATTTGTCCGATTGACTGACCAAGATGGTGACATTTAATAACGAATTGCTTTTCTCGAAGCGAAAAATTCCCATAGCTAGATATTAATTCAGTATCAACGAAAATGCATATGGCGAAAAGAGAAACAAGCAATGGTTAAAAAAAGAAAATATTAGCTAACTGCGAACAATTTGCGTGATGGTTTTTTCGGGCAAGAAATAGTGTTCAATAAGCACACGAAATTCACTTTTTTTTCCATTTTTACGAAAATGCTCGTAGATGTTCGTTTCAAATGGTTGTCACAACAAAACTATTTGACATATCAGTCTTAAAATTAGGGCGCGTTCTTTAGAAAGATGCTTCTAGACAAGCACGATATTCGATTTGAAGTGGCAGCGCCATCTGTTTTAATTTTCAGGTACTTCTTGATACACCCTCGTATTTGTAAAAAATTATAGATTATACTATATGTGTTATGTAATATTATTACTACTAAGATAAAAGAAAGTCATCAGTGGTGCTTCCTGTGAGGATTGAAACTCACAGTTTACAAACGTGATTTTATGTGCCTTTTCAAATCGATTCCCCAGACAGTAACTCTTCTATCAAAAAGCGTTTATTCAATTACCACTGGTGCTTAAACACATTTATTTTCATGTTAAGATTTTAATTAAACTAGTCTCTGGCATGTTTGGTTAAAGATTTTTGACATGCTATTATTAATTTTATAGAAAATCATAAACAAAAAATTCATCCACCATGCAGAAAAGGCTAGTAGAAACACTTTAATGGACGTCCACTTCTCAACCGTTACACTGCTGCATATAACAGTTACTGTTTTCCGAAAGATTAAACCATTGTTTCGGGTCAAGTCAATATCATTAATCACTCTAGCCGTGAATGCAAAGCAGCAAACAAATGTTGCAACGAACTATGCAACGGAGAAATTAAAATACACAACACCATTAGCGAACAATGGAAGCGCGGTAGACGCGAATTTGTAAAGATTTCTTGGACGATAGTCTGGCAATTCATTCGTCTATTGTTACACTAATTCTCGCGCATATTTTGATTAATACAACGCCTTAGGGGAGTGTGTAAAAGCCGGAGATGTTAAAATATGCGTACATTACTGTTGTAGGTATTCAGTAGTAGTTGACGTATATGTATTCAGCTTTACAAATGTGTTATAATGCAAGAAATGTTAATTCATAGAAACACTTAGGTAGATGTAAATGGAAAGTGATGGCTGTCTACATTAAAAATTGCCATAAACGTTCTACATACATTATTTAAAATGGCTAGAATTTATAAGTTCGTAATGTTGTCGCTTGAGAGTTGTGACACATTAAGATATAATGGGTGATTCAATTCCAGTTTCCTAACTTTTATTTAAGAAAAAACACAAAATGTAACATTATCTTTTTCACAGCGCTCTTTGTACCATCTCCAATACATGTCTCAGTTCCACTCTGTTAGTCTTATGTCCTTGATAAAAGCCACTATTCTTCTCAAGGGAAGTTTGAGTACCCTCGTAGGATCCAATAGCTCTCTTCCAAAGTGTTTCTGTCTGAGTCCCTTCAGTTTCTCGCATGTGCATATTACATGAAGGCCAGTTTCCTCCTGTTTTTCGAATTTCCTACTCCAGGGCTCGCTGACCAAGTCCATGCTGTACAGATGCTTCCTTAAAGGACAATGTCTGGTTACTAACCTGGTAATAATTTTAATTTATTTTTTGTTACTACGAATCAAGTTGGCTGAAAACCTAGCGCCCAGCTCCTTTAGTTGTGTTTTAGTATGGTGTTGACTTTTGGTTAGCCCCCATTTCCTTTTAAGTTCTCTTGCTAGTCATAACCAGATCTCCCTCCTATCGGAATCCTGAAAGATTCCACATACAGGTTCTGGTCCTAATAGTACCTTCCTTGGCCAGCTCGTCAGCTAACTCATTGCCTGCAATTCCCTCTGTCCTAGCACTCACATTAGTGACACAGTATTATGTGTCTCGTGCTAGTCTGTTGAGGATCTGTTTACAATGTTTCAACCATTTAGGCCTGGTAAATATATTCATAACGGCTTCAATAGCTGCCTGACTATCAGTCATTATGTTGATTATTTTGTTCGCGTAGCCGGCTTCACGAATTTCCTCGACGCTAGCTGCGACTGCAATCAATTTTGAAAAACCGTTGTTTGTTTCTCCAGACTTAACGATATCTTCCTTGTTGGTCAAATTCTACTTGTACCACTATTGGATTGCGATCTATCCATATACCAGGGACCGGCACTACAATTGTTCGCCTGTTTCCTGGTCGGTATAGATATTTTCCGCTTCCTGTGGTATCGGTATGCCCCCTACAACCTTATTAGGACACAATAAGCCATTGGTCTTCAGCCTCAGGATTGCAGCTATGGCATCCGCCTTCATAAATAGTTTCAATAGAGGGAAACCCACAATGTCTTCCATGGAGGCGGTTCCCGTGCTGCTCATAGTTCCTGTGATTCCCAACAGAGCCTGTCGCTGGAGAGTCGTGAGGAGCCCCACCGATGATGTCAGCTCCGTCCTCCATCAGACAACTGCCCCATAGGTAATCATTGATTTTACTGCTACTGCATACAACTAGTGTATCACACTTGTTTTTAGCCCCCAGGTCTTACCAACAGCTCTTATGCATATCCAGAAGGGCTGCGTCGCCCTGTTCGCCACTTTTACTATGTGCCTGCTCAAATTCAGTTTCGAACCAAGTGTAATGATACTCAATTTCATTGGTTAATTCTAACTTTTGTCCGAACAGCCTTACGCTATCCAGATTATTTACTTTTCTCATGTTGGTAAAAACCACCAAATTGTTTTTTGTGGATTGACAGCTAATCTCTCTTCAAGGTATCATCTCTCTGGAATTCGCCGAGCATTTCTGATGACAACGTTCCTTTATTAAGTTCTGTATTGCTCTCTATAGACGTGGCATGTCGTTGCAATAAGCATGGTCCCAGGTTCCATGAACTCTATCAGCAAAATTTCTCTACAGTGCCAAAATACAGTGGCCATAGACTTTCTGTTGGACAGGGTTTGTTTGAAATTCTTGGGTTTTATTGTCGAAGTTGGTGTGAATCCATTGTTTCGATTACTCTTTTGTCTTGACGTTCACACCCTGAATTCACGTTTCGTCTCCTGTTACAATATTTTACAAAAAACTTCCCCTCTCTTACTTTAACGCTTCAAAAACATTTTTGCACTCATAATTTTTACCATACACCAGGCAATCTTCGATGAATTTCTGCCGCATTATTGCCTTGAACTTGGAGAGAACGGATCACAGAGCGAATGTCACATTTGGCAGGGCTTCGATAAGATGTTTGAAATCTAGTTACGATTGTAATTCTATTTATAATTAGCTTTGGTGGGCAATGAGTTTATTTTTAACGTAATATTATTCTTTTTACTGTATTTGAATTTATTCAAAATTTCCAATCATTTTGGTACATAATATTTTAAAATAAAATTTCTTATTGTCATATTAAAAACTTTTGCACTGGGCTTTGCGAGACTCGTATAAAAACTCTATGTTCTAGTGCAGGTGCACTGACGATAACGTAATTAGAATTCTAGAAGTATATGATTTAAGTTTTAAATTACACGTAAGAAAATTATTATGTGTATAACTTAATGTATTGCTTGTAAGGCTTATTTCTACGGATCCCTAGAAAAGGCTTTCATTTAAACTTGTAAATATAGACTATTTTCGGATTTTTTTTGTTCGTAATAATTTAATTAACACAGGCATACATGTTTTCTATTTCCTTAGATATTTATTTAATGTGCTTTTATTTCATATTATGCCTAGTTTTATTTTATATAGGGTGTGTAGAAATGAGCCAATAATCTACACGCGACGTCATTCCTTTTGTTATTCTTCGAAATATTTCTTATAAATAACCTTCCAACGGTTGAAAATAACTTTACACGAGGTCGCCAAAGTTTCGATTTTTTTTTTAAGGATTTTCGGAATCTTTGCCCATTAGCCCAAAGTTTCGAATTTTTACTATAAAAAATGCAATTTTCAGTTATTATCCTGCTGCAAACAGTAAATTATTATAATTGTAAACTTTTATTCCAAATTATCTTTCTAATAAATAATAATTGAAGAAATATGTTAATTTCTTACAAGTTTTTCTACAAAAAAAAATATATAAAAATGGCTTAGAATAGTCTAAGGAAACACTTCACGTGCAAATTAGCCACCAATTTATACACACCCTATATAAAATCACTCTTTTTGTAACGCCTAAATTTCATCTTTTTATATACTGTGTGAACTTAATATACAGAGTGATCATATTTTTTTGTTTTTATGGTTGTTACTGAATACAATTTTCATTTAACGTTGTCTTCTTTTTAATTTGTTAATATACGAATTAACTATTTCTAGCATTTTCTTTGCTTTTCTTTTTTAGCAAGTGTGAACTTCGAACGTGGCCGTTCACTTTTCTTTTCAGATTGCAGGTATCCTGTGGAGCATTTTGCCGTTTTAGATCCCGCGTTCGTATTTAGTAGTCTGTATGCGCATGTGCCTACGATCGCGCGATCCCTTTCCTCAGTTTTCAGATTTGAGCTTCTATAAGGAAAATTGAGTGGCGGTACCTACCATAATTTATTTAGTCATACACGCCGTCTTCACTGACTAAGGGCTAATATAAAAAAAATGAAAGCTCCCATATTATTGTGCGATACGACTACCGGTTTCGATCCAATTTCGGCCATCTTCAGAACCCAATCGCCGTGCTTGCGCTCTTCATCCAGGAGATATAATGAGTAGTACTGTGAAGTACACAGGGTGCTATCGATTATTCGTTTTTTACTATCAGACGAAACTATTGCAACATGGTGATATTGTCAATATCTATAACAAATCCATGAATAGTTAATTGTTCAACTCCTACATCCATAAACCATAAAGATATTTTGCAGTACCATCCATACTAATCGGATGTGTCTCCTACAAATTTGTAAGGCATTTGGATCACTTTTTTAAAGGGATGATCTTTAATAATGCAGACGATGGTAAACATGCTGCTGCGAGTTTATTCTTTTAATGGAAGATCCCGTTATATTATTAATTAACTATTATTATTATTAACCTCATAAACACCATAAAATTTGCAGAATCTTTCCATCATCAACGATAATTTATGACGTTCAAGTAAGTATCTGAATTAAGTATAAATTTCGTTACTAATTCATCGCTGTTCGTTGTTTTCTCGGTAATTTTTTATCCAGAAACTGAAACTTGTGTTTGACCTTAGAGTTTGTTCTAGCCAAATGTCAATCCAAAGTTAATCATTCAGTTCACATAAAACAAGTTACGATGGGTTGTCTAGTTGAGATTTTCACTTTCTCACTGTCCGTCTTCATCTACCTATACCTGTGTATCTATATAACCGCTTAAGAAATTTATTTTAAATTTGATATGATCTTTGAGATCATTAATTTATTTAAGACTAAAATAATTTAGTTACCATTACTGAATTCTATGTTTATTTACTTTTTTTTTGATAATAACTGTAAATAATAACAAATAGACAGTAGATAATTGACGAAGGAGATTATTGTTGAAACTTCATTATAACGCTAAGAAATAAGTAATTAAACTTCTAGTTTCAAAAATTCTTTTATTGTAAATGCCACTACAATATTGTTTCGCCATACAATGGCTTCATCAGGTGGATGAAATACTGAATATGTACAATATAAGTTTGAATATTTATGTGAAAATTATTGGGGAAATGGTGGTCGAAAAATTTTTACAATCTTAAATTTAGTAGAGGGGAGTTGTTTAAATCTAGTTGGTCATTTAAAGCTAATCCTAAACTATTGTATCTATTAATTTCTAAGTTTTCTAACAGGTTAAGTTTTTACTTTTTTCTTGAATGTGTAAAATTTTGAAATCTATGATTGATATCTATACAATGACTTGCGAAAATTGAATCTGTTTTCTTTTCTTTATGGCTTCTCTCGTTTTCTTTCATCATAATTTTGAATGTCCTCCCCGTTTGTCCTATGTATACCTTATTACAATCTTCGCATGTTAACTTATATACACCAGAGTTTGATTCTTTGTCTATTTTATCTTTGTTGTTTTTATAATGTTCTGTATAGTATTGTCTGTTTTAAATTATATATGCTCGTTATTAAGTTTTTTAATGAAAGTACCAATATTTTCCGAAATTTTTCCTAAGTAAGTGATTGAATTATAGGAATTAATTATCTTATATTTTAATTTTGGATAAACTAAGGAAAGGGTTTTAGATTTTTGTTGGCTATTTAGGATGTTATTGACAATATTTATAGAGTAACTCTTTTTAACCATTGTTTAATGCTATTGTGTATATTCTATTTAGTTCAAGGTCGAAATTAGGTACATGAATTAATCTATATACCATTGATTGGTATGCTGATAATTTGTGTGTTATAGGATGAAAAGAATTAGCGTGTATTGTGGTATCTGTATGTGTTGGCTTATGGTATATAGCGAACTCGTGTTTATTAGTTTTGTGTGATATGGTTAAATCTAGAAAATTAATGCTTTTATTTATTTCTGTTTCTAAAGTAAAATTTATTTTGGGGTGAATAGTGTTGATTAATTATGTAAAGTTTTTAATTGTCTATCTGAACCGTTAAAGAAAATTAATATGTCATCAACATACCTAAACCAATATACACAATTACCAAACAAGGGATGTGTACTAATTATAGTTTCTAAATTATTCATGAAAATTTCCGCTAATAAGGGGCTTACTGGGTTTCCCATTGCTACACCCTCTGTTTGTTTATAAAATTTCTTTTCAAATTGAAAATAATTTTGTTCCAGGCACGTTTCTAAGAGCTGTAAAATTTCGGTCTTTGTGACAATGTTCGTGCTTCTACGTTCTAGATGTTAAGTAATTAAATCTATTACCTCCTGGGGTGGGATAGTAGTGAACAAATTCGAGACATCAAAAGAAATGAGTTTACATATGTTTGGTAATTGCAAGTTTGAAATGTTGTTAATTCATTCCTGGGAATTTTTAACTGAGAACTTAGATTTGAATTTAGTGTGTGTAAGAATTAAATCTATTAAGTGTTTGGACACATTTACAAGGTGCTTTTAGACACGTGTTTCGTACTACTATGGACTCGTCAGTACATGAGAGCAAGTCTTATACATGCGATAAGGACGGCACTGGTTGATTTAGCGTTCCTGTTGTAGAGATTAGTCAATGAATTTTGGTCCATTCCGTCTTCTATGACTTGACTGTAGACGGCGAGGGAGTTGTAGTTGTGAAATTTGTCTATTTCAGCATCATGCACTGATTAGTCTAAAGCAGAACGAAACACGTGTTTGCATGTCTGGATAACAATTTTCATAGAAAATTGTCTTGTGCTAGGAGAGGTAAATATTTATTTACCTTCTCGCTATAGTTCTTTACAGTATTATTTGTGAGGAATAGCTGTCCATTTTCAATGTTAGTATTACATCCGAAATATTGTTAAGAACTGTCTTATCCGTTATCATTTGACTACTTAAATATAATCGGGAGTTTTCTACCCTGCATGTTAAAAGTGGCTTATATTTATAATAAGCAAATTTTCAGGATATGACGTGTTTGTGCTTAACCAGTATTATTGTTGAATGGTTTTACTCGCCAAATCTGGGAACTTCTCGGTTACCTGTTTATATAGTTCTCCTCCATATGGTACTTTAATTGTTTCAACCTTTGTTGTCATGTAATAACATCTAAGCATTATTTTTTTCATTTTCAATATCCAAAAAGATGATCCGAGTTAATAGGTTGAGTAATGTCTTATTAACAGGTCTATCTATATTCTCTTTTGTATTTTGTTCAGCATCATTTCTCCCTTCTTGGATTAGCGTCTCTTTTATATCATTTATATTTCGAAAATTGAATTTAATAGAAACCTATTTAATCAACGATTCCTGGTGATATTGACAAATATGAATCCACGCTGATTCTTTCCTAATACTCTTTTATAAAATTCAATCCCATATGGTAAAGCACCATATGGGATTGAATTTTATTGTTTTCCTTAGCAAGAAATTACATTATTTTTTACTAAGGAAAATGAACTTGCTCATTTCATTTGTCCACAGTTCTTATCTTTATGTTGAGTGAACTGACTAGGTACATATATAAAGAATATATATGTTAATTATTTATACATATCATTACAACATATTCAAAGGAAAAAACATAATTTGTTACGTTTTTTAGAATATGCTTCCTCTTTGATGTTTGTTTTAATTTTCTTAGTTTCGATTTATAAGCTACAGCTTCACATGTAAGTAAAACTCAATCATTGTTATTGCATAATATAATTCTGAATGTCTCTTAATTTATTTAAAAATCACATTATGCGTAAACTTGTAGAAATGAAGGCGATCTCTGTTTAGTCAAACATAAACGTGCACGTATTGTGCCGGAAATTTGCTTTCACGGCGTGTTCGGGACTGAGACCGCATTCATTTCTACAAGTTCAATTTAATTATGTGTACATATTAGAAATACATAATTATGGGCAATTTCTCACCAATACGAAATAATATTGGGATTTCCATCAATAAACATACATCATACGCCGGCCGTTACCAGCAGGTAAATTTCTATGATAGGCCGTAAAAATTTAGGTTTATTAGGCGTCTTACAAGGGTGGCTGTAAATAACTGATTTTTGTGTATGGGAATTTCCTTACAGTCGGTTCGAGGAACTTTCAAACCATACGTTACCTCATGTGGCCGTTAAGACAGGTTTTACTGTATTATTATTGTAAAGAATTTTTCACTGGGTTGGTTTCATTAAAACTAACGGTAAATTAAAACACTCTATACTAATAGAAAAACACACTAAATACATTTAATAACTAATAACTAATAATGACAGTATGTATTTAAATATTTATTTCACATTTATGTCACAATATTAATCCAACGACAATTACCCGTTGAATCCCTTCCGAACTGTATTTATATCGTCCGGCATGCGTCTTCTAAATTCTTCCGGTGTCTTTCAGGAAGCTTCCCGTACGTCTCTCGAATGTGTAAGCGGGCGACGTCATTTCATGACGCACATTACATTAGTATTAATATTATTATGTATATGCAAGTGTCCTGTAGCGTTATGTTTAAATTTTAGGAGTATAAAGTAGACTCATTTCAAGTGACAAAAACGCGAAACTTGTAATACCATTTTCATTTGAAAACAAATGTAATCCTAAAGTCAATACAAACCGATTTCAATTAACTATTCAAACCGATTTTATTTAAAAAAAGTTAAACGATTCAATAACAGGCCTGTGATTGTTAACGTCGCATAATAAAATGTTATCCGAAAATAAATAAACACGTGTCGTAGTGCATACAGTTATTTCCTGGAGATCTATAAAAAAGAGTACTGGAAATTGATTTATGATAAAGAATGTTCTTACTTATTTCGTAAGTGCCGAACCATGAATATCATACAATAAACAAATGTTCAGATGACTGTTAACGTTGCATTATTTAATAAAGGATTACATTACGTTTCAGTTCATACAACAGCTTATTAGTGAGTGGACAAGTTTTCTTTATTCAAAATGCCTTACCGATTTTCTTCTCAAGAGTATGCGGACATGTATGTGTATGGCTACTGTAGCGGCAGTGCACGTCAAGCAGTTATGAATACCGGCATCGATTTCCCGATAGGCTCATTCCTCATTACAGAACATTTCTAGAAGTACACAGACAATTTCGGGAATGCCGACTGCGTGATTATTTTTTCGACCAAGGAGTAAATTTGCCAGAAGACTTAGAGGAAGAAGTAGCTATTGTTACAAGGGATTCAACTCTCAGTGTACGTTGAATCGCTAGTCAACTAGGAGCGCCACGAACGCAGCTTGCCGAATTTTAAAACGTGAGAGCTTATATCCATATCACTATCGCTGGGGACACGGTTTGCTTGAGGCAGACCACTATGCTCGTGTAGTTTATTCTACCTGGATATTAAAACAGTCACGGCTTCATTTTAATTTCTGAAGAACAGTCCTCTGGATAGATAAATCTACGTTCACGAAAGTGGTGTTACAAATCTGAGAAACCTGCACAGGTGGTCATCAGAAAATCCCAAAGCTATACGCCCTTCTAAATCTCAACATGAATTTTCTATTAACGTTTGGGCAGCCCTAATCGATGACTTGTTGATTGGTCCTGTCGTTTTTCCTGGGAGGTTAAATGTGGACAATTACTTTCAATTTCTTATTGACGAACTGAGAGGATGTCCCACTGAATGTTCGACGAGACATATGGTTTCACATGGATGGGGCCCCACCACATTTCGGAATTGCTGTCCGAAATTGGGATAACGTCAGTTATCCAAGATGGATTGGCCGAGTTGGTCCTGTTGCATGGGCACCCAGATCACCCGATCTTAATCCCCTTGACTTTTATTTATGGGGGTAAATGAAAAATTTAGTCTACGCGCAAGTTTCGAACACAAGAGGAGAGTTGTTGCATCGTATTCACCTGGCTGCCGAGCAAATCCGACAAAACATGTATGAAATTCGGATAAGTTCTGTTCTGTTCTGCATTCAACAAGGAGGTGGACATTTCGAAAATATGATTAATTGAACTTTTTTAAATAAAATCAGTTTTTATTGACTTTGGGATTACATTTTTCTTCATGATCTGACAATCACATACATAGATCTGTGACTTTGAAACTAATAAAAATGGATATAGAAGTTTTGCGTTTTTGTTACTTGAAATGAAGTCTACTTTACACTCCTAAAATTGCGGGACATCTTGTATAATGTTAAATTTCAGAGTCGAAATAATTCATTTTTGGGTACAATTATTACTACTAGTCCGTAGTCAGAAAGCTATTTATGAAATTTTAATATTTACCACTTATCTTTCATGTGCAAAAGTATATATAACAGCTTCTCAATATATTAAATGAAATAGTTGAAAATCTCGTCGCCATTAGCAAATTAGAAAATATATTTCCCATTTCAGTGGTATTCGAGCCAATTACGATCCATTCAATTAATCTCTGAAGTGGAACTTTTGCGTATTTTGTAAGATAAATATTTCACCTGACTCATATAAAAGTAACATTTCCGCAGTAACTAACTGTGTACTAAAATGCTATAAATGTACACACAAGCACAAATACTCGCACAGCCAAACGAATACCTGCGTTTCATGTACCGTAATCTTGTTTTATGCTACACTAAAAGTTTCTAAATTAAATGACGTAAACGATTCTTGAGTGATATAACCAAGCGTATAATGTCACCATAAAAGGAAAAAGTCTCTAAATGACGTCGTCCCAGTCCTTTTTTGCTTCCTTACGTCTTGGCACCCCTGTCTCTTTTATATATATATACATAGGTATATGTACGATCGCCACGTTTACGACCTCCATCTTATATATTTGATGGAAACCGAAACTGCTCAGACTTCTTGGCCTTATATAGGCTTCGGCTGCAGTGATATTGATAAAAAAACATATTTTTTAATATTCCGTTGTTTGAGGTTATGTTATGTTTGCGTTACTAGCGAATGTAGGAGTGATATCCGATTTAATAAAAAAATTGGGATATTCGTTTTTCGATACTGCAAATTGTTTACTTATTTATTTCTTTCTTTTATTAATCATATCTCTATTTATTTAAAAGGAATGGAAATAATATACTTCCGTATACAGCTGATCATGTAATGGTCATATAATTAATAATAATAATAATAATAATAATAATAATAATAATAATAATAATAATAATAATAATAACAATAATAATAATAATAAGCGCTTCGCGTGTCTGGGCCTTGCCTCGATGGGGCGGGGGTCGGGCCGTCGAAGTACTGCATGGAAAAGTAAAGAAGTTGCCGGGAAAGGGTTGGCGGCCCTGCGCAACGGCTGGTTCTCCGATCTCTCAAAATTAGCGCGACGGGACACTAAACACATGCACGAGTGCGCTAAAATACAACACCCCTACACTTGCGCGCTCGCACAAACACAAAACCACACACCCAGAGAGAGAAGCAAGCTGCCAGCAGCGGACAACACGCAAGTTGACACCCTGAAAGTACTGGTAAGTATCTACTATAATCAATATTCATGTAAAAATAATGAATGCTAGATAACTATGCCACCCATCTTGTTCGAATGAACCGATGGGGTAAGATAATGGCAACCAAGAGCGAATAGTTCTTGTGAGTGAAAGAGATAATAATAATAATAATAATAATAATAATAATAATAATAATAATAATAATAATAATAATAATAATAATAATAATAATAATAATAATAATAATAATAATAATAATAATAATAATAATAATAATAATAATAATAATAATAATAATAATAATAATAATAATAATTATATCAACATAACAACTAAAGCGCCGGACCCTCTGGGCCGAGTAAATTAACCCCCCCTACATGGGAGAAGTGTTATTATCTGCTTACTATGAATGAAGCATGCCATATGTAGTAGAGCCGCATAGATAGATTACGGAAAAATACCTGGAAATAAGAAATAATAAACAATAATAATGATATTATGAAAGTTATGCCAGCCATCTTGTTCTAACGAACCGATGGGTTAACAACCTGGCAACCAAGGACAAATTGAATGTTCTTGTGAATGGAGGAAATAATAATAATAATAATAATAAACCCGCACAGGGTAGCCTAGAGCTAGGTTACTGGGAACTAGCGACCCCACGGTTTCCTGAGCTAACCGTTGGGTTGGGATAGCAGCCCCAATCAGGTACACTTGCTCCAAACACTGATTAACAAGCAAGGACTAAAACAGCGAATTGGGCATGAAACACAAAAATGGCATGCTTCAGTAGAAACAAAAGACTCAGGCGAGGATGTTGTTGAGATACATTCATTTCAACCCACTTCGTCAACATAACAACTAAAGCGCCGGACCCTCTGGGCCGAGTAAATTAACCCCCCCTACATGGGAGAAGTGTTATTATCTGCTTACTATGAATGAAGCATGCCATATGTAGTAGAGCCGCATAGATAGATTACGGAAAAATACCTGGAAATAAGAAATAATAAACAATAATAATGATATTATGAAAGTTATGCCAGCCATCTTGTTCTAACGAACCGATGGGTTAACAACCTGGCAACCAAGGACAAATTGAATGTTCTTGTGAATGGAGGAAATAATAATAATAATAATAATAATAATAATAATAATAATAATAATAATAATAATAATAATAATAATAATAACAATAATAATAATAATAATAATATTAATAATAATAATAATAAACCAGCACAGGGTAGCCTAGAGCTAGAGAGAGTTACTGGGGACTAGCGACCCCATGGTTTCCTGAGCTAACCTTTGGATTGGGATAGCAGCCCCAATCAGGTACACTTGCTCCAAACACTGGAAGAAAGAGATACTGTGGTGGGTCGGAGGAGCAGGATGCAGGTAGGAACGGTCGTGATGATTAACAAGCAAGGACTGAAACAGCGAATTGGACATGAAACACAAATATGGCATGCTCCAGTAGAAACAAAGGACTCAGGCGAGGATGTTGTTGAGATACATTCATTTCAACCCACTTCGTCAACATAACAACTAAAGCGCCGAACCCTCTGGGCCGAGTAAATGAAACCCCCCTATATGGGGGAGGTGTTATTACCTGCTTACTATGAATAAAGCATGCCATATGTAGTAGAGCCGCATAGATAGATTACGGAAAAATACCTGGAAATAAGAAATAATAAACAACAATAATAATAATATTATGATGCCAGCCATCTTGTTCTCACGAACCGATGGGTTAACACACTGGCAACCAAGGACAAATTGAATGTTCTTGTGAGTGGAGGAAATAATAATAATAATAATAATAATAATAATAATAATAATATAAAATATTATGACAGTTATGCCAGCCATCTTGTTCTCACGAACCGATGGGTTAACACCCTGGCAACCAAGGACAAATTGAATGTTCTTGTGAATGGAGGAAATAATAATAATAATAATAATAATAATAATAATAATAATAATAATAATAATAAACCCGCACAGGGTAGCCTAGAGCTAGGTTACTGGGGACTAGCGACCCCACGGTTTCCTGAGCTAACCGTTGGGTTGGGATAGCAGCCCCAATCAGGTACACTTGCTCCAAACACTGATTAACATGCAACATGAAACACAAATATGGCATGCTTCAGTAGAAACAAAAGACTCAGGCGAGGATGTTGTTGAGATACATTCATTTCAACCCACTTCGTCAACATAACAACTATAGCGCCGGTCCCTCTGGGCCGAGTAAATGTAACACCCCCTACATGGGAGTTGTATTATTATCTGCTTACTATGAATGAAGCATGCCATATGTAGTAGAGCCGCATAAATAGATTACGGAGAAATACCTGGAAATAAGAAATAAACAATAATAATAATATTATGACAGTTATGCCAGCCATCTTGTTCTCACGAACCGATGGGTTAACACCCTGGCAACCAAGGACAAATTAAATGTTCTTGTGACTGAAGGAAATAATAATAATAATAATAATAATAATAATAATAATAATAATAATAATAATAAACCCGCACAGGGTAGCCTAGAGCTAGGTTACTGGGGACTAGCGACCCCACGGCTTCCTGAGCTAACCGTTGGGTTGGGATAGCAGCCCAAATCAGGTACACTTGCTCCAAACACTGATTAACAAGCAAGGACTGAAACAGCGAATTGGGCATGACACACAAACATGGCATGCTTCAGTAGAAACAAAAGACTCAGGCGAGGATGTTGTTGAGATACATTCATTTCAACCCACTTCGTCAACATAACAACTATAGCGCCGGACCCTCTGGGCCGAGTAAATGTAACCCCCCCTACATGGGAGTGGTATTATTATCTGCTTACTATGAATGAAGCATGCCATATGTGGTAGCGCCGCATAGATAGATTACGGAGAAATACCTGGAAATAAGAACTAAACAGTAATAATATTATGACAGTTATGCCAGCCATCTTGTTCTCACGAACCGATGGATTAACACCCTGGCAACCAAGGACAAATTGAATGTTCTTGTGAATGGAGGAAATAATAATAATAATAATAATAATAATAATAATAATAATAATAACCTTGAAACCTTTAGCCTTGAAACCGTTAACAACTTTGTTAAATTCCCTAAATAAGGGATGTAATTTACAACAACCTGTCGTACAAATTAGTCACCTTTGGTACATGGATGATCTCAAATTGTATGCTAGGAAAAAGAATCATCTTCGCGATCTCCTAAACTGTGTTGGCCGTTATAGTAGAGATATCCAAATGAAATTTGGATTGGAAAAATGCAAAATAAGTTGCATAGAAAAGGGACAATGGGTTGAACATCGTGGGTTCGAAGTGGAAGGCGGACAAGGACTAGTTATTGGAATGGAGAGCAACGACTATTATAAGTATCTTGGTTATTTACAGGCTAGAGGAATAGAACACAATATTGCAAAAGAATCAGCGAAAGATCAGTATTTCTCTAGGCTGCGATCGTTGTTGAAAACCAGATTGTCGGCAAGAAATATGTCCAAGGCAATAAACAGCTTTGCAACTTCCGTACTTACTTATGGATTTGGAATAATTAACTGGACTGATACTGAACTTGAAGCAATAGACATCAAGACAAGAGTAGAAGCCAGAAAATTTAGAATTCATCACCCACGTAGTGCGATCGAAAGGTTCCACCTACCAAGAAGAGAAGGGGGTAGAGGAATACCGAGTGCTTATTGCAGGCATTATACACAGGTAAATAATTTACGAGAGTACTTTCTGCAAAAGTCGAAAGAAAGTAGATTGCATAATGCGATTGCTCAAATGGACAATTTTACGCCACTCAAACTGGCTAACAATGAATTCAATCCATCCACGAGAATCTTAAGTATACCCCAACAGAAAGAGAGATGGAAAAATAAATCTTTGCATGGCAAGTATCCGTTAACAATTGGATCTGAAAATTTTGACACCTCAGCGTCGCAGGCATGGCTGTATACAGGTAACCTGTTTGCAGAAACAGAGGGATTCATAGCCGCCATCCAAGATCAAGTAATTCCAACACGCTCCTATAGGAAAAAGATTCTTAAGGAGAATTTATCTGACATTAAATGTCGTGTATGCGCAGATAAGGAAGAAACAATTGATCATTTGATGGCAGGCTGCTCTGTACTTGCCCCCAAACAATATCTCGAGAGGCACAACAGGGTTGCAAAAATATTACACCAACTGCTCAGACAGAAGCACTTGTCGTATTCTGAAAATGTCCCGTATTATGAATATGAAGCACCTTCAGTTTGCGAGGACGAAAATTCTCGATTATATTGGAATCGCCAAATAATCACAGATAAAACAATTCCCAACAATATTCCAGATATAATACTGACACTGAAGAAGGACAAGGTAACGTACATCATTGACATTGCTGTTCCGTTGGCAAAAAACACTGCAAGGAACTATAGTGAGAAGGTAAATAAATATTTACCTCTTAGCGACGAAATCAAGAGTATGTGGAAGATGGACAAGGTCCTAATAGTCCCAATTGTGATTGGCGCAACTGGAGAAATTCCACAGAAATTACACAAGTCCATAAATACTTTGGATCTCTACCAAAAACTTTATTTAAAAATGCAAAAAAGTGTCTTGTTAGACACGGCTGCAATAATACGTCGCGTGCTGAACTGAAATTGCAGCGCGCGAACGCGGCCAACGTGGCCGGGAGGCGAAATGACGGAACGGGTGGGGTGCTGATGTGGTCCTCTACTGGGTGGTAGCCTAGCATATGCGCTACCAAACTCTAGGGGGGTCTGCCCTATGGGCGGGCAGGTGCCATTCCGCCTTTCCAGCAGGGGAGAGAGGAACCAAGCTACGCGGCGCAAAACACGGCGCCGCGCAATGCACACACCACTGGGGTCGGTCCCGGGCGGCAACCTTGCCAGGCTGGCGTGAACAGCACACACACGCTCGACGTGTGTGCAGTGCCCCCGCAATGGCGGAAAACGTTAAGATGGCACAAAGTGTGACCGTCGTCGACCAAAGTAGCCGCTAAGAGTGTTACATTGGTTGGCGATGAGCAACCCCGTGCAGGCTGCGCTTCGCGTGTCTGGGCCTTGCCTCGATGGGGCGGGGGTCGGGCCGTCGAAGTACTGCATGGAAAAGTAAAGAAGTTGCCGGGAAAGGGTTGGCGGCCCTGCGCAACGGCTGGTTCTCCGATCTCTCAAAATTAGCGCGACGGGACACTAAACACATGCACGAGTGCGCTAAAATACAACACCCCTACACTTGCGCGCTCGCACAAACACAAAACCACACACCCAGAGAGAGAAGCAAGCTGCCAGCAGCGGACAACACGTAAGTTAACACCCTGAAAGTACTGGTAAGTATCTACTATAATCAATATTCATATAAAAATAATGAATGCTAGATAACTATGCCACCCATCTTGTTCGAATGAACCGATGGGGTAAGATAATGGCAACCAAGAGCGAATAGTTCTTGTGAGTGAAAGAGATAATAATAATAATAATAATAATAATAATAATAATAATAATAATAATAATAATAATAATAATAATAATAACAATACAACACCCCTACACTTGCGCGCTCGCACAAACACAAAACCACACACCCAGAGAGAGAAGCAAGCTGCCAGCAGCGGACAACACATAAGTTGACACCCTGAAAGTACTGGTAAGTATCTACTATAATCAATATTCACATTAAAATAATGAATGCTAGATAACTATGCCACCCATCTTGTTCGAATGAACCGATGGGGTAAGATAATGGCAACCAAGAGCGAATAGTTCTTGTGAGTGGAAGAGATAATAATAATAATAATAATAATAGTGGTGATATTGTGATGGTTGTGCCGGCCATCTTGTTCTCGCGAGCCGATGGGTTGATACTCTGGCGACCAAGAACAAATTGAATGTTCTTGTGTGTTGAGGAAATAATAATAATAATAATAATAATAATAATAATAATAATAATAATAATAATAATAATAATAATAATAATAATAATAATAATAATAATAATAATAATAATAATAATAATAATAATAATAATAATAATAATAATAATAATAATAATAATAATAATAAACCCGCACAGGGTAGCCTAGAGCTAGGTTACTGGGGACTAGCGACCCCACGGTTTCCTGAGCTAACCGTTGGGTTGGGATAGCAGCCCAAATCAGGTACACTTGCTCCAAACACTGATTAACAAGCAAGGACTGAAACAGCGAATTGGGCATGAAACACAAACATGGCATGCTTCAGTAGAAACAAAAGACTCAGGCGAGGATGTTGTTGAGATACATTCATTTCAACCCACTTCGTCAACATAACAACTATAGCGCCGGACGCTCTGGGCCGAGTAAATGTAACCCCCCCTACATGGGAGTGGTATTATTATCTGCTTACTATGAATGAAGCATGCCATATGTGGTAGCGCCGCATAGATAGATTACGGAGAAATACCTGGAAATAAGAACTAAACAATAATAATATTATGACAGTTATGCCAGCCATCTTGTTCTCACGAACCGATGGATTAACACCCTGGCAACAAAGGACAAATTGAATGTTCTTGTGAATGGAGGAAATAATAATAATAATAATAATAATAATAATAATAATAATAATAATAATAATAATAAACCCGCACAGGGTAGCCTAGAGCTAGGTTACTGGGGACTAGCGACCCCACGGTTTCCTGAGCTAACCGTTGGGTTAGGATAGCAGCCCCAATCAGGTACACTTGCTCCAAACACTGATTAACAAGCAAGGACTAAAACAGCGAATCGGGCATGAAATAAATAATAATAATAATAATAATAATAATAATAATAATAATAATAATAATAACAATAATAATAATAATAATAATAATAATAAAAGAGAAAGATTATTTATTAAATTAAAATAATTATTACATTAAAATAATTAGTATTTCGTCATTCCACCGTTATTATTAACTGCATCTAATCTTGTAGACATTGAAGCATAACAACTAAAGCGCCGGACCCTCTGGGCCGAGTAAATGTAACCCCCCCTACAGGGGAGAAGTGTTATTATCTGCTTACTATGAATGAAGCATGCCATATGTAGTAGAGCCGCATAGATAGATTACGGAAAAATACCTGGAAATAAGAAATAATAAACAATAATAATGATATTATGAAAGTTATGCCAGCCATCTTGTTCTCACGAACCGATGGGTTAACACCCTGGCAACCAAGGACAAATTCAATGTTCTTGTGAATGGAGGAAATAATAATAATAATAATAATTAATAATAATAATAATAATAATAATAATAATAATAATAATAATAAACCCACACAGGGTAGCCTAGAGACAGGTTACTGGGGACTAGCGACCCCACGGGTTCCTGAGCTAACCGTTGGGCTGGGTTAGCAGCCCCAATGAGGTACACTTGCTCCAAACACTGGATGAAAAGGATACTGTGGTGGGTCGGAGGAGCATGATCCAGGTAGGATTAACCAGCAAAGACCGAAACAGCAAATTTGGAAATGAAACACAAACATGGCATGCTTCAGTAGAAACAAAGAACGCAGGCGAGCTGCATAGTTAGGTTACGGAAAAATACCTGGAAATAAGAAATAATAAACAATAATAATAATATTATGATAGTTATGCCAGCCATCTTGTTCTCACGAACCGATGGGTTAACACACTGGGAACCAAGGACAAATTGAATTTTCTTGTGAATGGAGGAAATAATAATAATAATAACCCTTAATTGGTATGTGATACAAGAATTGATGTGGTCATGAGACGATTCATGTTTCCTCATTTTTTCAGGAAGATGGTGTAAATCATTGATTCCTCTTCTTGCCCAGTTGGGGTCCATTCTCGAGTCAGCTTTATAAAAAAGCAAACACGGAAAACAGTACAACAAATGTGTTATTTCACACCCACATATCCAGTTGTTTTTTTAATAAATACCTTTTGGAAACCGACGCGTAAAAGACCGGCTTTCGGCTTTTCGTTCACAAGTTTGTGACAACTTTATATCTGGCAACGGCCTCCCCAGTTCTTTAATTTTAAGTTTATCGGCTAATGGCAGCCTATCAAAATTTATTTGAATAATATTATTTACGAAATTCATTATTTATTATGACTAATCACACCCGAATTATATTATACGATACGGTACGATAGTCCCGCAGACAGCACTGAAACACTGGCCGCTAGATAACTGCGCCGTAAAATATCCTAAATGTTTTTATGGAATCGTGTACTATCGGCCAATATCGGGTCACATTCACCAGGAATCTATAATGATTTATGCTGGCCGTGGCGTATTTGCGCTTTAATATAATTCTGTGGGTTCTAACAACGTTAGACAACGAAAACGGAGTTCAGTTTTTTGAAATTTAGAAATTTTAACTACTTATATGAATAATAATAATAATAAAATGAATAGTAATAATAAATATTTAAATAAACATTTAAATTGTGTGTCATATTAAAAATTCTAGGAGGTGCGCGCGGCTTCGCGGCCTTATACAGCTACCCCCACTGCTATTTAACCCAAACTTCATACAGCTCTTTTAGTAGCACCAAAAAAAACTTGGAAAATAAGAGCCACCCTAATGTCAATGTATATAGATACAGATGCAGGTATTTGTATTAATTGTATTTATATTGTGTTTGTTAATATTTAGTCACCATAATTTTCTCTTATATTGAAATACTTCGCAAGTTGTTTTTACATGTTTTCACTTAAATATAAATCTACGTCAGGCTGAACAAATCTGTTTAACGTTGCATAATGTTAAAGAAAGAGGAAAGAAAAGAAAAACAAGAACAACGAAAAATCTCGTTGATTATACCGTTATCTTTACGGAAAACGGACATCAGCTTCATTGAAATATCTGTAGGTCGTTCAAAAGGCCAACGTCGTATCTAATCTGCAAGACGATTAAAAAAAAAGCAGCAGGAACAAAGCGGGCATCTTGTACCACTTTAAATTAAATCGGGGGTCGATTTAAGCTCACTTTCGCAGCACTCGCTTTCTCTCTTACGCATCCATATCCACTTTTCCAGCTTTTCTTCTATTTACCCCGAACTCTGGATGAGTTACATTAATTCTTGTGGAAGTCGTCGACCTACTTTATTTCACTCCACCTAAGAAGTCGTCTTCTTAATAGAGTTTAATTAAGAGTGAGTATTTTAATTATCCGACAAATCGTAGGCTTAAAACGCCCCAGCTTCGAGAGACTGCGAGTGTTCTGCAAGAACCTTGACACAGTTTCTTTTTTCATCTAGCTTGAGCTACACCGTGGAACGAAAGAATGAGTTACGCGAGAGTTTAATCGAAAAAATAAAATTTTATAATATTGGACTAATAACGACGTTCTGAAATTTTTTAAATTCCGAGGTAATATGGACTAAGGAAATAGACTGTAGATATACCGTGTGTCACAATTTCGATGCTCACCATTGGTATCTCGGTTATTAGAAGATATAGAACAACGGTTAAATGGGGAATGTTTTGCAGAATTCAATACTCGCGGCAAATCTCATTTCAAATTTGACCTAACTTTTTAAATTTTTAAAATATTTTGAAAAATCAAAAATTTGCCGATTTCGTTATTCCTCAATAACTCGATAACGCTTAGTCTGACCTCTTTTAAAGTTTTACATTGTTCAGACACTTTTTTAAAACAAATTATTTGATACAAACAGAAACCCCCGATTGTCATTTGTTTTTAAGTTATTACCACTATCTTTTGTTTTTCATATGGCGGCCAAATTGGATTTTGGGTTTGTTAGGTAGTCCTCAAAATGTGCTTTTCAACGATGTATAACATTCCTGAAAAATTTTTATTTATAAGGAAAATATTAATAAAAACGTAAATTAATCTTTAATATGAAATTAGTAGGCTGAAAAATTAATCACCAATGTCAAATGAAAGTGAAAAGATATTCTAAGTAATACTGTAAACAAACGAAACGATAAAAAAATTATATAAATAAAAAGTAAAGATACAGAACTTAAAGTTCACATTCACTTAAAGAAATTGTTCAATATGACGACCATTCTGTTCCACACAATTTTGACACCTTGTTCGAGTAGAGTTACAAACTCTACGTAGCGTGTTTCCATTTACTGATCGTAGCACATCTAATACTCTTTGTTCTAAAATTTACCGAGTTTCTGGCGGTTCAAAATCAAATACTTCGTTTTTAGTGGTACCCCATAAATAAAAGTCAAGCGGGGTAAGGTCGGGTGATCTCGCAGGCCATTGCACGGGTCCATTATTTGAAATCATTCTCTCATTAAAATTTTCTCTCAAAAAATGTTGCACGTTACGAGTGTTATGGGCCGGGCAACCATCTTGCTGGAACGAGATGTTTTGCATGTTCTCGGGATTAATAATTTGCCTCAAAGCAGGCATTATCTCGTTTGTTAGTAGCTCCAAATATCTGTTACCGGTTAAATTGTAATCAAAGATGAAAGACCTATTAACTGATTATCTAAAACGAAAAAAAGAGATTAAAAAACAAAAAAAATGTAAACAAAATGTCATACCAATTAAACCGCACCAGACATTAAAACCAAATCGAACTTGAAATCTTCTTTTTGATTTACCAAATGTGGATTTTCAGTAGACCAATGATGATAGTTATTCCTATTGAACACACCACAATTGGTAAGTCGTGTTTCATCTGCCCATAGTATTTTCCTAGGAAAATTAGCGTCATATTCACATTTTTGAAGGTACCACCTGCTAAACTGTAATCGTCGGAGATTGTCATTATCACTTAAACCTTGTACAATTGTTGGTTTGTAAGGGTGATACTTGTTTTTCGTCAAGGTTCTGTGAACAGTAGATTTTGAAATCCCTGTTTCTCGTGTCACACGACGAACTGATGTGCTGGGATTGTTCCTAATGTTCTGCAAAATATTATTTAGACGTGCATCAGCATCATTAACTTCATAGTTAGCTCGTTTTTGTTCGAAGCTTCCAAAGTTTTTTAATTTGCTAACTAGTCTTCTAAAAATTGTCCTGTGTGGCTGTTGTCTTTCTGGAAAACGCTCTGCATAACTCGTGCACGCATTTTTAGTGTTTCTATTTGCTTTGAAATACACTTCCAACATATCAACTTTTTCTTCGTTTGAATATGTATGTGCCATTATCAATACTTATAAATCTTAATACTTGACAATAATTACTTATCACTAACTACAAGTAGTTTTAATTAACTTATCTCTGCAGCACTAATTGTACTTTGACAGGTTATCGTTTTGTTTCATTGTCAGAATACATTTGTCATTGACGTTTGACGGAACATAATGTCTTTGCTAGTGATACACGCTCAGAGGTTAGAATTATCTGACATTTGATGTAAAACCAAATACAAATCTCCCCACTACTTTTAATCCTGCGCGAACTTACCCCTCCTCGCGCCAACTTAATTGGCGTTTGCTATACTTAGAATATCTTTTCACTTTCATTTGACATTGGTGTTTAATTTTTCACCCTACTAATTTCATATTAAAGATTAATTTACGTTTTTATTAATATTTTCCTTATAAATAAAAATTTTTCAGGCATGTTATACATCGTTGAAAAGCACATTTTGAGGACTACCTAACAAACCCAAAATCCAATATGGCCGCCATATTAAAAACAAAAGATAGTGGTAATAACTTAAAAACAAATGACAATCGGGGGTTTCTGTTTGTATCAAATAATTTGTTTTAAAAAAGTGTCTGAACAATGTAAAACTTTAAAAGAGGTCAGACTAAGCGTTATCGAGTTATTGAGGAATAACGAAATCGGCAAATTTTTGATTTTTCAAAATATTTTAAAAATTTAAAAAGTTAGATCAAATTTGAAATGAGATTTGCCGCGAGTATTGAATTCTGCAAAACATTCCCCATTTAACCGTTGTTCTATATCTTCTAATAACCGAGATACCAATGGTGAGCATCGAAATTGGGACACACGGTAAACAGCCGACAAAGTTATAGTCATTTGCTTTACTACACGAAAGGGTAAAAGGTTCTTGGTTTTTCACATAGATGGCGGTTAGAATATTGAATATAATTAATTTTTTTAAATTACAACTTTTTGCCATATGATATCTTAATTGTCATTCATTAATGTACATCTAAAAAGTTTTTATTCAAATTTCAAGTAAACAGCTATTGTACAATTATTAAAATAGAAAAAGATGGCTATAAGGCGCTAGAATTAGGTATTGTGAATCATCCTTTTTCAATAAATTATAACACGCCTGCGTCATCTAATTTATCATTAATTACACAAGCAAAGTGTTTAATATATATTAGGAAATGCTCCCACCATCTTCTTACTTGTGCTTGTTCTCCAACCTGAAGAAATTATTTAGCACCAAAGTGATTTAACTTGAACAACCAGGTAATGTCTGAATCTAATGCTTATTTTGAAGGACTCAAACAATCTTACTATACGAAAGGAATAAAGGTGTATGAGAACTTCTGGCCTACGTATTGCTGTGGATTTTTCCCCATAAATATTTTAAATATATATTTGACTTGCGCAGTTTGAGCATCCCGTTTGTTCTGCTGTGGACGATTGTAAAACCGTATTTTTTTATGTGGAGCCTGCGTGCTTGCTGTATCCTCAGACACAAGTGTTAAGTGAAATAAGAAAGTCGTGTTGATGAAAAGATTAATCTTTATCTTTTTATTAAGTAACTTCGGGTTTTTTTTTATTTAATTGTGGTTGGTGCTGTGTTAATTTCATTACCGCTATTTAACGAGTTTGTTTATCTCGTAATTGTTACATTTTTACACTTTCTTACTCACGTGTCTTGAATATATTTTTTACGTGTGTAATATATTATTAAAATATACATATCTTATTTTTATAAAGAACGAATTGAATATTGTATTTTTCTAAATGTATGAATATTATCGTTTTGAAATTTAGTCTTAGATATTTGATATAAATAACAAAGAAGGATTTTTAAAATTTCTAGTAAAAAAATTCTGTAACTGTAAAGTATCAGAATAATTGGAACATACATGAGTAGGTAAACCCCACCAGTTTTGTATAATACACAGGTATTTTTAATAATATAAAATATTATTAAAACTGTAAAATTTAGTACGTTTTTATATCAAGGGCATTTTTTGTTACATGTGGTTGCACATGCGTTAGAGTTTGTTTCGGTCTGTCAAGTATAGTTTGTTTATTTTGTTCTCTAGGGAGAAATTAAAAAGTTTCTTTGTAATTTATTATTTTTAATTTTGATCGGCTGTCATAAAGGAAGTTTAGACGTATGCTGCGGTCATCTCCATGCGTTATATTTACCTTTATAATATTGTTGAATGAGGCAATATTAATCTTTATACCTTTATAAAGATTTTTTTTTTTTTTTGTATTAAATTTTCATTTAAATTTTATATTGTGATTATTATTTAACCTTACTCCAAGAGGATTACAAGTAACTTAAAGAAACATAATTATAACATTTATCAATACTCTTTTACTGGCGCATTATAAATTTGTAGAATAGAAAAACCACGTTTTCCAACTGGAACCCTGAGAGGAAGGCAGTCCCATTTTGAAAGTAAACCGACTGAGTATCCAAGCTGGATAGATTTGTCGAGAATTGTGAATAAGCAAATTTTAAAATCACAATTCATAACAGTACGTACAAGTGTCCCGTATCGTTATGTTCAAATTTTAGGAGTGTAAAGTAGACTTCATTTCAAGTAACAAAAACGCGGAACTTGTATATCCATTTTTATTTGTTTCAAAGTTATTGATCTATGAATGTGATTGTCAGATCATGAAAAAAATGTAATCCTAAAGTCACTAAAAACTGATTTTATTTAAAAAAGTTCAATTAATAATATTTTCGAAATGTCCACCTCCTTGTTGAATGCAGGCTTGTGTCCGTAAGCCAACAGAAGAAGTACTTATCCGAATTTCATACTTGTTTTGTCGGATTTGCTCGGCAGCCGGTGAATACGATCCAACAACTCTTCTCTTTTGTTCGAAACTTGCGCGTAGACTAAATTTTTCATGTACCCCCATAAATAAAAGTCAAGGGGATTAAGATCGGGTGATCTGGGTGGCCATGCAACAGGACCACCTCGACCAATCCATCTTGGATAATTAACTTTAACCCAATTTCGGACAGCAATTCCGAAATGTCGTGGTGCCTCATCCATGTGAAACCACATGTCTCGTCGAACATTCAGTGGGACATCCTCTAAAAGACCTGTCAGTTCGTCAATAAGAAATTGCAGGTAATTTTCCGCATTTAAACTCCAAGGAAGAACGACAGGACCAATCAACAAGTCATCGATTAGGGCCGGCCAAACCTTAATAGAAAATCCATGTTGAAATTTAGATGGGCGTACAGCTTTGGGATTTTCTGATAACCACCTGTGCAGGTTTCTCAAATTTGTAATACCACTTCTCGTGAACGTAGATTCACCTGTCCAGAGGACTGCTCTGCAGAAATTAAAACGAAGCGGTGACTGTCTTAATATCCAAGTAGAATAAACTAGACGAGCATTGTGGTCTGCCTCAAGCAAACCGTGTCCCCTGCGATAGTGATATGGATATAAGCCCTCGCGTTTTAAAATTCGCCAAACTGTCGTTCGTGGCGCTCCTAGTTGTCTAGCTATTCGACGTACACTGAGAGTTGGATCCCTTGTAACAATGCATCTTCCTCTAAGTCTGCTGGCAAATTTACTCTTCGGCCGAAAAGATAATCACGCAGTCCGCATTCCCGAAATTGTCTGTGTATTTCCAGAAACGATCTGTAAAAAGGAATGCGCCTATCGGGAAACCGATGTCGGTATTCATTAACTGCTTGACGTGCACTGCCGTTACAGTAGCCATACACAAAATGCATGTCCGCATACTCTTGAGAAGAAAATCGGTAAGGTATTTTGAATAAAGAAAACGTGTCCACTCACTGATAAGTTGTTGTATGGACTGAAATGTATTGTAATCCTTTATTAAAAAATGCAACGTTAACAGTCATCTGAACATTTCATTATTGTATGATATTCATGGTTCAGCACTTATTACGAAATAAGTAAGAACCTTCTTTATCATAAATCAATTTCCAGTACTCTTTTTTGTAGATCTCCAAGAAATTACTGTACGCACTACGACACGTGTTTATTTATTTTATGATAACCTTTTATTATGCGACGTTAACGATCACAGGACTGTTATTGAATCGTATAACTTTTTTTAAATAAAATCATATAACTACTTAGAGAAGAATGTATCTCTTTTATTTTATTTCTCTGGATCTTTTTCTGCTATAACCAGAGATATATTTTAGATTGTTTTTCTTTTGACTTGGATTTTAAATTGCAATTTCTAATAAATTTTATTACTAATCTCTTAATTTATACTGTATGTGTAAAATTTATTATAGATTATATGGTTCATCTTAATTTCGGCCTGATGCATCCCGTCTCTAATAATCACACTAATGGATTTTTTTATTTTTTTTTAATGCATAAATGTTATGTTTTATTCGCTTCTATTTCTTTATAGAATATCTTGAATATTATTATTTAGTAATTTAGTAAATAAAGATTAATTTTAATTCATTAAAAACAAAGTTGTTCTTAGTTTCATTTTGACCAAATACAATTACATATAGACCTGCAAGTGCTTTGTTAAATTACCAAAAATAAATTTTTGAATTCTTAATTAATCACAACACTACAAAAGTTGTATTTTGTTAACTTTATTAAATCGAATCTTGTGCTAATTGTTATTAAAAACAAAATAAATCGCGGCATCTACAAAAAACATTTCTGACATAACAATAATATAGCTCAGATACAGAAAAGTTTCAGGAAGTTCGATGAGTGAATGGGCTTTTTTCTGACCCACTTTACCGAAGGAGAAATTAATTAGTTCCTGAAGAGACCACTCCTGAAACTAAAGTCATTTCGAATGCTTCCAAACAGCACACAAATACTGAAACGAATTCGGGACAAGTTTAGCGAACTCAAACAGCAATTACTTATTTAAATGTATGTACCGTCTATGCGGACGAGTTTTATTTCATTGCTGGTTACTAACATCTCATCAAATCTTTCTATTTACATGAATTCGGGCCGGTCTTCGGGAGTTGTGTCTGCCCTACTTCATACGTTACAAAGTCAGGAAAAAAAAAGAGAAACATAGGAGGAAAAGAAATTAAATAAAGTAGCTGTTAAGCAATTGCTAGGCAATTACGAAATGCGCTCGAATATAATCAACTAGCTTAATTAAAAGACGTAAACGATTATGTAAACGACGTCCTCGCCAAGATTTGCAATAATTAAGGTTTCTCACTTAATGAGGTCTTTAATTAGAACAGACGCAAAGAGGCAAGGGCATTACAAATAAGAAAAGCACAAGGCAGGTTCGCTCTCATCTACCATTACAGAACGGTAATACAAATTATGTCAACGTCGCGGCAGTCGTTATGGGGAAATTTACGTTTATTGCTGAGTGAACAGAGTGTTAATATTTACTGGCATATTAGACATTAATTAAAAATCCCTTTCTCATATTTTAATTCAAAAAAGGATTTTTATACTCTGCCTAATAAATAATAAGCAAGGAACGGGCGTCTGGGAGTAGTGAATGTCTAATGCTGTGTATATAGATGTAACAGACAAGCTATATTTATGTACTTGACTGATATTTTCATTTTATAATAATTATAAAAATATACCCTGAAATCTTGATTAGAAAGCGAGCAACTCTTACCAGAAACCGAAGATTTCATCTCAGCAGTACAAAATCAAGTAATACTAATAAGAAAATATAGGTAATCATCATTAAAGGCACAAACATTCAGGACGATAGCTGCACGAGATGAAATTTACACTCTGGCACCATAGATTTCTGTAGGATGTAAAAACTAGCAGGAACAGAATATACCAGCAGAGATAGTGTAGCTAAAATACTACACGAAGCAATATATAAGGTTGTTACGGTGTTAGTGAAACCCGTTTAGACAAACAAAAAAAAACAAGAAAAGGAAAAAAAAAGGAAGTTTTGAGCGACGTGGATTGCCCCACCTACCTTCTCCTGCCAACGTCTAACGGCCCACCCGGCTACTAAGAAAACCTCGACTTAGGGTAGGAGACTCAAAGGTACTAAATGAAAGGCAGTAATGAGCGCCACCGAATTTGGTACCGCTAGATGTCGCAAATTGGGAAAATTACGATAACTCAAAAAAAAGGCAAGCCACGTGGCGGGTAAATGGCGCCACTGAAACGATATCTAAAGGGAAAAAAGAAGAAGTTCCGATTTCAACTAAGTAACGCAACGCTTTATTTTAAATGATATTAACAACAGAAACAAAAGCAACAGCAATATCTAATATATATCTAAATATTATCAGACGGGATAATAATAATAATAATAATCTTTATTATCCAACAGCAAGCCATTTACAGGATAATAATTAACGATAATTATAAACGGTTGCTATCTACAATAGTATATACAAGGTGTCCCGTATCGTTATGTTCAAATTTTAGGATTGTAAAGTAGACTTCATATCAAGTAACAAAAACGCACAACTTGTATATCCATTTTTATTTGTTTCAAAGTTACAGATCTGTGAATGTGATTGTCAGATCATGAAAAAAAATGTAATCCCAAAGTCAATACAAACTGATTTTATTTAACAAAAGTTATACGATTCAATAACAGGCCTGTGATTGTTAACGTCGCATAATAAAATGTTATCCTAAAATAAATAAACACGTGTCGTAGTGCATACAGTAATTTCTTGGATATCCACAAAAAAGAGTACTGGAAATTGATTTATGATAAAGAAGGTTCTTACTTATTTCGTAAGTGCTGAACCATGAACATCATACAATAAACAAATGTTCAGATGACTGTTAACGTTGCATTTTTCAATAATAATTTATTCAAAATGCCTTACCGATTTTCTTCTCAAGAGGATGCGTACATGCACTTTGTGTATGCTACGGTAACGGCAGTGCACGTCAGGCAGCTATTGAATACCGACATCGGTTTCCCGATAGGCGCATTCCTCATTACAGAACGTTTCTAGAAGTACACAGACTATTTCGGGAATGCGAACTGCGTGATTATCTTTTCGACCGAGGAGTAAATTTGCCAGCAGATTTAGAGGAAGAAGCAGTAGCTAATTGTTACAAGGGATCCAACTCTCAGTGTACGTCGAATCGCTAGACAACTAGGAGTGCCACGAACGACAGTTTGGCGAATTTTAAAACGTGAGAGCTTATATCCATATCACTATCGCAGGGGAGTTTGCTTAAGGCAGACCACTATGTTTGTCTAGTTTATTCTACCTGGCTATTAAGACAGTCACGGCTTCCTTTTAATTTTTGCAGAACAGTCCTCTGGACAGATGAATCTACGTTCACGAGAAGTGGTGTTACAAATCTGAGAAACCTGTACAGGTGGTCATCAGAAAATCCAAAAACTATACGCCCATCTAAATTTCAAGATGAATTTTCTATTAATGTTTGGGCAGCTCTAATCGGTGACTTGTTGATTGGTCCTGTCGTTCTTCCTGGAAGGTTAAATGCGGACAATTACCTTCAATTTCTTATTGACGAACTGCTAGGTCTTTTCGAGGATGTGCCACTGAATGTTCGACTAGACATGTGGTTTCACATGGATGGGGCACCACCACATTTCGGAATTGCTGTCTGAAATTGGGTTAACGTCAATTATCCAAGATGGATTGGTCGAGGTGGTCCTGTTGCATGGCCATGGAAATGCATGGAAAAATTTTGTATACGCGCAAGTTTCGAACACAAGAGAAGAGTTGTTGGATTGTATTCACCTGGCTGCCGAGCAAATCCGACAAAGCAAGTATGAAATTCGGATAAGTACTTCTTATGTTGGCTTACGGGCACAAGCCTGCATTCAACAAAAAGGTGGATATTTCGAAAATATTATTAATTGAACTTTTTTAAATAAAATCAGTTTTTAGTGACTTTAAGATTACATTTTCTTTCATGATCTGACAATAATATTAATAGATCTGTAACTTTGCAACAAATAAAAATGGATATACAAGTTTTGCTTTTTGTTACTTGAAATGAAGTCTGCTTTACATTCCTAAAATTTGAACATAACTATACGGGACACCTTGTACATATATATATATATATATATATATATATATATATATATATATATATATATATATTGAAAATAATAGACTTTTTATTGGTTTAGCGACCTTTTATTGAATTTTGATGTTTTATTCTACGACGTTTCGACTTTTATTATTATTCAGTCTTTTTCAAGTAACGTTTTTTTTTGGGATTCAAAAACACGCATTCTGTGTAACATGTGTTATCGGGGACATCCGAGACCTTTTTTTAAGGAACCGGCAGCACTAGTAGGAATATTGTAAGTGTTAACACTTACAATATTGTGTCTGCATCATCACAAATTTGTCTTAATCTAGTAAAATCAATATCTTTGTTCAAAATGCAATCGAACTTTTCTACTACGCGAACATTTTTTGCGTCGTATATATTGTGCAGTAATGTTTTCACCTCGTCCACTATTTGTACCGACTACATTAAGGACAACCGAGTATTTTAAGATTTTTCAATAGAGCTTAACTTTAATACGCTTAACTAAAATATAAACATATATGAACATCATATTTCCATTGCACTGTAAACATAATGAAGGACCTACACCATTCTATTTTTTTCGCCTCCATTACGGTATAAAGCTTCTATAGGAATTTATTTTTGCCCGTACTAGAAATTTATTATCATACTGAAAATACATTTAGTGTCGTAGGTCTTCTTTAAGGGTGAGTTTCGTTTAAAATTCTCTTATTTAGATGAGGTGTGCGTGTAATCTCCATAATTAGCCAGTTATGTATCGTATTTCGCAACGCGTTATTTAAATTTTATTTTTCGTAAAAGAATATAATAGAACCTTGCTAAATATATACAACAACATACTGTAATTCTGTACTGAAAGTAGCAGCAAGATCTCATTGTTATTTGTGGGTGAATATTGCGCCGCTTCATGTGAAATGATGTGAGTAATTTGGATGAGGCCGGAAATTTTAATTAATGATCCCTTGCATTTAAAAGGGAAGTTTATTTTCGCTGCACGAAATACATACCTATATATACATCGAGTTTATAGTACGCGAAAATATATTTTGAACTTTTCCCGGTTATGTAAACATGTTTGTTTGCTTGTTGAATATGTACATTCTAACTTAATATATTTAAATTTATACCGCAAATTTCAGTGAGTAATGATATACAAGATTCTCAAAGAGAAAGAAAAATATTGTCGGTTTTAATAATGTAAATAGCGACCTAATATTCATATTACTTGAGTGGGAATGTAAGACAATTCATTCTAATGTTACAAAGACAAAATTGATAAATATAAATAAAGTGACAAAACATATTAATTTTGATAATCCTATCGAAGAGTTACCGTACCGTCGAACGAATTAAGTAATTTAGTTTACATTCCTTTGCAGACGACTTATAACTAGAGCAGACCAATTTCCGTGCGCACCATGAGCGCCAGTATGGGAGTGTAATTCGTAATATATTAGAATATGCGATAGAATATGGACGCAACATGAGCTTGTTACCGATATAAGTATAGAAGTAGAGGCATTTATTCTATCGGAAATAATTAAATATACATTTGGTTTTCTGCTATTAAAGTAATACACAAACACTCGAAAAATAAGAGTAGTACATATTATAGCAGCGTTGTATGTACCTATAAATAAAATGGAAAATGTACGAAATCAGTGATTGTGTGCACGACAGAGGATTTAAAAAAACACTTACCGTTTTAAGCGTCTTCCAAGGATTGACAAACTGGAGAAACTCGATTGTATATTTTCAACATCAGGTGCGTTTCTAGGATTATTTCTGAAAAACATGTCCGCTGTGAGGAAAAAATATGTTTATATTCGGAAAACGAGCGTTCTACATCTAGTGATGTTATATTCGTATAATCAAAATACTTTTTTAAGCAACTTAACGCATCTGTAGACGTGCCCTCACAAATACGTCTTAAGGTGTCAAAATCTGCATTTCTGTCTAAAACACTTTCAAATTTAATTTAAATACTTTTACTTTTTGCGTCTTCTACAGCACACAGTTGTGCGTGAACATCTTTAACGATTTGCAGTGATTCCTCTAACGACGGCGACGAAATTTCTAATTTTGTTATTGCTTCTTCTAGTCCCAAGTAATTCTCACGAATACTTTGTAAATCCATTTTAATCTGGGCAACTTAAAAATTTTTTCTGGCTTGTATTGATAGCTGCACTTACTTTCGGATCGAATGATAAAACCACGTCCTTAATTTTTTCAAAATGTTCATGATAGTAAAACCCCGCCCGTAACCATGTACCCCAACGTGTCAGAATCGGCTGTGGTGGCTCAGAGGTATGGGGACACAATTCGTGAAATTTCCGAATACGTTTTGGAGATTTCAGGAATACTGCCTTTGTATTCGATATTAAAGCATCTACCTCTGGATAACATCTACGAACCTGTTCTGCCACAAGGTGTAGAGCATGGAGTTTACAAGTAATATGTAACAAGTTAGGACAATATTTTCTAAGAGACCGGCTTACAGAACACATGGTTGCGGCACCATCGGTCATAAACATTAATACTTGGTCTATCTAATAGCACCTCTGAAATTTTTTCGGCATTATATTGTTCTAGTCGTCTGGCTGCTAATAAAATTGAAGACGTTGGTTGATGTGGTTCCATATTACGCGCCATCACATTAACTACAGATTGTTTTTTTGCTGTTAGTTGTTTTCGTCCACACATTAAATTCCTCCGTGACGTTGTCGTGCTCGGCCCGCTGGCACATGCAAGTCACTATACTTCCCGTTAACACGATTTAATAAAAAGTGAGTAAATTCAGGATGATTCACCGTATTCCATGGAATGTTAGACGCGATTAGCATTTTAAGTACATCCGAATTAAATGCTTTCCTCCGTTCATAAGCAGTTGAAATGCCACGTGTTCTACTATGCGGGTTTTCATTCGCCGGTTTCATCGACAGTATTACATTGCAAATTTTCCAATGAATGAAATTGAATACCGTCGAAATCTAATGCGGGCAAATCTTTTATCCCTCTTTCAACAGTATCTTGCGACGAATTTGGACAGGACATACGCAGTAGAACTCAAGTAAATAATAAAACTAAACAATAGGTCGGCCTGCTGCAAACGGCGCTTACGATTTCGATAAAATACTTGTGGCGCAATAGATGCAACTACTTTTATGCATACATACTGTAACTTGGAAACATAGCTGTTGACTGCAAGGAGGGGGAAACTAGCTGCGTCGCGTTGACAAGCCCAAGTTTAAAGACGGCAGACTATGTGCCCGGTGCATGGTGACATGAATCATGTCAGCATGTGTACTAAATATTATCTTGAATACTATAATATAAATATGTTTTGAAGGTGCATCTGTTATTGCCAATAATACCACTTTTTCTTTCGAATAAATGTTTCGTTCATTGTTAGAAATACAAAATAATGTTTTTTTTTATTTTGATTTAGAACTGTAAAATATATGTTCAAATTCTGTTATCTCTTTGATAAATGCATGTATGGAAATATTTAGGAAACTACTAAATATATGTTTTCCTGCTCCGATATGTAAACAAAGCGAGAGGAATGAAAAATAATAATATATGTTCAAATTCTGTTATCTCTTTGATAAATGCATGTATGGAAATATTTAGGAAACTACTAAATATATGTTTTTCTGCTCCGATATGTAAACAAAGCGAGAGGAATGAAAAATAATATTTAGTACACATGGTGACATGAATCATGTCGCCAAGCACCGGGCACATAGTCTGCCGTCTTACTCATATTAACAAAAAGGTCGACAATCTAAAACACAAAATCAATAAAATATTTTTATTTTTTTCTATGAATGAAATTTTACTATAGACGATAGCATTCAAGTTACATATAGAAGAGCGGTGGGTCCCCGCTGTTCATAATTTAAACATGTTTGTATGTTATGCTTATTTTTTTATTTAAAAGAGGGCGAATTTTTTTCAGTGGAATATTCGAATAATTAGCCTCGTTTATCTACACCATTACATATACAGGGTGTATCATGAGGTATTCCCCCGGTTTATGAGCTGATTCTTGGTGTTATATGGAGCAAAAAATGTAAATACAATAATGGGATGACATTTATAATTGAGAAGCTACAGCAATATGAAGGAAATAGAAAAAAAATTACTAACAAAAATGGAAATTATAGTTAGAATACAAACAATTGCTTTATTTTATACCAGTCTCTTGCATTTAGAGTGAATTTAAAGCAAATGTTCAAAATTTCCTCCCTGCATCTGAAGGTGAAGATTCGCACGCGTGTGAGTGGCGCGTGTAGTATTTTGTAAGTTCACACATTCGTGACTTATTGTCACGACAGCATCGTTAACGTTAACTCGGGTAGTTAGGCGTCTTGTACTAGAACGCGGACTGCACTCTACTTTATTAAGGATGTTTTTCTCTTCTCGAAAGTCACGATTTCTTTCGGACAGAGTACGAACACTGGGAAGCATGCCAGTTTCTCGCAATGTTCGATATGTTACACTAAATGTTTTGGAACTTGGAGTCCTGCGATTGGGATACCAACGGTAATATTCGGGAATTGCAGATTTCGCATTACCATCACAAACGCCCAACATAAACACTACATCGGCATATTCCTCAGAAGAGAACTTGTAAGGCATCGCAATGTCCACAAGAGATAACAACAGTAAACAACGACTGCAAAATAAACAACGTGCTTGTTGTTACGGCAACAACTCAATAGCGACTGCAAAATAAACAAAGTGCTTGTTGATACGGCAACCACTAACCCACTCGGTTGTCTTGCGCAAACATGTCTAGCGCACCATTCACTATGAAGCGTCTTGAAAATTTGTTATAACTCCTTAATTATGGATGACATCCCATTACTGTATTTACGTTTTTTACTCCACATAAACTCAGGAATCAGCTCCATAAACCGGTGGAAAACCTCATGGTACACCCTGTATAATGTACAGCTTGTCACATATTATTGTATTACTTGTATTAAATTATATCATTCATTTAAGTCCGGTCCTGTAATGTACCCCTGAGTTCCTATTTTTTGCGATTACAAGTGAAAATGTTCTCAATATAGTTTTGAAATCAAAAATGTAATTAGTCTAGAAAGTACATCCTATCAATTTCATAATGTTAAGTATTTAAATAACTACTCTAAAAATACTAAACGTTTAGCTTCTATTGAATTTTCTTTTTTTGTTTTAGAATGTAAAATATCGTATAAAACAATATTTATATACGACAAGGCAAGATACGGTCTCGACCGGCATAAATTTAGCCCACTAATGACCGGCCATATATTCATGGGCGGGTCGGGAAAAACTTTGTAACTTGTTAGCAGGAGTGGGCAAATTGTAATCATCGATTCGACCACGGCACGAGGCGATTAGGATGACCGATAGAACGTCGGTTTGTGTTTAAAAAGGGCGGTCAACGACGTGAACGACAACACGGTGACTCTGTCGAGTCGTCAAGCGGTTAGCCAAATACGGAAGGATCGGAAGTTGGACCCTCCGGAAGGTCGAGAATGACCCTCTACTGACCTACTGTTACAAGCTTACGCTTTGCGTGTAGGAATCGCCGGGGCATGAAAAAAATCTCTCGTGCTATGTCGAGAGAAATGTTTTAAGAGAGCGTGTCTGGGAATAACTGTAGTGATCGTGATTACCTTGGCAGATTTTCGTTTTTCAGCTTTAAATATATACTAAGATTAGTTGCAAGTAATATATTCATACACGGTGTGTATTAATACGGCCAATTTGTAAATGTGTAATTTTGATAATCCTTTTTTAATTGGTCTTTGGCGAATTACTTGTGTTCAATCATGGTACGTCAAGATGAAAAAATTTGCTTGTCAGCTTGTAAAATTATATGTACCTACATAATATGTTCGTGTATGTATTTCAAGCTAGCTTTCAATAAATCTTTGTTACCACCATAAAAACATCATGTACATATCCACTCTCGTGATGAATTTCAGTATACTCAAATTAACAAAAACATCTTGTGAAGTTTTCGATTCAAATATCCACTTTTGCATTATGAATGTTGTGGAAACTAAATTGAATATTTTTTTTCTGGCATTCGGCAATATGGGAAACGCATATTGCCACGATAATAAGAAGTGAAATGATTTCAAAAAGGAAGTTGAATAAAGATTACGCAAATAAATCCTCGCGAGAAGGAAAATTATAAAACAAGCATATATTGTAAATCAAAATATCTTCATTAGAAAAAATTGAATGGATGAGGCTATTACTTGGTGAAGATACATATTAATACGATGTAAAATAAAACAAAACAATTAATTTGTTTAATCTTCACTGTATAAAACGTATATTTACTAAACGTTTGCAAAAGTGACGCGTTTCGCTAACACTGTAGCTTTATCAAACGACGATGGTATAATGATTATTCTACAAATGAAATGACTGTATGCACATAAATTTGGTAATTACAGGTATATAAAGAAAAAAACGATAAGCTGTTAACCAAGAAAGGAAGAGATTAGGCATTCAAACACAACAATCACATGGAAAAACCCTAATTAAATAAGTTTAGTAAAGGAGAACTATTTATATCTAGTTGGTCATTCAGTAAATTCCCAGACTTTTTATTTTTATTTATTTCCAGGGCTTCTAAGAGGTCTAATTTTTGCGATTTATTTTGTATATATAAGATTTCAAACTCCGAATCGATTCATTTGTACGCTTCTCGACTATCCTCTCTAGGTGTACGTAAGAGATGTATGTACGTTTGTTGTTTTTCTCTAATTGCATTTTCTATTAATCTTATCTATTTATGATTTAATAAGAGCAATTATAGACGAAACAAAACCAAAGGAACTAAGTTTAGATGGAAGAGCTGGATAGCATATTACGCGAGATATCTGTATATAAAGTTTTGCGAGTCTGACCAGTGAACATAGGGAAATACACTCGGGAGCAAAAAAATCGACTCAGACCGCACTCTCGCAGTAAAATGCCCCTGGCACAAAAAAATATAACATAAATTCCAGTTTTGCTTTTCAAACCTTTAAGTTCAAGATCTTAACATAAAAATGAGTGCATATTCTTCTAAGTTACATTTCTTTTTCTTTGAAAAAATAAAGTTATGTTTTAGGATGCTAAAACTTCAAAACAGACGCGGAAAACTTAAAAGAATAGACAAGGTAATATCAAGCACATTTTTATTTTAATTTTCAAAAAACATTATCAATATTTAGTGTTACCGCCCCTAGCCCTAATTACCGCTTGTAAACGGTTCTTCATGGAATGAATAAGTTTAATCGCGCTGTCTTGCGGGATAGCGTCCCATTCTTCGGTAAGTGCTGCTTGAAGCTCAGCTCTCGTAACTGGTGCAGGATTTCTAGCCCGAATTTTCCTTTTGAGTTCATCCCACAGGTGTTCATTAGGATTCAAGTCCGGGATGCGCGCCGGACAGTCCATAACTCGTATTTCAAGTTCTTGCAAGTAATGCCATACGGAAACTGCACTGTGTGGACGGGCATTATCTTGCATGAGAATGACGGTTTCCCCCTATAAAACCAACGTAAGGAACGACATGGTTCTCTAGAATTTCTTGGATGTATCGGTTCGCAGTCAAACCTCCTGCTCGGCGGCCGGTTTCAATAAAAACCAGCTCGGTTCTTGCGTCCATTGAAATGCCAGCCCACACCATACAGGAACCTCCTCCAAAAGCCACCTTTTCTGTTATACAGCATTGTGCGAATCTTTCTCCCGGCCTTCTGTATACTTTTCCTCTTCTGTCACTGCCGTGCAAACACACTCTGCTTTAATCCGAGAACAGTACAGAGCGCCATTGCTCGTTTGTCCAATCAACATGCTCTCTTGCGAAACGGAGACGAGCTGCTCGATGGGCTGGGGTCAATTTTGGACCCGTAGCTGGCCTTTTTGAACTAAGGTTAGCTGCGTTGAGTCGTCTTCTGACTGTCCACTCTTCGATGAAAGCTACCATTCTCCTGGTATCTTCGGTAAACTCTTGACACGGCAGACTGACTCATGTGCAGCACACGAGCGACTTCCCGTTGATTATGGCCTTGTTGCAATAATGCAACCGCTTGAGTCGCTACTTCGGTTGTAGTATCCATTAGCAGCTAATATTCCTAAATGTATCTGACGGAAATGTATATCGGTTGACGTTTGACAGCCAACTAATACGGGTTGATAAGGTAGAAAGCCTTTTAAACGACCTGCTGGCCTGCAAAGAAAAATGATGTCAACTTATACAAAATCTTGTGATTATCGATCACAACAAATTCTAGGGTAGTCTAAGTGTATAAGGAGCGTAAGTTAAAAGAATATGCACTCATTTTGAAGCTACTATCCTGAACTTAAAGATTTTGAAAGCAAAAGTGAAATTTAAGTGTTAGTTTTTGTGCCAGAGGTAATTTTAATTTAATGCGAGTGTGCAGTCTGAGTCGATTTTTTTGCTCCCGAGTGTATGTTTAAATACAACGTTACATAGCTAACAAATATAAGTTCCAGATACTATAGTTTACATCATTTTAACTCGAGAGCTAATTATATTAGTTACTTGGTAAGCAAAAGTGAAAATAAAATATAATAATAACAAAATTCGAGCAATAAATATCGGGTTTAATTAATTCTTCTACAGTTCCGCTATCTAAATAGCTTCTTAGACCACCAGTCGGCAATAACAGTAAATTTCACCGTCGGAAGGAAAGTAATCTTAAAAATAACCGTGTGCGCGAGTTGGGTTGGGCCTGGGCTAAGCACCACACCGTACCACCAACGTAATATATAAGTGATATTAAAAGTGTATGGAAATTTGTGTTTACAATTTATATTATTCCATTATGAATTCGCGCTCTTTTTCCATTATTTTTTTGCTCGTGCCCGCGTCCCTGAGAAGGTATTATGCGGCTAATCGCTCCACTTCCGTATTCTTAACTTATCTTTATGGTGTGTGCAGTTTTTTTTTGTGTGCGCAAGTTTTATGAGTCAATTTGTGTCGGTCAGGTTTTTATTAGAAGATTTACTTAATTTCAGGGAATAATATACGCGCACGAGAAATTTATTCGATGTTCTTGAGGAAATTTAATAAGATTAAATCACGTCAAGTAGTTCTGTGTATATTTATTAAAGAGAAGAGAATTTCTCTTATCTTATTATTAAACTACAATATAAATATACAGGGTTAGGCAAATACATGCATCCATTCGAATATCTGTGATACGATTACTTAGATTTTAATAAAATTTTCCACGTTCAAGTTTTTTTAAGTGATAGTGATTTATTTACTGTAACCACAATTACGCAATAAAAGTCATTAACATAAAAAATAATATTACAATATTCAAAATACATAGATACATAAATATTTCTAAAATATAATATATTACAAAGGACAATGTATAAACATGTAATACAAACTTTGCACACATATAGGGCAGAAGTCATTCATTTAGAAATTCGTCAATTGAATAAAAGGCCTTTTCTATAAGAAAATTTCTAACAGTGGGTGTAAATCTTCTGATACACATAGTTTTTAAATTAACAACACATGTACATTAGGGTGGAGCGATAATGTATGAATAAAAAAAAATTTTTGTTTTTTAAAATGGTATAGCGATATAAAGTTGCATTTCAATGAGTAAATTAAACGTACGAAATATTACCTATTTGTAATGATGTTTTGAGGTGCCCCAACACAATTGAAAATTTGAAAAAAATTACCTATTTTTCATATTGTGATTAAACTATATATTTTATTTGTTAGGTCAATATCTTATAATTTTTATACAGATTTAAAGAAGCGAGATACAAGAAATAATGGTAAACTAGATAATTATTCAGAAATACAGTAATTATATATTAAATTGTTTTTTTGTATCAAAAGTAGGCATTTGTTGACGTGATAGTAGCCTTGCCCTGATGAAACCGTCTCGTTTATTTTTTCCACAAACTGCACTTGAAGCTTCTGTCACCACTTTGATGCAGCGCTCAACGGCTTGAGTATGGCATGGAAAATCTTTAATTTTTTGACATGTGCCGAGACCGTCTTTGACAATGTCTTTTAAGTCGTCATTAGATAAATTTAAAGTCAGAGGTGGCTCAGTTATCTCACAGTCTCGCCACGTTATAATGTCGGTATAATCTTCAGCATCGAAATTAAATGAAGGCAGTTTAAACGTTCGAAGTCCTGGAGCTTTCTAACTTCTTGCTTTTAAAATTCGTCGATATGCTAGATCTCGTATGATTTACCTTTCATCTCCAAGCATAGAAATAAGAACATTTTCTGGGTGACCAAAAAATACATTTCGTTGGATTACCTTGTCAATGACCTTCTTCATATCGGCGTTCAAATAGCGACTTAGACTAATTGTTTGCCACTGGTGCTTAGCTCCGTTTATACACGAGGGATTACATTTTATTCTAAACCACATCGGACCATAAACTCTCATCACGTACGTGGCTAGTATCACCAACTTTTCTTCGGGGTCCGGTTTAGTAGCATATAATCTTAGAATTCGATTTGCTGTTCTAGCCATCTAGAGTGGTTGAGAGATCCAGGCTCAATGTTAGCTAAATCTGAAGAAAAAACGCCAGTGCTGATAGCGATCATAATATCGTACAGATATTTTTGGTCGGTACTCAAATCACCCTTGGAAATTTGAGGTAATATTGTAGGAATGGCGTTGAATTTGACTATTGGCATTGTTTCACATTTTTGTAACTGATATCCAATGACACCTGAAAAGCATTTAGGCCCTGTAGTTTTTCCGTCCAAATGTAACAACAGATGTCGCAGTGGTAATTCATTGGAATGCAACTGGCAGATAAACCACTGTAATGGTTTATTCAGTTCTTCTTCCATCAAACGAATAATACCAGCTTTAAAACCTGTGTTTAGTACTGTTCCATCGCAACCAACAACAACTAGTTCACTGAGTTTCACCGATTTGGATTTCAAGTGAGTTAATATAGTACCTTTAATACATTTAGCAGTTCCCAACTCACATGTGACATGGCCGAAATAGTCGCTTCCTGGCTCTGATAGAATCACATACCCTTCTAGTACCCTTTTTCTGTAAATTTTTTTTTTCCGAATACTAATCAACGTTTTATCATTTTTCCCATCAAAATACATACCGCCTAGAGTTTTCTTGCGATCTGCATCCTGTAAAACTGTTCTGACTTTAGTTCTTTCACGGCGCAACTTTGAACGATCAATAACACCGCTTGGATCCTTTGGTGAAATAATGCCAACATCTTTTAACACAGAAGAAGCTATAATGGCAGCGGCACTGTCAAAAACTCCAGTACGATCGCAGGCAAGAGCTAATGATGGTAAATTTAATCTCCTTTTTTTTTGGTGGTGGATCAACGGTTTTTTTTGGTGCTTCAAGGTAAGGACTAGAAGCTACGATATCGCTTGAACTGTCGCTTTCGATTGCCAAGTCTTCAGGTAAAGAACGCGAACAACACGGTTTCTCAAAATCAGTTATCTCTCTGTTACGCGATAAACTTTTTTGTTTTCTTCCTTCTTTTTTCTTATTTTTTATAGTTTCAACCACATCTACACTGCCTATGACAATTTTTCTTGTTGTTCTTTGATCGAGTAAAAAATTTATTTCTTCCTTGGGAACACGACTGCCTTTTAAACAATTACAATTTGAGAAAAGTTTACATTTGCAACTGCAAACATCAAATAATCTGTGGGACTCAGTTATAAATCTATTGATCTTTTCTTCGTAATTTTTGTTTGTTTGACGACCTTTATAAGGTTTCATTAAGATTCTATATTTGTCATGGTAGGAACGAATAAGTTGTAGAATTCCCTTAACACTAAGAGTTGGCAGCGAAGCTTTTTGCCAAATTTCTAAAACTTCTTGAGCCAATATTTCGGATATGTCATGAACGGTTGGCTCTTTTACTATTTTATTGGGCTTTAATTCATTTTTAATGAATAGGTAATTTTTCATAACGGCATTATAAGTTGGTAATTGAGATACTGGTAACTTCTCTGGTAATCCGAACACAGCACAGGTCATCATTTGTCGTGTTTTGACTTGAGACATTTTACTGTAATAAAGATATATAATATGTGCTAAAGTATTACAATAATATCTGAAACCTAAATAGGAAATTGAAAATACTACTTACATGAAGTCTTATTTCTTGATCTCAGACGTAAAATTCAAAGGGTATCACAAGTGAAATCACTCACGCGAGTTGACTATAGCGTTCGAATAACGTTTTAGGAGAGTTGCGAAATCGTCTCTACGTGCTTCAACACCCACGCGTCTTAATACGCTCGCTTCTAATTATATTTTTCTATCTTATATTAACTGCGCAACACTCAGTGTGTAATTTAGCGTTCATTAAATATTTTTGATTTTTCGACTAAATTCATGAATTTTGCCAAACTTAATAATGTCGGGGGCACCTCTAAATATATCATGTGTGAAATGAAATTTTCTGTGTATATTTGGGAGATAATAGAGCAACTTTTTACAGGTATTCCAATGCTATTGCTAAATTTAAAAAAATCGCTCCACCCTAATGTACATAGCTTGTTATATATTTTGGGACCACAGTAGTTCGCATATCTTTGGGTTGTTCTTAAACGATGGTAAGGTGTGTTTAAAACGTCTTTATTTCGTGTCAGGTACTCGTGCTCATTACCACATTGCGAGAACTTTTCCAAATTTTTGTGCACGTATTCTGCCACACTCAAGATGTACACCGACGGTATAGTAAGTATTCCCTCAGAAACAAAAGCATGTCTACACGTTTCGTCCGATTTAAGATTGCTCAATATACGAACTCCGCGCTTCTGAAGTACAAACACGCGTCCTGCCTCTATTGACATGCTCCAAAACTGAATGCCATATGTAGCTACACTGTGGAAATTTGTTAAGTACGTCATACGTGCGGCATGGTAATTCACTAGCGTCCAAATTCTCCTAATTGTGTACCGCGCTCTAGTCAATTTTCCGGCAAGTTCATTTATGTGTCTGGACCATCCAAACTTGTTGCTTAAGTGTAATTCTAGGAACTTTATAACTCTATACCTTCACTTGTTTTAGTAGTAAATGCGAGCTTTTGTGTTTTTGTGGAATTTACTGTGAGATTATTTGCATGAAACCATTCAGTTGCGTGTTGTTTGATTACATGAGATTTGCGGTCTCTTCCTTCTTTCGTATGGTCCATTACTAAAATTGGTGTGTCATCAGCATCCAGACACACTTGCCTCGATGATATATTAATTGGAAGGTCATTAATATATATGATAAATAAGAGGGGGCCGAGAACGGATCCCTGTGGTACACCCTGCCGCATATCCACCACATCTGACCTCTCACCTGCATATTTAACATACTGCTTTCGGACACTCAGATTGGAAGACATCAGATCATAAGTAACCCCACGAATTTCATAATAGTATAGTTTCTCCATTAAAATGGAATGATCGACTGTGTCGAAAGCTCGTGTCAAGTCAAAGCATGTGATCTCCCCATACTGGTGGTTATCTATAGCTTCTAACAGAGATTTAAAAATCTCTGCGATTCCTGTATTCGTACTTCTATTTTTCCTGAAGCCGTTCGCATAAAATATTGTTTTTTTCAAAATATTCTAAAAGTCTTGCAGCTATCACATGATCATATATTTTTGATATCGCAGGCAGAATGGATATGACTCTATAGTTTTGCGTACAATTTACATCCTTTTTATGAATGGGAATTACCTTAGAAATTTTTAACTCCGCAGGAAATTCACCTTCCAACAAGCATTTTTTAATCATGACTGTTAGTGGCAGCATTATGCTATCAGAGATATTCTTAGTAATTTAATTGTTACTTCGTAGTGATCTTGTGTCGATTTTTCTTTAATTTTACGGACAATATTGTAGAGATCATTCTCATTCACCGGTGTCAGGTAGCACGATCTGTCGCTCTGTATATTAATTTTTGTTAGGTAGCTTTTAAATATTTTACTATTATTCGTGCTCATATGCGCTACAAATACATTGTTCAGATCGGCGGCCTTTAATTGAGAAGAAGGTTTGCTTTTCTTATTTATATTGGGGTCTTCATTAATTACACAGGCCTGCATTTTTCAACTCTTTGAATGTTGATTTAAAAATTTTAACTGTTTTCTAGTAATTGGGTAGCGCTGATTTCAAATCTGCTTTTATTTTTTTTGTATCACGTAAGGTTATTTTTCAAACCAGTAAAATAAAAGAATATAGAAAAAACACGATTTATTTCATTTATAAGCTAGTTTTATATTATATTTAAAAAAATACAAAAATATACACATAGAAAGTATTAGAAATAGTTATTTATTCTTTATGCTTGTTAAAAAAACGTTTTCGTTTTTCAGAAAAGTTTCGTTTGGTTGTTTTTCTGTCACATTCAGCTAAAGGAAGATCTGAAGGTAGTTCCTGGGGCAAGCAAATTTTCTTGTTTTAACCTAGACCCCATTACTTCAGAAAGATCTTTTGAAAGTCCCAAATCTCTTACTAAATCATTCAGTTCGGCTTGTGAAAATAGCTGAGGTTGGTTTTGACCTGAGGTTTATGGTTCAAAATCACTATCCATCTGTATGGAGCCGGAAGTTGAAGAGGTTTCATTATATTCTTGTAGTACTTTGGGGGGTATAGGTATAGGTACATGATCACTGTGAGGAACTGGTCTGATAGCCGATTTAATATTGTTTGGGTACAAAATATGTTTCAAAGTTTTTCTATTATGCCCCTTAATATCACAAAGACAAAAGTAGCAATCTTCATGATGATTTTGCGGTTCTCTCCAAACCATCGGTATTCCAAAAGGAAGGCTTTTTCTATTTCCTTTGGTCCAATGTCTTAAACCTTCTTCACATGCCTTACAAACATCGTGCAGTGCCCAATATTTATCTTGATCTCCTAATTTGATTTTGAAATAAGCATAATATGCATTTTTCACAAATTCACCAATTGGTCTCTTAAACTTTTCAAGACGAAATATCCACAAATATAACAGAAATCATCTGGTTTGTTTTTGCAACACCAGCTAGACATATTTTTAAGCAATGTTTATTTATCAAATACCACGCACAACACTAAAGACAAATTAATTTTACTTGTTTACTGATCGACACTCAGAGCTATAATGAAGTAAATGACATTAAAATATACGTTTTGTTTGGAGTGATAAACTTGAAATCCTTCTTCGCAGTACTAATAAAATGAAAGCATAATAAATAGGATTTAGCAGGTAAAAATTCCCGGAAATCCTGCCCAAAATTAATACAGGTAATAAAAGATTTACATCAGGTAATGAGAGCCTATTTAACAAATTTCTTTAAGCCCACAACAGGAAATCATTTTTGTGTTAATACCTAGAATTTTAAGTAGCTAGTACATTCATTTTAAGGGTACATTCATTTTCGTCACCGACCAGGTAGATAAACCGTGCGCAATAGTTGGGGCATTTATGACACATGCATTTTCGTCACCAAAGTGCTTAATTACGGATTACCCCTTTAAGCAACGGGCTATTACGAGGTACTTAGGAGGGCCTGGTTTCGCTTATGTACCTACGTCCAGAAGAGGTAGGTGAATGCTTTGCCTTTGATTTAATACCAAATATGCCACAAGATGACCGACTAGTTAAATATGCTGATTATTTGGTTAATACGTATATCTCTGACGAATCACTTTTTCCGCCTTCAATCTGGGCAGAGCATTCAGCTACCTTAACTCGAACAACAAATGCGTGTGAATCCTTCCATAAACATTTTAACGAGTCGTTATACAAGGATCATCCAAATTTATTTGTTTTTATAGAAAAATTGAAGGAATTTCAAATAGATACCTATATTAAAATACAAAGATTGCATATGCCTACAAAAATTCACAATCGTAAAGTTAAAAAAAGGCAGCAATTTATTGAGTCTATGCTTACACAATACCAAAACAATGAAATAAGCAGGTTACATCTAGCTAAATGTCTCTCATATCATTGTTATTTTACATAAAATGATGTTTTACATATTTTTTATATAGCTCTGTATAGCAAACGCCAATTAAGTTGGCGCGAGGAGGGGTAAGTTCGCGCAGGATTAAAAGTAGTGGGGAGATTTGTATTTGGTTTTACATCAAATGTCAGATAATTCTAACCTCTGAGCGTGTATTACTTTATGATCCCCTAGCAAAGACATTATGTTCCGTCAAACGTCAATGACAAATGTATCTGACAATTACTTGAGCAGTGGGAGTGGACGTTTTTAAAAACGGCTTCTGCGCACCCCCTCATCCCGCCAACTTAATTGGCGTTTGCTATACCTATGTATATATATTTGAATAAACAACCTTGTTTTATATAAATTGTTTCGTTTCATTTTCAATTGCTAAGTACCTACTTAATAAGATACGAAAATAGTCGGTGACGAAAATGCATGTGTAAGTAACGTCTGCTTTTCAGGACGGTGACGAAAATGCATGTCCGATTATCACTTTTCTTACCTTGGTGACGAAATTGCAAACACCCCATTTTAAAATGTATTAAAGCGCCTATTATAAGATTTTTTTTATATATTTTTCTTTTTCTTTTGGCAAAAAAAAATCTGTGGGTGGTAGAGACCAACTGTATTTTAATTAGTTATTGCTATATAAAAACTGAGCTTAACAAACAAAAATCACGTCATCACAAATTTTATGCAGGCCTGTGTTATCTTCCAAATTGTCTGTTGTTTATTATCTGATTGGCGCATTTTCTTTAGGTATCTTTCCCTATTTTCAATGTCTACTGAACGTTTGTATTTTTCTTTATATTTCTGATAGTGTGTGTAATCATCGGTGTTCTTCGTAACATTTGCTATAGTTGACAAAGCATCCAGTGTTTTGCGCATTTGTTTCAGTTAGGATGTAATTTTATTGTGTTCGCATTTCTTATTTTCGTTTACTACAATTTTCCTTTTGGGAAAGCTCTCATAAGGAATTCGAAAAGCATATTTATTTTCAAATTAGACCAGAAATTATGTTAACTTTTTTATTTTAAATGAAACAGCCTGTATATTTTTACGAAACCCTCTAGAGCTCTATTCTTGGAGTTCAGCAAAAATAAGGTTTGGCACTCTTCTGTTAAACAACGAAAGAGATATTTAATTAAATCTAATAATGCGAATTTTGTTGAGAACAAGAAAAATTAACACAAAAAATATAAACAAAATCAGTATCAGTTTAAGAAAGTTTTCGAAATAATGACCGTTTACTGAAACAATATGCAAGCCTGTGAACAAATTCTTAAATAACATTTGCCAAAGCCTCTTCACGAATTAATTGCACTTGTCCTTTACGACCAATCCAACGATTTGGGAATGTTTCATTTAAAAGACTTCTAACATTAAGGGTATAGTGAGGAGGTGCTCTATTTTGTTGGAACCAAACACTTACAGATAAGGTCAAGTGCGGTAAAAATGAAACAATTTCGGAAACTTTTGAATTTTAGTTAATAAAAGTATAAATTAAATAAGACTTGGATACATCTTTGCAACTACTATTCCTCAGTAAATAAAAATTGTATAATATTCAATTGTTTACTAGTAAAAAAATGTAAATCCTGTTTCAGTTTTAACCTGTCGATGGGAAATGTGAAACGTATTTGGGAAAATGTGAAACACTCGTTTATTTACTTAATTTGAAAGAATTAACTACTAATATCGGCAAAAATGTACTTCTCGGAAAAAACGAAAAACGATAATTTTTATAATTTACTTTATTGAACACTTTTTTTAGAAAGTTTAAACGCAAACATATTTGTTTAAGCAAACCAGTTTAAAACTAATTTAAGCCCGTAGTTTGTATGTATAATTAAATGGAAAGATCTTTGGTTGTTATTTTTGATCACATACATCAACAGGAGGGCAAAAAGTATAAATATTGTTGGTTACTGCTGGAATTGAGCTCGTTTAGGGCATACATATAATCCCATAGAAGCTTAGATTTAATCTGTATCGAATAGAGTACCTCTGACATTGCTTGACTGTTGGGAAAGATCACCACGGTAGGATTTATTCCACCCTGTCTCTTAATTTTCCCAACGCAGTGATGTAATGTAGCCACTTCCACTTGAAATACCGTAGTATCTCAACTTAGGCTTACTTAGGATCATTGTCCTTTCTCTGAGCCCGAAATTCTAGTACCCACACTTTTTTCTGTTTCAGAGCTATTAAACCAGACAGATTCGGCATGGATGGATGGGGCTTTTTTCAAGTCTTTCTTGCCTATTTGGAATGACAATTTTATATTTCTTATCAAAGCTGTATTTTTGAACCATGGCATCAATCGGTTTCCCTGTAATAGGTTCTACCTGAAGTTCTTCTCTCAACTTATGATGGTTAGTGCCGTTGGCTAGGCTTATAGGTGTTTGGCTTTACATTATTCTGTAGGTTACTGACGTTGCTTTTCCTTATAACAAGCCTTCAAAAACTTTCCTAAATAAAGACGGCTATGCTTTTTGATAATAGTTGGTGATAGTGCACGTAATATGTCATAAACGCATAATTTTGAATGAGGATCGCCGTCTCTAATGAGGAAAGATTTGAAGGCACGTTATACAAGGTGTCCCGTATCGTTATGTTCAAATTTTAGGAGTGCAAAGTAGACTTCATTTCAAGTAACAAAAACGCTAGACTTCTATATGCATTTTTATTTGTTTCAAAATTACAGATCTATGAATGTGATTGTCAGATCATGAACAAAAATCTAATCCTAAAGTCAATAAAAACTGATTTTATTTAAAAAAGTTTAATTAATAATATTTTCGAAATGTCCACCTCCTCGTTGAATGCAGGCTTGTGCACTTAAGCCAACAGAAGAAGTACTTATCCGAATTTCATACTTGTTTTGTCGGATTTGCTCGGCAGTCAGGTGGATAGGATCCAACAACATTTCTCTTGTGTTCGAAACTTGCGCGTAGACTAAATTTTTTATGTACCCCCATAAATAAAAGTCAAGGGGATTGAGATCGAGTTATCTTAGTCGTCATGCAACAGGACCACCTCGACCAATCCATCTTCGATAATTGAGGTTAACTCAATTTCAAACAGCAATTCCGAAATATGGTGGTGCCCCATCCATGTGAAACCACATGTCTCGTCGAACATTCAGTGGGACGTCTTCTAAAAAACCTGGCAGATCGTCAATAAGAAATTGAAGCTAATTGTCAGGATTTAACCTCCTAGGAAGAACGACAGGACCAATCAACAAGTCATCGATTAGGGCCGCCCAAACGGTAATAGAAAATTCATGTAGAAATTTAGATGGGCGTATAGTTTTGGATTTTCTGATGACCACCTGTGCAGGTTTCTCAGATTTGTAACACCGCTTCTCGTGAACGTAGATTCATATGTCCAGAGGACTGTTCTGCAGAAATTAAAATGAAGCCGTGACTGTCTTAATATCTAGGTAGAATAAACTAGACGAACATAGTGGTCTGCCTCCTTTATTAAAAAATGCAATGTTAACAGTCATCTGAACATTTGGTTATTGTATGATATTCATGGTTCAGCACTTACGAAATAAGTAAGAACCTTCTTTATCATAAATCAATTTCCAGTACTCTTTTTTGTAAATCTCCAAGAAATTACTGTATGCACTACGACACGTGTTTATTTATTTTAGGATAACATTTTATTATGAGACGTTAACAATCACAGGCCTGTTATTGAATCGTATAACTTTTGTTAAATAAAATCAGTTTGTATTGATTTTAGGATTACATGTTTTTTCATGATCTGACAATCACATTCATAGATTTGTAACTTTGAAACAAATTAAAATGGATATACAAGTTTTGCGTCTTTGTTACTTGAAATGAAGTCTACTTTTCACTCCTAAAATTTGAACATAACGATACGGGACACTTGTATAGATATCTAGAGGTGGTAGATTTAGTATCACCCCCAGAGCAACTGTAGGAGTTGTTTTCATGACACCGATGACACTTAGACATGCTAGCCTTTGTTTGCCTCTCAGCCGTCTACTAAGTACTGTTTGCTTGGTTGTTCCTAACTTCAAACTAAGAAAACAATAGGGCGGTACATCACAAATAATTTCATCAGAAAAATTATAACGCCGATACAATTCTTTTAAAACGAAACGGCTGGGTAAACACACTTAAGCTGTGAATTAAGTTTCGTCTCCGGTTTAAAATTAAAACGTTATATTGTGAAACGTATTTCGCTATGGTAAATTATCGTTCCAGTTTGCATCGTAACTTACCCGTTAATACCAGCAGTGTAAATAAAATGTGAGAACTTTAAATCTAAATTATTTTCGAACCATAAAGCATGGCCTATATACACTGAAGTCCGAATATGTACAAATACGGAACAATAAAAGAACATCCAAAGACATGGAGAATGGAACAAAATAATAACACTGACTATCATCGCCAGTATATATGCGGAATTTTCGTTATATGCAGGAAGGGCAATGAGAACAAAATAAAGAGTGAGGTTTCAGGTTGAGAGAGGCGACTATACTAGATCCGACGGCACGAAAACGAACACTAGAGGGCGTCGCGAACGCCGACGATTCTAGGTATAAAATATGACGGCGCCCCTGAATATACAGCGACGATAAAAACGCAATATTAGGATTTTTATAGATTGTATATTTTCTATTGTGTATATATCGTTGATGTCATATGGGTTTTGTCTGAAAGAGAATTGGATGCGACTTTTTTTTTATTTCTCTGTGAACAATTCTTGTAGATAGTTTAAATGTCGAATCTAATTTCATTCTAACGTTTTATAAAATCTTCTAAGTAAAAAATAGATTTACTTCTTGAAATGTGCAATTTTTAATCAATAATATAAGAAAATAAGTAAAATTTAAGTTAGTTTGTCAAAAAATAAACTTTGATACGATGTAAAATAAAACAAAACAATGAATTTGTTTAATCTTCACTCTATAAAGCGTATACCACCAAATTCTGAGTAAACGCAACGATCCGAATGTATGAATATTTCTCCCGCTTCGAATACAATTCCCCTGAATGCTGTAGGCGCGTCAACATCGATGTCATACATATAGCAAGCGCCAATTAAGTTGGCGCGAGGAGGGGGTTTAGCAACAGACTGTTTTGTGATTGGCTTAACATCGATGTCATATATATAGCAAGCGCCAATTAAGTTGGCGCGAGGAGGGAGTGTAGCAACAGACTGTTTTGTGATTGGCTTAACGCATTCAGGGGATTTTTATTCGGAGCGGGAGAAATATTTGTACATTCAGGCCGTTGCGTTTGCTCAGAATCAGGCGGTATTTACTAAACGTTTACAAAAATGTGACGCGCTTCGATAACACTGTAGCTTTATCAAACGACGATGGTATAAAGATTATTCTACAAATAAAAAAATTTGGTAATTACAGGTATATAAAGAAAGAAACGATAAGCTGTTAACAAAGAAAGGAAGAGATATAGGCATTCAAACACAATAATCACATGGAAAAACTCTAATTAAATAAGTTTAGTAAAGGAGAACTATTTATATCTAGTTGGCCATTCAGTAAATTCCCAGACTTTTTATTTTTATTTATTTCCAGGGCTTCTAAGAGGTCTAATTTATGCGATTTATTTTGTACATGTAAGATTTTAAACTCCGGATCGAATGAATGGTTTTCAGATAATAAGTGATTTGAGTAATTAGAATCTACTTTTTTTTGTTATCATAACTACGTTTATGTTCTGAAATTCTAGTTTTGAAATTTCTGAAAGTTCTACCAATATAAATTTTGTGACAATTACTACCACATTTTAATTTATATACCCCTGATTTATTAACTTTTGAAGATCTGGATTTATTGTTTTTACTGAACCTGGCTAAATTGTTGTTAGTTTTAAAGCATGTATTTATATCTAAAGTTTCTAAACATTTTTTAATTTTAATCGAAGGTTTTCCTATATACGTTAAACTTTTAAATTGATTATTTTTATTTTTACTCTTATCAGATGGATATACTTGTTCTAACGTTTGCTTGTACATTTTCTTAGCTATAATATTATCAATTAAATTTGGGTCATAGTTATTATTAACAGCTATTTGTTTAATAATATTAATACAATCCATAGTAATATCAAATTCACGGTAGAAATTGAACAAAATAACTCTATCAACTTTTTAGACCTTACTATTTCAAAAATAAATAATAAACATGACTTTTCCATATTTAATAAACCGTCACATACGGATATAACAATTCATAATAGTTCAGTCCACCCATATAACAATAAATTAGCAGCTTACAATAGTATGATACACAGACTTTTAACAATTCCTTTAACGACTAATAATTACAACAAAGAATTAAATATTATTAAACAAATAGCTGTCAATAATAACTATGACCCAAATTTAATTGATAATATTATAGCTAAGTAAATCTACAAGCAAACGTTAGAACAAGTATTTCGTTCTGATAAGAGTAAAAATAAAAATAATCAATTTAAAAGTTTAACGTACAAACCTTCAATTAAAATAAATAAATATTTAGAAACTTCAGACCTAAATACACGCTTTCAAACAGACAACAATTTAGCCAAGTTCATTAAAAACCATAAATCCAAATCTTCAAAAGTTAAAAAATCAGGGGTATATAAATTAAAATGTGGTAGTAATTGTGACAAAATTTATATTGGTAGAACTTTCAGAAATTTCAGAACTAGAATTTCAGAATATAAACGTAGTTATGATAACAAAAAACTAGATTCTAATCACTCAAATCACTTATTATCGGAAAACCATTTATTCGATCCGGAGTTTGAAATCTTACATGTACAAAATTAATCGCATAAATTAGACCTCTTAGAAGCCCTGGAAATAAATAAAAATAAAAGTCTGGGAATTTACTGAATGACCAACTAGATATAAATAGTTCTCCTTTACTAAACTTATTTAATTAGGGGTTTTCCATGTGAGTATTGTGTTTGAATGCCTAATCTCTTTCTTTGTTAACAGCTTATCGTTTCTGTCTTTATATACCTGTAATTACCAAATTTATGTGCATACACTCACTTCATTTGTAGAATAATCATTATACCATCGTAGTTTGGTAGAGCTACAGTGTTAGCGAAACGCGTCACATTTTTATAAACGTTTAGTAAATATACGTTTTACATAGGGAAAATTAAACAAATTGTTTTGTTTTATTTTACATCGTATTAATATGGATCTTCAAGTAACAGCTTCATCTATTCAAATAAACTTTGTTTAATGAATTATTTGTTAGATATTTTAATCATGAAAAGATAGCATTTTGATGTTAATAACATCAAGTGTGTAATTACAATAGTATAAAATGTTAAAAACATATCTATATACATATTGCTGTTCTTTTCTAACCGAGATAAATTGAATAATTAAATAAAGTTGAAAACAGTAATGAAAAATTTAAAACAAGTAAATTTTGAATACACCCTGTATAAACAATAGATAAAACAAATCACATAGTCCTTTTCATGTAAAGTTTCTTGTTATTTTTTGTAATAAGTTTTTATATGCACATCTGTGTATATTTAGTAAAGTTCTATTGTATGTAAAATGTCATGTAAATTATTATATTTCTTTACGTTCTCGTTTATAATTGTTAATAACTATATATACCAATTTATAAAAGAATATTTTACAAGCTTTATAATCAATACTTGAATTTTACAAAATCTCTTAAATACATAAATATTGTTCTTGTAGCAGTTACGATGTACGTAAAATTTCAAACAAGATACCCTGAATTGTAAAGAAATCAAGGCGTCAGACGGTAAAAAACACTTGAAAATAAGAACGCATTTAAAATATGAAATATTGTTAGAAAGAAAACGTAAATCAGTATAAGAACGAAAGTTTTTAAATATGGAATATTATTTGGAAGAGTGTTTTAACTTAAAATGTATTTGAAAAAGAATAGACGTCACGGGTAGAGAATACAATCCCGAGCATGTTTTTCAATCCCGGAATTACGGGATTTTTGAAGCGTAATCCCGGGATTCCGGGATTAGACTATGTGGTTTCTAATTGGGCTCAAATGAAAAAAAAAAATTAAGTAATTTCTTAAAATTTTTTTATTAACCCTCAAGTACTATCGTGGGGTGTTTCGGCACCCCAGAGGTAACTTTTTTCTAAATTTCTTCGAAACTATTTTTGTTACCTTTCTAGGGTTTCAGGTATTCTCCTATACGAATGAGATGTGTAATATTCTATAATCTATTATTTACAATGTTTTACAGTTATAGCAAAAAATAGCCTTTGGGGTGTCTCAACACCCCACGATAGCAGTTTTACGTTCGACTTTTTCAAAAATAGCGCAATTTGTTCTAACCCATTGTTTAGAATTTTATAGTGCTAATATCCATTTCCTCTTTTGGGCGAATCACAGCTCTTTGTTTAAGACTTGTCGTGCATGTGTGGGGATTCACTCGTTTACATTCGGCTTCGGGAATTTTTTATAATGTCGTACATGTGTTGGGGATTTACCCATATACATTCGACTTGGGGGATTTTTTATATGTAGCATTGAATAAAGTTGTATTTCCCCTGTTTGTGTACAATATATATAAGACTCAAATAAATTTCTTATTCAGTTCGTAAAAAACCATAGTGTTTGTCAATATTGGTCGTTGTTTCTCTTCCATAAAACGTATATTGAATAGTAACAACAATATGACAAAGTTTCTGACTAACGAACAGTTAGTAAATCTTGCTGCAAACTTTTACGATTATATTAGTGAAAGTGCATGCCCTGGTGAACATGATAATGATTTGAGTGATGCAGCAAGCGAACATAGTGATCACGACACATCTTCAGAGGTTGAAGTCGAATCTGAAGACGAAACTGAAGATTTGGATGATGTCAGTGCAAGTGCAAGTGCGAGTGCAAGTTACTTTTACGGACGAAATAGGTATAAGTGGTCCAAAAATCCTCCTGCTGCTTCGCGTATCAGGTCCTCTAATATAGTCATTCATCGACCAGGAGCAAAGGGTCCGGCAGTAAATACTCCTCCTAGAATACCTTCTGAAGCATGTTCTCTTTTTATTACGGAAGAAACCCTAAATGAAATATTAGAACATACAAATGCAAAAATTACCGAAACGAGTTTTTCTTATGGACCGACGGCTAGTTATGTGGGACACACAGACCTGATTGAATTAAAAGCATTGCTGGGGCTTCTAATTCTGGCTGGAGTGTTCAAGTCTAATCACGAAGACACTAGAAGTCTTTTTGCATCGGATGGTATGGGAAGAGAAATTTTTAGAGGTGTTATGTCTGAGCAACGGTTTTTGTTTCTTTTGTTAACGCTGAGATTTGACGATCAACTAACTAGGAGGAACAGAATTGACAATGGTGATAAACTTGCAGCAATTTCAAAAATTTATGAAATTTTCAATAAAAACTGCACGAACAATTTCAGTTGCAGCGAATATGCAGTTGTAGATGAAATGCTTGTTGGATTTCGAGGCCGCTGCTCTTTTCGTCAATATATCAAAAGTAAACCAAAAAAATATGTCATCAAGATTATGTGCCTATGTGATTCACAAACGCATTATCTGATAAATTCATTTGTTTAAGCGGAAAGACAACCGAACCCAATCCAAACAAACTTTCGGTTCCAACACGTAGTGTACTGAAATTAGTTTCTCCAATTATGAACATAAATCGAAATGTTACAGGAGATAATTGGTTTTCTTCTATAAAACTATTGAGTGAATTGAAAAAGGTTGGTTTGACATATGTCGGGACACTTCGCAAGAATAAGCGCGAAATTCCACCTGCATTTTTACAAACTAAACAGATACCAATAAACTCCTGTAAATTTGGATTTACACACGATAATACGTTGGTTTCCTTTGTACAAAAAAAAACCAACTGTGTTCTGTTGATTTCGTCTATGCATCACAACGAAAATGTTGAAGCAAATGAGAAACCAGAAATTATAAATTTCTACAATGGTACCAAAGGAGGAGTCGATGCTTTGGACCAGAAGTGTTTGACGTACTCCTGCCAAAGGCGAACCAGGCGATGGCCAATGGCCATACTCGGAGCAATGTTAGACATTTCACGTGTCAACAGTTATACAATTTTCTTAGCCACTTCAGACGGTACAGTCAATATGACACGAAGAGAATTTTATATTCGTTTAGGAAGAGAACTCGTCAATGATCACGTAAAACGGAGATATGAAATAAAAGGATTGTCATCTGGGCTAAAATCAATCATCAAAAATTTACTAGGTTTAGATACACCACAACAGTCACAAGAAGCAGGACCTGTAAGAACCTACAAAAGGTGTCACATCTGTAGACGAAGCAGAGACAAGAAAATAAAAACCACGTGTCATAAATGTCGTCACCATGTCTGCAAGGACCATTCTGAGATACTCATAGAATGCAGAGAATGTTTAGAAAAGTAAATTGTAAGAATTTTGTATAAATCTGAGTGCATGAAAAAACGACATGATTTTTGTCATAAAAAATATACGTCTCACAACGTCATTGTCAGAATTTTTATATGAAATATTAATGCCACTTTTAATTTACAGAAAATAAGATAATGGCTTCCAACAGTAGAAAAAGTGAAGACATCTTAAAAATACACAGCAGATACTTTTGTGAAAAAAAAATTGTACGAGGGAACATTTTTTATATTTTTTTATAAATGTAAATTTTCTATTTTGTTGTGAATAAAGTTTTATTTTTCCTTGAACAAATCACAAGATAAGAGACTAGTTTATTGCACACATTGTTCAAAAGTAGAAAAAAAAGATAATTAACGAAATAATTAATTTTAAAGAGTGGGGTGTCAAAACACCCCACGATAGCAGTTGTGTTACCTGAAAACACGATAGTACTTAAGGGTTAATATTGTTGCACAACACAATACACAATATACTAAAATAAGGAACAAAAGAGACAATACAAAAAGCTATTAAAATTTCGAAAATACAATCGCAGAAATATCAAAGCATCCAATGATTGACTTCCAACCCTGCTTCGTAGTTTATTGCCAACATAAGTAGCAGTTGAAAACGCTCGCTCAGGTTCTACACTGGTTGGGGGAATAGACAATAGATATTTATATGCTAATTCTAAGTGATATCCACGAACTCCTCCATTTTTGAACAGGCCTATTTCGCGTCTAATACTATTTACCAACCTCGATTCATTTTGTATTTCAGGATCTGGGGATTCCATACTCTTATTAATTTCCAACTGTAACTTTTTCTTTAGTGTCAATTGGGGATGGGAGGTTTATTGCTTTGGCTCATCATCTGTTTGTAATCCTGACCTTTCTTCCTCTTCCGTGTCATCTCGACTATTTAGTCTTTTAACAATACTCTTTATTTGCGCCCTCACTAAAGCCTGTGTAGGAACTGGAAATAAGTCAAGCGATTCCAAATCCGACAATAATTGATTTTCATAATCTTTTCGTGGATTTTGTAAATAACTCAACACACCAGTTAAATCATGATTTCGTCGTTGCTTTATACGTTCCACTAAGGACGCTTCATTTTATTGGCGAGTGCTGAGTTTTTGCTAGACAATTGTTTTATAAGAAATTTCAAAGCGGCATCAGCTATGCATAAATTAGCATCTCGTCAACAGATTGCTTCAACTGTTAATTTAATTGGGGTCAGCATATCAGCAATTTTATTTACCAAGTCAAAATCAGCATCTTCTGAACGGATTGAGATCTATAAGAGCTTTTAAATGCAGGTTTTTATAAGAGAAAATCGTTCCAACATAGTTAAAAGACTATTCCACCTAGTTTTACAGTCCAAAAGATGTGACAGCTCTTTTTCATGTTCAATATTCACAGGCGATGAAATTTAAAAATTTCAAAAATGTCGATTGTCGATTTTCCCTGTTTTGACGCCAACACTATATGTAATCGGACCCGCTGATTACGATAATTCAAACTAGAGTTCGCTATCTGCTTTGGTTCTCGAGATATTTACGAAAAAGTGTCGACAGGTCAAAAGTACAAAAAAAACGAAATCGCGAATTTTCAGCGGAAAATAGTTCAGACCGTCTTCTTTAGCGCCCCCGAAAACCTTAGGGTGGATTAATTGACTACCCAATTTTTTTGGAGTGGTTTTCGTTTCTTTTTTAGTCCATTTTTTCTGTTCTTAGTATTTCTCTTTATTTTCATTAACTATGGAGAATTCTTATAGGGCTACGGTTGTAGGATTGATTAGAGGCTATACAGATTGGATGCATATTCGTAATGATACCGAGATATATTGCAGTGTCTCTTCATTAAGTTTAAGGCCTCCACAAAAGTATAATGTGCAAAGACATGTTTCTTCGAAAACTCATCTAGATAACATATGTCCATCTGCACCTCACACTTTTAACGAAGAACTGTGTAAAGCTTTTATGGCGGCCAATATCCTATTCAAAAAGATCAACAATCCAGTCCTCAAGAGGTTGCTTACAAAATATACTGATCGTCATATTCCAGATGAATCTAATTTACGTAAGTACCACTTACCAAAATATTATTTGAGAACAATTGAAAAAATACGAACCAACCTATCAGGTCATTATCTTTGTGTAAGTGCAGACGAAACAACGGATGTAATGGGACGATATGTATTAAATGTAGTTGTTGATATTCTTCATTCAACTTCATACCAGCCATACTTAATTGCAACTAAAATATTGCCAGTCGTAAATGGCGAAGCAGTAGCAAAAGTAATTAATCAATGTATTCATAATATTCTGTCATTGGATAACATCTACAAAGACAAGTTACTATTATTTTTGACTGATACGGCAGCTTATATGTTAAAAATAGGGAAGTTATTAAAGGAATATTATACCAATATTATGCCATATGCCAATAGTTGATGCCTTATTTAGCAGAAATCCAGATTTGAATATATTATATCAGTTCTGCACAGAGCTGATTAAAAATCTATATATTCGAAGTATGGTGCCCTTTTGCAAAATTTTCATCACGCACCCATCACCATTTGTGATGTGGAACAGACATTTTCTATTTTTAAAGACTTTTAACATCTAAAAGAACTAATTGAACACATTGTTTCAACGGTATTTGCTTCCGCATTTGCATTTGCATTGACAGATACATATTAAGTATGTGCCACTTATGCAGCTTGGCCACATGTATCAAATTGTTCAAAACTCACGGATCGCTTACAGAAACAAACCTATTGCGAATACAAGGCAGATGACTATGGGCTATGAATCTTCAATCGCTCGAGTCCGCTCTCGGCTGATGACAAAACAAAGGCGCGTTCGCTGTCAAAAAAAGATCCGTATCAAACCTAGAAAACCGACTCCAAGAAAGGTCAAGACAGTTTTATCGACGGGATAAGTGATGTCATCGGTATTTTGGAATTTCCGGAATAAAGAAACTAGGACACAGATGGACCACATTTATCGAATTAAGAGGAGATTATGTAGAAAAATGAAGTTTGCTTATTTAAATTATTCCTTTGTTTCTTCTATATGATCTCGCGAATTAATCAAGCCGCCCTGGTATCGAGAAATAAGACTGCATTTCTCTATTTCCTCTTAATTTTGTTGTTAAAGTGTTTTAACCATGTCGACATAGTATACAGATTCATTTATGCTTTCTTATTGGAGACCTAATCTATTGGCAATTTATCCACATTCGCTCCTTTAAAAATCAGTGTACACCTGCGTTGACGTGTATGCATGTAGTAATGTGTTATCGTCGTAATATTTTTCAATATTCCGCTGCTTATATTGTCAACATATTCTGGACATGTGATTGTACTGGTAAAGGTAAGTCTCTTTTTGCTAAATGCAAATATGTTTTTCTATTTCGCACACACAATGATCTCATTTTGATAAGCATTCGCGGCTCGAAATGAACCTTATTTCGAGACGCAACCTTTCATTATTCATTGTTGGTTTCCTGTTCAATTTGGAATAATATTTGACGCGCTGCTTAATATAGGTTATGTACCTACCAGAATACAAAAGATAATACATGAATGTAGAATAACGACTATTTATTATTATATTTTAGTACTTAAGCAAGGTTATAATGAAGTACAAAACTCAATATAAAAATATAATTATGTTAATGTATTTTATTTTAGTTACTGTAATTAGTATAAACATGTACATTAACTTGCGATGAATCATAAGCATTTATACTAATGCCAGGTAGGTTTTGATTGGAAACTAACGTTTTCCTTGTAGTATTAGTTTCAACAGTAACTTTAGATTTTTTACTTGAAGATTGTGGCTGTGAAACGCTTGAACACCCACTTGATGTATTTTGTTCAGGCGAGAACATTTGAGCAACCTCAATTTTTCTTTTCATGGATGTATCAATATAACCCTCAGCTATAGCTGACGATTTCGATCCTCCATGTTGCTTAATTGTAATCAAATCACCACCCTTATTTGCTATATGAGACGCACTGGAACGTCTAAAACAGTGTCCACTAAATAATTCAGGATTTGGTAATTTAAGAAAGACCGCAATAAGTTTAGGCATCTTGCCTATTGTATGAATTCCAATTGGACATGATATACAATATCCATTGCGATAGGTAAGAAAGAAACGTTCAATGGTTGTGTTTTTTGGTCTTAAACTTATATATTTTTTTATTAAATCAATCCATTTAGGGGTTGTGATTGCAAAACTTCTAGGTAAATAATTTTTTGTTTTAGGTATCGAAATAACAATGAAATCATCCTTATATTCAATATCATTGATTGACATATTTACTAATTCATCTCGTCTACAAGCTCCAGCATAACCTATTAATAATGCAACCTAAAATGAAAATGCTATACAAATTGTGTTTTAATATAGAAACACAAATACCTTTATTGCAAGGTACAATTTATCATCAGCATTTTCTATAAAATGATCAATTTGTTCCATAACTAAAATTTTAGATTTCTTTGTGCTGATATCCTTGTCCACAACGTTTTAAGAATGCTTGTAGTTTAGAAAATTTTGATATATCTAAGTTCTTATAGATATTTAAACAAGAACGCAACATAGAATATAATGCCCATAGTGTCGAGGGCTTTTTTATTTCACTTTGTAGCTTCTTCTTCTTCAGGTGCCATCTCCTCTCAGAAGGTTGGCTATCATCACGGTCTCATCTTTGATGCTGCGGCTTTGAGTAGTTCAATGGAGCTACATTTATACCACTGTCTCAAATTATTTAACCAGGAAATACGTCTTCTTCCTATATTTCTTCTTCCCTGTATCTTTAATACTATAATTCTTCTATAATTATCTGTAGCAGAGCATATCTTTCCCCTCTCAACACGTGGCCCAGATATTGTAGTTTTCTTATCTTTATTGTGTTCAATATTTCCTTCTCTTTCCCAATTCTTTTAAGTACTTCACTATTCGAAACCCTATCTATCCATCTTATCTTCAGGATCCTCCCATATGCCCACATTTCAAATCCCTCTAGACGCTTGTTAGTGTCTTGCTTTAGCGTCCAGGCTTCCATCCCGTACAGCAGCACCGGGAACACGTAACATTTCAATACCCTGATCTTGAGACGCAGACTAAGGTCATTGCCACACAATACTTTCCTCATCTTGTTGAATATATTCCTGGCTTGGCCGATTCTCGTTCGAATTTCTTCTGTATATTCATTTGTGTTAGTAGCTTAAAATATGCCAATAAAACATTTTCTGATAGTATGTGAACCTCATTTTCAATACACCAAGATTCAAATTGCTGATAATTTTTTTCATATACTACACGAGATTTTTCTGGCAATAAATTTCCACATGTATTTTCTGCTATTTCACGGAGATTCGGTGGTGTCCCGCTTCGGTAATTAGAATTATCGACCATTTCTTTATAGTTTCTGTTTGAATTAGTATAATAATAAATTTTAAATGACATTCGCTATTTAAAAATAGGGAATGTCAGTTTGACCAACGTTTACATTTCAAAAAAGTAAATGTCACTTATTTTATACAAATTTCATACTATGAAAAATACAAATTTTAAAAGTTATGGAAATGCGAAATAGAAAAAATAGTATAGAAAACTCGTTTCATAAGACGTATTGTTGTCCTCGTTCTTTGGAAAACTCGCCTTCGGCTCGTTTTCCAAACTTGGCCTCGTACAACAAAACATCGTCTTATGACACTAGTTCTCTAATATACTATTTCACCTGCCACGGATGTTAACTTATTTATCGAAACGCTTAGGTGTTTATATAAATTTCTTGTTCCATTTTTTGTTTTGTATTTATAATTATGGATACTATTAAAATTTTGTTTTCATATTTGCAGAAATTAATGCAGCAAAGAAATATAGCAGGTCCATAATTGACGGATATAATTGGATGCGACTGTACCCTTAGCATGAAAAAAGCACTCTTGCGTAATTACGAAAATCACAAACTAAGGGGAATTCAGTCCAAAAAATAGCTAACAACTACTTATTTGGCTCAAACTCGCGTGAAAAATACGAACATAAAACAGTTCGTGCCTTTAATCTTCTCATGCCTTATTTACATACCGTTAGGGGGCGTCCCTCGTCAAATTAGACATGCACGACGGACATCTAGTCAGTCAGTCAGAAAGTGAAATTCGAGATCGGTTAAAAGAAATATTCCCACAACGGGCTTCCTTCTGTCTCTCTGCAAAGAGGACGACAGCTTCATTCCCCACCATCCGGTTACTGATTAGCAATAATTGATGCTGGTGGTGATAAAGTAAGTTCGTCGTCACCATTTGTGTATTTGCGTTACATTTGTTAGTCCCTGGTTTTTCCCAGTAGAGGTTGTGGACAACTTTGCCGCAGGACATCTATCTACTCAATGGGGTTGTGACCCTCGTATTGGTTGTCCCTGGAGTAAACCACTCATAAACATTATATACACTTGAATTACGTAGGAAAGAGAGTGCGGCCTGTCTTTGTAAAATAAATGAGGTGATTGCTTGTTGTGAATTTTATGATTTTGTAAAACGAGAAACATATCATTATTATTTCCACCCTCTACCAACTGCTTGCGTATACATGGTGTTAGGGAATGCTTTAGCCAAAATTTACAGATCAATTTATTTATAAAATACCAACAAAAAAGTTATACGCCATTTTTGTGAAATATGTAACGTTTTGGAGAAAAAGCATAGTTAAATTTGTTTCTAATAAAGACGAGACACAAGCAATAAAACTACTTATAGCCAACACGTTTATTTTTTATACAGTTGCCTATATTATCTGTGACATTTTAAGCACTGTCAACGTTTATTTAAGTTAACAAAAACAAAGCAAAATCCATAAAATTAAAGGAAATGTTGAAAATGTCAACCATTTGCTTCAAGACAAGCTTCAGCAGGCTTATTTAGTAACTAACTTATTCGAGCTAGTTAATTTTCCTTATTTCGTATAAATTCTGCAGCCGCTATAACGCGATCTTCAAGATCTTCTACATTTTTTACAGGAGTCTTGTAGACTAGTGATTTCATGTAGCCCCAAAGATAGTAATCACATGGTTGAAATACTGGATGAAATACTGTAGTCAGTATTTCATCCACCTGATGAAGCCATTGTATGGCGAAGCAATATTGTAGTGATATTTACAATAAAAGAATTTTTGAAACTAGAAGTTTAATTACTTATATCTTGGCGTTATAATGAAGTTTCAACAAGTATCTCCTTCGTCAATTAACCATTATATTTCAGATATAACATTCTTGGGACAAATATTTAATTGAAGAATTTATTAAGGATGTATGCTGAACCATATCAATATATATATATATGTATATATATATATATATATATAATATTTTCGTGACCTTGGTGTGATAAGGTAAACTCAATAAGTCGGCGATTAAAGGTCTGGTTTACCACCCCAAAGTCTACATATTCAAAACAACCCTACATGTTTCGGCAATGATGCCTTTGTCAAGGGAATAAAAAATACAAATCACAGAATATATATTTATATTCTGTCATAGGACGTGTCGTCATGGATCTAGTATGACGTACACTCATATTAACAAAAAGGTTGACAATCTACAAGAGCCGTGGTCATTTAGGACGGTCTTTCACTATTACGCACAGACTTCGTTCATTGTGATAGAGCGAACAGTTCACGCGATTGTTTAGTAAACATATTGCTATGGTTTTTCCCCAATAAATATTAAAAATTTATTTAAAAATGAATGTACTATTATTTTTGGATATCTGTGTATATCCGTATGTATTTCATGTGTCGCACAAAAAACTTGTATTATTGAAGCTCAGCCTTATGCGAAGCCACCATGATTGATGTGGACTCGGCAGACATAGTTTAACAGTAAGATGACAACGTTCATTTTATTTAAAAAATATTTAATATATATATTTAAAGTAACTTCTGTTTGAATTTGAGTTTTAATAGTTGATTGTGTTTGTATATCAACTTCCCGTTGATCCTACGAGATCGTGTTCTCGTAATTTTGATTATATTTAATTTAATAACGTTTTCTTGTCAACGTGTCTCACAATTTTTTTTATGTAAGTAAAAATATATATATTTTTAAAAGATATCTTTTTAATTCAAAAGATGAATATTGTATATCTATTGTATTAATATTGTTGTATTGAGTTTTAGTCTTAATTAATTGAGATAGATGACAAAGAGTATTTTTAAAATTTCTAAGTAAAAAAATTTAACAGTAAATATTTTATACGTTTGGATTTCAAGGGCAATTTTTTTTTAATGTGAGCGCGCATGTAGTAGATTTTGATCGAGCTGTCAAGTTTGTTTATTTTTATGTTATTCTCTGGGGAGAAATTAGAAATAAACTTTGTTATTATTAAATTTGATCGGCTGTCATTGAGAAGTTTTTTAACGCACGCAGCGGTCATATTCCGTGTGTTATTTTTACCTCGGTGTAATAAGTATTTTATTTCACAGTCTTTATACTTAATAAAGAATAATTTTTTTTTCTTTTTTTGATTTTGTATTAAATTTTCATTTAAGTTTTATATTGTGAATATTATTTCTTATACCCTTCATCTTGCATTGTTAATGAGTAACTTAAAGAAATATTATAATAACTTTTCTCAAAAATTTTGAGTGGCGCCTAAAATACGTTTTTGTTCAACGTTTCCGATTGGAACCCTGAGAAGAAAGTAGTCCCATTTTTGGAAATAAACCGACTGAGTATCCTAGTTGGGTAGATTTGTCGTGAACGGTGGTACAGTAAATATAAAAACCACAGTTCATAGGAATATGTTTGTTTAAAAATAAATATCCAATATCCCTTGCCAGAAATATATAAATATAAATGTGAACTGATTCTTCCGTCTTGTTTTTAGTATATTTCCTTAGGGAAAGAAAATGAATGAATAAAAATATTTAAATGTACGTATATGTTTCCTGATACTATTTATTAAATAATATTTTTTTTCTTGTTTTATAGTTTTATAGCTTTGCAGATACAAAACAAAGTTATATTAAAAATTTTATTGTTTTTTTTTATAATTTTATAGATATTAAATATAAGTTTTGTATATACAAATTGAATTTTATGATTTTGAATGTTATGTATATATTTTTATAATTCTATTATCAGAACTGCCATACAGTAGAACTTTTTATTTTTTATTAATACTGTTAAAAAATGTTTAAAACAAAAAAAATACCATTTACGAATAATTTAAACTTATTTCGTAGGTCGTAGGTCGGACAATTATTTAATGACAAAAGTTAATTTTGATAAAACAAATATTTTCTTATATTATAAGTTATTTAGTGAATTTAAGACATATTAAGAAAAATTTTTAACTATATATTTAAAATGCATTTAAATAATAATACATAATTCAATATTTCTTGTGATTTTCGAGTTAAATTTCAATTAAAAATATTAATATTTTTATTATTCAAAAATGACTAATCTTCTTTGAAATTTGGTTGTTATTAATTAACAACATCTTTTTTTAATTAAAATATTCTGCCTGAATATTCTTGTAAACTACTACATAATTAATTAAATGAAAATTAACACATGTGTTTACAACTTACTACACAGTTGTCTTAGCGAAAATTAACAGAAATATTTTTTTTTTGGTGTTTTGCATTTAACATTAAATTTATGACCAAATTTTGTGGAAGAGATACTTCTAGGCGAAATATAAACAGCTAGTATTATCGAGAGGAATGGTAGTAACCTACTGCACCTGCGATTTAAATTTACGAAAGGCAGGTGTAAAATATAAATTAAATTTCTATGATACATCGATTTATGAAAGGAATGTTTTACTAAACTATAGACAGGCCTAAAAACGACAAATATAATAAAAGTAAACATGTATAAGATAACAATATCGCTTATAAGTTATAATAATAGCTTGTCTACACGTTATCTCAATTTAACGAACACAGAACACCCCAATTAATATTGTTTATTTTACGGCGCTGGTATTGTATATAATAAAAAATAAGCATAACATACAAACATGCTTAAATTATGGACACTGGGGACCCACCGCTCTTCTATACCGATAGGACCAGCTCTCAACGGGCCATACCCAGCAATAAGTGGCAACAGCGAATCCCCTCTACGCGCAGTAGCTTACATTACCATACATTGCAGAGTTATGAATTTAGTAAGACTTAAACCGCGCAAGGATATAGTCGTTTGCATATTCGTTCTGTATACGTAATTTGCCCATTTGTTTCAGATATAATAAGGTCGTTATATCTCCAAGTTATTATTATTGTATTCTTAGCTGCTACGGAAAAGTAATTTTAAGTAATAAAAAAACAATAACGTTTTCTAAAAGATAAAAGTAAAAAAATCAATAATTCTGCAAAATAAATTTTAATTCTAAGAAAGTCACTAAATATAGGATTCGAAAATACCGCCCTCTCTCCCCAAACAATAGCCGAGCCTATTGTAAAACTCCCGCCTCACTCCTTCGAGATTTATAGGGGTTATTGTCTCGAAAATTCTAAACAGTTGAACTTGCAACTGTTGCAACCTTTACGTTTGCACAGCTAGATACGAATGACGGGCAATCTATTGCTCTCGAGCATCGGACTTATGTATGTGCACGCGGAGTGGCATCGTACACACGTTGCCACATCGCATTACGTTCCATACGTATATTGTTGCGTATGGCCCGTAGCGGGCTGGACCTATGTGTATGTAACTTTAACGCTATCGCCTACAGTAAAATTTCATTCATAAAAAAAATAAGACCAGATCTAAAAATATTTTATTGATTTTGTGTTTTAGATTGTCAACTTTTTTGTTAACATGACTGTATAAGTGGATCTAACGCGTTTTCTCTATAGATACAATTGCATCTTTCCATTTTTAATATGTTGTTCTTTTATTACAAGGACACCTAGTATATATAAATTTCTACCATTCAACTTTGTTTAAGCGAAGGTGTTTTATGGGAAGTTAGAAAAGTAGTCATTTATACTGAAGAAACTCGTCGAAGAAATAAATTGCAGAATTGCATAGCTGTCGTTTTCTTTTGTTTCACTCGGGTTGGTATCATGTCGAAAAGTTTTTCCGCGGCGAGCATTTAAAAAAGCTCGGAAGCGAGCAAACGCGAAACACAAAAGATGTTTTGTACAATGGGAATATCGCGAGCAGAAAGTTTCGCCGTCAGTGAGAAGAAATTCCGTTTGTGTTTTTAAAAACTTCCCGACTTTCAAACAGAGTGAGTAATACGAATTTTTTTGCTTACATCATTCTAACTTTTATTTATTTACGTAGAAATTCATCTGAACTAAGTGGACGTTTACGACATCAATTTGTGTTTATAAGGGTTCCTGTCAAATGCACCGACACCGATTTGATATATGGTTTAGTAATAAGACGTCTTTGTATTGGGTTAATATTTCGAAGTAACTTTATAAACATAAATAATTATAATATTGAATAGTATTTCTGCCGCATCTGTTGCTTTCTAGGATGCATATCTGGTATAGTTTATTTCAAATTATAAGAATATAACTTTAAACGGTTCTAATGCTTTTATTTCACCACCTGCGGCAATAACTACCTGGTCGCTCAATACGATTATCTTTTACGCAAACAAACTGCTGAGGTCCGTAATGACAAAATTTAAGTAAATTGTAAATACTGCAAAATACGTATCTGCGTCTCTGGCGAGGGATATGTTCGGACACGTTCATAAAAAATATTAATAGTGAACCTGTATTAGTGTTCTTCACACCAGATTTTTAATAATATTTTAGATTATTAAAAATACCTTTGTTTTATACAAAACTAGTGGGGTTTTACCTACTCATGTATGTTTCAATTATTCTGATAGATATTTTATTGTTAGTATTATTATTATTATTATTATAATGTGTGCGCTCCTTTCGGGAGAAAGGGAAAAAGTTGATACACGGCCGCGGGGCAAGCATATCAACATCTATCCTGCTTGATATGGATGGAAACATTGGTAGAATTATAAATGTATATTAAATATAATTTTTTTTTCTTTTCATGGATCTACTGTAACGTTGTTCTTTTGGTTTTTTTTCCTCATAATCGACGCATTAGATCGTAGGAGTCATTTAGTTCGTGTTATTATTATTATTATTATTATTACTATTATTATTACTAATAAAAATATATAATATAATTAAAATGATGCCAATAGCTGCTGTAGTGTCAACAATATTGTGCTTTATCCTATACCAGTAGGTATCTAACGTTCCATTGTTGGCCATAACTTTGGCTTCTTCCTATGTTCTATCTTTCTATTCAAAAATTTCAATAATACTGTTATTCCTTATTATCATTTACTGAGTCGATCTTTTTGTTCCCACATCGTATCAAGTAACATTCCTTATTTTTCATTTTTGTAATTTTTACACTTGTATTATTGTAATATACCTTACCTGCCTATTATATATTTTATAATGTTTTAATTATTAGGTTACAAGCTGTTATTATATTATGATATCTTTCCCACGGTATCTTGACCTTGTTACGTCCCGAACTTGTTGTAAATAGTTTCGTTTAGTCTACAAATTTCATCTAATCCATTTGAAGGGGCTAACAGAAAAGTTACGATTTCTGATATTAATATTCGAACTCTCACATACATAGTACAGGGTGGCCCAAAATGACCGAAGGGGTTTGAGTTCATTATAACTTCTTATTTAAGACATAATTATTAAATTTTTTTAATTTTAAATACAGTGTATTAATGAAGAATATTTATCTCGCATCTCGCGAATTATATCTCGCAAGTGGTGGCCATTTTCTGCTTCGCATATTCGTGCTCTTTCCAAAACATTTTCCATAACCTTTCGCAAAACTTCAGGTGTTATGTTGTTGATTTCGTCGCCTATATTGTTTTTTAATTGCTGTATGGTTCGAGGCTTATTAATATAGACTTTTCCATTCAAATAACCCCAAAGGAAATAGTCTGAAGCGGTTAAATCCGGTGAACGCGGAGGCCAATTAAAATCGCTTGTACGGGAAATAATTCGTTCACAAAACATGTCGCGTAAAAGTGCCATTGTGTCTCTCGCAGTGTGGGCTGTGGCTCCATCCTGTTGGAACCATACTTGCGGATGGTTTTCCATGGCTGGCCTTAAAAAATTTTCCAACATTGTCCGATATCGAACACCAGTGATGGAAACGGCGACACCGTGTTCATTTTCCAAAAAAATATGGGCCAATTATCCTTTCCGACGAAACACCGCACCAAACGGTACACTTAAGTGGGCGTAATTCTCGCTGTTGAACTACTCTTGGATTTTCCGTAGCCCATATCCTGCAGTTTTGCCTATTAACGAACCCATTTAATTGGAAATGGGCTTCGTCGCTCATAATTAAATTATGAATAAAATCATGATTTTCTTCTTCTTTTTGACGAAAATAAATTGCATATTCAAGTCGTTGCTGGTAATCTGTCGGTTTCAATTGTTGGACAAGCTGAATTTTGTATGGAAACATTCTTATTGTATGCAAAATTCTCTGCAGCGACCCTCTTGAGAGGCCAAGTTGCGTCGAACGTCTCCTGGTTGATCTTTCTACATCTTCCCGAATACTCTCCTGTACCCGTTCAATATTGTCATCCGTGGGCACCGTTCGTCGTCTGCCGCCACCAGGTAGATTCCTTACTGCCCCTAATTCTCGAAAATTTGCAACCAGACGGTTTATTGTTGACTCTGAGGGTCCTACCCGCACATTAAAATAACGACGATATGCACGCTGAGTCAAAACAATGGATCGTTGATTTGAGAAATTAAGTTGAACGATTTTGGCACGTTGTTCAATTGTGTACTGTTCCATTTTAAATTTCCCAAGTCTTCTTTACAAAATACTGAAAAAAAAAATTATAATAAAAAAGTTATAAGGAATTAAAACCCCTTCGGTCATTTTGGGCCACATAGTACGTCAGCTACACAATAAGTGTAACATAACAATTCATATTCAAAGTGTCATACAGTACGCACTACAACAATCAATAGTAATAGTAACAATAAGAGTAATAGTAGTAGTTAGTAGTTATAATTATGTTTTTATTAAATAATAATACTTGTTAAAAAAAATTGTGTTATTAATTCCGACTGATCCATTACAGTATTATTTTTGTCTACGTTGCAGTATACGAATGCGATCTAAAAGACCTATTATATAATTGAAATCGTCCAGTATAGATGAATCTATATATGTATATACACATATAAGATTTAAATCGGAAAACCTAGACGACTTATAATAAAGACGTGGTTTCAATTTGTCTTCTTTGAGCGCCAGTCGACCGAAATACATATTTGAATATACTTCAAATACAAGGAAATACGGTCTTGGGACTCCGTAATAATGCGTCCGTAAAGGCCCTAACGATATGGCCTTCCCCACACTACTATCAGTCCGAAGTCGCAGACTTGGTTGGCTCTTTCACCGTAGTCGAAGGAAAGTAATGTTCATCCCTTTTACTGGAATGTATATGTGTGTGTGAGTGTATATAGGTATCTGTCCTTTTCTTTCTTATCTTCGCTCAGCTTTTTCTATGAGATTCGAAGCGGTCGAACTGAATATAATTTCGCCATTAGCTCGTCTATACTTATCCCCTTCCTCGTCGACTTCAATAGTCTCTCTAAAAGAATATACCGCTGATTTGTTGTGTACCGTTACATGACGAATGGTACCCTAGACGAGAATTTAATACGAAGAATGCTCGTTGAAACAAAAAAGAACGTGTTGTAAGTAATAATGGATTTAAATTATATTATGCTAATGTGATTGAATCAACAATGTAGGCTTATTTATTTATTTCGTATGAGAAGCGCAATACAAATTTAAATATCGGCGTACAAAGCACTTTTATGACAAAAAAAGTTCATAAAACTCATTTGTACTCCAATATCTAAATTTTTTAACCAGACGAGAGCTACAGATGTTGCCATGCTCAGCTCGTAGATGCCACCAGGAAAACACCTTCTGGGACAGTTGTTTACTATGCAGGCCACAATTTGTTCCACATATCCACAGTCGCAGAAGCTAATATCTGCTAGTTTCCATCCATACAACATTGACATATATCTTCCTTGGCCTCTGTAGAACCCATTTACGTTACCATTGCCTAAGTTGGAGGGTTATGTCAGGAAAAGATCCTGAAGGATTAGAAATTAGATCTCTAGTCCACAATTCAGGGTTTTGTTCAAGGAGGGCTATCCAGCAGTCATTCACATTGATGGGATGCTATACTTCGGTACCCAATCAAATCGATCTCTAATATTTCAGCCAGATTCTGGGGACGCCACGTAGGGACAAATAGCCGAATTACGACGACAAAAATGGAATTTTTTATTTTGTTAAATGTAACCACTATTGCACTTAATATGTTCTATTTACCAGGACGCAATCAACCTATAAGTATTTATTTTTTTAACGCATCACATTAGTCTGTACGTGCGTTCAAAGTATTATTATCTGTTACACGCACTTATACCTGTCAGCAGCATCTATAGCGTTTATTGTTGCTACACTCGACAATTTTTTGTAAATTTACAGTTTAAAGTTTTTTAAATATATTTTTAAGCATCAGGTATCTTATTTAATTTGCAGTTATTATTAAAATAACAATTACATGTAGTGTAGATATAGTATAATGTTTTTATTATGAAATATATTGAAAAATTTACTTTAGCTAGAGCCATAAAAAAAGTTTCAAACAGTTCCACGACTTTTCCTTATAAGTTAAAAAAAACAACTAGTAATAAGTGTAAAAAAGTCAAGTGGAGGTCCCCCCGTTTCCCCTTTCAATAAATAGAGCATATTTTCCTTAGGTAGTACACCTAATTCTGAAAATCCCACATGCAAATGACATTTTTTTTAATTCGCTAAATTTTTCATTCTGTGCAGTCTCCTCACAAAATACTTGTGTACAGTATACTGATGTATACTTAAACTGTTACGAAAAAATACAAAAAGGGGAATTCCGTAACTAAATTGTAACTAACTGAACCGCAATAGCTAAATTTTTCATTCAGTGCAGTCTTCTCACAAAATACTTGTGTGCACGAAAATATATTAGAAAGGGGAATTCCGTAACTACATTGGGTGTACTGAGATCTGTGCTTTAAAGAAGATGAAAATGAAGAGAAATGAGTTATTTAATGTACTGAAAAACCAACAATTTTATAATTTGTCATCATCAAAGTGTAATGAACAACTATTACAGTATATTTTGGGCAAAATTGGTGTTAGTGAGCTTTCTGAAGATTTAATAAAACAAATAAAACAGGAAGTTAAAGTGTTTGTTTCAAAGATGTTTACGAAGTGGCGTGAGTGTAATTATATGTATGAGCGTTTTAACAAGAAGCACATAAACTGGCTTGACGAAAACCTAAAACTCCCGGAGATACAACCACCACTGCTTCCATTATCGATAGGAACACATTCAGAACAAAAGATGCGAGGCAGACCCACAAAATCATATGAAGAAAGTTCTCATCGCAGTAAGCAAAGACATGTAAGAGCAATTGTATCAGATCTTAATTCAGAAAAATTATGTTTGGCTGCAGAAACAAGCTTAGTTAAATCAGGCAACAGAAGTGCAGCTGATGTTGTGAAGTTAGCCATCAATTCTTCACCCAAAAGTTTAAAAAGAATGAAATTGGCACATGATACTTCATCTTCTGCTTCTGTAAAACCTTACAATCCTGAAGAAGCTTTAGCTCTTATAGTGGACCTTGGATTGACAAAAGAGGCTTATATAACGATGCGACTTGGAGCAATAGAAAGAGGAGCTAATATTTATCCCTCATATCACGTGATAGGAGAGGCCAAAAGAAAGTGTTATCCAGCAAATATTGAGATAAACGAAAATGAGGCTGTGGTACCGCTTCAAGATCTTCTTGCACATACTACGCAACGTCTGGCTCAAGTTCAGACTGATGTGATACTACAGTATATTTCCACTGACTGTGATACAATTGAAGTTTATTATAAATGGGGCTTGGATGGCAGCGGTGGACACAGTATATATAAACAAAATTTTGCGAATAATTCAGCATATGCGGACTCTAATATAATTTTATGTACGATTGTGCCACTGCAAATGTGTGAATCTAATAGCAATAATGACAAAATATTTTGGAAGAACATGTCACCATCATCGACCAAGCATTGTCGACCAATCTCATTCAAGATAAAAAAGGAAAACGTCCAAAATGTGAAAGAAGAGTATAACGAAATTCAAAATCAAATATTGCAATTGGAGCTCACATCAATCGTACTGGACGGTAAAGAAATGAAATTTAAACATATCCCTATATGTACAATGCTGGATGGAAAGACTGTCAACATTTTGAGTGATACTGCAAGTTCACAAGCGTGTAATGGTAGTAAAGCTACTCCTAAAATTTTAAACGATTTAGAAAAATTAAAGAATAGAGTCTGTAATGAAGACACCTTTAAGTATGGGATTTAGGTGCTACATGCACATATTAGATGTTATGAATATTTACTACATATAGCATACAAATTGGAACTACATAAATGGCAAGCAAGAGGTGACAGTGCAAAACAAGAAGTAAAAGAAAAAAAGGGTGAAATAGCAACTAAGTTTTATGAACAAATTGGCCTTGTTGTTGACCAGCCGAAACAAGGTGGAGGCAATAGCAATGACGGTAATACTGCACGAAAATTTTTTAAGAATCCTTCGCTTGTTTCAGAAATAACTGGAATTGATAAAGACTTAATAGGAAAGATTTGCAAATATACTGTCAATAATTTCTTGTGGGCATTACATCAAGGAAGAAGTATTTAAAAACTATTGCTTTGAAACAGCAGAAATGGCCATTAAACTTTATGGCTGGTACAAAATGAGTGCCCCTGTTCATAAAATTTTAATTCATGGAGCTGATATTATAAAATCTTTACCTTTACCAGTAGACCAACTGTCAGAAGATGTAATTGAAGCAAGTCATAAAGAGTATAAAAATTTAAGACAATATCACTCCAGAAAAACTTCAAGAGCCAATACCAACAGTGACATATTTAACAGGATGCTGGTTTCTTCGGACCCTGTTGTGACCGATAACCGAAAAAAAGGTAAAAAAAGTAAAGCAAAATTTAATGAAACTGTATTAAATATGCTAAGGCTGCCCACTTTCTGTGACAACGAAGAAGAGAATTATGAACAGGAGTTTGATGACGTCCAAGACTATGAAGATGTTAATATAGAATAAAATAAAAATTAATATTATGTCCCCGTATGTCATCTTGATAATTAAAAAAAAATGTGAAACAATTAATTATAATTCTTATTATTTTAAGTAGTATCATCACCAGTTGATCAAATTTAAATAAAAACTAAAAAAATATAATTATTAATTCCGCTTTTTATAAGTATTCTCGTTTTAAGTTTTTAATTAGGCCTAATGTTTTGAAATTTGAATTTTTAATTTTTAAAAACTGACATAAAAAATCCCGTGTAATAAGTTTTAAGCGAATTCGATCAATTTTTTAAAAATTGTACGCCATATTGGATCCGCCATTTTGAATTTTTAAAAACTAACATCAGATTCGTAATCAGCGACCGTAAAAACTTTGAGGTACCTAGTTTTATTAAAATTTATTGAATCTATATGAAGTAAATAATTTTGTCGCACTAAATTTTCAATTTGTCCCTGTGTGGGACGCCCTAAATCATCGTGTATGGGAAGGTCAATGTTGTTGGACGTCTTAGCCCATTCATTGTGTGCTGCAGTGAGACGTCTGATATTCGGCGGGGCAATATTTACAGGAATCGCTAACAAGAGACTAGGAGTGGATATAAGAGTACCGATGACGTTCCTCATTGTATCATTAATTCGAATATCTGCTAGCTTGGTGTGAGAGCTTCAATACCAGATAGCAGCACAGACTAGTTTTACAGAGCTGCTACTTGTGCGTTTAAAGTTTAAATTTACGCCCAGATATTTAGGGTGAGGGTGGTGGTTGTTCCTACTATCACCAAATTCAATATTCAGCTCTTTGTTGGTTTCCTTGTTACACAAAAGATAATTCGGATTTTGAAAGGTTTGATTGTAAACGTCATTTCTTCTAATATTCGTCTAAAGCTTGCGAATCTTTAGCAAGTTGTAATTCTCCATTCTCGAAATTCTTGGTTTGGGTGCATAGAACCAGGTCAGCTGCATATAGAAATTTTCGTGATTTTGTGGGTGGAAGATGATTGGTGTAAATTTGAGGAATCAGAACCGAGCCTTCAGGAAGGCCATTCTTCACGATTTTGCCAGTACTAGTATGATTGTTTAGCCAGACTTCAATTCGGCGAGTATTGCTCAGCATATTCTGGACAAGTTTGCTTATTTAGCACATGGAATTATTTTTTGAAATTTAGAAATCATTTCATCCTTCCAGACTGTGTTATAGGCACTGGAAAGATCAACGAATGCAACGAATATTTTTTGCAGACCCTTCTGGAAACCTGCGTAAATGTGCCCCTTAGTCTGTGCAGTTCGTTCTCATTCTGAATCCGGCTTGATCCTTATTAGTAATCTCGTCGACAGAGGACACTATTATATTATAGATAAGTCGTTATAGAAATTTATAGCAAACAGATAAGATAGGTCATAGGTCAATAACTTTCAGGATCTTTCGGGGACTTGGTTTTAATGTTGCTAGAATTTTTGCTTTCCGGAATATGTTAGAAATGTCTCGAGAATATAAGATATTGTAATAAAAGTTTTTAAACCATTCTCGGGTAACGATTCCAAGATTTTAATGAATTCAGGAAAGATATTTTCAACACCAGGAACCTTCCTTAACTTGAACCGAGCAATGGTCGAATTAATGTCTTCAGTAGAGAAAGGAGATGCCCATTGCGAATTCTGAGGTAGATCGGAAAAAATATCCTTAATTTGTGTTTTAATAACTCTAGCGATAGCTCTTTCGACAGGAACTTTATTTGAAATATTTTCGAGTCGTTTAGCTATAAGGTTGGGATCCATTGACGAAGTTCGTTGGACGGAAAATGCAGCCGAACCTAATTTTCTAAGCAGCAACCAGCTTTTCCTACTAGAGGGAGTAAAACTCATGTTTTCAGTGATTTCCCTCCATTTACTTTTCCAAATCTCATCTAGTTGATTAAGAATTTGATCAGTTAGTTCATTATCGCCGTAGCCAAGTGGAGTATATGAATTTAGAATAGTTTTTAATTGTCGGACGGAGAGCCTGTATACGCTGATCGAATTTTGGATAAAGGTACTTCAGTTTGCCAAGTTTCATCCCGGTACATGTGCGGATTCAACATGTTGTATATCCATGACCAGAGTGATAAGGAACGGTGTATGATGGCTCTAATGGAAGATATTCAGAAGCCTACGCGATGCAGCAAGGGGATTTCCGTGTTCATAATAAGTCACAAAAGCGAGATCAGGATTAGTGTTTGTATTCCAGCGAGCAGAACGAAAAGTCTTATGATCCTTAGCATCATATAATAAGCTCAAGTTCACAGCTTCACCCAAATTAAGAAGTTCTTCATTCTGATTGTTTGTTGGATATTCCCAGGAGTTCTGGTGACTATTAAAATCGCCTGTATATACGGTGGAGTGAGACAGAGCAGGTAGAACATGCAGAGGCCACTCTAGTAAAGGAGCTCTCTATACGGAGATGATATTTGTATTATTAAGCTTTACACTCAAGACCTCAAATCCTTCAACATCATTCGCTGGGATTCTGGAATGTATATTATTTATTCTCTTCCTTTACAAGGATCTGTACTGTCGAGAAGCTGTATAAGTTACCAATTGGTATCCATTGATTCCATATAGTCTACATTGATCCTCTCTAGAAACGTATTCGAAGTGGGCTATCCAGTAATAACTCACATTGATGGAGTGCTGAACTTTCGTATCAAGTCATACCGGTCTCCTAGATTTCAGCCAGGTCCCGGGGACGCTATTCAAATTATTGTAAATGCGAAGACCAATGTTATTGGAAATCTTAGTGCATTCATTCAGTGCTGCAGCGAGACGTCCGATATCGAGGGGGGGGGGGATCAATATTAGAGAGAATCTGTAGTCAGAGCCCAGGAGTGGATATAACAATACCGGTGACGACCCTTACAGTATTGTTATGTTGATTATCTATTAACTTGCTGTGAGAGCGTCGATACCAGGCAGCAGCACAGTATTAGCAGAAGAGTAAGACAGTGCAATGACGCCATTTGCAAGGTCTCCCTATTCGCTCCCCTTACAGTACAACATTTTTCAAGTCATTGATTTGGGACTCAATTCTGAGAATTGCACGTGAAAGTAGCCCCACAAAGAAGAACTTCTACATCATTCGTTTCGTCAAGTTGGCTGCATTAATAATTTAATGGCTGTGGAATAAACAACCCTTTTGTTCAGAGTGAATTACATTTTAAAACCAGAAGAACATTGAATATTTCAATATGGAAAATAACAAGTGGCCAAAATTGGATTATTTTTGTTACGTTTGTGGTCATATCGTCTCAAAAATAGGCAAACAGGATCGAAAAAACTTGTTTACTGAGGAATTTAAAACAGCGTATTGTCATTATTTTGATGAAACAGATTTAAGTGGTGCAAATTTTACGCCGAACACAGTGTGCAAAAGTTGTTATAATACCCTTATAATGTGGATACATGGAAAAGGTGTACAGTTTTCTTTTATGAAGCCAGTAATTTGGGTGCATGACCTAACTGGATATGATGAATCCAGGTGCTACGCATGCATAAATTCCGGTTATGGATTGAACAAAAAAAAATTGAAAACAAAAGTATACATTCCTGCTTTTACTGCGACACTTCCAGTACAACACGCTGCTGTTACCGATCCACCTAAACCTTCGAGTCTGGATACTGTGTCCCTGCAAGCCGAAACCGTTTTCACCAATCCGACCAATGTGAATGATGCAGATTGGACACTCGATATTGAAAATAATGCACCACAACCGGTAACACAAATCGAAATGGATTACATTGTGGCTAAGATGGGACTATCACAAAAAAATTCAGAACTTTTGACATCTTTTTTGAATCGTAAAAAACTGACAGAGCAAAATGTCAGCGCAACATCATGCCGAAGACGCCAAGCTGATATTCAGAAATTTAATTCCGTTGACGAAGCAAATACGTTCACTTACTGCCAGATATCCCAGGTTTAGTGAAAAATATGGGAATGGATTATATCGCTGGCGACTTGCGTTTATTCATCGACAGTTCAGTTTCAAGTTTGAAGGCTGTGCTGTTGCACAAAACAAACAAAAAACCGTCCATTGCATTGGGATTCACAACTATGAAGGAAACGTATGAAACATTGGGCGAAATTTTAGAGAAAATCAAATACAATGTACACAAATGGAAGATTTGTTGTGATCTAAAGGTTGTCAACATAATACAAGGCATTATATTAAAGGGCGGTTTTCCAAAATACTTCTGCTTTCTTTGTAATTGGGATTCGCGATACACAGGGAATCAATATCAATGTAAAGATTGGAAAGCAAGAACTCCCGAGCTCGAGAAACAATTAAAATTAAGTAATAAATCTTTGATAAAGGATGTAGATGATATTTTGTTGCCATCGCTCCACATGAAATTAGGAATAGCTGGGAAATTCGTTGAAGTGGTAGTCAAAGATATTGAGGACGCCTATGACTGTTTGAAATCCATCTTTCCAAAACTCAGTGAAGCTAAAATTAGAAAAGGTACGTATCGTTGTCTGTATTTAAATATTGTCATATCTAAATTTGTTCACTTCGATATATTCGCATTATAATTACCAATAATTTTTTCGCAACTGATTTTTTTAAAATTTCAAATAGGTTCTCTGAATGGACCGGATATACGAAAATTAATGAAAAGCGAATCTTTCACAAATATGCTTTCGAACCATTATAACCACCTAATTACTTAATGCTTTCGAACCATTACAACCACCTATGTGCATGGGACGCATTAAAACAAGTCATTGAAGGCGTTTTAGGAAAGAACCGTGTACAGCGAGATGACATATAGACACGAGTGGGCAAGTTGCTGTATTATTTTGAAAAAATCAATGCATCCATGACGTTAAAATTACATTTCATGCATTTCCACCTTGATACCTTTTTGGCACAATTACCTCAGGAATCGGACGAACAAGGAGAGAGGTTCCACCAAGTGATCATGCCAATGGAAAAGCGATTCAAAGGCAAAAAATTAGATGCATTGCTTGCGGAGGTTTGTTGGTGGAGTTCTAAAATTATGCAATTTGAAGATGAGAGCACCGTAGATGAAGATGAACCGAAATTGGTGGACACACTGAAAAAAACATGCCCTTGAATACTATGTCTAACTCGGACGATGATGCAGACTCAGAACATGAATATGAACAACCTACGAAGAAAACAAGATTATCAGAACCACAAGCGTCAACTTCAACGAGGATGGATATTGACAATAATTGAAAATGTTCTAAATTTTGTTTCCATGCATAGATAACAAATAAAAATCTCATATTTTCTGTGTAAGAATAGCTGTAATATGAACCGAATTTTTATTTTCATGCAAAATAAAGTTTATAAAGAAAAAAAACAGCATATTTGTGGATTTGTAATCCAGTTATTGAGCAAAAAAGGTGAAAAATGGGGAAAGAATAGGCATTTTTGCGATTTTTAAGGCACTGGATGCACTTTTTTCGAGTAGGTTTGTTCCGCTTTTTTTTCTTCAGTTCAATATCTCCAACTTTGCTTCAGACACAAAAGAGATATTCCGTACGGTATACCGAGATATAACCGTGTTAAAATATAGAAAAGTGATCAAAATCCACCTTGAGCAAAAAAATTCGCATGGCCATTTTATTAATGCAGCCAACTTGACAAAACGAATGATGCAGAAGTTCTTCTTTTTTGGGCTACTTTCACGTGGAATTCGCAGAATAGAGTCCTAAAAACATGTGTTGTACTGTGATGAATTGCTGGTAAGTTTATGCAATATATTATTGCGAGTCTTAACCTTTTGATTAGTTTTATAGAGATGTCGCCTGGATGTCAGAGACCGATCTAATGTTACACCCTGATATTTATGGTGGGGGTTGTGGTTGATTCGACCACAACCAATGTCGACATTCAGCTCTTTCTTAGCTTCTCTGTCACACAGTAATATATTTAGTTGATCTCTGTTATAAAATTTATAATCTATTTTAAGTAATACGCACATGATTGCCTCTGAGATTAAATGCTGGATCCGAGTCCTTGACATTGCTTCCTTCCTTATCGACGTTTCGTACACTGTTGCAAGGGACATTAGTGGAGAACACGTTGGCCAATGACCACAGAAGACTACAAGTCAGATTAATGCGTACACGTTCTTAAATTAAATTAGTATCTCTACATAAAAAGCGAAGCTGCTTCTGTCTATCTCATAAAACTTTTATAACAAAGACTTCGTCTTCCACATTTATCCCGTACATTTATAAAAGCACGGGAACATATAGAGCGATTTAAACCTTTCTGCAGTATATACAGATACACGTTTGAAAATTTGACTAAAGGTAATCGACTGAATAAAAAGGACTCGACAAAGTCTCGAAGCGCCCGATTTGGATGGAGGGTATTAATTTCGACCAGAAATGGTTTCGATTTTAATCCGTGTAACATCGGCAAAGGCGGAAAACGCACGTTCTTCCGACCCGTAAAGTGAAGGCGAAGGAGAGAAATTTCGATGACATTGCGGGAATTGCTTGGGATTTTCATTTTTATTTTAAGTAAAATCTCCGGAACAAAAGGGGCAGAAAAAGAAAGTATATTCTGATATCAAAGACATTTTTAATAAAATACTTAAATTTTAAGTATTATTTAAATATTTTATTCAAAAATGCCTTTTATATCGAAATGGCTTTCGTCCTTAGTCTCTTTCTTTTATTCTGAAGATTTTGTTTAAAATATTTAAAACTTAATAATTACATAGTTTCTCTATTGCATATTGTCATGGATTTTCCATGGACAAGTAAGGAAAAAGATTGAACTATTAGTGAACTCTGTACTAGGGACAATTTATAAAAAAATTAGCTATTTCACTTGTATATTTATTTATTTCAGATGGGGATCAATAGGTATAATATTTTTATAAATAAGATATTTAATGTATAAAATTATGATTAGCCCTCGTATATTTAGGTGGACCAAAGGAATTGAATTTGCCGCTTTTTCGGATATTGTATTTGATAAGATGTATTGTCTGTATATTTTGATTTGATAGATGGAAGGGATAGCCAGGCGGATATGAAGAATTTTTCATTTTTGTTTGAGAGGTATCTTGACTGTTAAAGTGTTTAGTTAAAAAGGATAAAATAATAAATTTTGTTCTTTGTTTTATAAAGTCGGTCTGTACTTTGTTTTGCATTTAGTATAAGGTGCAAGTAAACCTTAATTCGATTTTTGCGAAGTTTTTCATAGTTATTTGAAATCTTGTGAAAAAAGATGCCTCTCGTGTATTTTAAAATCACACAAAAACTTAATGTAAGTTGATAAAAATTATATTATTTATTTATTAGATATTAGGATTATTTTCAGTGCTATAAATTTTGTATTTATTGTAATAATAATGTGTTTGAAAGTAGTATATGGATATTAGCGAAAGCTTGTCATGTTTTTTTTTAAGGGAAGTTGTTTTTCTTAATATTATACTTCGAGAACATTTTTTTTTGAATTTAAGGTTGGAGAGATTGTAGTGGGGATGGATCTTATCATGTTATTTGTTGCATGAATAAATTTTCAACTAGCGTGAGTTTTAAAAACTAATTTGTTTTTGATATTTGTTTGAAGGGGTCACAGTAGAGGTTAAACTTGACAGATTTCACTAATATTTATTAGTTTTATATTTGATCGTGTTTCACAAGAGGTTTTTCTCTGTGTGCGAGTCAATGTTCACAAAGAGTGTTTCCTCATTGCTACTGTTTAATGACGCTTTAGCACCCTATACACTTTGTAGAGGGATTTTTTTTCTTTTTTATTTTTGAAATATATATTAATGTAAAGAAAAAAAATGTGCGTATAAATTATCTGACACCTTGTGTTTTAATTTTTAATGTACCGGTATCCGAGAGGATCGACCCAGAGACGTAAGCTCAAGGATTCTACTAGACTGAATAGCCGGCGATATAAGCTGTAGTGTGAATTAAAATTAAATAAAGCAATTTCAAAGCAAAATCCACTGCACAACTTGGCTAACCCAACGTGGTGCTAGAAAATTCCACTGCACAATTGGCGCAATCCAACGTGGGACCGATATTACAATTTTGGCGAGTCAAACGTATAATTGGAAGAAATAAAACGATATAATTCAAAAATGGAAAATATAATGGAAAATTTAATTCAAAGAATGGGTAACGCTGGTTACATACATGAAGAGGGAGACGACGAAGTAGCCAGTCAACAGATAATGGACATGGTGTACACAATGATGAAAGATATGGAAAGAAAGATAGGCATATTGAATGGTCAACTTTTAGAAGAAAAGGAGAAAAGAGAATGGCAGGAACAAAAGGTGACGTACTTGCAGAAACAAATCGATCAAATGAAAAAGGAAAAAAACGAAGCGAATGTGCCTGTGTTCATTCCTGTACCAGTACAAAATGAACCATTGCCGAAGTTTTATGGTATGGCAAACACAAATCCCATGGGTTTTCTAAAAAAATTAAAGGAAAGTCTAGAGGATGTGCCAGGGGACCAAAAGAAGCTCCAGAAAATAGGGAACTGTCTCAAGGACGATGCAATGACCTGGTGGGACATGATCTCGGATGAGGTGAAGACGATGGAGGAGTTCGAAGTCAGATTTACCAGTCAATTCTGGGGAACAACAAGACAAACGAGGGTAAGAAATGATTTATTAGTTGGTAGATATAATAATAATGGTAATGAGTCACGAGCGTCGTATGTTATGAGAAGACACTCAATTTTAAAATATTTGCAACCAAAAATCACTGATAGAGATTTAATATGCCAATTAAGTGCCCATTTTGATGAACAAATTAGTCAGGCAGTAGCCATTCAAAACATTAGTGACATGCAACAATTTATTGAACTGTTAAAAAGAGTAGATGACATGGAGTATAATAATAGATATCAGAATAATTATATAGATAGTAATATTAATAGAACTCCATATTCTAGAATGGAAAATAATAACAATAATAGTAATTATTCAAGTCCTCAACGAGCAAATAATTATGGTAAGAGAAAGAATAGAATGGCTTCACCAGGTAGGATACAATATAATAAAAAGAATATAAGAAGGGAAACGTTACCAGAGACAATAAGCAATAATAGTAAAGATATTAGATGTAATTATAATTTAGAAAGAATAAATAGCAATAATTATCATGAAGAAAGTAGTAAAGAAATTATGGTAGATAATAGAAAGTATAAAGGTAATAGATACAAAAGTATTAAACTTATAGGTAATCACAAGTGGACTAGATTTAAAGGTCCTCGACCTGAGTTTAATAAAGAAATAAATGTAACGAGAAAAATAAATAAAAACTTATTTACTGTCGGATATTTTCGAATAGGCCCAACTTAATAATAAATTTCGTTGTAAACTATTTAGAGGAATATGCGAGATATAAGGATTTTTGCTTTTGAAATAACTAATTGGAATGTGTTGTAACAAAAGGATATATAAATAAAAATTTGGAAAAGTAAATAGGATTTGATAAATGATACTAAAATGGATTTAACGTAATAGATAATTAGGATTAGATTATTAGTATAAGAAGAGGATGTAGAAGTAAAATAAAAAGGTGTTTACTGAATTTCGTCGTGATAAAAAGTATATGATATTGAATATAAAAAAATTTTTCGTCGGTAATATATGAAATAAATATATGAAATATGATATTGAAAATGAAAATGTATTTATAGAAAAAATTTTCGTCGATATATGAAAAAAGTTATTATGATAATTGAGATATATATATAGATATTGTTGAAATAAAATTATGGTATTTATGAATATATAGAAAAAGAATTATTGGCATGAAAAAAGGTTAATGAATAAAATTATTTGAATAGGATGGTTTACGATGTGCTGATTTAACTGACCTGGTAATGAATTGGATTAAGCAAACGGATATATATACAGGATGAGTTAAAATAAAATTTATTGTTGACATAATTAATTAATAAAAATTTATCTGCGTATAAAAAAATTATTGATAATGGGAATTGCGTTGAAAAAAATTAAAACTATATAAATATAGGAAGAAATTGAGCTCATGATATTATTGTTGATTATTATGATTATTATTGAAATTGCTTGGAAATTAATGGTGTTATGAATTTGTTTATGATGATGATTTGGTATATGAGATTTTGATGCTATGTTTTTCTTTTATTTATGAAAATTCGTTGGAAACATTCATGTCCATGTGATCGAGAGTGTGCTCGAAGATTCGACGGGGATGACTGCTGCTTCGGCGTGTTCCTTCGTCTGTGATGTTTGTAACGAAATCCATTCGAAAATGTCAAGCAAAATGACATTAACTATATAATGTCAAGCCATATGACATTAAGATGAATTATGTCAAGTAAAACGACATAAAAGATAAAATGTTTTAAGTCAAATAAGACATTTATATATTCAAAAATTTTATATGGAGATGTTGAAGATGTTGAAGATGTTGAAGATGTTGGAGATGTTGTTTTATATGGAGATGTTGAAACCGTTTATCACACTACAGCATCAGAACGACGTGGATCCTGTTCAACACTAATACAACAAGTGAGTGTCGAGAACCAAGACAGGGTGCGGTACTGTCTCGAGTGCTGTGCTGAAGTTTATCCTTGAATAAAGCTCAGCGATGTTCTGACTTTATTCTCGGATAACTTCGGGGAATTATGTCATGGATTTTCCATGGACAAGTAAGGAAAAAGATTGAACTATTAGTGAACTCTGTACTAGGGACAATTTATAAAAAAATTAGCTATTTCACTTGTATATTTATTTATTTCAGATGGGGATCAATAGATATAATATTTTTATAAATAAGATATTTAATGTATAAAATTATGATTAGCCCTCGTATATTTAGGTGGACCAAAGGAATTGAATTTGCCGCTTTTTCGGATATTGTATTTGATAAGATGTATTGTCTGTATATTTTGATTTGATAGATGGAAGGGATAGCCAGGCGGATATGAAGAATTTTTCATTTTTGTTTGAGAGGTATCTTGACTGTTAAAGTGTTTAGTTAAAAAGGATAAAATAATAAATTTTGTTCTTTGTTTTATAAAGTCGGTCTGTACTTTGTTTTGCATTTAGTATAAGGTGCAAGTAAACCTTAATTCGATTTTTGCGAAGTTTTTCATAGTTATTTGAAATCTTGTGAAAAAAGATGCCTCTCGTGTATTTTAAAATCACACAAAAACTTAATGTAAGTTGATAAAAATTATATTATTTATTTATTAGATATTAGGATTATTTTCAGTGCTATAAATTTTGTATTTATTGTAATAATAATGTGTTTGAAAGTAGTATATGGATATTAGCGAAAGCTTGTCATGTTTTTTTTTAAGGGAAGTTGTTTTTCTTAATATTATACTTCGAGAACATTTTTTTTTGAATTTAAGGTTGGAGAGATTGTAGTGGGGATGGATCTTATCATGTTATTTGTTGCATGAATAAATTTTCAACTAGCGTGAGTTTTAAAAACTAATTTGTTTTTGATATTTGTTTGAAGGGGTCACAGTAGAGGTTAAACTTGACAGATTTCACTAATATTTATTAGTTTTATATTTGATCGTGTTTCACAAGAGGTTTTTCTCTGTGTGCGAGTCAATGTTCACAAAGAGTGTTTCCTCATTGCTACTGTTTAATGACGCTTTAGCACCCTATACACTTTGTAGAGGGATTTTTTTTCTTTTTTATTTTTGAAATATATATTAATGTAAAGAAAAAAAATGTGCGTATAAATTATCTGACACCTTGTGTTTTAATTTTTAATGTACCGGTATCCGAGAGGATCGACCCAGAGACGTAAGCTCAAGGATTCTACTAGACTGAATAGCCGGCGATATAAGCTGTAGTGTGAATTAAAATTAAATAAAGCAATTTCAAAGCAAATTCCACTGCAATATGTTAATCGTGAAAATAAAATATTTTATTTGTTTTTGTTTCTTCTTCTTAAATATTGGTATAGTTTAGTTATTTAGAATTAAATAATGTTCACTTCAAATTGTCACCCTGTTACCCTCATTTTAATTATCATATTTAAATTGTGAAACTTTCCTTCTTTTCTAAGAAGTGACATCCTTTACATTTACAAGTTTATTACTTTTCTTTATTATTTAATTATTGAACGAATTCAATACCCAGTTTTTGTATGTCCCTACTATTCATAATTTCACGTTTCTTAAATGAGCATTAACCCATATTATCCCAAAGGTAGGAAAGTCAGTAAAACGAACACTACAGTAAGAAAATTTTTATTTTTAAGCCCTTTAGAATATACTTCATTAGTAAAAAAACAAATAAAATTTTGAAATGTGCACCATTGGTGCGCAAACGAACCACCGGGAAGAAACATAAAATATTATTTTCGAACACTTAACAAATAATTAACAATTTCAACTTAGATATACTATAAAATCGTTTACCTTACAAAAAAAAATAATATTAAAATATTTTTTACATAAGGTCTCATCGGATACAAAAAACAGTACAATAATTATTGGTGCACGAACGAACTACTGGGAAAATTCCGATTCATTTTCCATGATATTGTACGAAGTATGACGTATGTAAATGTGCGTCACACTTTTTGCAAATGTAAATTGTGTGACTATGGCAAATTCTACACCTTCGTCGAGCTTTATTAATATGAGAAACCATGAGGTGACCTTTATTATCATAACGGAGTTCATCTATGGCTGGAGCAAGGTTTTTTATGGTTATTGTTTTATCAGTTTTTAAAAGTCGCAACGCTATTTAATATTTAAAATCTATCTGCGATATATTATTTTCGATAAAAATATTATAAATTTTCCAAGCATTTACTATTAAGCTACCTAATGTGTTACAAAGTAAAGGCCACCACCATTTTTCCCAAATACTTGGCACCTATAATTTGCAATTCCATTGTTATGTAAGTCTACCCCACCCATATATTTATTGTACTGAAAAATTACATTAGGTTGGGGTAGATATACATCTTTTCATTCTTTCTATTATAGCGTTTTACATTATGGATAGGATCTACACTACAAATGTTACTTGCCACTGTTACAACCGAATTATCGTTCCATCGTACAATAGAAACTTTTGAATCAGATTCATATGTTGAAATGTAAGAAGCGTAATCCTTTTTACCAAATGATTTACTTTTATCGATTGGGCACTTATTTGTTCTATTTTCTCGGATAGTACCGGTGGCAAAAAACCTTTATTTTTCAAATGTAGAAAAAGTTTCAAAGATGAAAATAAATTATCGAAAAAAATTTAGTGACTTACTGGTTTATCGATCACAGAAAGTAGACTCATAACAATGTCACTGCCAAGACCGAGGGCAGAATAAATGCGGTTTCCTGAACCACCACATGGAAGTAAATAACCATCAGACAGACAAAGACACCAAACCTTGAACTCAAAACGGACTGGCTTAACTTTTATGAACATTTTATACGAGTGTCGTCCAAAGTAGGGAATCATGTTTGTCTATGAATAAGCTTAATGGAAATATTCCAAATTGTAATATTTTTTTATTTATAACATCGAAAAAGAGTTTAATTTTTGCATATTTATCATTTTTGCCCAACGGATTATTGTCAGATAAATGATAAAGTTCTGCTTGATCGATTGAAATTTATTTCTGCTCATACACCTCTTGATAATATCGGTTCGTTTGTCTTCATCAGTAGACCAGTAATGTTGAATATGTGGTAAGGAATAATAACCCGAAAACAGTAAAATCCCTATAAAATTTTTCATTTTAGAAAAGCTCGTTTTTTGACAATAAAAATTCATGGCGATTATTGTCAATAGTAATATCACAAGAGAGTGAGAATATATTGAAATTAATTCGACAGATTTTCGAAAACTTGTTGCTATTCCCGAATGGCAACAAGTTTGAGAAAGACTGGAGAATTATTTTCTAATTATTTCTCATTCTCGAGTGGTATTCGAAAGATTATTTTTTAATGTTTAAATAAAAAATACAGCATAAAAATACAACTTTTTAATATTATTTCTGTACATTTACAAAATTAATTAGTGTTAAAAGTTTGTATGTGAAATACACAATTATTGTAAATGTTTTGTCCGTGAGTGGTGGATTTTGCAACATTCTTCTGTTCTGTTGTGTTAAAAGTTATAACTTCTCCCTTGTATCTTAGGTTATTAATCAAACTTGAATGATGTTCATTATTCAACTGCAGGTACTGTTTCAATGAACTAGATGAGCTGTGGCCCGTAATTTTTATTATTTCCTGCTCGTTAACACCTGCTTTCGCTAGATGAGACACTGCACTTGACCTTGAAGAATGGTTCGTAATTTTTAGTTTTTTAGTGTCCAGCCTAATCATGTCCGCCGATTCTTTCATCCACTTCGACATTATGTTCACCCCCAACGGCATATTTTTATACCATCCTGAAGAAGACGGTTTATCCTAAGCAATGTTTACTGTTAAAAAAAAGTCTGTCAGTTTTTATATGTTCGTTCCTCTTGCTTAGCAATTTCTTGAGCAATCGGACAGGACACGCATCAGGCTTTTCAGTATTTGGTATTAACCATTTACTATCAGTCAACTTTTGTACCCCACCTTGCGCTGTTTTAGAGAAAACCGGATTATACTCTACTCTTCCAGTGGCCAAACCAGCATTGTCTGTTTCTTTTTGAAAATAATGCACTAAACATTGACAACCTTCTCCCCAACGCATGCTAGCTCAAATGAAGCAATGTGATAAAAGCATTTTTGCAAACCGAAGGGTGTCTCCTCTTCGTAGCGTTTTATTATTTCCATGATTTGTTTATTAGTTAGAATTGCAGAACTTTGCTTCCTTTTTTCTGGCACCTGTTGTAATATCTTACGTTTTGTATTTCTGGCTTCTCTCGCAGATTTAAATTCGATATCTTTAAAGGGGTCTAATTTGCTACTAAATTCGTTGTAGTACAACCCTTGCATTAATTTGGCGGTTTTATTCCACATTGTTTTAATAACAGCTTCTTTGTAATCTTCTCCATTGCACCTTTTCATATTAAATCCCCAGTCTTTCAAAATGTTTGCCAGTTTTGTGACTGGTGTATTTCCTTCTAATTTGTAACCCCGTTCGTCGCAAAATGATTGGAATTGTTTCCATATTGAATTATTACTAACCATAGTATTTTTGCACGAATTTTCTTTAATCTGTGCGTTTATATCTTCCACTGATGATGAACTAAATCGCTTATGGTTCATTGCTTCCAATTTGCAATAATACTGGTGACGGGTGTCAAAACTAGAAAATACGTTGTCGACAAACAGAAACAAAATACTAGAAAATATTCTCGGGAGAATAATGTACTAAGATTATGCTCACTATAATAATATTATGATTGCACAGAATTAAACACGTGTCTGCAAATACTGCTAAACGATTGGTTAATAAAATTATTAAAAAATAATCTTGAGTATACTTTAGTGAAAATTTCAAAATCAAGTCAATCACTTCGTCATCGAAAATGACGAAAAATATTTCAAGTGGCGATTTTCCCTAAAGCTTATTTTCTAGTTCCTGGCATGATCGAAACTCTTTTAATATAGGTGTGCGAGTATATTCAATCTAATCCTTTTTCCGTTTGACTTAAAAAGAAAACTAGATGGTCGTTTGCAGGCAACAGATGTCTTCTTTTGGATTCCAATGTTTCATTATCTGATGTGTCAAAATCATGTGTAGGTGCGTGCGGCTGTGTGCTTCGGTACATGCAACTAAAAAGTTCTGACGATATCATGTGGTTCTTGAACTTTTAGTAGATTGCTTTCGTCATCCATAGATTCCTCGTCGGTCAGAGAATCCACGTCGGGTGGACTATGTACATATCGACTTCATATGTTCTGTAAATAAATATTTTACGTTAATCACACAATAACTTGAAGTTAAATTAAATAGTTCAATATTTTTTATGATATGAAAAAATATGTAACTACGGTTACTTACGACTTTCATTATTATCCTCTAGGCCCGCCACAATCTCCTTCAGGGCACTTTCTAATTCCTTTTGAGGCAAATATCTCGAATTTAAAATAAATCTCTTCATCACACAACGCAGACTCAATGCACCTTTGAATCGTGTGTAGGTCCGGCCATGTACTTCCCAGCGAGTACCTGGACAAGTATAAAGAGCAATTGTATGCTAAAAAGTACGTGGAGTAAGTGCGATGTGTAACTTACGACGGTTGGAAAACCAAGAGGATGAGTTCGTGTAGAAGAGAACACTGGTGTTTGGAAAAGTTTCTAGTTTTATGACTCAGAGTGGAGGGGGTAATATCGAAGCGGGTGATGTCTAGAATTAAGAACTAATCGAAGACGCGAGCTAAAGAGTTGTAATATCGATGAAATAAGTATCATTAAAATATCCCTTGTGAAAAAAGCTATAAAATTATATGAAACTTGGATATAATTATGAACGAACGTTAGATACTTGGGTTGGTCGTTCAGACCAGGTAGATTTCTTGAAATGGTAAGTTTGACTAGTACGATAGCGACAGAAAGGCTGTTTCTAAAAAAAAATACGAATATAGGGGAAGGTGGGGCGGAACGGGGTACTTATTATTCGAACAAATATAAAAGTGTATGGAGATTAAATATTAGACATATTTTGGTGCAAACGTAGTACCTACACTATATACTTATCATATATCGCGTGCATTTAATAAAATTTATCATATTGCAAGAGAAAAAGATAAATCTTAGAAAAATGCCCCGTGTGCCCCGTTGTACCCCACAGGTGGGGCAGAATGGGGCACCAATAATTATAATAAAACAACGTGGTTTATTTTCAGTTAGAAACATATATTTGAAAAATCTATAGAAGGCGTTATAAACTTCAACCAAACAAATTATTGACAATGCTCGCACACAAGGACATGTTCGTCGTCATCACTGTCTACCCCTGCGCAAGCGTTATGATCCCATTTTTTGCATGCTGAACACGTAAGCCATCCTTCAACAGATTTCGACCACCACTCTCCACAATAAAGGCATTCCGCATCAGAAACATCTGTGGACGACTCTGAGTCTTGCCTTCTACAGAGCATGCGTTTACCTGTTTTTTTTTAACTATCATATGTAGAATTAGGATTAATTTTTCTCTTTGCTTTTTCTTTTTTTTTTCCTCAAAGGTTTTCTTGAAGTAAGTACCGCCTCCAGTTCATTTTTATAAGGAGTGGACGTTAATACCGCAGTTTTGCCTCTTTTACGATTCGTTCTCTTAACTATTCCTTTAATTTTTGGAAATGGTAAAGCCACTTCTGGCGATAAGCAAGGAAAACTTGATTTTCTAGTTTGGATGTCAGGCCAAGAAGAGCATTGTGGTTGAGGATTTAAAATGTCGCTTGCAGTAAGTGTTGTCTCCTCAACTTCTTTGGGAGCTTCAATCGTGTCTACTCGTTGAGGTGTGGTTGGCGTTTCTTCACTCGATGTAGGATTATCAACATTTGTTAATTGATTTTTATTTGAAATTCTTGGGGGAGGCGACTCATCCTTACTCGTTTCAAGTGCCTCCGCATTATAGGATTGAATATCTGTGGTAGAAGCCGGTAAATAATCTGCTTCAGTGAAGACATTTTGATCAGCAGGCCAAATTCCAGTTTTGCGAAATCCGTTTAGAGCTGTTTTCATAGATGCTGCATTTACAAAGGCACTGCCAAAAAGGGTAGAAATTTTAGATAGAGTCACCACCTTACCTGGATTGCTGCGGAGCCATGTTCTAACTTCATGTTCATAGAAAGTGCTGAGCGGCTTCATGAATGATACGTCTAATGGTTGGATTCCATGGCTGGTATGTGGTGGAAAACACAATAAAATAACCCCATTTTCACGTGCACGCAAAATAAGATCCAAATTGTTTGTATGGGTTGAATGCCCATCTAACAGGAGAAGCACGGGACTTTCTTTAGTTGCTTTGGAAAAGATAATAAATGATTCAAACCATTTCATAAATAGCTCTGTTGTAGTCCATCCTGAATCACAGACTTCTACAAATGAACCAGGTGGCTATCCTGTCTCAAACGTCTGTTGCTTCCGTTTTCTTGGAAAAATAAGCATAGGTGCCATATATGCTCCTGAAGCAGAAAAACAAATTTCGGCCGTTACGGTTTCACCGCGTTCTGCAGATGTTATGACACCTACTTGGCGTTTTCCTTTTAAGGCTAATACCTTTGTATGTCCCATTGAATTTACAGTCAACCCAGTTTCGCCGCAGTTATAGATGCGATCACCGGTTAACTTATATTTGTCAATAGTGTATAACAGCAAACGAAAGAATTCAGATACGGCAACTCTATTAAAACCCATTGCGCGAGCTCCGGAGGTTGATTCTGGCTTGCGCAATGTTAATGTTGGATGTCGTTTTAAAAAACAGTCCATCCAATCTTTTCCAGCCATTTCTTTGTCTATATTAAACCTGTGGGCACAATTATTTTTTACAGCCAATTCATATGCAAGACGGCGAAAATCACTCATAGTGAGGCCAAACAATCTCATTTTCATATCTTTTAAGTACTTCTCCAATTCTAACTCTTGTTCAGTTGAAAAAACACTTTTAAATTTACCCTCAGCTTTATCGATTTTAAAATCTTTCTCATTTTTCTTTTTCTTCTGCACATATCTCTCTAAGGTAGTCTGTGGGACACCAAATTGCTGGGCAGCTTTTTTGAACCCCATTCGTCCGCTAACGACCGATAAAACTGCTTCATTCATTGATTCTGTCGACCAGTTTTGCCGATTTGTTTTACGGACATAATTACGTACCATCTATAAAAAAGGAAAAACTTTGTATAGATATTAGTTAACGTAGTGAATCAATTTATAAAAGCTTTGCTGTCGTTACAGACACGGGGCGCAACGGGGTACTACCCCATTCTGCCCCAACCCATTGTGCCTCACGAGTTGCAAGTTGATTAAATGTGATTTATAATTCTATACAAAAACATTAATAAACCAAATACTTGATCTAACTAAAGGTAAACAAGTATTATATCTGTCAGTAATTCCAAATTAACGTAAATAAATAGGAAAATAACTTACCGTTATGTTCAATATTAATAAAAGTTATAAGATCTTCGTAAAATTTGTGACATCCGCAACATAACCTACCTACGCAACGTTTGTTGACACACTGGTGTTACTACTAGACGAAAGCTGGAGCACAATCACGGTAAGAAGGATTTCGGCCACATTCGACGATACGATATGATTTTAGAATGGGTACCCCGTTGTACCCCGTTTCCCCGTTCCGCCCCACCTTCCCCTACACAAAATGGCTAAGTTTGAATTAACATTCTAAGTTCGAAATATTTGAAGAAATATAATTTAAAATTAAATTAAAATATTCTTAATATATGAAGTGTAACAAACAGTACCATTCATAGTTTGCGTCTGGCCAAACGCTTACTCAAAAATTTTAAGAGTTGTCGCTGCCGTTTGATCAAGTTTCAAGCAGAATTTGATGCGCGTTCTTTGCTCTTTCACATCAGACATTTTAGTATTGCAGAATAACTCAAACACAACTCAATAAATACAAACACAAAACTGTTTTTCGACACTTAGCAAAGTACCGTTTGACAAAATGACAGTATAGATATAGCTCACGCCAACTAGCGCTTTAGAGTTGCACTACCATCCCACCGTGTGCGACAGTTAAATTCCGGGAATTTGTGGATAGCTCATTGCACATGTAAATTTATAAGCTGATGTAACAAGCAATCGTGAAAAATTAAAATAAAATTGTTTATTTAATTAAATATTAATTAAATATAATCCCATCCCATTAATTCCATCATTATGTCGGACATTTTAGAATTACTAAATTTAGGTGTATAACAGAATTACTCTCAATTCGATAAGAAATACTATACACAAATTTTAGGCTTAGCGATGGGTTACCCATTGAGTCCATTAATGGCAGATATATTTATGAACTATATCGAAAATGAAAAAACAAACAGTTTTTATGTAATAATTGCAAGTACTGGTATAGATTTATGGATGACATACTAGTCCGTTTTAAAGGTACAGATAGACAATTAAAAGATTTTCAAAATCATATTAACACTATTCACTCTAATGTAAAATTTACTACTGAAATATAAAAAGATAAGTCGATTAATTTTGTAAATCTAACACTTTCGAACGTAACAAATAAAATACCACAAACCAACACAACATCTCTTGCCATCCCATTTTACACAAGTTATCAACATACGAATCCACGATACACAAACTAATAAATCTACCTTTAAATAAGAACAACTTTGATGTAGAACTCAATAGAATATACACCATAGCTGTCAATAATTGATACTCAGTAAATTTAATTAATAAAATTCAGCAATGTAAACTAAGAATTCAAGCTCAGTCTTTAATTTACCCTAGAATATCGAACAAGATGGAAAACAAAATATAATTCAATAACATACATGGGACCAACATTTGTTAAAATAACTAAACTATTTAAAAAAGCGGATAAGGAATTTATATCCCTTAAAACAAATAATTCAGTCCAGAAATATATAAGAAATTATAAAATAAAAATAAAAAAGAAGGCAAACTCAGCGGTTTACATGTTGACTTGCGAGTGTAATAAGATCTATATTGGTCAGACAGGATTAGAGAATACAATTCCTAGCATTTATTTGCTCTTTATTTGCGCCCTCACTGTGTAGGAGTGTAGCCTGTGTAGGAACTGGAAATAAGTCAAGCCATTCCAAATCCGATAATAACTGATTTTTATCATCTTTTCGTGGATTTTGTAAATAATTCAATACACTAGTTAAATCATCATTTAGTCGTTGGTTTATACGTTCCATTAAGGATGTTTTCATTTTATTGGCGAGTGCTGAGTTTTTGCTAGACAATTGTTTTATAAGAAATTTTAAAGCGGCATCAGCTGTGCATAAACCAGCATCTCGTCGACAGATTGCTTCTACTCTTAATTTAATTGGGGCCAGCATATCAAAAATTTTATTCACCAAGTCAAAATCAGCATCTTCTAAACGGATTGGATGATTTAGATCTATAAGAGCTTTTCGAATGCAGATTTTTAAAGGAGAAAATCGTTCCAGGATGATTAAAAGACTATTCCATCTGGTTTTACCGTCCACAAGAAGTGACAGCTCTTTCTCATGTTCAATCTTCACATAATTTTGAAGTACTGTTTCATTTTTCAATGGTGATTTTTTGAAATACACTACAACTTTGCGGATTTTCTTATCAGCTCATTAATGTTTTCATCTTTCGTTAACGTTGGTATGTGTTCTCGCGCAAGTTCATTTTGTGACATTAAGATTAAACCTGATTCCTTGACAGTCTAAGTCTTCTATATTTTTATCATCATCGCTATCGTTCATATAATCAGCAGTTACAGCTGGTTCATTTATAGTATCATCTGAGTCTGAGGTAGGGCTATCTTGCCTGTCTTGAAAATAATTCTTTATTTAATAAAGCACATCACAGGCCGCCAAATTGATACCATGTGCGAGACACAGTTGTTGTTCAGTGCAAACAAGCTATCCCACCTTTATCGTTCGGTCCATCGGTTACAGTAGGCACGATATCAGTTTCCAGGGAAATATCAAATTTACTTAGACGCTCTTTAAATATACGAAGACAATTTTCAGTCGTCATACTTCCATGAATAGGAACGAGTCCTAAGCTGCAAATTCTTTTATATGAATTAACGTTGACAGCCATGTATCGTTTATTGGACGTTGATGTCCACTCGTTGAAAGATAGACTGAATCTTTCACCTGCACTTTTCAAATGTTTTAATTTTGTACTTACTTGCTTTATGATTTTTTCACTGCAATTCATAGCACGCTTTCGAATTGTGATGGCTGATTTTGGTAAATCCGTGTATTTCGCTAAGAACAATTATCTCAAATCGTCTGAAGTTATGAATACACCGAATGGAAATCCATCTAATGTAATTATTCTTGCCAAAACATCATCCAGGCTATCGTTGGCACTTTTAGTAAAATAATCTTGATAATGGCAGGGCATCGCTTACATTTAGCACTATTCCAGTCTTTCGGAACTAAAAGATAACTCCACGCTGACGAGGTATCACTGCTTTTTTTTATGTTGAACAAAGTAAGTCTCCCGCCATTTAAAATAACTTTTTCAGATAATTGACTTTTAAATTTAAATATCGTAACCTGCGTAACCTTGTCGCTGGTAGAATAATAAATGAAAAAAGTAAATCCTAATAATCGTATTTATAATTTCATACAGGGAATCCCCGACGGGCAATCCCTCGCAACAATATTATGATTCCCCTGTTGGCCCGTTGGGGAATTATTTTAACAGTATTGTGTTGAAGTATGCCGGGCGGGGAAGTACCTTCTAGGTTACATATTATTTGGGCTGTACCTGTGTAGTTCTTTTATCGTACGGCGTACCTAAGTTTTATTTTTTGTCGTTATGTAATAGGTGCCCTTAATATAATCTAGGTAAGGCCATTGTCAAGAGGCAACGGATTACGGAATGCAAACTGGCAATCCCGAAAATCTCGAGATTAGCCAAGTACAGTCCAGGGATTTACGGGATCAAAACCCGGCCGGGATCCCGAGATCCCGGGATTGTATTCTCTAGACAGGATGTACCTTTGATCAGATAACCAAGGAGCATGAAAGACGCTATAAAGACAAAAAGACGGACTCACCTTTCGTAAACCATTGTTTAGATTCAAATCATAGATTTAATAGAGAATTCAAGATTCTGCTTGTATAAGACAAAGCAAAAAACTTAATCTCTTAGAAAATATAGAACTAAGGAGATGTACGAAATTAGGTTTAACTTTAAATGAACAAATAGAATTCAGTAACTTCCCTCTACTACTTATACAGGGTGCTGCAAAACAAACAGTGCAGTTTTGATGGGCTATTAAAAAAAATGGCACAACTTACGAAAAAGTGGTTTATTCTGCTTGAGTCAGTACTACACCCCATTTTTTCACTTAAGTTTTAAAGATCACATCAGCAAGATGACATCCTCCAGAAGCGATGCACTGATGTAGGCGATTTCTGAAGTTTTCAACTGCGTTCTGGCACATATCGATCGGAATGGCGGCCATTTCCTCTGTAATACGGATCTTCAGTTCTTCCAAATTGTGAGGACGATGCTGAAAAATCTTTTCCTTGAGGTAGCCCCACAGGAAAAAATCGCAAATGCTCAAATCCGGTGATCTCGCCGACCACCCCAGGTCGCCCCTCAGAGAGACGAGGCGCGCAGGGAACATCTGCCGCAGTTTTGTCATTAAAATCTGCGCTGTGTGGGCCGTAGCCCCGTCTTGTTGGAACCAAATATCCCCAAGGTCTTGTTCTTCAGCCAACTGTGCCAATTGTGGATCAAAAAAATTTTCGAGCATCGAAACATAACGCCGACCGGTGACGGTTGTTGCACGCTCATCCTCCTCAAAAAATTATGGTCCAATAACCCCAAATTTGGAAATGGCACACCATACAGTGACTTTCTGGGAGTGGAGAGGTCTCTCGTGAACTTGTCGTGGGTTATTGTCCGACCAATAACGGAAATTCTGTTTGTTTACGGCTCCAGAGAGATGGAAGTGGGCTTCATCACTACTAAAGAACGTTGACCTTGGTGGGATACGGTCTAACATTTCTTGGGCGCGATTCACACGGTTTTGAAAATCTGGAGGCATCAACTCCTGAACCAGCATAATCCTATAGGGATGAAAGAATAAATCTTGATGCAAAATCCTCCTTACAGAGCGGTCGGACATGTTTAATGCAGTTGCGTGTCTCCGGGCAGAGCGTGTTGGTGATTGTTCAACAGCTGCCCTCACTAGAGCTACATTTTCGGGAGTTCTCACTGTTCTGGGTCTTCCCATACCCCTAGGCCTTTTTGTTGAACCAGTTTCTTCTAGCGCACGAACCCAACTCGCGATAACATTGCGGTGCGGAACAGGATCACGAAGTGGAATGTTAAAGTGCCGTCGGAAGGTCCGCTGAGTGATGATGAAAGAACGACCGCTTTTAAAAAACGTGCGAACGGCGAAGCCGCGATGCTCTTCGTTCCAAACCATTGCTATGACTGAAAACGGGGTGAGTTACCGGACACAATGAATCCCCTCCAAGGTTCCCATCCTCACCACAGCGGATGTAGCCGCCCATCGCAACTGCACTGTTTGTTTTGCCGCACCCTGTATAAAGTATGTAACACATCCTCACTTAGAATATACCCATGCACTTCTGTAAAAGAAATATATGTAATATTGGTCATTGTTGTATATGTAAATTGATTAGAGTGTTGCTGGATTATTAATGTTCTTAATAGGTATTGATTTGATGGATTTCAAAACATATTATTAGTGCTGTTAATTAATTAATTATACGTATGTGTTTTATTTTGGCTTCAACGCATAAATAAACATAATAAAACACAATCCAAAAAAGCATATGTCCCTCGACTGTGCTCACTCAAATGAAAAATACATCATTCGTTTCGTAAAAGACTTTTTAATTGACGGAAGTAATCCAACAACGTTTACCATTTACCATTTAAATATCCATTTATCATATCGTAGAAAGCGTCATAAAGAGACTCCCTTTCCTTTAGTCATTCCCTTGTACACGTGTGATATTTGTGCTTACTTCGTACGGCCTAACGTCGTTTCTCTTCATCCCCGAACTCCCATTCCCGAGTTTTCATTTTTATACTTAGGGTGTATAAACCTGGGATTTAGCGAATCATATAGAAAATTATTTTCAAAGATGGGCAGCGCTCTCTCTTCCTCTCCACGTCTCTCATTGAACCTTAAAAGTTCTTTTCAGAGAGGGATAATAGTTTCAAGTCAGCGTCTACAATCAATTTGTCTCCTCTTCTCGAGGAACGCAGTACCAGCAGCGTTCTTTCCAGAATTGTCCGACAGACTTGACATATACGCTAGGCTATTCCGACTAATGGTCCATTTAACATTGAAAAAAAGTCGCAAAATAGACTTACTTATTCTTTTCTTTTCTCTCTCAAAATTTTTTTCTTAGCTCGCCCCGTTTTATCAGATTTTGTGTTTCCTCCTTGTCATGACGAATTTCAGATGGTGTTTCGTCCTTTTTCCTTTTTATTTTTGGGGTGTCGCATATATATAGTTACAGCTCCAAATTTTCCGTTGTTTTTTTATAATCATTTGCGATCACTGATGTGCTGACATTGATGTAATATATAATCTATTTTATTCGATGAAATCGTTTTTCCGAAATTCCGAAAGAAAAAAAAATTAAGATGCATTATTTAGGTTTATCGACATAACATTACTAATAATTAAAGCAGACCAATTTCCGTGCGCGCCGGTATTGGAGTGTAATTCGTAATATATTAGAATATGCGATAGAATAGGGACGCAACATGAGCTTGTTATCGATATAAGTATAGAAATAGAGGCATTTATTCTATCGGAAATAATTAAATATACATTTGGTTTTCTGCTATTAAAGTAATACGCATAAACACACGAAAAATAAGAAAAGCACATATTATAACAGCGTTGTATGTACCTATAAATAATGGAAAATGTATTAAATCAGTGATTGTGTGCACGACAGAGCATTAAAAAAAACCCTTACCGTTTTAAGCGTCTTCCAAGGATTGACGACAAACTGGAGAAACTCGATTGTATATTTTCAACATCAGGTGCGTTTCTAAGGTTATTTCTGAAAAACTTGTCCGTCGTGAGGAAAAAAATATGTTTATATTCGGAAAACGAGCGTTCTACATCTAGTGATGTTATATTCACATAATCAAAATACTTTTTTAAGCAACTTAACGCATCTGTAGACGTGCCCTCACAGATACGTCTTAAGGTGTCAAAATCTGCATTTCTGTCTAAAACACTTTCAAATTTAATTAGAACACTTTCATTTTTTGCGTTTTCTACAGCACACAGTTGTGCGTGAACATCTTTAACGATTTGCAGTGATTCCTCTAACGACAGCGACGAATTTTCTAATTTTGTTATTGCTTCTTCTAGTCCCAAGTAATTCTCACGAATACTTTGCAAATCCATTTTAATCTGGGCATCTTGAAATTTTTTCTGGCTTGTATTGATAGCTGCACTTACTTTCGGATCGAATGATAAAACCACGTCCTTAATTTTTCAAAATGTTCATGATAGTAAAACTCCGCCCGTAACCATGTACCCCAACGTGTCAGAATCGACTGTTGTGGCTCAGGGGTATGGGTACACAATTCGTGAAATTTCCGAATACGTTTTGGAGATTTCAGGAATACCGCCTTTGTACTCGATATTAAAGCATCTACCTCTGGATAACATCTACGAACCTGTTCTGCCACAAGGTGTAGAGCATGGAGTTTACAAGTAATATGTAACAAATTAGGACAATATTTTCTAAGAGACCAGCCTTCAGAACACAAGGTTGCGGCACCATCGGTCATAAACATTAATATACTTGTTCTTTCGAAAGTTTAAATTTTACCAAAGTATCTAATAGCAAATCTGAAATTGTTTCGGCATTACATTGTTATAGTCGTCTGGATGGTAATAAAATTGAAGGCGTTGGTTAATGTGGTTCCATATTACGAGCCATCACATTAACTACAGATTGTTTTTTGCTGTCAGTTGTTTCGTCCACACATAACCACAGTTTCTTATTTTTCAGTTCGGCTTTGATTTTATTTTCAACCTGTTTACGCACCGGTGATAAATTCCTTCGTAACGTTGTCGTGCTCGGTAATGTTTGATTCGCGTATTTATTCCAAAATGAAATAAATGAATCATTACTTAACAAGGTAAACGACAGTGTACACACAAGCATAGTTACACATAGTTCATGTATAAACTGTTGTCGATTAATTTTGTTATTATTGTGCTTCGATCTGCTTACGTGTTCTTTACAATGTGTTTTTGACCAACACATTAGATATGTATTGCACACTAAGCATTTAATTTTTGAGCCATCGTATATTAAGTCCGGGAAATCCATAATAAACTTATTCACTTCGTCTGACAACGGTCGCTTTCTCGATTTATGTGCCGACGACATTTTATTACGTATGCTTACACTTACATGCAGTCTAAGCAAGTACCAAACACATACTGAATGCTTTTTATTAGTTCTAATACAATACAATCATCCTCACATCGGCGCACATGGCGCCCACGGAAATTGGTCTGCTCTACTAATAATTATATATAAACTTTCCAGTACAAAAATTTATCTAATCCCGTTTTAAAATGTTACAAACTTAGAGAAACGAATAAATCACGTGAAAGACTTAGGCATTACTTTTGATATGAAATTCGCCTTCAATAAGCATACCAGTAATGTGTCTAAGCAGACTACACAAACTCTTGGATTTATTATCCGTAACTATGGTGATTTTTCTAATGTGAGCGTATTGAATTCTTTATTCAGTGAAACCTGTGTCAACGGTCATCTCAGGTAACAGTTCGAACCGACTATTAAGGAAATCCCCATATACGAAAACCCATTATTTACGGCCACTCTTATAAAACGACCTCGACCGAAGAAACTCAAATTTTTACGGTTCATCTTCATAGTAATTTACCTGCTGATGTCGGTCGGACTATTTACGATGTTTCTTTATTGATGGAAATACTCAATATTATTTCGTATTTGTGTGAAATTGCCCATAATAATTATGTATTGCTAGTAAATACACATACTTAAATTAAACTTGTAGAAATGAATGCGATCTCAGTCCCGAACACGGCCCGAAAGCAAATTGCCGGCTCAATACGTGCATGTTTATGTTTGATCAAACAGAGGTCGCCTTCATTTCTACAAGTTCACATATAATGTGGTCTTGCAGTTATTGGGTTAGTTTAAATTCTCTCCGTACGTGAAAGGTTCCTTCGGTTACTTGATTAGTTTAAAGTTGTGCCCGTATTCGAAAGTTTCTTAATTAAGTATGTCGCTAAAAAGAAAACGTTTTTCGCTAAAAAAAAACAAAATATTGTAGCGGAAAATAAAAAGTATGCGTTAAGTTCATGATATGTAGTTATCTGAAAAATATGGGGTTTGAAAAACACAAATTAACGATATTATGAAAAATACAGGTGAATTAACCAAAAATTTCCAAAGTCGGAAGGATTGGCAGTCGATCAAGTCGTCTACAATTGGGTTTGCAAGGTCAGAATTATATCAATTCCAATATCTGCGTCGTTACTTAAACAAAAAGTACTGAAGTCAGTAAGCAACTTAGAGCAACTATTTGATGAAAGATACTTTGTTATTTATTTGATGTTTATTTTGCTCGATACTTTATGAGTTCTTGCCTAATGTTTTCCTGGTGCATTCTTCGTTGATACTAGACTTAACGAGTTATTTGTGCCAAGTAAATTATGGGGTCGCATACACAATTATTTCGACAGGATAACAAAATTAAATTAAAACTTGTAAGAAAAATGGAATACATATTAATCAATATACATGCGGAAAACTCTCAATGAATAGGACAAAGAGGACAACTGGACAACTGTAAACGTAAAACCTATAATAGACCTTTACATTCACTTACGCCTTTCCATCTTTAACAAAAATAACAGGCACGTGACGGGCCACAGAATTACATCTACTATATTAAATAAATTAGAAAATTTTGGTAATCTAGCATTTCGCATTGGCATCACAATGGTAATTAATATTGAATGGTATGATCCAAATACAAGATCTTTAAGTATACTGTGTACATTGATGGGTATGAATTTAAATAAGGTAATTTGCCATATATATAAATATATATATATATATATATATATATATATATATATATATATATATTGAAGAAGTACTAAGGATCGCTGACTAAGTAAAATAAATAAATATACGAATAAAGTGAGCGTTAAAACTAAAAAAAATTAATGATGTAAGAAAAACTTAAAAGATTTGAATTTGAAAATTGGGCGCCAAGTTTTAACGTACTTAGTTGATCCAACGCAATCTGTTAAATACCCCACTAGCTTTCGGGAGAGCTTGAGTACTTATGCTTTATTTTCTATCTCAGGTTTCAAAGTCGGTCGTTTGTATCTCCCGTAAATGCAATGTAAATGGTATATTAATTCGACACAAACTCAACATTCAAACAAATCAAATATAAGATCGAATCAAAATCAAAGTAATAAAATTTATTAGAATTAAAAAAACAGAGAACTGTAACAATTATTACGTGCGAATAAGAAATCTGTACATATGCTCGTATTATCTGGACTATACGGTAAAAATCGGTATTGTGTAATTTTGCACATGTGTTTAATAACAATAGTTAAGGTTATGTATAATGCAACAGTGCAAATAGATATTAAAAGTTACTTAAAAATAAACACACAAAGGTAAGTTACATATAAAAGTTTTATAAAAGATTAAGAATGAATGAATAATTATATATATTTAAATAGATGTTTAGAAATGTTGAAATTCAAATATTATATTTTGATGCAAACAATGTTTGATATTGTGATGTGATATACATTTAATATTAACTTTAAATGATGTTCTAGGTTTTATGGGAAATAATTGGAAAGAACCTGGTATTTCTCCTGTGTCTAGGCTTGGATGTATTCTCTGGGCTCGCAATTGTGGAACAAATCAGAGTTCGTCTGCTCCAATGGAAGTCCGTGTCGGAAGCGATTCAATGTTGGCTTTCTCGGTACGATGTAGTTCCAAGTCCGAAAAGATGCTTCGTTCAATATTTATTATATTCGACGTGCTGCGGATCCAATTCTTCTATCAAAAGTTCGGCCTGATTACAAGGTATTAAATGTATATGGTTTTCGTAGGATTTTCTTGAATTTTAAATAGTAATTTTAATTAAACTTTTTGTGATAGCAAAAATGCGGCCATTCGTTGTGAAATTTTAGTAACAGACGCTTTTTTCGGCTTTTGTTTTTCCCACAAGCCTGTGTTAAATGTCGGCAAAAGCCTCTAAGTTTATGCTTTATTTGCATCTAATATAATATGAACTTTCATAATATTATAATTTTAACATAATAGAAAAATTAATTAAAGAATTTACAAATGTTTATAATGTGGTTTTCAATGTTAGATAAGTTCAAAAATGCATCGTAAAAATCGCATTCGCGGGGTTCGAGACAATTTTAAATTAGTGGGCGTGGTTAACTCGCTTCGATATAAATCTTGATGTGGGTAAATTAAATACCTGTAATATGGCGCGTATGATTTGAATTTGAAATGGAAAAATATAAATATAAAAAGTAAGTTTAAAAATCAAAATAAGTTAAATATCAATTTTAAAGTAATCGTCGTATTAATTTATACACATCTCGAAACTAATTTCACAAATTACGTCCACTAATTCGATATTTATACATGTGTTTATGATATGTAATAATCTGCATTTCCTTTTATAGAGTTGGAATAAGTGTGCTGGTTGAACCATAACAATATATATATATATAGATAATTATTTCGTGACCTTTGTATGTTATGGTAGATTTAATTAGTTGGCGTTTTAAGGTCTGGTTTTGCTTCAAAATGTATATATTTAAAACAATCTTACATGTTTCGGCATATGATGCCTTTTTCAAAGAATTTAAAATATAAATGACAGTATATTAATATCATACTGATAAGTATGACGTTGGGGGAAGTTGCGAGAAAGTGTTCTCTTGCATCTGGAACATCTGCAATAGTTCTAGCAGGCTTAGAATTTGTTGAGTATCCGCCATATTCGCCAGATTTGGCCCCCAGCGAATACCGACTGTTTCCAAAACTTAAAGAACACTTGCGTGGTAAACGATTTTCGTCAGATAATGATGTGACATGTGCGGTAAATCAGTGGCTTTGCAGGGGTTGAAAAATATTTTTTCAAGAAGTACAAGAAATGCTAGAACATCGATGGAAAAAATTTGTTAACCTTAATAGAGACGTTGGAGATGAAAAATAAAAGTAAGGTATTAGCCAATTTTTTATTGTGAGCGGGTCAGGGCTGGAACAAAGGGTCCACCCTTTGCTCCACCCCTCTGTTTATTCTACTAGGGGCTTTGTTTATGCTGTATTCATTTCTCGCTTTGACATGCCTTTGCTTTAGACGTTTTGTAGCCTGCCTTAACTTCCTTCATAGGTTTCTACACAACGAAGTTGTCTGTACAATTCTACTATATTTCTTGAATTTTCTTGTTCCACCATTCCTAACACGTCCTTCCTGTACTTTTGTCTTCCTTTTCCTCGAACTAATGTGTTGGTCAGGTCTCCTGTCGACGTTATGGGCAACAACTTCAATTAAGTTTCTTCGGATATCGATATACAGTTCCATAGTTTGTTCACCTTCAAACGACTTCTCTATAACACCTGCGATAAATATTCGCTGCAGTATTGTTGATTTAATGAATTGCTGAATGCTCTTGCTTTCTTGTTTTTATTACTATTACTCACATATTTATGATTTTGATTATATTCATATATATTAATTGTTTTAATCTTGTTTATTGCTTTATGCATTTTGTATATTTTTTATATTTAGGAAAATTAGATAGTTATGAAAGTATTTATATATGTATATAGAAATAAGAATAAATTAATGAATTCTGACAATGGACCAATCCCTCAGTCCAGTTTGTAAGCTTTATTGTGACAATAGCATTAATTTTTACGTTTCATGTATTCACGCTTCACGGTTCCCTAAATTTCACGCTAGGTTTAAGTAGTATATAAGTGTTATTTCGATTTTAGGAATTTAGTGTTATCCCACTGGCGATTTGGTGAAGAGCATATCTTCTAAGGTTCACCTTAGCCAAAAACGCTACGTTTAACTTTTTTTTCAGTTTTAAGATTATTCTACTGAAGATGGCAACTTAGTTGCCGAAATACGTATATAGTATTTATTGGTATATATTGTGGTTAGGGTGTCTTTCTTATTTCTGTTTAAGGAGTTAGTGTTTATATTACTGGATATAGATAATTAACATTTTTTCTACGTGTGGTTCTTGTTATTATTTGAATGACTTAGAATTTTATTTTGATATTATACTATAAATATAAATATAATTCTGTTTCGTAAAATAAAATAAATAAATTATATTATTCACAAATGAATCAAATTTAAACATGTTAAAATATTCATAAGTCTCTTTGTGGCATATTATCTATGTTTTCAAGAGAAAGCCTTGTTTTTGTATTGCGCTGGTCGTAAACGACACCACAATTCCGCTGAATGGAATTGAAACATACATGAGTGGGTAAAACCCCACCAGTTTTGTATAATACAAAAGTATTTTTAATAATATAAAATATTATTAAAAATCTGGTGTGAAAAACACAAATACTACACAAACAAAATACAATTTCTAGAGATGAGGCAGTGCCACCTCTGGAAACACTTCGTTAGTTCTGCATGGTTATGTAGACAAAGCGAGTACTTCGACCGTCTGACAATATGCAGCGCTGTATGTAGTTCTACGCTAGGTCTTAATAATTTCTGTGAGATAGCGAAGTCGTTCTTTTTGTGTGAATGTGTCAGAAGATATCCTTTCTCTAGCAAGGACGTCCTGATGAATCTGTAGGAAGATTAAATACGTATCTGCGTCTCTAGGGAGTGATATGTTTGGACACGTTCACAAAAAAATATTAATTTATATTATTAAAAATACTTTTGTATTATATAATCCAGTTCTCAAATGTTCCTTATAATATTTTATTGTACTTTAATTTAGTAATTAATTACGTACAACTTCTATTCTAATTATATCTCAATTAGGAATGTAATTTTTTATTTAGTTACTTTTTCTGCATGTCAAAATTATACCAGTCGTGTATAAAGGTAACTATTGAAAAAGGTCAGTAAACTATATCGTGTTATGAATCATTTTAAAGCATTTTTTTCAAGTAATCTTTTAATGGTAGTAATTTACTTGAATTTTCTCTTTAATTTACTCCTAATTCTCTAAATATCTATATTTGTAATATGATCGGTTATCCTTAAACTAGATCATAAAAACAACCTTTCCTACCGTGGATATTCTCTAGACAAGCTCCTTCAGTATATGGGTTTCAAGGGCTAAACATCTTCACTGACTAGAACAAAAGCTCATGTAGTGAACCATACTGTTAAGATGCAAGTAACGCTGCAGTTTTTATAGTAAAGATAATATATAATATTGGGCTGATGCATACGTTCGTATCGTTTTTATTGAACTCAAAATTTATTAATTTCTTAACAAACAAAATACACAAACTAATCAAGAACATATTCTCCTTAATCATTCATAGTTGCTTCTTAATAAAGTGGCAATTTTAAATAGATATTTGCTCGCGCTGAATATACTTCAATCGATATTATGTGGTTTGCTTTTCTGAATGTTAATCTGCCTATAGGTATGCACTATACGATATCAAAGTATACATATTTTATAATTCAATTGTAGTCTTTCCTGAGCATACATTAAAAATCAATTAGAAATAATAGGTATATATAAAAATTATTCCATTTGTAGGAAGTTATTTTCAGATAAATGCGTGAATAGATAAGAAATTATATAATGTAAATTTTTACATCACATTTAAATGTATTTATAGGGACATTATGAGATCATGGAATGGCATTCGCTTATTTATGATAAAATCTATGCATTAGAGAAGCTTTTGTGCCAGGTATTTTTTTAGTTTTTCCACAGTGAATGCAAAAAATATTTAACGAGTTTTTATAGTCAGTTAACATGCTTTACTTGTTTGCGCTATTAAACCTACTAATATGTGCGAATTTGGCTGCAAATGTAAGTTTATAATTAGATTTTCTACAGTAGCAAATATATTAATTAAGCTTTTTTCTGGATAAAAATATAAACGACTAAATGCTGTTATTAAATTTAAATGAACCTAAGATTAATTATTATTATTATTAACACACTAATATATATATATATATATATATATATATATATATATATATATATATATATATATATATATATATATATATAAGTATTTAGATAATTTCTTAGCCGTTTTTTAAATATAACAATTGATAAATAATTGGAGTTTTTCGGCTTTTATATGAAATATTTACAAATATCAAATTAGAATGTATGTAATTGCAGAGTAAGTGGGAATGTTATATATATATATATATATATATATATATATATATAACAATTGATAAATTCTTGGAGTTTTTCGGCTTTTATATGAAATATTTACAAATATTATCAAATTAGTATGTAATTAGGAAGCTTCTTCAGGGTTTCTAAAATTTGAACTTTAAATCTAGTAGAAAGTTTGCAGTTTGACATGCACGAACGCAAGGATGATGTTGCCACGTGTATAACTCTATGTTCTTTTTTGAGCACTAGGTCCGGACACACAACGAAATCGTATTTTGAGACTCTTCTTCATTGAAGACAATTTGACTGAAGACAAGTACCTAGACATTTACTTAATCTCTGCACTCGCTGTTCTATCCCAAAATGATAATGATCTTGACGTACCCTACAACAATCTATGGTTTCAACGGAATTTCTTTAATGTTTTTTCAGAAAAATGTATTAATAAGAAGGAACCTATTGAGTGTCCTGCTCGCTCATCGGATTCCTCTTGATTATTTTCTATAGGGTTATCTAAAAAGTAAAATTTGCGTTGAACAGACCAGCAAATACTGACGTATTAAAGAAAGGAATTCCAGATCAAATTAGGGCGGTTCAGCCAGCAGTTATTAGACACGTCATTCAAGAATTTAACTAACGTATCGCTTATTATCAGGAAGTGAATGGAAATCAGTATGAACAATTAATGTAATTTTTTTTCCCTTCTTTAACTCCTAACATTATTTTTTACTGATTAAGTTCTGTCTAGGGAAACCAAAATATGCAAGTGGAAAACCCAAAAATATGCAAATAATTTAGTCAAAATATGCACAAAAATGTTGAAAATATGCAAATAAAAAAATACTTATAAATACATAAGTTTATTGATTCACTTAAAAATAAATATTTTACATTTTAACATTTTAATTTTTCTACATACTGGACTAAACATAAATATGCATTTATTTTTGTTTTTGGCTGCCAATATTGTTCATTCGCATAGCCATTCATGGTTTCTGAAATAGCGTGCGATATTTGGAAAAAAAGCGGTAGAACCAATTCATCAATTGTTTGTGTAATAATGCAGAAATCTCTTGGCAATTTTGCCATTACCAATATCTAACAGTTGTTCGGCCAATCGAGCAACGGATGCGTCTTGTTGCAATTGATGGTCAATATTAGTTTTTGAACATTGTACAAAATAACTGACGATTTGAGAAATGCGTTATATTTGTCGACTGGTGTTGAACGCGGTATAACTGGTAGAGTTTGGCGGAAATCACCTGCGAATAAAATGAGAACAGCTCCGAATGCGGAACATTGCATAAATTAAATTCACCTGCCCGATGTAATGTTGTGATGTCAAAAGTGTCTGGGCCGCCGTGTAAGGTCGGTTCAGCTAGCTAGAGGCAGGATCGCCATGTGATATCAGAAGTGGTTGATGGGATCGCCATGTGAAGTCGGTTCAGCTGGCTAGAGGCAGGATCGCTATGTGATGTCCCCTGGTCCTGGTTATAGCTTCGTTTCCGAAGCGAACTCATTAGAGGCCGAGTTTATTGGTAGAATAAATAACACATTCGAGAACGATATAAAATAACGTTTAATTAAATAAATAATAATAACATTAGAAGTTACGATGCTCACTTGTGCAACAACGTTAGGATCAAATACACAAGACTGGCAAGACTCCTTAGTCTCTAATATATATGTCGTCTCTACTTACTACTGACCTAAGTAATGTGACCTGGTTACATACTTAAACTAGAATGTCGAAAGATGCAGTAATTAAGAAGGACGTGTTACGTTAAATAAGTATTACATTGAATGTGTTGAAATAGGCGTCCTACTTTAGTTTTCACAATGTAAATAAAAGCAAAAACCTGGGTCACTTAGAAATATTAAAAATAAAAAAAAGCAATTTCAAAGAAAATCTGGCAGAAATCTAAGTAATCGTATCAAAGAATTTCGGATGGATCCACACAATTGCTTAATGCTGTATATATACATATTTGTCACAGCAAGTGTTGAAGAATCGGTGGTCAAGACAGAAGCTCCAAACACTTCCGTCGTTAGCGAACTTTGGCCATGAATCTTTAAATCGATAATAATAATTATTCTTAACTACTCGATATATTTTACTTGCCCTATTTTACTATTATTAATGCTGTATAATTCAATACATATAGTGTAATTTATAAATACAGACTATAATCATAAATTTTACTTTACTCCCATTACTATTTAAATTGCTATGATAAAGGGATTCCGATAATACCAATATTTCTTGATTTATTACATCTATTAAATCCATATATCTTCCATACATACTTTGGTATTACATTGTATATCACAAATTATTCTATAAATGCCGTTATTTATATTTATTTAATTTTTGAAATACTTCTGATACTAATTAATTATGGCAAAGATATTAGAGGTTCTCGTTAATATTCCGCAGGAATAGAAAATAAAATTCGGCGCTCTTAGTTTTGTATTGATTTAGTACTCTTTTGCTTTATTTCGAATCTCGGAGAAATACTAATAACATAACCAAAAAAAGCTGTTGTTTGTCTCTTCGCAAGTTAATATTAATATTGGTTTGGGCTGACAACATGGTCTCAAAGAGATATATGACTTCGTATTTAATGAAAGTAGCGTATGCGTAAGTATTGCATATAAACATGACAAGAAATAAGTACTTGATCATAAAATGGAGAAAAGAGCAAATACAACGAACATAAATACAAAAATAATTTATCAGAATAATTGAGACATACAAGAGTCGGTAAAACCCCACCGGTTTTGTATAATACAAAGGTATTTTTAATAATATAAAATATTATTAAAAATCTGATATGGCGATGTGGTTCCTTTTTGTGAATGTGTCTGAAGATATCCTTTCTCCAGCAGGGGCGTACCGATGAGCCTGTAGAAAGGCGAAATACGTATCTGCGTCTCTGGGGAGGGATATGTTCGAACACGTTCACAAAAAATATTAATAGTGAACCTGTATTTGTGTTCTTCACACCAGATTTTTAATAATATTTTATATTATTAAAAATACCTTCGTGTTATAAAAATAATTAATAACATAACGTTCAAGTTTCACAAAGACATAATATAGACATATTGAACTTAATGCAAATGAGAACTAATGATTATTAAATCTCACTTTACATGTAAATATCGTCCAATGTGTTGCGTTAATTTCTACATTTCGACAAGCTACGCTTGTATTAGTATGCTGAACGCTACACTTCGTGAAACCACCTTCGTCGTGATTGTTAGGATAATGAAAAATTCGTGAAAGTCGTCACATCTATCCCAGAATGTGTGGATGCATTTCACTCTTATTGGAGCTGGTCAACACACAAGTTCTGTGTTGACAAGCTCCAATAAGAGCGAACTCCAAGTTTGACACGTGTTCACGACTATCCTGGAAGGATTTACACCACTCAAAGACTATGCTGTATGACGAAAAACTATTCTTCAAAATGTTTATGAAGTATTTGATGAATATCAGTTGCTTTTATACTTTTATTAAAAAGAAATTTAATAATTATATGCTGTGCAACAGAATTTGACACATTGTTACATACTGAGTGAGCCGCAAAAAATTTTTCATAGCATGCCATGGATTAAATCAGTTATGTCTTAGAGTGAATAAGTGATTTAATCTACTATTAAACTTAAATAAAACACCTTATATTTCACAAACAATAGTATATTAACTATATGTACATTTCATGTGCCCTGCACACATCATCAGTAGTAACTAAATTTAAAAGTATTATTTTTTAAATACATGTATAGTAAAAATATCTATCTATTTTTTTGGTGAGGGGTGTAAAAATTACAATTATAAATGGTCAACAAATGGTCAAAAAACATGCATATAAAAATATAAAACTAAAATTAAAAATAAAAAATAAAAAATTTTGGTCGTATATTGTAATAGTGCCTGTTAAAATCTATTGAAATTCTAAGAAAGGACAAATTATGGGAAAGACCGTTACCTATGAAAAACAAGACATTTACAGAAAAGAAACACATACTGACAATTACATACATAAACAATCAGACACTTTTAACAAATATAAAGAAAGTAGTTTTTATTTTTTAATTAATAGATTATTATCAATCCCTCTATCACCAGTGAATTTTAAGAAAGAACTAGACCACATAACAAAAGTAGCAGAATCCAACGGATACGATAAACAATTGGTGGATAAAATCAAAAACAAACTAGAAAAGAAGAAGCTAAAAACTTTTAAAACCAGATTAACTCCAAATACAAAGAGTAATACCAAAAAATATTGCAAAATTACTTTTCACAAAAGTTGGCAGAATAACGTAACTAAATTGTTAAAAAAATATAATCTAACTCCTGCATTTTCCAACACTCATAAGTTATAACAACATCTTCAAAGAAAGTTAGTTAACACAGACCCACTGAAAGAATCAGGTATTTACAGAATTAACTGTAATTCCTGCCCAAAATTATATATCGGCCAAACAAGAAGAAATATTCAAACCCGTTTCAAAGAACATTTAGCTCATGTAAAACTTCACAATGTAGATAAATCAGCATTAGCTCTACATCATTTAGATACCGGGCATAATTTCAGCTTAGATAATGTAAAATTAATTAAAAAATGTAATAGCAAAAATTTAGACATGTGGGAAGCAATACATATGAAAAAATACAAAAATTACCTCTTAAACAATGACATTTCACCTATTAATAATAAACTTTTAAATTGTATACCTACAGTATCTAATAACTAATTTTTCTTTTTCACGTTACTATATTGTTATTTAATAGAACCCGACATGCCAAACACAGTCATTGTCTTGTTTTTCATAGGTAACGGTCTTTCCCATAATTTGTCCTTTCTTAGAATTTCAATAGATTTTAACAGGCACTATTACAATATCCGACCAAAATTTTTAATTTTTTATTTTTAATTTTAGTTTTATATTTTTATATGCATGTTTTTTGACCATTTGTTGACCATTTATAATTGTAATTTTTACACCCCTAACCAAAAAAAAAAAATAGATAGATATTTTTACTATACATGTATTTAAAAAATAATACTTTTAAATTTAGTTACTACTGATGATGTGTGCAGGGCACATGAAATGTACATATAGTTAATATACTATTGTTTGTGAAATATAAGGTGTTTTATTTAAGTTTAATAGTGTAATAATTTCACAAGTGCTCAACATATATACTACTGATTTAATCTACATGTCGTTCTACTAGTAATAATTATAATAATGTAACAGATAGAAAAATCAACTTAAATGATAATATAAAATTACAAAAACAAAAAACATATTACAAAGGTATTTTTAATAATATAAAATATTATTAAAAACCTGGTGTGAAGAACACAAATACAGGTTCACTATTAATATTTTTGTGAACTTGTCCGAACATATCCCTCCCCAGAGACGTAGATACGTATTTCGCCTTTCTACATGCGCATCGGTACGCCCCTGCTGGAGAAAGGATATCTTCAGAGACATTCACAAAAGAGAACCACATCGCCACATCACAGAAATTATCCAGACTGAGCGTAGAAGTAAATTCTTCACACCAGATTTTTAATAATATTTTATATTATTAAAAATACCTTTGTATTATACAAAACTGGAGGGGTTTAGCTACTCATGTATATTTAAATTATTCTGATACAAAAAACATATTGCTATGAATTGTGATGTTGTACTTTGCTAATTCACAATTCACAACCAATCTGTCCAGATAGTATACTCAGACGGCTTATCTTCAAAACTGCTTTTCCCTCAGGGTTCCAATTGGAAAACGTGGCTTTTTTCTCTTCTACAAATTTATCAAGCGCCAGTAAAAGAGTCTTTACAAATCTTTTAATTATATAGCTCTAAGATACTAGTAAACTTCTTGAAGTAATGTTAAATAAAAAACACAATAAACTTTAAATGAAACTTTAATACAATAATAAAAAAAAATAAAATAAATATATCTTTATGAAGTATAAAGATTAATATTGCGTCATTAAACAATATTATTAAGGTAAAAATATTATATGAAAATGACCGTAATACATATAATAAAAAAACTTCCTTAGTGACAACCGAGCAAAATTAAAACTAATAAATTCCAAAGAGACTTTTTAATTTCTCCCTCAATAAACAAAGTAAACGCTAAGAAATAAGTAATTAAACTTCTAGTTTCAAAAATTCTTTTGTTGTAAATATCACTACAATATTGTTTCGCCATACAATGGCTTCATCAGGTGGATGAATACTGAATATGTACAATGCAGGTTAGAATATTTATGTGAAAATTATTGGGGAATGGTGGTGGAAAAATTTTTACAATCTTAATCTTTCCACCACCATTCCCCAATAATATTCAAATAAATATTCTAACTTGCATTGTACATATTCAGTATTCATCCACCTGATGAAGCCATTGTATGGCGAAACAATATTGTAGTGATATTTACAATAAAAGAATTTTTGAAACTAGAAGTTTAATTACTTATTTCTTAGCGTTATAATGCAGTTTCAACAAGTATCTCCTTCGTCAATTAACAAAGTAAACAACCAGATATGACAGCCCGAAGCAAACTCTAACGCATGTGCAAGCCACACGAAAAAAATGCCCTTGATATACCAACGTATAAAATTTTATCGTTAACAGATTTTTTTAACTAGAAACTTTAAAAACCTTCTTTGTCATTTATTTCAAATAACTAAGATTAAATATTAATACGAAAATAATTATTCATAAGAAAATACAGTATTAACACTTTTAAATATGAAAATATCCTTTAAATAAAGTACATACTTACGTAAATGAAAAATATATATATTTTTTACGAGAAACCTGAGTTAGAAAGCCTAAAAATTAAACAATTACGAGTTCTACACATTCGTAAATAAATCGGTATTGAAACAAAGATAAAGATTTATCTTCTTAACACACGACCTTCTAAACTCAGCGTACAATAGTGTCTGCGGAAACAGCAAGGCAAAACGGCGTGCTACAACTGCACTAGTCAAAAATAAATATCAGTTCAAAATAAAAATACATTCATAGATAATAAATTTCAAAAATTATACACTGGCATCCAAAATAATTGTACAACAATAAATAATAAACTTTTCAAAATATTTGCGGGGAAAAGTCCACAGCACTATGTTGCGGTGCAAATTCATTTTCACATTGAAATCCTAAAACAAACAAAATGACAAACTAACTTATTTATTTAGTGAAAGGATCCTCACAAAACTCATTTGTATTTTTCGCCATATGGACCACTAGGACCTCAGCCAAAACATTAGTGCTAGCAAGAGGAACTGAAAATGTAGCAGATCAACGCGTGCCGTAATTCGGTACAAGAAACTGTACTTCACCGAGTATGACGGAGAATCAATTTTGTTTGTAACAACTTTGATTAAAAAGTTGGCACTAGTAGCATTCCTCCGTTCCAACAACGACTCCATGCCGTACTCGCTTAAAAGGCTATTGTAGTCTACACCACGCGGTTGATATATTCCATTAGTTTTGTGAACGAAACATATTTCAAGAACCTCCTTTGAATTTTCTCCAAACCCAGTTGCTGGTAAGTATATATGGGATACCATACGACAGAGGCATATTCCAGTTCAGACCTGACCATAGTAAAAAAATATCGTTTTTAGTATAAACACGTTAGAGAATCATCTACACGTTCTTATAAGGAAGCCTAAAGCTCGAGAAGCAGAGTTACAGATTGCTTCTATGTTCCCAGTAAATTTAAGCTGTGTATCAAATAAAACATCTAGATCTTTTACGACGCATTTGCTTTTGATCGGCATTCAGCAAATGTGACACCCACCTTGCGAGGAGCTTTCGCATCCCTAATTCTTCGTGCAAGATGTTTCGCAGCCTTTCTTCCGATATCCCCACGGCTTCAGCTATCTCAGTCACCTTCAAATGCCTATCGTCCAACACGATATCGTGGCATCTTTTCGATGGTTTCCGGTGTGATTGTGTGATAACCAAATCGAGTCATGTATTGAACTACTTATCTTATTCAAGGTACGACCCCGGTCTTGTTTCTATTGTATACAAAACACGACCTCGGTACGTCCAAATTACATACACATACGACCTCGATATGTGTTACACTCTTTCACCACTTTGTTTATCTTATACTGAGGCTACTAGTCTAAAGGAGGACACGCTAAAGTATATAATACGATCCATTAGATCAGAAAGACACAGAGACACACACAGAGTCCGAGAGAGTGTATTATAGAAACCTCCTTAAGACTAGTGTCTATTTGTTACTATGTATATTGTTATTGTTGATTCTTTATAATGTGTTAATTAATTATATGTTGTTATCCAAACGCTGCCCGTTTATTATTTATCATATCGACGAATTTGCGTACCAACGCAGCGATGTGCCCTCCAGGACCAGGTCACATCACAATTGTTTTTGGCTGTCCTTCACGTGGGTCTTCCTCGAGGGACGAGCGACCACGTTTAAAATCTACTGCACAATTTTTAACGGTTGACATTGAAAGAGCAGAGTCCCCGTAAGCTTTTGTCAACTTCGGATGAATTTCCTTAGGGGTTAATTCATCCAAAACGAAGAATTCTACGACCGCACGATATTCAAGTTCATCCATTTTTAGCGAAAAACACGTCTACTGCGAAAATTCGTGTAAACAAATTACTTGACAGAACAAGTTGAAAATTGCCATACTAACTAATGACAAGTGCACCCAGGTAAGAATCTGATTGGCATGCAATCTCTGTGTCAAGTCAAGAATTTTTCACCTTACCTTCGTAATAAATATTATTATTATAACATTGTCGCGTGCTAATGAGGGCATGGTATTCCGAAACACATAACACGTATTATTACGAACGGCGGCTTGCTCGGGATATCGGGAAGTGGATGTGCCGTGCCAATAATAATGAAATTATTTGATAATAAAATAATTGGTGGTGCTGGTGTAGTTCCTTCAAAGGTCCAGGACGTGCGTGGTATTGGTTACTTTTAATAAATCTACAACTTAGTTACTAAATAAATAAAACACATAAGCGTTGTCCTTAAAGTTTGTATTTATATTTAATTTTATATTTATTTAGGAACGGTAATTAAGTAACTGAAAATTAACACAAAAATCCTCTGAAACGAACGTTTACTTGAACAGTAAATGAAGGGTTAATTGAATACGGTTAATATAAATTAATCTCTGTATCGAACAATACAGAGTTACCTTTGATTTGCGGCGATGGGCGGCCACGTGGTTCGTTGTATACCTGGACAGATATGCAGAGCGATGTTTGGCCGGAGGTATAAGAAATTAATTAGTTTAATTAATATGGGTTCGCTTAAAAGAATAATATATAGAGAAAAATACAGGATTACCTTAGAAGATCGGACTGATAGTTTTGTATCGAAAGAACACTGGTTTTGAAAACGGTCTGTGAAGAGAGGGGTTGATATCTTGAATTCTAATTAATTAAGAAGCGGGAACTGAAGAGGTGTTCTATCGATGGCATAAATATTATTAAAATAACCCTTGTGACATAAGCTTTCTAATGATATGAAACATAACATATAAAAGAAGTATGTATGTAATTCAATTAAAGGAATTTAAAACGAAATGTAGAAAGAAAGAAATTCCACAGTTACGTTGCTGCCGGGTCAGGTAGAAAACGAAGGGTCTCGGTTAAGATATAACAAAAGAGATGCTTTCTCTTTGGACACGAATACACAGAAAAATGTCTAAGTTAAATACGAGGTGCATTCAAGTTCTAAGGCCTCCGATTTTTTTTCTAACTAAGTACACACCCGAAAACTATGAAACTGGTGTTACTTCTCGACGTAATCTCCCTGCAGATGTACACATTTTTCACAACGTCGACGCCATGATTCCATGGCCGCGGCCAAGGCTTTTTTAGGTGTCTGTTTCGACCACTGGAAAATCGCTGAAGCAATAGCAGCACGGCTGGTGAATTTGCGGCCACGGACAGTGTCTTTCATTGTTGGAAACAGCCAAAAGTCACTAGGAGCCAGGTCAGGTGAGTAGGGAGCATGAGAAATCACTTCAAAGTTGTTTTCACGAAGAAACTTTTGCATAACGTTAGCCCGATGTGCGGGTGCGTTGTCTTGGTGAAACAGCACACGCGCAGCCTCTCCCGGGCGTTTTGTTGCAGTGCAGGAAGGAACTTGTTCTTCAAAATATTTTCGTAGGATGAACCTGTCACCGTAGTGCTCTTTGGAACACAATGGGTAAGGATTACGCCCTCACTGTCCCAGAACATGGACACCATAATTTTTTCAGCACTGGCGGTTACCCGAAATTTTTTTGGTGGCGGTGAATCTGTGTGCTTCCATTGAGCTGACTGGCGCTTTGTTTCTGGATTGAAAAATGGCATCCACGTCTCATCCATTGTCGCAATCGACGAAAAGAAAGTCCGGCTTGTGCGAGCCCGAGGTTGTTTCGGTTTGTTGTCACACGATGTTCTGCTTTCATTAAACTGTCGCACCCACGATCGCACTTTCGACACATCCATAACTACATCACCACATGTCTCCTTTAATTGTCGATGAATTTCAATTTGTGTCACACCACGCAAATTCAGAAAACGAATGATTGCACGCTGTTCAAGTAAGGAAAACGTAGCCATTTTAAGTATCTAAAACAGTTCTCATTCTCGACGCTGCCGCTACAATTCCATCTGCCGTACAGTGCTGCCATCTCTGTGACGTATTGACAACGAACGCGCGCTCATTTTAAAACAATGCACATGCTTCTATCTCTTTCCAGTCTGGAGAAAAAAAATCGGAGGCCTTAGAACTTGAATGCACCTCGTATAATGATATTTAAAGAAGAAATATCGATTATTAAAAAATAATTAAAAATATTTTTATATGCGTAGCGTAACAGTATCTATACTTGAAGATCTCCAATGCGAATTTGTATGTGTTTTGTATCTTTACATAATTAAATCTTTCCTTTTATCATATATTGTCTCCTTGTCTATAGATTGTCTTTGTCTATAGATACATTTTAACATATATGTATTATCGTATTTTTCCATTCTATATTTCCTCAGAAATTTACATAATTGACGTTTAAAATCATTACAGAAGAAAGCTTAGTGTGTAAAAGTAAAATTGCTATTAGCTGTTAGTTATTATTACTATTAGATATTATTTCATTTCCAGGATTTCAAAAGGATAGTCGTTCATGAAAACTTGCTTGCCCAATGTACGAATAAGTGCACGGTGTCGTCCAGAATGTATCATATTAGACGAAATTTAATAGCAGTTGCGGCAAACTTAACATTTAAAACGGATATGAGTAAATGCATTGTACGGTTTTCTCTTTTGTTTGTATCATTAAATATTGTTGAAGTATTTTTTTCAGTTAAAATCTACTGCTAATATTTTTATGAGCAATCACTATATAGGCACACCGATCGAGTTTCAATACCCTTGCGTTCCATTCATAAACTCGAAACTTTTCGATCTAGATTCGCTCTTTATGAAGTATACCTCACCACCACTAGTGCCAATTAAACAAAATGTATATAAATTATTTACAAACCAACTAGAGAATATATTTTATTCACATGATTGTAGGTCAAATACGTAATTAAGGATTGGATTCCTGATCCAGAAAAATTTCCTACGGGATATCCCTTAGGAAGATATAAAATCGACGTGAATATTTTCGCCAAGCCCAATGAAGAAGTCATCCGAGCGCAGTGGTTTTATAGAATCGACGAAATCAGCGCATATTCTTAGGATTTTGCTTAAATAAATTTTGGTTTCATACATTATAAAGATGTAGTTATTAATTTGTCCTTAATTAATCAATTATTGAATTATACGAATATAAGGCAATTGTTTATTTTACGTAATAGTATCCAGCAATGATAGTAACGAGCCCTCGAAAAAATTCATAATTGGAGTAGGCTGTGAAATTGGGTTGGTACTTCAGCCACTTCCACATAATGACACATTACTTGATGCTTGACAGTTTCATTTGATTTCATTGTAAAAAAAGGTTATGGCATTGAATTGATATTACAACAGAAAAGAAAATATCGAAATCATAATCAAAATTTACATACAGCTACAGAAGTTATTGAAAATGTTGTCCATTTACATCTAAACACAAACCAACTCTTCTCCGTAATCCAGCAAAAACTTTATGCAGCATTTGCGGTGAGTTGTTGATCTCTTCACACTTTTCTGTTATGCGAATTCTCAGTTGTTCCAGATTATGAAGTGGCGTTGAATAAATCGAATTTTTGATGTATGGCCTTACGAAAAAATCACATATATTTAAGTCGCAAGACCTAGTTGGATATGGGATTTCAGTGTTCCTGCTTATTATTCTGTTATCAAAAAATTCTCTGAGATATTGAAGTGTTTCTCTGGTCGTATGTGCTGTTGCACCATCTTGTTGGAAATACCCATTTTGTAATTCCTCATCATCCAGTTGATTTATGAATGAGCCGAGTATCTCATTGCGATATCGTGCAGCAGTAAGTGTACCTTCAAAAAAAATGGGACTCACCAATCTTCTTCGACATATTCCAACCCAAACACCAACTTTTTGGGGATGTAATGTTTTTTCAACAAAAAAATGAGGATTTTCGGAGGACCAACACCTCATATTCTGTGAATTAACAAATCCAGAAAGATAAAACCAGGCCTCATCCGTGAAAAAAACTGTGTTAAGAATATCCTGATTGTGTAGATTATTTTGAAACCATTGACAAAATTCCACTCGTCTTAAATAATCCACTGGATAAAGTTCATGAAAACATTGCAGCTTGTATGGATGACAATGTAAGACTTTTTTAAGGATGAATTGGCCCGTACCATAAGATAAATTTGTTTGTTGGGTCACTACTGAAATGGATGTTTTTGGATTTTCATCAATAATATGCTGAAGGGCTTCTATATTATCGTTTATACGTTTAGATGGCCGTCCACTTTCAGTTTTTCGACCGACGCTACCAGTCTCTCTGAAGAACTTTACACAATTTGTGAAAACATTGTAAAAATCATTGTAGTCAAACACTAATTCAGGATGTTCTTCACTAAAATCAGCCATGCATTCCGTAATTGAATACTGCCACTCGCCATTTACTTTCACACCTGTGCGGAAGTAACATTCGATAATTTTTGCTTTTTGTTCTATGTTGAATACCATTTTTTAAATAAATTTAATTTTCTTAATAAGAGTTTTGAAAAATTTAACACAAACTTATAGTTTCAATGTCAAATAATAAATGTCATTATGTGGAAGTGGCTAAAGTACCAACCCAATTTCACAGTCTACTCCAATTATGAATGTTTTCGATGGCTCGTTATAATAACAACAAATTGTAAATACAGTGAATGCCTTATAATCCGGATAGATTTGTAATCCGCAAAAAGTCAAACTAAGCAGCTTTGACATTAGCTGTCTTGTAATCCCAACCGACCGTTGATCTACTAATCCGGATCGCTGAATGTTTTCGGTTATATTGTTTTGCGTGTTATTGAATAACACGGGGATTCCCCGGAATTCCTGTTAGGTAAGTGTGGAACAAAAAGTAATTCCTAATTCAGTTTTAATCATCATGGCACCGAAAAGGGGGCATAAAACTTTAGCTTTCTTCGAGTCAAAGGAAATATTGCAAAAGCTGAATAGAAGTGTAAGTGGGAAAGCACTCACTGAGAGATACGGTGTTGGTATATCTACAATTTCTGATGTGAAAAGGAATACCGTAAATGTCCCAGTTGCTGACGGTGACCTGGTAGCTGACAGTATTTTTAATTAAATGAATAAAATAAGGTTTGCTGTTGTGCGAGATCAGATGTTTTAATTTTAGGGATATTTTTAAACTTTGGTAGTAGTAGTACTGGCACCACTGTTTTCACTCCCAGTCGAGAGTTGTAATGGCGGAATGCCCTTAAGGGTGATTGATTTCCTGTGATTTGGTCTGAATCTTACCAGGTAAGCTAAGAAAGTGTATACTTTTATTAGTCACTCTACGCAAAATTTTTAACTTTTTTAATATATTGCCGTTTTATTTATATGTATGCTAACATAAATTTAGACTATAAACACTATTTAACTTCCAAATTTTATCTTTTTTCTAATAAAGTCGCATGCCAGGCTTGGGAACATTAAAAACGCCATGTGTCCTGAAGCTGATAGCTGCATGTCAGGTACTGGAACTTGCTATTAAGAATACACTCACATTTAATGCAGAACTCTCTGATCCAGTTTGTTGATTTTTACAAAATTAACATCATTTTTCTCATAAAATTCATGAGACCAGTACCTGACATGCTCTTTAAGCTTACACAGTTGTGTTTATGCAGTTTTAATGTTTCATCAGCTAATGAGACATCAGCTTTAGGTGCAAATAGTACAGAGTATATTTAAATGGCATACTGTCTTGATCTTGATCTTGATCTTCTGTTGATCCCTCTGTACCATCGCCATTAAAAAAATTATTTTGGCCTTCCAGTGAAACAAAAAACGTCAGGAAACGGAGAAAAGGAAAAATTCCATTTGTTGCTACTTCCCAACAATGGAAAGAATATCACAGCAAGAAAGAAAATGAAAAAGGAAAAGAATCTCGTCACATGTAACTACATTGTTTAAAAAATGTGGATTATCTTGCATTTGCCTTTTCCACTGCCGACAAATTGTCACTCGAATGGCTTTTTGTTCATCGGTCATTACTTTTGGAATCCATTTTACCGTGCCTTTTTGGTACCATAAATCTTCATGAGGAATAAGTTTATTCAATGGAATATTTGCCGCTTTTAAACCTTCACAGAGTTTCGTTAAAATTGTCAGATTCCTATTGGTGTAATCTCTGTGTATGTATTTGCGGTGCTAAGTGACGTTTTACGTGCGATTTCTTGGAATTTTTTAACGATATTTTGCAGGCTTTGAAATAAATTTCGGAACCGCTGGCAATGGACATACAATCAGTTTGACCCTTAATCCAACTAGGCATAGTTTCACGATGCTATTCTCGACGTTGTTCCATATCATATCAGAAAAAGTAACTTAAACAATATTCTAGATCTAAATAAGGTTATGGAACATAAGTTTTGAGAAAAAGTTTTGACGAAGAATGTTATTACCAAAAATGGTCCAAACTGGTTACCAGTGGCCTAGAAAATATGCTCGTCTGTTAATTACTATGGTGACATGTCAGATTTGTCAGAAATAGTTTTGAAAGATACAAAATTGAAATACGAAAGTCTATATATACCTAATTTTGTTGGAAGAGTACCTAAACGAGAGATTGTTAACATTTTTCGAGACAAAACAATTGGACTGTCAACCATTTGCCGCACACTTAAGGAATGTGAAGAAGGTATGCCATGCATGAATTTACCGAAAAGTGGATGAGCTCCAGTTTTGGCCCCACATGAAGTAAACATACTCATCCAATCTGCTCAAGATAGAGTTTGAACGTCTACGCGAACTTTAGGCCGTAGATTTGGAATTGCGCATAAGACTATTGGCAAAATTTTGACTAAAAATTGATTAGAATATCTAAAAAGAAGGAAGTGTACCAAATACATCGCAACCCACCTAGAGAGAATCCCCAGATGCTGCCGAACATTATGGCGTCAACTTTTTTTTTGGCAACAGAATTATTGCTTTAGACCAGAGGCTCCCAAACTTTTTTTTCTCATAGACCATTTTGAAAGTTTTGCTGGTTCCGGTGGACCCCCTGCAGCTAATTTCTACCATATTCCCAAAACCCGACAAAAAATGTGAAGATTAGATCTAACTATGGAAATTTGCGTTGCGGCTGAGTTATTGGTTAATTAATTAATTGATTGTGCTGTGAGTGGATGCCAAAAAAGTAAAGTTAGCCAATCAAAAAAGTGATTCCATCCAACTTTACTCCTTTGACATCTACTCACAGCACAAGAAACCAATAAATTCTCACATATTTTATTAAGAAAACTTCGGAGTGGTAAAAATAAAAAGAAAAATAGTATATTTCCTTGTGTTGTATTTATTCAAATATTACACTATTATTACACTTATTATTACACTATTAATTATTATTGTTATATCATATTACATTGTAATATGATCACAGTCGTAATATAATTAAAATTAAATATTAATAACGTAACGTAACTTCTACAATGACAATCACAAAATAGTCATAATTTTAGTGGGAGGGATGTACTTGATGGATTGACAGCAAATTATCGATATTTGGCTTCAGTTTTGTTAGGAATAACCGCAAATTTCCCCGTTCTGTGATATTCAATCTGCTCCTTTTTTTTGTTAAAAGGTTTGTAACGACACTAAAACTTTTCTCTAAAAGCTTTCTCGCAATTCCCCACAGTCCAGGATATTTTTCGGGTATTTCTGCCTGCAGCCAAAATGTTTGATACCCTCTTTTAAATTTCACCTTCAGTTCCTCATTAGTGCTAAGCTCGAGTAGCTCCTCTTGTAATATCACATTCTCCACTTCCATTTCATCAAGTGGATTTATGATCCATGGTGGTATTTTCATCGTCAGAATATCTTCAAATGTGATTTTAAAGTCATCATGCAGGGCAATTAAATGTTAAACGTATGTGTGAATATCCTCATCAAGGCATTCTACCTGTGACAAGTTTGAAAACTGGGAAAATTCGCGCCGACTAATATTTTGCTTAAAAAATTCTTTCAATGGAGACTGTGGTTAAATAATAATTTAAAAAGGTATATAACCCCTTACCACAAATTGATAGTCGTATCCTAAATACGTATTTCGACAACTAAGTTGTCATCATCAGTAGGTAAAAACTACTAATTAAAGTCACACGGGGCACAATAAAGTAAGATAAACGCTTACGCACAACTACTATACACTGCAACCCTATAAAGACTAAATTTACCATGCACATTTCAAACTACGAGATAAAACACTTGTCTCTTTGGAAAAAGGTTCTTAAAACATCTGTTAACATATCGAACAAAGGGACGGCAAAAATTCTTCTCTAAATACGGCGCCAACTAAAAACGATTTTAAAGCTACGGTGACTTACTAATAAACTAAATGAAATACCTATATTTCCACAAAACACTAGTATAATTAAATGTATGAGCATTTCATGTGCAATGTACAAATTAATTGTTATTATTTAAACGTGTTATATTCCAATACGCAGGTAATGACAAAATCTATATTGGGTCCGAATGTAGAAACACTTTCCATTAACAAAAGGTTAAGAAGTCGTATCGTAAAGGCCGAACTCTCATGACAATTCTGAGAAAGACAAAATTAAGAACTTTAATTAGTAGTTTTTACCTACTGATGATGACAACTTAGTTGTCGAAATACGTATTTAGGATACGACTATCAATTTGTGGTAAGGGGTTATATACCTTTTTAAATTATTATTTAACCACAGTCTCCATTGAAAGAATTTTCACAATGACTTCCCGGTCAAAGGAGTTCAATAGATTTCATAAGTTATATATTAAAATTAAACTTATAAGTACAGATATCAATTTTCTGAAACGGTGTAAAAATAACAAAGTTTTTCCTAAATTCATGAACGTAAATGTAACGACTAATTGTAGAAATAACGATAAGGTCATTTCATATGCTAAAATGAAATGGTTGAACCTAGAAATGAAATATCTGTACAGTAAACGTAATAAATTAGAATTAGAACTATATAATTTACATTTAAAATTAACTAAAAGCATGGACAACAATGAATTCGAAGATTGGTGTAACTTTTATAGGAAAATTACGGAAATTAAAGACTATAAATTGAAAAAGAAATGTTTAAAACTTAATAAGAAATTTAAAAAGTTATGTCCACCTAAAAAGGATACTAATAAAATTCCTATAAAAGAAACATTAGTGATCAATCAATCATCTGAGAATTTTAGTGATTTAGAAATAAATTTGTTAAATAAAGGGTTAAAATACTGTTTGCCAAGCCGTCAGATTCCTATGGAACAGGTGATTGCAAGCATCGAAACTTCGATTAAGTATTTTGAACAAGGGCCAAAAAACTTTATTCGAGAAGCTTGTAAAACCCAAATCGATAAGAATTTACAGCAGCACAAACAGAAGTCGGTCAATAAAGAATGGAATATCATTAAAACTCTTAGATCGAAGGACTGCTTTTATCTAAAAGCAGATAAAGGGAACAAGTTAGTAATTATGGACAAAACCGACTATTTTCAAAGAGTAAAAAATCTAATTGCCGAAGGTCCGTATGTAGAAATGAAGAAAAATCCGTTACCTAAAATGATTAATGACACAAAAGACGCGATTAAGAAATGTCCAATTTTAATAACTTCTACCCAAAAGTATAAATTGAATGTGAGTAATCCTGTAGTACCAAGAATGTATTGTTTACCGAAGATACATAAACCAGATAACTCGATGAGACCTATAGTTTCAGGTATTAACTCACCGACTTACTTGATTTCCAAATGGCTAGTGAATGAATTTAAAAATCTACCCGTTAAACCAGAAAATTTGTCAGTCAGCAATTCTTTAGAATTTGTTAAATTAATTAAAGATTGTGAACTGGAAACCGGGGAAATTTTAGTTTCATTCGACGTGACGTCGTTATTTCCCTCGGTACCTATTCCAGAGACTATGAAATATTTAGAAAGCTTGCTCCACAAGAACAACATTGAACCTTCAAAAATAAGAGAATATATGAGACTGACAACTCTGTGCATGGCGCAGAATTGTTTCCAAGTAGGAGAAAAATTTTATGAACAGAAACAAGGCACAACTATGGGTAACTGCTTATCTCCTTTCATAGCCAATTTATTCATGAGTCAATTTGAAGTAGAATTCAAAAACAACACTAAATATTTCCCTAGAGTCTGGATTAGGTATGTAGATGACATTCTTGCGATTTTTGACACACGGAAATGCGAATTAGACATGTTTGTTAATCAATTAAATTTGAAATATCCGACTATTAAATTTACGGTAGAAAAGGAACAATACGGCAAGATATCATTTTTAGATACTTTACTGATTAGAAATAAACATAAAATAGAAATCGATATTTTCCGGAAAGAAACCAACGTTAATAGATTCATCACCGCGGATTCAAATCATAGTTATCAACATAAGACTGCTTCCTTTAACTTTTTAGTCAATCGGTTACTAAATTTTCCGTTAACAAAGGAGAGATATGAAACAGAACTAGATTTCATTAAAAATATTGCGACATACAATGGCTTTGACATAGAAATAATCAATAAATTAATTAGAAAAACTAAAATAAAAAATACGATCCGCGAATCCACGAGTTTGATACCCCAAAATAACCAAGAGAAAAAGTACATATGTCTACCATACCACCCTGTCACGAAAAACATTAATAGAATTGTGAAAGAAAGAGGTCTCCAGGTAGCATTTCGGTCTGAAAACACTATCAAAAGTCTGCTAGGGAATACTAAAGATAAAATCAATTCCAATTCGAAATCAGGGATCTATGAAATTAGTTGCGCGGATTGTAATTTGAAATATATAGGCCAAACTAAACGACCCATAATAACACGTTTTAAAGAACACATAGCACATATCAAATACAATAGACCGGATAAATCAAATGTCGCAAATCACGCTTTGAGCACACTACACAATGTACCGATTACAGGTTTGAAATTGATAAAAGGAATTAATAAACCCCATGAACTTGATGCTTACGAAAGTATATTTATCGCGAAAAATAAACATACCTCCTTGAATAGCGATAAATCTCCAATACCGTTCAGCAGTCTATTCACATTTTTATAAGTGGGTGGGGGATGTAACATCAGTAATTATAGACATGTGGGAATCCATACACGTGAAATAATACAATTACCTCCTAAACAATGGTTTTTGAATGAGGCATTCGGCTTGTTTCACGAAATGTAAATCTTGTTTCGCGTTTTGGGGAACAGATGTACCGGATGTTTTTGTTTATAAATTTATTTATCATGTTTCACCTAGAGCCTACCGTGAATTCTATACATTATTTTATTTTGCTTAACTCCTTAACCAGGACATGCCACCTATTTATAATTAACTTTTATTATATTAAATTGCTTAACCCCTTAACATTGTCACCTATTTATAATTAACTTTTAAATTTATATACCTACAATATTTAATTATTCATAAACCTCCTGTTCACCGAAATGGTTTCTCATTTAATATAACACATTGTCACCTATTTATAATTAAATTCATCATACACCTACAATATCTAATTATTTATTGACCCTTTTCACGAGGATTGTTATTCTCATTTAGTATAATACAACAAGCCGGATGTCTAGTTTTTCACATATAACGCCTCTTCTTAATTTTGTCTTTCTCAGAATTGTCATGAGAGTTCGGCCTTTACGATACGACTTCTTAACCTTTTGTTAATGGAAAGTGTTTCTACATTCGGACCCAATATAGATTTTGTCATTACCTGCGTATTGGAATATAACACGTTTAAATAATAACAATTAATTTGTACATTGCACATGAAATGCTCATACATTTAATTATACTAGTGTTTTGTGGAAATATAGGTATTTCATTTAGTTTATTAGTAAGTCACCGTAGCTTTAAAATCGTTTTTAGTTGGCGCCGTATTTAGAGAAGAATTTTTGCCGTCCCTTTGTTCGATATGTTAACAGATGTTTTAAGAACCTTTTTCCAAAGAGACAAGTGTTTTATCTCGTAGTTTGAAATGTGCATGGTAAATTTAGTCTTTATAGGGTTGCAGTGTATAGTAGTTGTGCGTAAGCGTTTATCTTACTTTATTGTGCCCCGTGTGACTTTAATTAGTAGTTTTTACCTACTGATGATGACAACTTAGTTGTCGAAATACGTATTTAGGATACGACTATCAATTTGTGGTAAGGGGTTATATACCTTTTTAAATTAATATTTTGCTTCATAAATTTCAATTTTCCAAGAAAAGCTGAAATTACACCCTTTGTTTTTATTAAATTGAGACTGTCCCCTTGTAACTTTAAGTTAATGTCATTAAATTTTTTGAACAAATCTGTCAAATACGCGATGTCTGCTTTCAAATTGGTTGAGGTTTTCTTTTAAATCTAGATCTTTACTTTCCAGAAACTCTAAAACTGATTCAAAAAGTGAGAAAAATCTTGTAAAACATGCACCTTTCGACAACCAGAGTACTTTAGTATTTAAGAGCAATCGTTGGAAGTCTTCATAATTTTCATCGAACAATTGTGCAAATAAACGCGTATTCAATGCATTGCTTCTTATTTTGTTAACTGTATTAATCACAAATTGAAGCGATTGGTGCAATGTAGCACTCAAATTTTTCGCTGCTAGGTGTTGTCGGTGGATGACACAGTGAATTGCAGTTACCTCTGGTATAATTCATTTGAGATGGCTAATAAACCCACGACATCGCCCGGCCATGGCAGGAGCTCCATCTGTTGCCAGCAAAATGACGTTTGTGAATGGAATCGATTTTTCCTTAAAAAAATTACTCAGGACATTAAATATTGATTCACCTTTAGTGTCCGTCTCCAAAGTTTTCGTGAATAGTAGCTCTTCATGAATTTCTTCGTCCATAACAAATCGAACATATGCCAATAATAATGCTTCATTACCAGGTAAAGTTGACTCGTCCAGTTGAATAGAAAAATGAGTTGTTTGCAGATAATTACACAAGAAACTTTCAATATCAGAGCTCATTTCGTCAATACGTCTTTGTACAGTGTTGTTACTCAAAGGAATTCTTTTGAGTATGTCAAATGGAGATTTGTGCAGAACAGTTTCTAAAACCTCTTCAACAGCGGGTAAAATTAACTGTTCTCCAATGGTGTGCGATTTTCCAGATTTCGCTATAAGTAATGATATATTGTAAGATGCCCGCAAGCCATCATCGTTACTTTCCGACGTTGAAGCGAACATACTGTGCACGGTGGGTCTCTTTTCATATTTTTCCTTCAATGTTTGAAAATATTTCAAATCTTTACCTATTTTATCAGGATGACACCTTCTTAATGTGGTTTTCTTCCATCAAAGGCGGACAAGCGATTACCCATATGCCTTTTATGCAACAAAGTTTTGAGCAATGACTCTATGAAACCATCGAAGCTCGAAGATCATCTTCTTAGATGATCTTCGAGCTTCGATGGTTTCATAGAGTCATTGCTCAAAACTTTGTTGCATAAAAGGCATATGGGTAATCGCTTGTCCGCCTTTGCTCGAAGATCATCTTCTTAGATGATCTTCGAGCTTCGATGGTTTCATAGAGTCATTGCTCAAAACTTTGTTGCATAAAAGGCATATGGGTAATCGCTTGTCCGCCTTTGATGGAAGAAAACCACATTTTAAATAATCAACACTGTACTATCGACATTTCTTCTTAGATTCAGCCATGTTTCGTATCAGTTACCTACCTGTAAATAAAAAACAAATTGTTGTAGTAATCTTAAGGCGGTCTTACTTAACAGGATATGGCTATTTTAACAGGATTAATTGATTATTGCAATGAAATAAACAAAGTACCGGCGGCAAAATGATTCTAATCATTAAAAGCAATAAATAAGCAATAAATGTAAAACATTTTTTCATTAATTATATTTTGATATATTTCTGTAAATTCGATAGAAAATACTTGTAAATAATATTTTGATATCAAAACTTCGCGTTTTTAATTATTTATTTATTACTTTGATGCACGTTACGAGTATGTAGTATATAACGACACGTACAATTTATGAAAATATATTTAATTATTAGTGAACCACCACACAGTCGGGTAATAAAAAAAATTACTAATAAAGTAGGGACAAGAAGTTCAACCTTTCTCGGCTTTCTGTTCTTTTATGGAAGTATCTAATAATGGCTCTGTTCAGTATTTAATTTTTAATACGTACCTACTACACGCAAACATTACAAATATACTTATTACAACATAAATATATCTCCTATCGCAGGTGGGTTGGAAGAGATTTCTTTTAGGAATAAGCCTCACTTTTTGTGCCTACGTATTTTTTTGTAATTTGTCCATTTTTTGTATACTTACGTGTACAATAAATTGTAAAATAAATAGATAAATAATAAATAAAATAAAAGTATGTATAACAAATAGGCAGGTAAGTACTTACTTTTCCGACAGTGGCAAACACTAACATCGATTCACTTTACTTTACTTTTCTTTTCGAAATTCGGGAAACAAATGAGTAACGTTTATTCGTGGCATTCGTATTTATATTGGTGAAGAATCAAACAAGTTCATGCAAGATTGCAAGCACACACACCACAAGTCGTACTTCGTCCCTTTGTACGTCTGAACAAGCATTGCGGACGGAGGCAGCGGCAGCGCTTTGCAAGTCTCGACACGTTGTACTGAATATGGAATATGCAAGTTTTTACAAGTAACAGTCGCTGAGCTTCTTAAAATATTATCTGCCTACATTGATAGATGAACTCAAGCCAACATTTTAGTTCTTCACTATCGAAACCAGATAAATTTTCGTGGACCCCGCTTACGAATTGTGAACCCCCATTTTTTTGTCACGCCAACGTAGACCCCCGTCGAGTCTCCCGTGGATCCCTGGGGGGTCCACCTTGACCACTTTGGGAATCAATGTTTTAGACGATGAGAAATATTTCACATTATTCAATTCGGAAATAAAGGGTAACGATGGTTTTTACACGTCCAATTTACGAAATAATAATAATCCGAAAGCGAAATTTGCCGACAAGATTATGGTCTGGTGCGCTTTTTCTCATGCAGGAATTTCAAGACCTTACGTTGGGAGAGTTAGAGGCGAAGCTGTGGATGCAAACGTCTATATTCGCAAATGTCTATCTAAATTGATAAATTTCATTAATGCTCATCATCCAAATGATGATGTAATATTCTGGCCCGATCTGGCTTCATGCCATTATGCTAGAATCACTCAGAACTGGTTAACTGAACATGACGTGAAGTATGTACCTAAGGAAGACAATTCCCCTAACGTACCTCAGGCGCGCCCCATTGAGGAATTTTGGACACTACTGAGCAGAAATGCTTATGACAAGGATTTGGAAGCCCAAAATGAAGCAAAGTTACGGGCCAGAATATTCCAGAAGATCCAAGAAGTGAATATAAACGTCGTCCAGACAATGATGGGGAGAATTCTACCAAAATTGCGCGCCATTGAGGACCATGGGCACTTATCAGTTTTGTGAATTTAATTTTTGTATGACGCAATAGTGTATAATAATTTCCCAATGTTTATGTTTTAATAAAATTTTTACTACTAATCGATTTTTACCTTTGATTTTTGCTCAAAATTTATGTTCCATACGTTGAATGAAAATTAAAAATGTATGCGTAAGTTATTGAAACTTAACAAAATTTACTGGATAGTTACGTCAAAATAATTGGGATAAATAGATTTGGTGAAACGATACTAAGCAGGATCTATTACAAAAATGACGAAGTATGAATTACATATTTCGTAATTTACAGTTAAAACAATGAAAAAGAGGAACTAATTCACCGTGCTTTATTTATCTTACGAAATATAAACTAATAAATAAAATAAATTATAAAAACTCCTCCCGCTTCTGTTTACGCCAATGAAGAAAGGAATTTAACTCTCATATTGAAGTATTGCGCGTTGTACTTAGCGATGTTATAGACTATTTATATAGTCCATCGTAATTTCGGCGTCTCGTGTCCCTAGTTATTAGTATTACATAAATAAACATATACATTTCACGCATAAGAAATAAGATTAAATTGTGAAAAGTATAGTAATATGAATATGGTTAAACGTGTTTGAATTCTATGCTTTTACACGAAGAAATAGAAAGAATTTCATAGACATTTTGTAAATACAGACCGAATATTAAACGGAAATTATTTCTGTATTAAGCGAAAGAAGGAAAACAATTTAAAATGTTAATCGGAAACTGAAGGTAAATTGTCATGGTTTTATGTTTTATTCAATCCTGTCTGTCTGTAAAGAATATATTTCGCAAGGATAAGCGGGTTTATTCAAACTACGACTGCGACGAGTTGTACTGTGGCTCTCCTTCGTCCTTAGCGGTATGTTGGATTGTTGGTTAGATCGGAGCCTGCATACATTGATATTTGCATTAGACACGTCTTGGTCCGTACCTGCCGTTTGTCTTGAATTATTCATGGCCCCTGTGGGAATAATTGTACTATATTAGGAGAAAATGCAACCTTCAGACATCACAATAACCACAATATAAGCAATGGGAACGTGAAAATGGAATTTGCTTTGTTAACCTTGTTCAAAGCAACTACGTACGTAGTGTGTTTAATAAATAACAAAATAGGATTTATATAAAACCAGACGATTAAATATGTAAATATCTTACTACTGCCTTTCTTTGCTTAAATTCAATATCATCAAAAAGAGCCATCAATTTTAACTGCATTGGTTTTGTGTTGCGTGTGAGAAAGCATATGTTGCAGTAATATATTATAGAACAGTAAATATTAATTGAAAAGAAACGAATATTATACTACTGCCTGCAAAATCAGGAATAGCCCTGACATGCAATCGTAACATAGAAGACATTATGGTAAACAAAACTGACTAACAAATCGGAGACTGTGGCTTATAAGTGAATAAAATAAAATTAAAAAACTTAAAAAACCCTTATCACAATAGAATTTAATGATTCTAAATACGTATTTCTACAACCACGTTGTCATCTTCAGTAGAAAAAACAGTGTAACACTTGAACGCACAAAAACACTCACAGAAGGATTGTTCTGAACGTCTTCTAGTTTAACACTAAAATCTTCAATCTTAAATGCTACGAAAATTACCTACATTTGGTAAACCCCACCTATTCATGCAAGAGCATTAACCCATTATTTGTAAATTCTATAGAAGAACCGTTTAGAAATATTATAAAAGCCGTAATTTAACATACATTAAGAATCCAATTATGAAACTAATCCTTAAATTATGTTGAAATATAAATTTGGAAATTAATGTTGAGTCAGAATATTTTAATGGCAAATATTGTAATGAAACCAATTTAAAAATAAATACCATGAATTCGAATATTTTTTAATGGTTTTCCTATTTTTCTTGCTTTAATAAGATCTAACTGTCAATTAACTCAAATAAAGAAGAACCTGGTATAGGACCCAAATCTGCGTTAATTATGTTATTCCTATTTTTAAAGACAAAAATGCTCTCAAAACTATCTAATTCGCGGGGGCGTGTGATGTTTTTTATTAATCTCAGACAGTAAGATGTTACGTTGTGATCTGATTCAAGAATATGTCGGGCAACACTTGATTTTTCTGGTCTATTGAATCTAATATGCGAAACATGTTCTTTATAACGAGTTAGAATCGAACGTTTTGTTTGGCCGACATATTTTTTATCACAATCCTAACAATTTATTTCATAGATTCCAGATTTGTTGTTTACCTCAGCTTTGTCTTTCGCGTTGCCTAAGAGAGATTTTAGGGAGTTATTCGACCGAAATGCTACTTGAACATTATACTGTTTAAAGGTTTTACTTCAATTTTTCGTAGTTTCATGAAACGGTAAACTAATAAATTTTTTGCTCGAATCAATTTGAGGTAGCAAACATGTGGAATCCTGAATTGTTTTTCTTACTTTATGTTTTCTAACTAGCTTGTTTATTATTTCTGAATCGAAACCGTTGTAACCCGCGATTTTCTTAATTAAAGTTAATTCCTTTTCATATCTATCCTTTGTCAATGGCATGCTTAACAAACGATTGATAAGAAAATTGAAGGAGAGACTCTTGTGCTGAAAAGTATGGTTTGAATCTGCGGTTATAAATCTGTTGACGTTGGTTTCTTTTCGGTAAATATCAAACTCTAAGTTTTTGTCATTCCTAATTACTAAGGTATCTCCGTTGTTTTCCTTTTCAACCGTGAATTTAATACTAGGAAATTTTGAATTTAATTCTGTTACAAAATAATATAAGTCGCACTTATTGGTATCAAAAATTGCAAACACATTGTCTACATACCTAGGTACTGTTTTTTCTACTGAAGATGACAACGTGGTTGTTGAAATACGTATTTAGAATCATTAAATTCTATTGTGGTATGGGCTTTTTAAGTTTTTTAATTTTATTTTATAAACAAAACTGGTATACTCCATGTGTCACCATAATGTATAATACACACAAAAGAAAATATTTTGGAAAGCACATTCCGAGATAAATTAACACAACGATGAGTCAATTTGTTCCCGAGACAATAAAACCAGATATAGAACCAGAATGTAAATTGTCTAATTCAACAAAAGGTGTGCATTTCAAACCCACCAAAAGAACATCGACTGGAGACATATACAACATCACACGACAATCTCCAACGTAGTTACCACAATTGTAATCCTAGGCTTAATAGCACTGACATGGGTATCAAGTATTAAAACGAGGTCGACAAAGCAAAGGTCAAACTCTGAGAACACACAATAGAAGAAACGACGAACGCACCACCAAACAGCAAATGGTAGAATTGAAGCCTATTTATCCAGTAAATCCAAAAGAATAACCAACCGAGTCCATCCACGAAGTATACCTAAGAAGTCAAGGTGAACCAGAAAAATATTTAAATCCAGACGGTGACTATACGCCAATCAAACTCAAGCCGAGAATCGTCAAGGCGACCCTATCATGAAAGAAAGGCAATTCACTCTGTTGAGAGTTGGCACTTTGTTTAATCACAGATTAAACAACATTATTTTAAACTATTTAAACTAGTTTTATATTTTATCATGCTGTATATTTTACGTTTTAAATTTAACCAGTCTAATGTTCGGTAGATAGTTCATGTGCTTATTCATATTAATAGTTAATAGGTTGACAGAGTTTGTCACAGACACCAGCATAAATATTATGAAATCCTAGACCTACTATAACGTAAAAAATGCATTATAAGCTTCTTTTTTAACTCTTTAATAAAACGAATAAAACGAGGTGATACACCAGTGACTACCGCAACAAATATTATATGTCCTAAATTTTAACTACATTACGTTAACCCATTTATTCCCATAGTTGCGTTAACGCAATACCAAAAAATTTTTTTTTTCGTACTAAAAAGTAATAATTTTGGATGTACTATCAGTAGCATTGCGTTAATAAATAATCTAAACAATCTAATAAAATTTTGGGAACGGTTAATCGCATTTTCAATTTTGAATAAAAATAAAACTATGAAATTTTCAAGAAAAAAACTTGTGTATGTAAGTTTAAATTAAATAACATACAGCTTATTTCTTCATATAAAAGATACTTCACGTAAATTTATTATGGAAAAAAAATCAATCCCCTTTTTTCCGGAAATATTTCTCAAACGGATTTGAAACATAGCGTTGCGAAAACGCAACATTGGGACAAATGGTGTAATTGTAGTCATGAGTAATATTCCTGTCTGAACTTGCTTTTCATCCGTTGTGTGATGCGAGTTTATTCAGTTCATTTACGCTGTGGGATAGAGAAGTTGAAGAAGTTGGAGTTCATAATAGTGTTATTTTGAGGATTACAGATATATTATATAATGGTAAGTACAAAAATTTCTGAAGTATGTGTTGGTTGTTGATGTTGATAATAAAATTATTTTAGAGTCACGTGAAATATCGCGATGATCCTACCAGACCGTTGACTTTGAAAGAACTTGAGGCAATTGTTGAAGATCTTGATCTGAATGAGGAAATTGATGTTTGTTATATACCACCCGACGTCGATGATATAACGGACGAGGAGGACATTGATGATAATGTTATAGATGGAGTAGAAAATTTGCATGTAGATATAGCGGGAACGTTTGAGATAGTGTGTCCGAATAATGAAATTGAGATAGAGGTTGGTATACATTATGAGGCAGCTTTATCTACATCAAGCAAAACGGCAAGAATTGAAGACATTATTTGGTGTAAAACGCCTGTTGACTACGAGGAAGGTGCTACGTCAAATGAGGAAGGGAATGTACAGAATATTGTTGAGGCGCTACATGGAAAGTCTGTGCTTGATTTCTTTATGCAAATGTTTTATAAAAATGTTGGCCAGCTTATTATTTAAAACTCCATAAAATATGCGAGAGATAATAACCGTACTCAATTCGCCTTAGATCAAAATGATCTAGAAATTTTTTTGGAAATATTGATTTTGAGTGGGTATCACACTCTTCCACAGGTAAAACTTTACTGGTCATCTGATGAAAATAAAGGTGTTTAATTTGTGAAAAATGTGGCGTCTCGAAACAGATTTCTCGACATAAAGCATAACATTTATCTTGCAGATAGCAATCAATTAGACAAAGCAGACAAATTTGCGAAAATGAGACCAAATCGCTGGTTGATGTCTTGAACAGCAATTTCTTGAAGTATGGTGTTTTTAGACATCACTTATCAATTGATGAGCAAATGGTACCCTACTTCGTCTGCCATTCAGCGAAAATGTTTTTGAAAGGGAAGCCGGTACGTTTCGGGTTCAAAATGTGGTGTCTGGCATCTAGCGATGGGTATTTATATCAATTTAAAACTGATGAAAATGCCAAAAAATAATTTGGTTTAGGTGAAACAGTGGTCATCAATCTTTTGAACGTATTAGAAAATAAGTTGACTCATAAGGTATACTTTGATAACTTTTTTAGGAGCTACAAGCTATTAGTTGATCTGAAACGTCAAGGATACTTGTTACTGGAACTGTACGTGAGAACAGAATGCTGAAATGCTCTTTAGAGACTTGTAAGTCTATAGAAAAAAACCTCGTGGTACAATGGATTCTCGTTACGATCACGTAAATGAAACAAGCGTGGTCCGTTAGAATGACAATTCTGTGGTTACTGTAGCAACCAATTGTGAGTGTGCACTGCCTAATGTGTTTGTGAAGCGGTATAATCGTAGAGAAAAAAAAAAGACATCTCTATACCACAACCAAATATGATTGCCAAATATAACAAATATATGGGAGGCGTTGATCTATACGATAACGCAATTGCAAATTACCGAATAAATATTCGTGGAAAAAAATGGTGGTGGCCGTTATTTATAAATATGTTAGATTCTACTGTGGTGAATGCTTGGAAACTGCACAGACTTGTATACACCGAGAAACCCATTTCGCAGCTGGATTTCAGGTCTGAACTTGTACGAAGCCTCATTCGTGCTAACAAATGTAAAACACAATCTGTTCGAGGACGTGGTTCCAGTGCGCCTCTATCATCCAGTGCATGTTTAGATAATGTGGGTCACCTAATTGAAAGAAATTGTGAAAATTTCAGGAGACGTTGTAGAGTATGCAAAAGTACAACCGTATTTATGTGTAATAAATGTGGAGTTCCATTACATTCACACTGCTTCAAAGACTACCATAATTAATAATTGTAATATTTTTTTGTGCATATAGTCCCATTGTTGCGTTAACGAAACGCAAAAAATATATAAGAATCAATGGTTTGTCTTTTTTTTACTTTAAAGGGTGTTTATAAATACCTAAATAAAAGTTCCTTTAAGAATTTGCGCTTTGCTTGATTTCTCTAATAGTGGTCCTAAATGGGTTAAAACAACATTTTGAGAAGCTCTGGAATTAAGGAATGGTCTGCTCTTTAATCAATATTAAGTGGTAAAGCAATGGTCCGGCAAACTAACGAATCCTGCTTAAGAACAAATTTTTTCAATAGAAAAAATAATTAGCGTCGTAATAGATATTTATGTATTAAGGGAATAAACGACAGTTTTAATCCCGAGACAGTAAGTAATGCCTGAGCGACCGAATGGAGCGAGCGCATTTTCTGTTGAGGGATTATAGACATACAAAACTTTTCTCCCGACCTTAAATGTAATAATTTTTTTCATTTTTAGTTTGACAGTTGATTGATAGATTGATCTGATGTCATTCAATTAAGTTGGTTGGTCATGAAAATGTGCATAGTTTCTGGTTACTAGGGTAAAACGAGTTTGTTTGTGTCTTATTTTTTTCCAAAAAAACGCAGTCCGTTTAAGTTATTGTGCAAAAATGAATATTAATGGCAGTGAAGGAGATAATTTTCAAGTTCCTGCAAATATTTCCATAGCTGCACGAGAAATAACGACTAATTTATTACCGGCAAAGTCGAAGAAATTGTATGAAAAGGCATATGAAGATTTCATAAAATGGTGCCATCGTAGAAGTGTCAAGGGGGAGAACATGTAAGATATTTTGCTGGTCTATTTTTCTGAGCTTTTTGGAAAGTACAAGGCTTCTTCTTTGTGGTCCTGCTACTCCAAATTAAGATCAACTCTATTAATCCATCAAAATTTGGACATTAGTAAATTTTCAAGATTAATAACTCTATTAAAACGAAGGTCTGCTGGTTTTAAACCAAAAAAATCTAAGATCCTCAGTAGAGCCCAAATATTACAGTTTGTAGAACAAGCGCCCGATGATAGTTATTTGATGACCAAGGTTAGTTTCATTTAATATTTTATCAATATAAAATATTTGATTAAAATCAATAGGTTGCAGTAATTATGGGTATTGGTGGAGCAATGAGATGTCAGGAGCTTCTTTATCTTTCTACAGAAGATATTGAAGAGAAAGAAGATGTTTTAATTGATAATGTAAAAGATACTAAAACTAAAATTGACCGATCGTTCCACATTTTGAATACTGAGAAAAAATCGTTAAATTTTATTGAACTGTATAGAAGATATGTACTTCTTCGACCAGTTCATACTAATCACCAACGCTTCTTCATATAATATAAAAATGGAAAATGCACGAGTCAACCAGTGGGAAAGAACACTTTAGGAAAAATACCATCGGTAATTACAGCGTATTTGGAATTGCCTGATCCCGACCTATATACAGGCCCTGTTTGAGACGCACTTCTGCAAGTCTTTTGGAAAATAGTGGGGCTGATATTCTTACTGTTAAAAGACATGGTGGCTGGAAGTCAAGTAGTTATCATGTTTGCATTCGTTGGGCTACTAATATAAAAGAAACTGTTCACAGGTACTGTCGCGGAGGGCTACATAGAAACGTCCGAGGAGGAAACTTCATATCGCAAGAAAAATTTTACAAGTAAATGAGAACGAACCTTGCACAAGCACTACTGTAAGCAACCGCCAAGTTAAGATATCAGATGATTGTCCATATATAAATATTGTAAACTCATCTAATGTTACTATTACGATTACAAAATAAAATTGATTGATATATTTAAATGCTTCGTCAATCTGACAGTTAAATTAATTTTGACTTAAATAAACGAACCAAAAGTCATTCACTACAGTATTCACTTTATTCCCTAGGGAAAATCGAATATTTTATTCCCTAGAGAATAAAGTAGTCTAATATATGTCAATTGTCAGATGTATAAGATGACACTTTATTCTCGGTCGGGAGAAAAATGTAGTTAATATCAGTTTGCGCTTTAATATTAAAACCTAGTGAATTCGGATAATATTTATTAAAATTTTCCTTAAGTTGTCACTGCTCTTTTTTCAATTTTTGCCTTGCCCTGTACATATGCGTACATGTATGTGAATAATTTGAATTAATGTTTGCAATTTCGCGATTGCCATCAAAGGAGGCCGCCATTAGCATGTATAATAAGTACAGTTTGCCCTCTATGTACATATCAACGTACGTTCGTCCGAAATATTCCATTACATTTATTAGGGTTAATCTCGTTGTCGTCAATATTAAAACCCTTGCCTCTAATTCGTACGTCGGTGTCGAATGTTGCTGCAGGCAGTACGGACGCTTTCGTGAATCACTTTTTACTCGAATACGAAGCTCATGTTAAATTTATCTGCGATTACTTTGATGTGGTCAAATATATTTTCAGTTTTAAATATTTTAATATTCGTGGCGGGCTTGCATTTTTTCATATCCTCGGTTTCGTATTTACAGATAAATTCATTAATAAAAATAAGACTTCACGTACACTACATGCACTCAAAATTTTCATGATTTAAATATTTATTATATATATTTTTTTTACTAAACAAACCTAGAGGGTGCCTTTAATATTGTAATGTGATCTAAAGAGGAACCAGTAATAGTATTTTAAGCTAAATTAATGACGTATCTTAAAATAAATTTACTTAATAATAGGCTTTAGTGTCTGGCCAATCTAACTACACTTGTAATTAGTCCAGTTATCGGTAGCTACAACGAACTGTAAAGATTGATATAAGGCGAAGCTGGATATTTTTCTACACCACTTGAATGCCAAACATTCAAACATACGTTTCACAATGGAGGTAGACGAACAAGGGAAACTCCATTTCCTTGACGTGTTGGTAATCAAGAAAGGGAACGGACTACTGGGACACACGGTATATCGAAAACCTACACACACTAATAGATATTTAAAAGCACAATCACACCATCACCCGGCACAAATAAATTCCGTTGTAAAAACACTAGTTTCGCGATCTGAGAGACTAACAGACAAGGAACATATACACGAAGAAAGAAGGAATATAAGAAACGCCCTCATCACGAACGGCTATTCATCAAAAACAATAAATAAAGCAAGAATTAACGTCAACAGAAAAACAGAAAAACAAGAGTTCGCGTCCAGAGCTTTCCTTCCATATATAAAGGGAACTTCAGACAAAATCAGTAGATTATTAAGAAGACACAACATCGACACCGTTTTCACAACACACAGAAAAATAGCCGATGAAATAGGTAATGCGAGAGACAGAATTCCTCTAGAAGATCAGGGCGTTTACGAAATACCATGTTCAGTGTGTGATCAATCATATGTGGGGCAGACAAACAGGCGAGTTAGCGTGAGAAGAGAACACCGAAACGCGGTCGTCAAGAAAGAAGTAACGTCATCGTTAGCACAACATAAACTTCTGACAGGGCACTCTATCGACTTTGAAAACACGATGATCCTAGCCAAAACTGAAAACCTAACGACGAGAATTACAAGAGAAGCGATAGAAATAGAAAAGCGTCCTAAGTGCTTAAATAAACCGCTCCTAGTTCACCGACCGATAAAAACACAACCAAATCCAGACAGACCGCAACCCCTCCACAGACACACGGACCGACCAGGGAACTTACAGGCACTCGGACCAATTACACGAAGCCGCGCACGCATGACGTCAATAGTGGGACGCCCCCTCCCGACACAGCAGCATATAACAAGAGGTAGTGCTAGGCGCAGATTAGACGATCTCCAGCTCTAACCAGCGACAGACCGACTAGCTCCTGAAGATGGCGAGTGCGATCTCGTTGAAACGTAGAGTAAATAGTCCTTTTCAGGACAAAACTCACACGCTGCCAAGAACCCGAGAAACTACACCTTCATCATACGTCCGCGAGAACATCAAGAGTAACATATATATATATATATATATATATATATATATATATATTGTAGTGGGTCAACCAGCACCCGTATTCCAGCTCTACAATAGGAAATACAGATTATCTACACATTAAAAATACCTGTATAAAGATTAAATTGGTGAAATTAGTATCGAAATGTAAATAAATTAATATGACGATAACTTTAAAATTTATAATTAACTTATTTTGATTTTTAACTTATTTTTTTATTTAAATTTTTCAATTTCATAATTCAAATAATTCGCGCGAAATTACAGGTATCTAATTTATCAACATCAGATTTGATATCGATGCTAGTTAACCACGCCCACTAATTTAAAATTATCATGAACCCCGCGAAAGCGATTTTCACAGTACGATTTATAACTAATTTTATATTTAAAACTACATTTTAGGTATTTGTAAATTATTTAACTAATTTTTCGATCATATTAAGACTAAAACATTATGCAGATTCATATTTTAATTGATGCAAATAAAGTGAAAACTTCGAGGCTTTTGTCGATAATTAAAATAGGCTGTGGAATAAAAAAACCGAAAAACAGCGTCTGATATAAAATTTTTACAAAAAATGGCCGTATTTTATTAACTTCGTGAAATTTAAATTATTTAATATATTATAAATAAAAATATCATACCAAATTTTCGATCATTCGATAAACAAATAATTGGCCCAACTTTTGGTATAAAAATTTGGAGAATACAACGACGAAAACAAGAATAATCGAGTGAAGCATATTTTTGTAATTGGGATACCGTCGGTCCGAGAACCGAAGCTGTGGAATACGTCCAACGCCGCTATACATATTGGAACAGCCGTACTCCGCATCTATCCCGATCACAGAGCTTCAAGACCACATCAGATCCAAAAACATCGGAAACAGGTTCACATCCTACGTTATTCAACATATATAATCTAAAAGCCAACATTTGTCTAAATAAAAATCACTATAAACAACTTAATATTCATATAAAATTTCGGAATTATTACATTTTTATAAAACATCAATTAAAACTTGCAATTTTAACATACATAGTTCCTAAGATAAACAATACTTACCTATATTATGTTTAATTTTAGAACAATTAAATATTAATTAAATAAACAATTATATATTTATATAATTTTCGTATAACCTAACCTTATTACTTATGAACACAAGTGCAACATATTAATTCCATTTATTGTCACATAGCACGTAATATTCTTTTTATAATACAGTTTCCTTATTTCTTTTATTCAATTGCTGTTACAGTTTTCTTATTTATTTCAATAAATTTTTATTTATTTTATTAATTCAATCTTTTATTTGTAATGTTTAATTGTTGAGTTTGAGCTTAATTAATATACTTATTACATTGTTCTTACGGGAAAAATACATCTACCGACGAAGATCCTAGAGATATTTTAATTAATGTATGTACTCATGCTCTACCACAGTTAGCTGGTTGTCAAAATAGTATACAGATAGCGTTGAACAAACTAAGAACTACGTAAACTTATGGCGCCCAATTTTTGAATTTTAAATCATAACTTATATTAATTATTTTTCTAAGTTTATATTCTCATTGTTCTTAGTTTTACCAGCTTCAGCGTATTCTTTCAATATATATATATATATATATATATATATATATATATATATATATATATATATATATATATATATATGTAAATGCTATTTTATACATTTTACGACGCTAATTATTCTAATTTTTAATGAAAAAAATTCTCCCTGCAGCAGGGTTCGAACCCACGTCCATGTTTGCCGGACTACCGCTCTACCACTTGAGCTATCAGAGACTGTCATTTCGAATACATTTGGGAAGCCCTAATTAATTTGCACATATATATTTCTGTTTCCGGTTACGCTTCAGGTGGTGTTTATTTTTCAATTTTGTTTGAGTGTTTGCTGCTAAGGTTATTGTCAGCCGATGCAGCTATGTCTATTAAGTTTGTGATCTGATTCGCTTGAAGTAATGTCTGGTCTCTTTGCTGAAATTTGTTTGCCTGTATGTGTTCTGATAACCCAATAGAGTTTGTATCTTCGATTTTCAAGAATTGTAGGTGTGCTATTTATAGTAGGGTTAATAAGGTTGAATTTTCTGCTATTGTTTCATATAAAAACATTAGTTATCTAGTTGTAATAGCAATTTTTTATATTATATCTTGTGCAAAAAATAAAATCGCTACTTATTCATTTCTAAAAGTCGTTTCTTGTGCATTAGTTACCGTTTAAATATGAGTTTAAATTATTATTTCTCAATTTCTACAGTCATAAGAACATTTAATTTTTTCTTCGTTTCTGTCGCATTTTCTTCGCTTTAGATATTTATTTATTTAGTTATTTTTCAAAATCTTTAATATTCGACATCTTCAAATACATTTACAACTGATTTTCGAACTTTATATCCGGGGTTACCTCCGTCTATAATAAAGATGAATCGTTTCAAGTTACCTATCGAGTTGGGCTCAATTAAAATCGTTTAATTGAGAGGGAATATTTAAAAAAGGGATCCACCGAGTGCATACCCTCATTATGCCAAAGTTATTTGTGTAACAATTATACGTATATGAGTAACAAGATTAAATTTACCATTAGAAAGGGATTTTGCTATCTAAACTTTGGTGTCCGACGTGGGTACAGTATACTTACAACGTCACATTGTCTTGTTTTCTTGTGGGAGTTGAAGCTTTGAGAGAGCAACTCACTCACTGTGTTCCCTCGAGAAAGTTCGTCTAGCGGTAGACTGCGTAGTGCCATTAAGGATTTATAGTGAATGTACCACGGATATCCATTATTTTGATTTATTCGCCGGTGTAGTTCGATAAAATTCCGTTTTATGTTTAATATCGATTGACAAATGGAACTTTTGGTTTCGGATACGTAAGTTTTATTTCCTAGGGAAGAATAAATTTAAGATAAATTGTATTTGGGAAGACTTTGAGTTAAGCGATAGGTAAAATTCTAAAAATGTTTTTATGACTATAGGTAACATTATTTTACAATTTTTTACTAATAAAATGAACAATATTGTCTTGTATATTACTTTACGTAAAATATCAGATTTCCAAATCTGCTGGTTTTTAATAAAGACGCACCAAATTCGAATTGTTATTCGTGACATATTAATGACCTTTAAATACGTCAATGAATAACCCTTGTGTTGTTTAGTGTGTGCCATTTAATAATTGAATGGTACACCCTTCAACAACGTTTGCAAATAATAAAAATTTATTGTCAAAGTTCTTGTTCTTGTTATCATCGTTCAAATAAAGCGACAATTCAAAATCCTGTGCAAAAGTGTGAATCAACATTTTCTCTCCAAAATGCTGCCGTGCCAGTGAGAAAAAAATGTAAGAAGTGAAAAGAATATTGTTGGTGTACGAGAGAGTGATGGAGATGTTCCAAGTGTGTTAATTCAACGTCGATCTCAGCAACTATATATTTACCAGACGACTTTGCGGTCAATTCTTCGCGCCTACATCCTTACAAGATTACATTTACTGAAAAACTCAAGCCTACAGACTATAGAATGCGCAGAATTTTCAGTGATTTGGCTTTAGGACAAGTCAAAGTTAATCCTTCATTTCATAAGAAAATCATCTCAAGGGATGAAGCACATTTTTGGTTAAATGGTTTCGTCAATAAGCAGAATTACCGAATCTTGAGTGATGCCAATCCACGAGTGATTCATGAACAACCCTTAAATCCAGAAAATCATTTCTGGAGGAGTCATTGGACCTTACTTGTTCTTAAATGATGATAATTAAAAATTCGTGAAAAGCCACATGCATCCCGGAACGTGTGGATGCATTTCACTCTAATTAGAGCTCGTCAGCACAACGATATTCTAGAGAATGTGGCTTTTCACAAATTTTTAATTATTCTTACAACCAGGAAGGTTGACGTCGCGATGTGTTGTGTTCTGCATACTGGTACAACCTTAGTTTATCAAACTGTAGTTAATTACTAATTACCAACATATTGGGCGGCATATGTATGTAGAAATAAGATTTAATAGCTACTAATTCTCATTTTGCAGTAAGTCAAAATTTAAGTGATGATGGTCGTGTAGTTACAGTGAATAGAGGGCGATATCAGACGATGTCGACTGATTTCTTTTATCTTCAAATTAATGGTATGGTTTAGAGGAAATATGGTGTCAGTACATATTCGGTGCCACTAGCCACACAACTAGAGACATAATCAATATATTGAAAGACAAATTTAATGAAAGTTATCTCTAGACATGGGCCTGTTAACTGGTCACCCCATTTATGTGATTTCACACCTCTGGACTTTTTTTCTCTGGGACTATGTTAAGTCGCACGTTTACGTCAACAAACCAACAGTTTTAGACGCCTTGAAAGTAAATATTGAACGAGCCATCGCTGACATTCGTGTCTATTTGTGTAAAAAGGTCATGAAAAATTGAGTTCAGCGGATTTATTCATGTAAACGTTTTTGTGGAGGACATTTAAATGATGTTGTGTTCCATAACTAATGGCATTAATTATGCTTTCAGGTGAAATAAAGATCAGCTTAAATTTCTGACAAGTTCCCTATTCTTTCAACAAAAAAGTTGGTTCGTTCTTATTGTAAAATCCATTAGTTACTAAATATGTCTGTTAAAATCAATATTTTCCTGCATTTTTGGTTCTTATATATGAAAAAGAAGAGAATCGGTATGATACCACATCTTGAAAAAGCTGGTATGAACAGCGAAACGTCAAGTAAAATTAAGACAACATGGCGAAACCCGCAAGAAGATTGAACTGCACAAGTCAGTTTTGTTTTTAATTTTTAATTTATTTTCAAAATATAGAAAACGTGAACGCTTATTACTAAAGCTGGGATTATATGAAAATACATATTTTTTATTTATGATATGTTTACCAAAATTCTTGCTGATCTATACGGATCGCGTAAAAGAAAGTATTTGCGACTACTTTTGTTTCGCATATCTTGCATCTAAATACTTATTTGAGGGTTCAAGCATACAAAGATAAGTTACCTGGTCTGGCATTTCCACCACAATCCATAATCATAAGATGGGGCATGTGGCTTGATGCTGCTATATTTTATGCAAATACCTTTGAATATAAAAATTCATTTTCTCTTTTTCAAGCGACTCGATAGCAATTGCAGATTGCAAAGATATACTAAATAAACCGGAAATGCGCCAAGAAGTAGCTTTTATCAAAGGAAACAATGGTTTTATTAGTGAAACACTACGAAGACTTAAAAATCAAGGTGTTGAACTCAGTGAATTAACAGAATTGATTCAAAGTTTCAAGAAAAAAATTTATAATGTAAGAGGTATCATAGGGGAGCGATTCAAAATTAAATTAACACAAATTCTAGAGAAAAACGAGGGCCTTAATCAGCTTAGTAGAGTATCCAATGTGTTGCAACGAAACTACAATGAAACTATTCAGATGAGTCCAATAATTATCTGCAAATGTAAGTATGTGAAGGGCTTCATTCCATATTGTTACGTTTTCTTGCAGGTCTGTCGTGTTTACATCATGTCGCGAATTACATCAGCTTACATTGAGCGAAGCTTTTCAGCATATAATCTATTATTGACGGATCGCAGATTATTTTTAGTTGATGCTACCTACGCCAGTAACAGGCGCAGCGATAGCGTCTGAGGATGGTCAATAACTAACAAAACCGTAGTTGTATAGCACAGTGTCTGGGAGCTTCTATTTTCGGTGTATGCCCTTAGTTAGTGATGACGGGTGTGTGTGCCTATAATAAAAGTTAGAAGGTAGCGCTACTCAATTTTGCTTACGAAAGCTCAGACTGAAAACTGAGAAAAGAGATTGCGCGATCTTTGGCGCAAACACATACAAACTACTCAAATCTCACGCTATATACTTACTACGTACTATTACCAAAGTGCTGCACAAGATACCTGACAGAAATCTCTTAAGGGAATTGCCAAAGGCAAAGAAAAAGTACTTAGGAAGAATTAATTCGTATATTCACGATCAGAAAAGTTAATATGTATAAATAAATAAAAAAATAAGAAAGTAATATATTTAAGCTTTGAGTAACAAAACAAAGAAAATATTGAAATATTTATTCTTACTGGATATAAATATATATTCCTACTGTATATCAAAAGGTAATAAAAATTATATCCATACCTAAACCATAGACTAAGAAATTACCTAAAAAAAGAGCAGTTCGGAAAATATTAATCACTTAACAAGTTAAAAGAAATGAAGCTGATATAAAAATTAATTTAATTACAAAACTTTAATCAACGCAGCTTTTCTTAAGGTACCCCAAAATCAACTTCACAATTTAGTACCAACAGATATAGCGATAATAAATATTTTAAAAATGCCACAAATTATTTTATTTTAAATTGAAAATGATTGCATCTCAAAGTGCGACGACATATATCATACAACACGCAGTTGGGCATGAACTTTTGGCCTGATGAAGAAATAAGTTACAATAATAAATCTATGTATGAATATGACACAAGATTAAAATTTAATTTCAATTATAGGAAAAGTTAGTTTGGCATTAAAATGCTAAAGAAATATATTAATCTACAAAAATGATTTTTAATTTAGAATAAATAAGATAGATTGAATTTACTATGATTTGACCTCTAAAAATGCTACGTAAATTAATTACAGCAGGATAAGGGAACAATAAAAAACAAATTGTCAAATGATATTAGATTACACAAGAAAAATGTTAATCATGCGAATTACTATCGCCCTTTTGAGAGGAATACTCGCTACGATTCGGTGTTTTCTTGCCTGGCATAGTGTGACCAGATAATTAGGTAATTATTCAGAGCCTATTTCTTTCCGTAGATCGGAACGGAACGCCGTACAAAAACCCAGTTTCGTTTATTTTATACACCCCAAACTTCGCAAGTTGCTAAAGACAAAATTAGCTGTTCCTAATACATACCGTAATAGACAAATTTTAATTTCTGGTACGAAAATAGAAGAGGAAAAGAACGCGATAGAGAAAAGTAAAGAAAGACATATAGCTAGGTAAATATTTACAGAAAAATATTTATTTCATGGTGTATTACTTTTATGAGGATGTACAACAAAGCTTATATTTTCCGCGTATAAATAAAATGAAATGAAATACTAATCCTAAATTATGTAAAAAAAATAAGTGTAACTCTTATGAAAAGAAAATAATTTAATTCTTCTCCGATAATAATAAAAAATACATATTCTAAATTAAAGGTCCACATAATCCACAACATTGTTCTTGGCACTATGCCAAATTATAATCAAATTCTTGGCGGACAACAATTGAATTATTTAAAATACCAGCCCATAGATTTAATTTTTGTGGATATCGGGTATGTACAGGTACATTCAGGTGTCTATTGGCATAATACCATTTTATGATTTTTGTCTTTTCTTGAGTTGTAAAACATGCATGTTGAAATTGACTATTAATATACGTACGTAGAGAAATAAGTGTTATACACCCGCTAAGTGTTTGTTAGAGAATAGGGTATGTTAAATATGTATGTCTGTCCACCACTCTGCTTCTCCCTCCACTGTTTGAAAAAGCAGGCAATGTTGGATACAACAAGCATACACTATTTACGCAAACAGAAATTAAAATGTATATACACTTTTTTGATATGTCGAAGAGCCGTGACTAAGCTTACTGAAAATTTGCAAAATTCGACCTAATACCACCAAAGTAGGAGCTAGAATTCTATCACCCGCTGACATAGAAAAGCGATGGGGGTGATATAGTTACCAAATTTTAAACACAGATAACGATATAAGTACTCATAGACGTACTTAAATGATTCGCAGACAGATTAAGATACCGGGATTTGACAATAAATAAGGAAAACTGTAAATGGAAATTAAAGTGTAACATTGAGAATTTAGAAAAGTATTTAATTTTAAATGTTGACAATACTATACAAAGCCAAATATAAATGCAAAGAGTTGTATTGTTCAGCTTACTATTTCCTATTATTACTATACATGTATATTTCAAAATTTCGAATAAAATATTGATATAGTACATATTTCTGCTATCTCTAAATTTATATTAGCCTTATTTAATATTTTGACAATAATTTAGTTGTGTAAGTATTACTTAAACTTTACATACTTTTGCATATTTTAATAAAAGTTCTGCATATATGCATCGAATTTTGGAAAGGTATATGCGCATATAATCCAGCTTTCGTGTGCATATAATTGTCAGCTTTACTTATTACAAAGAGTTTATTTTTATTTATTATCACAGAAAATGAATTTTTTATTAAATATTATATAGTAAGCCAAGCAATGTGTATGGTGATATAGTTGTCAGATTTGATTAATGTCAAAAATATATAAAAAATATATTTATTTATTTTCCTGTTAAAGCATTCAACATAACAACTTATTAAAATAAACTTTTATTGTTCAACAACTAAAGAATAGTCTTTTCTTTCAAGAGGTTATGGGCCCAGATAACCACGTATTAAAACAATAAATAGTATTTATATTTGTTGAAGTGTGTGCAAAATAATTGGAAAAGAACAAGAAAAAATAGTGCACCTGTGATTCACACAGAAAAACTGGACCAGAAGAACTATGACAGTTGGTCGATCCAGATGAAGAGTGTCTTAGTCCACAGTGGACATTGGAAAATTGTCAGTGGAGTACTTAAGATTGATTCTGCTGATGTAAAGGAGCAGTGGGAGTCTATTGTCTATTGGCATAATACCATTTTATGATTTTTGTCTTTTCTTGAGTTGTAAAACATGCATGTTGAAATTGACTATTAATATACGTACGTAGAGAAATAAGTGTTATACACCCGCTAAGTGTTTGTTAGAGAATAGGGTATGTTAAATATGTATGTCTGTCCACCACTCTGCTTCTCCCTCCACTGTTTGAAAAAGCAGGCAATGTTGGATACAACAAGCATACACTATTTACGCAAACAGAAATTAAAATGTATATACACTTTTTTGATATGTCGAAGAGCCGTGACTAAGCTTACTGAAAATTTGCAAAATTCGACCTAATACCACCAAAGTAGGAGCTAGAATTCTATCACCCGCTGACATAGAAAAGCGATGGGGGTGATATAGTTACCAAATTTTAAACACAGATAACGATATAAGTACTCATAGACGTACTTAAATGATTCGCAGACAGATTAAGATACCGGGATTTGACAATAAATAAGGAAAACTGTAAATGGAAATTAAAGTGTAACATTGAGAATTTAGAAAAGTATTTAATTTTAAATGTTGACAATACTATACAAAGCCAAATATAAATGCAAAGAGTTGTATTGTTCAGCTTACTATTTCCTATTATTACTATACATGTATATTTCAAAATTTCGAATAAAATATTGATATAGTACATATTTCTGCTATCTCTAAATTTATATTAGCCTTATTTAATATTTTGACAATAATTTAGTTGTGTAAGTATTACTTAAACTTTACATACTTTTGCATATTTTAATAAAAGTTCTGCATATATGCATCGAATTTTGGAAAGGTATATGCGCATATAATCCAGCTTTCGTGTGCATATAATTGTCAGCTTTACTTATTACAAAGAGTTTATTTTTATTTATTATCACAGAAAATGAATTTTTTATTAAATATTATATAGTAAGCCAAGCAATGTGTATGGTGATATAGTTGTCAGATTTGATTAATGTCAAAAATATATAAAAAATATATTTATTTATTTTCCTGTTAAAGCATTCAACATAACAACTTATTAAAATAAACTTTTATTGTTCAACAACTAAAGAATAGTCTTTTCTTTCAAGAGGTTATGGGCCCAGATAACCACGTATTAAAACAATAAATAGTATTTATATTTGTTGAAGTGTGTGCAAAATAATTGGAAAAGAACAAGAAAAATTAGTGCACCTGTGATTCACACAGAAAAACTGGACCAGAAGAACTATGACAGTTGGTCGATCCAGATGAAGAGTGTCTTAGTCCACAGTGGACATTGGAAAATTGTCAGTGGAGTACTTAAGATTGATTCTGCTGATGTAAAGGAGCAGTGGGAGTCTGACGACGAGAAGGCGCTAGCATCTATTTTTCTTGGTGTAAAACCTACTCAATTGGTTTATATTAGAAGCTGCAAAACTTCTTCCGAAGCTTGGGAGACGCTTAAAAATGTGCATATGCCCAAAGGACCTTTACAAAAAGTGTCACTATATAAAAGTTTAAACATGGCTAATGGAAATGTTGTGGGACATATAAACGAGTTTGCCGAAATCTGTGAAAAACTATCCGAAAGTGGTATTGAAATTCAGGAGGAGCTTTTGCCAATTATTTTGCTTTCCAGTTTGTCATCAGAGTACGAAAACTTCGTAATAGCTATGGAAACAAGGGACCCATTGCCAAATCTTTCACAACTAAAACAGAAGCTTCTAGAAGAAGGCAAGAGAAGGAAGGAAACCGAAGCTAAGCCAACAAGTTTACAGCAACAAGCGTTTTTAGCTAAAAATACAAGCGATAGCAAAGGAAATAAAAAATATTCAAGCAGCAAAAAATTCAAAGGGAAATGTTTTGTATGTGGTGTAGCAGGTCATTTTGCAAATAAATGTGAAAAAAGACAAAGAAATTTTAACAATGTGCAGGCGATGACGATGGTGGCTGCAGCAGACACAAAAAGTTTGAAAGCACATGGTTGGTATGCCGATAGCGGTGCAACGTCGCATATGTGTAACGATAGGAAGTTGTTCGTTCGTATACGTGATCATAACGAAGAAATCGCATTGGCTGGCAACAAGTTCATAACTGCCAGTGCTAAAGGTGATGTATTGATAAAGAACAGAAATTTCGAAGTTTTACTTCAAAATGTTTTGTTCTCCTCCGAATTACAGGCAAATTTTATTTCGGTCAATAAAACCGTTGACTGTGGTCTATCAGTAGTATTTGATGCGCAAAAGGCTTTGATTAAAATATCAGACGGCACTATCGTATTGGTGGCTAAACGCAAGGATAACATGTTTGTAGCAGATAATGAGAAGACAAAAGAAAGGGTATGTGCTATTAAAGAAAAGAATTTGGCGTTATGGCATAACAGGTATGGTCATCTCAACTTTAAGAGTCTTCAAGATTTGAATGACAACCAAATGATAAAAGGGATGTTCCTAAATAGCATAAGTGATTTTAAATGTAGAACGTGTATGTTGAGTAAAATACATGTATTGCCTTTTCCCAAAGTCAAACGTTTTGATGCATATGGAATGGATCAATGCAAGGCAGTATTTGTACCGTTAGAGGCTGGGTATCAAGTTGATTGCAAGGACAATTGTAAAAAGTTTAATCAACACGATTATCAATCGCTGGTAGGCACTCTAATGAATTTGGCAATATCCACCAGACCAGATATTTTACACTCCGTGTCAAAGATGGCACAACGCAATACTGATGCGCATGAGGAATATATGACCAAACTAAAACATATATTGCGCTACTTATCTGGTACACGAAACCTGAAAATGATTTTTTATTCTGATGGTAGTGGTCTTGAAGGGTATGTGGATGCAGACTGGGGCGGAAACGCGATGGACAGAAAATCATATACGGGATTTACATTTTTCTACGATGGATCTCTTATCTCGTGGGAATCTAAGAAGCAAAATACGGTTGCACTCAGTAGTAAATTGCTTTTTGAAATTGATGGTTATAAAAGAGGAGTAACAAAACTTAACATTGACAATCAAGTTGGGATGAAGTTAGCAGCAAATCCTGTCTTCCATAAGAGAAGTAAGCATATCAATATCAGCTATCATCATGTAAGGGAACTGGTACGTGATGGGCAGATCGACTTAACCTATTGTCCAACACAAAATATGATAGCTGATGTACTAACTAAAAACTTATCGAAGATTAAACATGTTAATTTTGTAAAACAACTAAAACTTGTATAATTCTGAAAAAAATAATTGAAACTTAAATAATATTGTAAAGCGACATCTACATTGAGGAGGAGTATTAAATATTATATAGTAAGCCAAGCAATGTGTATGGTGATATAATTGTCAGATTTGATTAATGTCAAAAATATATAAAAAATATATTTATTTATTTTCCTGTTAAAGCATTCAACATATCAACAACTTATTATAATAAACTTTTATTGTTCAACAACTAAAGACTAGTGTTTTCTTTCAAGATTTTTCAAGAATTTAAACTTTAATTTATTTAAAAATCTTTTTTTTACCGACTTTAAAAAAAACGGCGTGCTTTGGCCTAGGAACAAAAGGAGAAAAATTAAAAAAACTAATTAATGTCGTTATCTGTTTAGTTGTTTGTCATACAGCGATAATAATATTACTAATGGCCGCGGATTTAATCATTAAATGAAACAAATACATCTGCGAAAAAGCATTCGCTAATACATTCTTTAATGAAATGCGAATTATCAACATTATATAATGAAGTATTTACATTAATTAAAATTGGATGCTATGCAAGCATTAATATTAAAAAAAATATGGAATGTAGCAACGTAATTTCAAAAAGATTTGTCCCTGCAAAATAGAAATTAAAAAAATGACAAACATTCACGTGTCAGCATACGCATATATACTGACGTGCATGTGACTTTATTAACTCTATAAAGGTTAGTGACATGAACCACAAAGATTAGCGAAGAGATGAAAAAATAAACCATTTCATAAAAGAAATGTAGAGACGTTGAGGGGGCAAAAAAGTATAAAGATTATACTATCCATTAGATGATGCGTATCAGTTCTGAACTGTTGATATATGGAACTTATTATTCATTCCGACAGAACATTATTTTCATTTCTAATTCAATTCACTTTCTGTAGTTCTCGTGCTCTTCGCTTTTTGGCTCCTTCAGGAAAGCAGATGGGGCAAACCGCGCTCGCGCCTCTGTTTCAATCCAACTTTTGCCCAAAAATTAATTATCGAAGTATTTCATGCGAGTGCATTAATTGTTACCGTAAAGGGTGCCTGGAAGTTATATACGGTAAGATTTATTAATAGGTTATATTCCTAAATAATTCACTAACGCAGGAATAGGTAAGTTCTTTGTGCATTTGGACTTTAATTTAATTTGAATAGTTCTTGTACGAACAGATTTTTCAGTTGAAACTTGTAAAATACCATGTGTCTAGAAAAAAACGAATCCTGTTTAAATCCTTACATCTCCGGAAGACTATGAGATAGCGATTTCAGTTTTTACTTTATAAAAGACAATACACTGAAAATTATTCCTGCTAAATTACAAACGATTATTTTAAAAAACAAAGGAATGCTGAATTGTTTAATATCAACTATGGAAAATCAATTACACGTTAAGGATATTCTTAAATAGACTAAAATTCTACCTACATTTTGTATGCTGAACTCTACTTATAAACATGTTGTATGGGGCCACCATTTTGTAAATTCACAGTTCTTAATCTATGTTTGAACTGTAAAATAGCTCCCTCGATCAAATTTACAGACACTTCTAGCCACACCTCTTCTAACTGTATATGGACTATATGGACAGTTTGTTGTCAAATTCACCAAAGCCAGTTGTATTTCTGGGTGAAACATGGATTTATTCCAAACGTGTTAGGGAAAATCTTTGTTTAGACGAGTCTGCAAAATGTGTACGAAAGCCTGAAGGTGCCTGAAAGGCAAACGTTATGTCATTGTCCAAGCTGGTAGTGACAAGGGCTTGAAAACTCTACACTATCATGCTGAAATGAACAGCAAAAAATTTAATGAATGGGTTACAGCTAGAGAATACAATCTCGGGTTCCCGAATCCCGGCCGGGTTTTGATCCCGTATATTCCGGGACTGTACTTGGCTAATCTCGGGATTTTCGGGATTGCCAGTTTGCATTCCGTAATCCGTTGCGCCTTGACAATGACCTTACCTAGATTATATCAAGGGCACTTATTACATAAAGGCAAAAAGTCAACCTTAGGTACGCCGTACGATAAAAGAACTACACAGGCACAGCCCAAATAATATGTAATTTAGAAGGGACTTCCCAGCCCGGCATACTTCAATACAATCCTGATAAAGAAATTACCCAACGCGCCAACAGGGGACCACCCGATCACTTCATATGATATATCATAATATTATTGCGAGGGATTCCCCTGTACGAAAGTATAAATACGCAATTGGAATTTATTTTTTCATTTATTATTCCATCAGCGACAAGGTTACGCAGGTTACGTCATTTAAATTTAAAAGTTAATTAACTTAAAAGTTTTTGTAAATGGCGGGAGACTTTGTTCAACATAAAAAAAAACAGTGATACGTCGTCAGTGAGGAGTTATTTTTTAGTTCCGAAAGACGGGAATAGTGCTAAATGTAAGCGATGCCCTGCCAGTTTCAAGACTTTGGGTGGATCGACTAAGGGATTACATACACATTTGTCATCAAAATATAACATTAAGATTTTAGCTGACGTTAATCGTTTAACAGCTTCAACAAGTCAAGATTCTGAAAATCTGAACACAGCACCGCCGCCAGCTAAACTAAAGTTAGAAGATTATTTTACTAAAAGTGCCGACGATAGCCTGGATGGTGTTTTAGCAAGAATGATTTCATTAGATGGATTTCCATTCAGTGTATTCATAACTTCAGACGATTTGAGAAAATTGCTCTTAGCGAAATACACGGATTTACCGAAATCAGCGGTTACAATTCGAATGCGTGTTATGAATTACAGTGAAAAAATCAGAAAGCATGTAACTGCAGAATTAAAACATTTGAAAAGTGCAGGTGAAAGATTCAGTCTATCTTCCAACAAGTGGACATCAACGTCTAATAAACGATACATGGCTGTCAACGTTCATTCATTTAAAAAAAATTGGAGCTTAGGACTCGTTCCTATTCATGGAAGTATGACGGCTGAAAATATTATCTTCGCATGTTGAAGGAGCGTCTAAGTAAATTTAATATTTCCCTGGAAACTGATATCGTGGCTACTGTAACCGATGAACCGAACGTTATGATAAAGGTGGGACAACTTGTTTGCACTGAACAACAACTGTGTCTCGCACATGGTATCAATTTGGCCGTCTGTGATGTGCTTTATAAAATAAAGAATTATTTTCAAGACAGGCAAGGCAGCCCTATTTCAGACTCAGATGATACTATAAATGAACCAGCTGTGACTGCTGATTATATGAACGATAGCGATGATGATGACAATTTAGAAGACTTAAATTGTCCAGAATTAGGTTTAATCTTAATGTCGCAAAATGAACTTGCGCGAGAACACATACCAGAGTTAACGAAAGATGAAAACATTAATGAGCTGCTAAAGAATATCCACAAAGTTGTAGTGTATTTCAAAAGATCACCATTGAAAAATGAATCAATACTTCAAAAATATGTGAAGATTGAACATGAAAAAGAGCTGTCACTTCTTTTGGACTGTAAAACCAGGTGGAATAGTCTTTTAATCATGCTGGAACGATTTCCTCTTTTAAAAACCTGCATTCACAAAGCTCTTATAGATCTCAATCATCCAATCCGTTTAGAAGATGCTGATTTTGACTTGGTAAATAAAATTGTTGATGTGCTGACCCCAACTAAATTAACAGTAGAAGCAATCTGCCGACGAGATGCTAATTTATGCACAGTTGATGCCGCTTTGAAATTTCTTATAAAACGATTGTCAAGAAAATTCAGCACTCGCCAATAAAATGAAAACATCCTTAGTGGAACGTATAAAGCAACGACGAAATGATAATTTAACTGATGTGTTGAATTATTTACAAAATCCACGAGAAAGTTATGAAAATCAATTATTATCGTATTTGGAATGGTTTGACTTATTGCCAGTTTCTACACAGGCTTTAGTGAGGGCGCAAATAAAGAGTATTGTTAAAAGACTAAGTAGTCGAGATAACGCGGAAGAGGACGAAAGGTCAGGATCACAAACAGATGATAAGCCAAGGCAGCAAACCTCCCAACCCCAATTGACACTAAAGGAAAAGTTCCAGCTGAAAACTAATAAGAGCATGGAATCCCAGATCCTGAAGTACAAAATGAATCGGGGTTGGTAAATAGTATTAGACGAGAAATGAGCCTGTTCGAAAATGGAGAAGTTCGTAAATATCACTTAGAATTAGCATATAAATATATATTGTCTGTTCCTTCAACCAGTGTAGAACCTGAGCGAGCGTTTTCAGCAAGATTTTCGGTTTTTAATACCAAGTTGTGTAATTTGGACGATTTTTTAATAGAACTAATTCGAAATTCCCTACAATTAAATTCACGATAGAAAAAGAAAACAATGAACAAATACCATTTTTAGAAGTTTTGGTAATTAAAAATAATAATAACTTAGAAATAGATATTTACCGAATAGACACCAATGTGAACAAGTTTATAACCGTGGATTCAAATCACAGTTTCCAACAAAAGATGGCATCCTTTAATTTTCTTATCCACCGGTTGTTAAGTTTCCCGCTTACAAAAGATAGATATGAAAAAGAATTTGGATTAATCAGAAGCATCGCTACATACAATGGTTTCGTTACGAAAATAATAACCAACCTAATTAATAAACATAGGCTTAGGAAACTTATTTACGATACCACGAGCTTACTACCTCAAAAAGACCTAGGTGAGAAATTTGTTTGTTTAACGTACCATTTAGCCTCTAGAAATCTGAACGCTATCTTAAAAAACCATTCTCTTCGAATAGCGTTTAAATTATATAACTCATTAAAATCACTTTTAGGTAACACCAAGGACAAAATTGAGGTAGAACAAAAATCTGGTATATATGAAATAAATTGTAACGATTGCAGCCAAAAATATATCGGCCAAACTAGACGTTCATTTCAACTCGTTACAAGGAACATATTTCCCACTTTAGATTCAACAGACCCGAAAAATCTAGCGTTGGGACATATTTGGGACATAGGTCATTTTTTACCGGCAAATAACATTAGGTTGATTAAAACTGTTAATAATTATAGAGAATTAGATAGAAAGTATTTATATATATAGAAATAAGAATAAATTAATGAATTCGGACAATGGACCAATCCATCAGTCCAGTTTGTATGCCTTATTGTGACAATAGCATTATTTTTTTACGCTTCATGTATTCACGCTTCACGGTTCCCTAAATTTCACGCTAGGTTTAGTAGTATGTAAGTATTATTTCGATGTTAGGAATTTAGTGTTATACCACTGGCGATTTGGTGAAGAGTATATCTTCTAAGGTTTACCTTAGCCAAAAACGCTAGGTTTAATATTTTTCAGTTTTTAAGGTTATTCTACTGAGGATGGCAACTTAGTTGCCGAAATACGTATATAGTATTTATTGATATATAGTGTGGTTAGGGTGTTTTCCTTATTTCTGTTTGTATAAAATATGATGTTTTTGTTTTATTTATTTTATCGTTAACTTTACAAACTACAACAACATATATCAAGTAAATTAGGAAATCAATTGTTTCTCTATTTAATGATTCACAAACAATGTAGTTAGGTGTATAAATGCAGCAAAAAATAGATTGTTTAAAGAGAAGAAACACATTACAATGATAGAAGAATCCTTTATGAATAATTTAGTTTACTTTGTAAAATGTATAATTTAAGGATATTTATTCATTTTCTTATGTAGAATAAAATCTGAAACTTTAATAAAATGCCCAAGAATTATTCTGGTATAATTAGCCTAGGTACATAACCTTTTTCGCTATACAAGCTGATTCATTTTCGGCCCTCACCATGGGGATCTCGCTTATTATTGGAGATAGAGTATAGGTTTAAAATTGGCAAAGTTGTTAAATTTTGTGTTTGTTATAAATCCGCAAAGAAAATAGATCTGTGACAAATGATCTTCGTTATTAAAAAAAAAAACTCGAAAACCCCATTTTCTTCTTTTACCTGTAGCACCGACATTTGGCCATGCAGAGAAAAAATAAAAACACATCCTTGTGGCCATTTCTAAACCTCTATCCAGTGTTGTACTCTAAATTTTTATACGACGTTTCGTTTCTTCCTGGCCATCATCAAATATCTAATTTCTTATAGGCGTCATATTGGATTTATACACCTTCAGAAAGAGTTTTTTTTTCTGATTTCAACCATGTACCACATGCTGACTAAAGTTTTTGACATTAGGTTTTATTTGAAAGAATAAATCATAAGATTAAATAAGGTAGCCATGGAATTTCAATCTGTCAAACATTTCATTTATTGTTCATTAATGATACAAAAATGTCATACACTAACGAAGAGAAACGAGATATGATAAGTATTTTTTATTCTTCGAACCGAAATTCAACAGTAGCGAGTACAATATATCTACAATTATATCCAGAACGACAACAGCCTCATCGTACCATTTTTCTAGATCTCGACAGAAATTTGGTCGAGAATGGATCGTTTACTAAGCCGCGTAATGGTCAAGACAACAGGAATTTAAATGAAAATCGACAAGATATTTTACAAATGGTAAATTAAAAGCGTGTTTTCAAATTTCATGTTAATCTTGTATTTTTATAGATAAATAATAATCCATCAATTTCTACACGTGAAGTAGCGTCACAATTAAATTTGTGCCAGTCCAGAGTTTGAAGAACTTTACATAAAAGTAGTTTTAAACCATACAGGATCCATGTTAGTCACTTTTTACTGCCTGGAGATAATTTGAGAAGGCTAGAATATTGTAAATGGTTAATGGGAAGGGTAGAAAATGACGAAAATTTTTTAAGCAAAATCATCTGGTCAGATGAAACAAAATTTACAAATTCTGGAATGTTCAACAGAAATACGGAGCACTATTGGGCAGTACAAAATCCCCGACAAAACAGGGCTAGAAGACCACAACATCGTCTTTGAATAAACGTTTGGATGGGTATTTTGGCAAATCGTCTCTTAGGACCAGTTATGTATGAAGAACATTTAAATGGAGAAAGATATTTAAACATTTTACGTACATAAGTATCTGACTATCTTGACGACAATATCCCATTAAATCAATTACAATATTTATGGTGGCAACAAGATGGCGCACCAGCACACAATGCAGCTGTCGTTAGAAATTTCTTAAATCAAGAGTTTGCCAACCGTTGGATTGGAAAAATGGGAGTTGTTGAATGGCCTGCGAGATCACCTGATTTAAGTTCGCTAGATTTTCTTTTATGGGGATATGTTAAAAATAATATTTATAAAGAAGATGCGCCACAAAACATTAAAGAATTACGAGACAGATTTCAGAATGCCTTCGATGCAGTTCCTAGAAGAACTATACAAAGGGCAGTACAAAATGCCAGAAGGCGTGCCCAATTGTGCATTACCGAAGATGGCCAGATAATTGAACATTTACTGTAATTGTTTATTGTTTACTTTTCTATGTATTTTTATTAATGTTTTTGTTATCTTGTACTCGCTACTGTTGAATTTCGTTTCGAAGAATAAAAAATACTTATCATATCTCGTTTCTCTTCGTTAGTGTATGAGATTTTTGTATTATTAATGAACAATAAATGAAATGTTTGACAAATTGAAATTCCAAAGGCTACCTTATTTAATCTTATAATTTATTCTTTCAAATAAAACCTAATATCGAAAACTTTAGCCAGCATGTGGTATATGGTTGAAATCAGAAAAAAAAACTCTTTCTGAAGATGTCTAAATCCAATATGGCGCCTATAAGGAATTAGATAGTTGATGATGGCCAGAAAGAAACAAAACGTCGTATAAAAATTTGGAGTGTGTTTTTATTTTTTCTCTACAAGGCCAAATGTCGGTGCTACAGGTAAAAGAAGAAAATGGGGTTTTCGCGTTTTTTTTTAAACAACGAAGGTCATTTGTCACAGGTCTATTTTCTTTACGGATTTATAACAAACACAAAATTTAACAACTTTGCCAAATGTAAACCTAAACTCTATCTGCAATAATAAGAGAGATCCCCATGGTGAGGGCCGAAAATGAATCAGCCTGTATATTATGACTATATATCTACCACGCAACTTTTTTCTTCTGAAATCTATTTAAATCGTTAATTAACGAAGGAGATACTTGTTGAAACTTCATTATAACGCTAAGAAATAATAATTAAACTTCTAGTTTCAAGAATTCTAGAATTCTTAGAATTTTTGAAACTAAAAGTTTAATAACTTATTTCTTAGCATTAAATCTATTAAAATTAACATAATTAATAATTAAACATGTGTTGTGAGACATTTAAATTTGATCGAAAAAGTAATATACATATTAGGTACGCTTATTCCATATGTATACCTTTTACAGTGTTTGACTTGAGCAAGAAGTATTGATTTGCTTAAGACGGGTAAAAATTGATCACGTATGTTTTAAGATGCATTAAACAGTATTATGTATACTATACTGTCTGATCTAGCGTTCTACAGTCACATATAGTAGTCGGTAACACCTCATAAAATAATAAAATATAGTAATTGTTTTTACTCTTTAAGAAGGCTTGATATTTGTGACATTTCGTTATTTGAAATAATTCACGTCAAAATTAATTTAAAAAAGCAAACTCATTTCAGCTTATTGTTTTGAAGTTACATCTTTATCTAAGACTAATTATCCAAATGATATAGTGGTAAAATTAATTATTTCTTTGTTATAACACGTACAAAAAACAGAAATAATAATGATGGCGATGTCTACCAGTGTCCCAAATTTTATAAATTCTCATCGGATGGTAGTTTTTTGTGTTTCTCCGGTGATTTTCTTTTCCTTGTTGTTTCAGTCTCCATTAATCCACAAAGGCTCTTTTCTTTTTATAGAAACATTGATCGACAAATTTTTCTTTTCTTTTTGATAAGCCCGGTTAAGCACATTCCCGAATATTGTTCATATAAATTTGAGGAAAAGGAACCGAACGGCCAATTTATATACGTACGTGATCAGCACGTTAATGTAAAGAAAAGGAGAAAAATACGATACAAACTTATAAATTAGAGAAGCCACTTTTTCCCTTTTTAGAAGCAAAGAACTGTAAAATTATAATCCTCGGGCTTTAGTTTAATATTAATCATGATAAGATCTTTTGTGTATTATGGTTCAATTGAAATTATTTAAAAAGAGTATCTTATGAAACTATTTTTAAAATGAGGGTATGTTACATTAAAGCTAATGTACTTTTCACAATTTTTTATATTTTCTGTTTAATTACACAGGCCTGCATTTTTCAACACTTTGAAAGTTGATTTAAAAATTTTAACTGTTTTCTAGTAATTGGGTAGCGCTGATTTCAAATCTGCTTCTATTTTTTTTGTATGACGTAAGGTCATTTTTCAAACCAGTCAAATCAAAAAATATAGAAAAAACAAGCTTTATTTCATTTATAATCTAGCTTTATATTATATTAAAAAAATACAAAAATATAGACATAGAAACTATTAGAAATAGTTATTTATTCTTTATGCTTCTTAAAAAAATTTTTTAGTTTTTCAGAAAATCTTCGTTTGGTTGTTTTTCTGTCATATTCAGCTAAAGGAAGATCTCTTCTCAATGTCCAACAGTAGTCGGCCATCATTTTTGTGTCCCAGCCCCATTGGTATCTTTTTTCTATCTCTTTAATATCCTGGTGGAATCTTTCTCCTTGCTCTTCACTCACGTCCCCAAGGTTTTCTGGGAAATAGTCTAAATGGGAATGTAAAAAGTGAATTTTTATGCTCATATTGCAACCAAGAATCCTGAATTTTTCCAGCTTATTTTCAACGATCTCAACATAGTTTGTGTCTTTATAATTCCCTAGAAATTTATGTATAACTTCGTTAAAAGCATGCCATGCATGTTTTTCCTTATCTTCCATCACATTTTCAAATTCTTGATCTTTCACCAAGCTCCTAATCTGCGGGCCTACAAAGATTCCCTCCTTTAATTTTGCCTCTGACAGAGTCGGAAATGTTTTACACAAATATTTAAAACAATTTCCTTCTTTGTTTAATGCCTTAACAAATTGTTTCATAAGTCCAAGTTTTATGTGAAGCGGTGGAAGTAACACTTTTTGAGGGTCAATAAGACTTTCGCGAATTACATTTTTGGTTCCAGGTGTTAAACTCACCCTTTGTGGCCAGTCTCTTTTTATCCAATGCTGTTCTCGATTTCTGCTATCCCCCTCGCACAGGAAACATGGAAATTTAGTATATCCAGACTGCTGACCCAAAAGAAGGCCTAAAACATTTAAATCTCCACACACTTCCCAATTGTGATTTTCATATTGTATTCTTAAAAGTAATTCCTGTAAATTTTCATTGTTTTGCTTTAAATGAACAGAATGGCCGACCGGAACAGAAGCAAAAACATTGCCATTATGTAAAAGAACAGCTTTAAGACTCCTTTTTGAAGAGTCGATAAAAAGTCTCCAGTTAGGTGTGTACTCAGGAGCTCCGAGGAAAGTAAGTAGATCAGCAATTGCTTGGCAGTACACGAGTGGTCCGTTTTGTGCAAAATATTTTACAAATCCAGCCTCACGATTTCTATACCAAGAGAAGGTAGTTTCTGGGGCAAGCAAATTTTTTTGTTTCAACCTAGACACCAGTACTTCAGAAAGATCTTTTGAAAGTCCCAAATCTCTTACTAAATCATTCAGTTCGGCTTGTGAAAATAGCTGATGTTGGTTTTGACCTGAGGTTGATGGTTCAAAATCTCTGTCAGTTTTTTACGCTTCAAAAAGATGTCAAAAATTCTGAATTTTTTTGTGATAGTCCCATCTTAGCCACATTGTAATCCATTTCGATTTGTGTTACCGGTTGTGGTGCATTATTTTCAATATCAGGTGTCCAATCTGCATCATTCACATTGGTCGGATTGGTGAAAACGGTTTCGGCTTGCAGGAACACAGTATCCAGACTCGGAGGTTTAGGTGGATCGGTAACAGCAGCGCGTTGTACTGGAAGTGTCGCAGTAAAAGCGGGAATGTATACTTTTGTTTTCAATTTTTTTTTGTTCAATCCATAACCGGAATTTATGCATGCGTAGCACCTGGATTCATCATGTCCAGTTAGGTCTTGCACCCAAATTACTGGCTTCATAAAAGAAAACTGTACACCTTTTCCATGTATCCACATTATAAGGGTATTATAACAACTTTTGCACACTGTGTTCGGCGTAAAATTTGCACCACTTAAATCTGTTTCATCAAAATAATGACAATACGCTGTTTTAAATTTCTAAGTAAACAAGTTTTTTCGATCCTGTTTGCCTATTTTTGGGACGATATGACCACAAACGTAACAAAATAATCAAATTTTGGGCACTTGTTATTTTCCATATTGAAATATTCAATGTTCTTCTGGTTTTAAAATGTAATTCACGCTGAACAAAAGAGTTGTTTATTCCACAGCCATTAAATTATTAATGCAGCCAACTTGACAAAACGAATGATGCAGAAGTTCTTCTTTGTGGGGCTACTTTCACGTGCAATTCTCAGAATTGAGTCCCAAGTCAATGACCTGAAAAATGTTGTACTGTACAATATATTGTAGAGTATAGTCAGTGCGACCGAAACATTATTTGTCACCAACATAATCCCAAGCTAATAATAGCTAAATAGGTAGTCGTTTATGAGTCTATAAGGAGCCCTTCTAAAATTGTACCTCCACCCATTTTCTTAACTCATAAAGGATACCGCGGACTTTATAACGGCCTTTACTGCGGACAACGCAAGATGATAGTTATCTGGACGCATAATATTATAATTACTTCGTAGTACAGTGGCATTTCCAGCTGTCGATAAGACCAAATCCAGCATTACACAAAATTCAACACGAAGTTCAGTTGTTGTAATTCTAAAAAAATTATTGCGTCGCAAATTTGTGATTCCCAAGCCGCACCACCAGAGGCAATAAGAACACGATCTTGAAAAGGATCCTTTTTCCATAACACACCCGGCATATTGTAGTCACCCATTATGTAAATACGAGGTGCATTCAAGTTCTAAGGCCTTCGATTTTTTTTCTAACTAACTACTCACCCGAAAACTATGAAACTGGTGTCACTTCTCGACGTAATCTCCCTGCAGACGTACACATTTTTCACAACGTCGACGGTGTGATTCCATGGCCGCGGCGAAGGCTTCTTTAGAAGTCTGTTTTGACCACTGGAAAATCGCGGAAGCAATAGCAGCACGGCTGGTGAATGTGCGGCCACGGACAGTGTCTTTCATTGTTGGAAACAGCCAAAAGTCACTAGGAGCCAGGTCAGGTGAGTAGGGAGCATGAGAAATCACTTCAAAGTTGTTTTCACGAAGAAACTGTTGCGTAACGTTAGGCCGATGTGCGGGTGCGTCTTGGTAAAACAGCACACGGACAGCCTTTCCAGGAGGTTTTTGTTGCAGTGCAGGAAGGAACTTGTTCTTGAAAACATTTTCGTAGGATGCACCTGTCACCGTAGTAAAATTTGGAACACAATGGGTAAGGATTACGCCCTCACTGTCCCAGAACATGGACACCATCATTTTTTCAGCACCGGCGGTTACCCGAAATTTTTTTGGTGGCTGTGAATCTGTGTGCTTCCATTGAGCTGACTGGCGCTTTGTTTCTGGATTGAAAAATGGCATCCACGTCTCATCCATTGTCACAATCGACGAAAAGAAAGTCCCATTCATGCCTTGGTTGCGCGTCAACATTGCTTGGCAACATGCTACACGAGCAGCCTTGTGGTCGTCCGTCAGCATTCGTGGCACCCTCCTGGAGGACACTTTTCGCATTTTCAAGTCGTCAGGCAGGATTGTGTGCACAGAACCCACGGAAATGCTAACACTGGAGGCGATCTGTTCAACTGTCATTCGACGATCCCCCAAAACAAGTCTCTCCACTTTCTCGATCATGTCGTCAGACCGGCTTGTGCGAGCCCGAGGTTGTTTCGGTTTGTTGTCACACGATGTTCTGCCTTAATTAAACTGTCGCACCCACGAACGCAGTTTCGACACATCCATAACTCCATCACCACATGATTCCTTCAACTGTCGATGAATTTCAATTGGTGTCACACCACGCAAATTCAGAAAACGAATGATTGCACGCTGTTCAAGTAAGGAAAATGTAGCCATTTTAAGTATCTAAAACAGTTCTCATTCTCGACGCTGCCGCTACAATTCCATCTGCCGTACAGTGCTGCCATCTCTGTGACGTATTGGCAACGAACGCACGCTCATTTTAAAACAATGCACATGCTTCTATCTCTGTCCAGGCTGGAGAAAAAAAATCGGAGGCCTTAGAACTTGAATGCACCTCGTAGTTGCAATACGTTCACATTGTATCTAGAGAACATACAGTAACTGGATAGTACTATTCCAATGTACTTCGAGGAACTCTAAAGGAAAAATTAAGGAGCGGCCGCTTTATTAAGACATCGGTTCGATCCTGCATCACGACAATGCTCCGGCCCACAGATCAGCGATTTGTCAACGAACACTTGAAGAATTGGGAGCGGAAATTATGTTTTACCCACCCTACACACCTGATCTTACTCTGTGACTTCCATTTGTTTCCTGAAGTCTAAAAGGAATATAGACGTCGAAAATTTGAGTCGAATTTAGAGGTGATAGACTTTCAAAACATGGTTTCTCAGATGTTTATGACAAGTGGGCAAAACGATGGGACAAATGTATTGCACAGAATGTAGTGTACTTTGAAGGATAGCTGTTTAAGTTTTCTAAATAAATCTTTCATTTTTGTACTACAGCCCCAGTCTCGTTATTTTGTGATATTTCCTCGTATAACACTTTATATAACTATATTGATATTCACTTTTAATAATCGTTTTCACTACTTTCTACCTGTACATATTTATATTATGTATATATAGCTTCCAGTTTTTTATTTATTACTAAATATTAATTTTTAAAAGGTGAAGTTTCGAATAAATATTTGAAACTTATGTTTCGAATAAAGGAGTTTTATTACTGCTCTATTTCCTTAGCACTTACAAAATGTACCATTTCGTGATCATCAACACAATAGTATTCGTTTTTCATATCATTCGTGTTTGTACAAATTATCGATCATTCAATTGCTATTATTTCGGTATTGGATTTCTTTATGTGCTATCACGCTACATATAAACGCAATAAAACCCAATCCAGACTCATGACAAAGGAGAATAAACCTAATTAAATTACTTAATAACATCGAAAAGAGGACGGAAAACCAATTGCCGTAAAGTGGGCGATTGCATAAGTTATGTCGCTAGGGAACAAAGGATAAAATGAAACCGAAGGACACGCAGCGGAAGGGAGCCACGACGGAAGACACGGGATCAGCAGACGTCCATCTAATCAGTGCCGGTAATCCTAGGAGAGAATTCATCAGTGTTTCCAGGTTCCTTGGTCTTACGTGACAGCTAGCGTGTCTCCCTTGATGCGGAAGACGGTCTCGCATTAGAAATTAAGATTTGCTGGTTTAAGTTGGTCGCCGTGTTGTTCTAATAAATGCCGGACGCGACCGGGGACACTAAAATTATGCGACTATAAAGTAGGTTTCCTATATTCCGAGATTCACTATTCAATAAGTATTGATAGTTACGTCAACTTGACTTTATACAGTCAGCATATTACTCACGGAATAAAATTATTTTTGGCATTATTTTAGAAGATTATGAAGAATGTGTAAAGTGTTGAAATCGGCCCTTGTTAATTTTTAGTCTTTTAATTCAATATTTTTGGACGAACTTGTATGTCACTGATTTTCGATTATGTTTTGTAAATTTCAATATTAAAACTTTGTATAAAGATTTCTTTGTGCGGATAATTACTTTTTTCGGTAAATGCTAACCTATGTTTGGGAATTTCCAATATATGACTATTACGTGTATGATAATGGTGATTCTTATTTAATTTTCTGAAAATATTAAAATTTTGCTTGACAAAAATTAATAATTTATAAATATATACACATGGCGATGTAATAATGTTCATTTCCTTGAACAAGTTTTTACAATTTACTCTTACACTGATTTTGTTCATTAATCTAATCGCTCTCTCTTGAAGTCTAAGAAAATTCTTAGTACTTTTATTGCACCGCCTCAAACAAGTATTCCATCTTTTTCTTCTTCTTCTTCTTCTGCTTCTTCTTCTTCTTTTTCTTCTGTTTTGGGTTGGACGCCAGCACGTCCAGGCACATGAGCACACTGCTCTTTGTACAGGGTTATTCATTATAAATGTCCCAGCCCTTACCATAGATATTATTGCATAAACAAAAAATTTTTGGAAATAAAAGTTGTGTGGTTATAAACTAATTTTATTATAACGTTAACAAAAGCACAGTGGCGTGCGTAGTTTAGGGTACACAAAAAATAATTGGTTTTTTTAAATAAGACACCCTGTATATTATTAAATTTTTGAAAAGATCTTTTTCTTCTGATTTCAAAAATATACCATATCATACCCCTGTCTTACACCGTTCTGAAGTTATTAAATAAAAGTTTTGTATCTACAAATGAGTTTTGGTCAACATTTAATTAAAATTACAAATAATACCTATAAAACGAATATAACAAAGATAACTTTACAACTATAAATAAATAATAACTTATAAAAGTTGTTCGAAGTGTCCACCATTATTTTCAATACATAATTCTAAACGTCTAATTATATTTTGAATTGCATCAGAAATGGCTTGATTGTTTACATTTAGATAATTTATTTCTAATTGAATTCGGTCTTTCATGACTTGAAAAGTCATTATTATTATATATTATGTCTTTTAAAAACCCCCAAAAATATGAGTCCATAGGGGATAGATCCGGACTGTTAGGAGGCCATAATATGGTTCCATTATTCCCTATCCACACTTGAAATACATTGTTCAAATGCTCTTTAACAGGTAGGACATTATGCGGAGTTGCCCCATCCTGCATCCAAATCATATCCTGAAGTTGAACGTCCGGAAAATTCTCTACAAGAATATTTTCAACTTCAGGAAGAATCATTTCCAGATAGGTAACTCCAGTTAAATTGAAATCATAAAATATGGGTCCAACAATTTTGTTTCTGAAAATTCCACACCATACACAAAGAGTTTTTCTTCCTGATTTTTTTATTGGTTTTATCAATCTTTTCCTATTCTCCTTGCTTTCCCATGACCTACGATTTTTCCTATTAAAAACTCCAGCCGTAGAAAAGCATGATTCATCGGTCCATAATATTTTAGTCAAATAATCAGGATCTTCATATAACTTTTGGATCATTTGGCGGCAAAACTCTTATCTTTTCCTTTTATGAGCCTCTGTCAAAAGTTGTACGGGTAAAATTTTATATGGTTTGTAGTTGTTAGTTTTCAACGTACGTTGTATTTTAGAGTAACTTATATTTAAATGAGCTGCTGCATTATTTATACTACATTCAGAATTTTCTAAAAAATAATATAGTGTTTAAAAAAACTTTTCAAGAATACCTATAAGAGGGCTTACCGTCGAAATAAAGCAGTACGTCTAATTGATATTCGTTGTTTGCATGAACTACTCGCCTTTTTCTATTAAAACTACCGGTATTATTTACCTGTTGGTAAATACGTCTGAACGTATTGTCTGCGGGTGTTGGACAATTTGGATACAACTCCCTGTATGCTCTTTGCGCTGCACGTTTATCTTTGTTATTTTCTATATAGCAAGTAAATATTTGAATTTTTTCTGCTACACTGTAAACCATTTTGAATGTTTCAATAAAGAAATGACATTTAATAAACATGACAGTGTGATTTTCATAGCTTTCTTTGATGATATTAACTTTTCAATATTTATAGTAACTAGTTTAATTTACTATATTTATCCTTTAATAACATAAGAACGGTGTAAGGCAGGGGTATGATATGTTTTTTTTTTGAAATCAGAAGAAAAAGATCTTTTCAAAAAATTTAATAATATACAGGTGTCTCATTTAAAAAAAACAATTATTTTTTGTATCCCCTAAACTACGCACGCCACTGTACTTTTGATAACGTTATAATAAAATTAGTCTATAACCATACAACTTTTATTTAAAAAAAAAATTTTTTTATGCAATAATAACTATGGTAAGGGCTGGGACATTTATAATGAATAACCCTGTACTATCCCTAATAGATCTCTCAGTTCCACTCTGTTAGTCTTGTGTCCTCAATAAAAGCCACTATCCTCCTCAGGGGAAGTTTGAGTACACTTGAAGGATCCAATAGATCTCTCCCGAAATATTTCTGTCTGTGTTCCTTCAGTACCTCACACGTGCATATTACATGAAGGTTAGTTTCGTCCTGTTTTTCACATCTCCTGCACCAGGGCTCGCTAACCAAGCCCATGCTGTACAAATGCTTCCTTAAAGGACAATGTCCGGTTATTAACCCGGTAATTATTTTATTTTCTTTTTTGTTACTATGAATTAGGTTGGCTGAAAACTTTCCGTCCAGCTCCCTTAGTAGTGTTTTGGTATGGAGTTGACCTTCCGCTAACCTCCATTTATTTTTATGTTCTTTTTCTAGCCATAACCAGATTTCCCTTTTAGCGGAATCCTTAGCGATTCCACATACCGGTTCTGGTCTTGTGAAGTTCCTATTAGTACCTTCTATGGCCAGTTCGTCGGCCTCATTGCCTTTAATTCCCTCATGTCTCGGCACCTATATCAGCGACACTGTATTGTCTTGTGCCAGTTTATTGAGGACCTGTTTACAATATTTTACCAGCTTAGACCTGGTCGATGGGCGCAGCCGGCTTCCCAAATTTCCTGGGCGCAGGCTGCGACTGCAAACAATGCGGCCTGGAAAACCGTAGTATGTTTCCCCAGACATATCGGTATCTTCCTTCTAGGGCACATTCCGCATATGCCTGCACCTGCCCCCACGAGTATTCCATATGTAAGTTGGGAATGGAAATGAGCAAAATAGTACATTCTCACGACACACGTATTCACCGTGTTACACAATTGACTTGCGTAACATACACCAGTCAATTTCTCTGCCAAGCAATCTACGTGCTCATTAAAAGAGCAGTTCTCATCTATATATACACCCAAAAACTTTGTCGAGTCTACCTGAGCAACAGTACCACCAATTTACTCTAACTAAATGTGAACAATTTCTCCCGCGTTTTTTTTAACTAAATTCGACTATTTTTGTTTTGTTATTATTTAAGTACAAAGCATTGCTTTGAAAATACTCATTCAAGATACACAATGAAGTCTCCACTGCATGACTTACATTTTCATATTTATTACACGTTACCAGCAAGGACATGTCAGCCGCGTACATCACCATTTTACTGTTCGGCGCATCATTTACATAAATTATGTAAAGTGGTCTCAATATTGTACCTTGGGGTACTCCTCTCCCTATTTCACTTACAATCGATTTCACTCCCTTTACTTCCACATAGCTTGAACGGTCCTCCTAATAACTCTTACACCAGTTCAAGACCAAACCTCTGATACCATATCGAGCTAGTTTTTCCAATAGAATTTTATGATTTACTAGTCTAAGTCTATAAATATTCCACACGAGTGTCCGTCCTGTCTCTAAGTTGTTGTACACATCATCCAAGAATGCTGTTATACTGTGGATATAGTGGAACATCCTTTGCGAAAACCAAACTGTCTTTCATTCAAAATATTATTTTGCTCTAGGAATTTTGTCAATCTATTAACTACTACTTTTTTCTATAATTTCGGAAAATATGCTCAACAAAGAAATAGCTCTATAGTTACTTACAAGGTGCCTGGATCCAGTTTCGAAAACCGGAATTACTTTCGCAACTTTTAAGTCACTTATGAATGAACCCTTAAACAGTTATTTATTATAACCGCCAGTGAAATAATAATTATATCCAAACACCTCTTTATGAGAACCGTGCTAATAGCATCCCGTACGGATGAATACATATTATTAAGCCCAGCCACAACTCATATACGTCTACCGTTATTCTATTCTGATCATTTAAATTAATTATTTGTAACTGAACTAAAATATTCACCAAAACAATTAGCTACCCCCAGCGGATCTCTACATTCCTCCTTGCCATTTACAGGCAAAACAATGTCGTCCTTCATATCCTTTTCCTTATTTCCATTTTCTTCAATTATTGTCCAAACTCCTTTGTTCTTACTCATAGAAGAGGCTATTATATTATTATTGTGAATTAGCTTGTCTTTTCTTATAACCTCTCTGTATACCGCTTTATATTTATTAAAATAAATCTTAATAATATTTTTTGCGAAAATAGGTGGCAGATGTATGCTTCACCTTAGCCTTTTTCGACAACATACTTGATTTGCGGAAATTACGGTGGAAAGACATTTAATATTGCAAATATTTAACCACTCAATACTTCGTGACTTCACGAACCACTTTTTATAAATTTATACCTTATTATATTTATTTATTTATTTATTTTTTATTTATTTATTTATTGATTCATTCATTTATTTATTCATTCATTTATCATTTATTTATTTATTTATTTATTTATTTATTTATTTATTTATTTATTTATTTATTTATTTATTTATTTATTTATTTATTTATTTATTTATTTATTTATTTATTTATTTATTTATTTATTTTTTTATTTATTTATTTATTGATTCATTCATTTATTTATTCATTCATTTATCATTCATTTATTTATTTATATATGTTTTCATGCGCTTCGGTTTTGAACACTAACAATTTATTACTCTAAACAAGAGGAGTGCGTTCAGTGCCGGTTCACCACCGGTGCGATGCTGCTAGAATTAATCTTTCTAATAATAAGTCAGTTAAATGTGGTGGTGTATGGGAAAAAATTGAAAGAAGGCAATTCGTATGGCCAAGAATTATAATAAGAATGGACATTAACAGGAAAGTAATGACAATTTGGAAGGCCAGAAGCGACAAAAGAAGGCGACCTACAGACACTTGGAATTCAAAAATAGCGAAAATATTGGAAGAAAGAAAAAAGAATTGGATAATTATGGAAATATTGCCGCTAGATAGAAAATAATGGACGAATTTTGCTACCTCTCCAAAATCGCGTTGGCAGCAAACCCCAGTGGGAACTAGGACGGGTCCTAATTCCGCCCCTGGTCTCCAAAAGGCCCTTCGTAAAGTCTTGCCGACCAGCTCAGAATGTACAACGTACGCGGATGCGTCGTGGGTCACACAACGTATCGATGGTAGGGCGGGCACCACTACGTTTGTCTGGCAAGACTTTGGCCAACGTAGAACACCCACGGCCTGAAGGGCGTTACACAAGGGTGTTCGGCTACTCAACTATATGATACATAAACTCTCTCTCGCCTGTCAAGGTCCAAAGGTAATCAAACAAATCAATGATATAGGTAATACAAAAATTTATTGCACAAAATAGAGTTATCGAAACAAGTAAGCGTATATAACAACCAAAAATAATAAGAATAATAAAATTACCCTACAGGATATCACACAAGAAAACAATCGGGAGTTATCAACAATGTCGGTATATATAAAAAAAACAATAGGTGAACGTTTCTTCACTCGCAGAAGTCGGCTAAGTATATTATTAACAAAAGCTTTAAAAAAAGTTAAACCAAATTAAAATTATTTTCGATCGAGGTTAAGCCTCTCTAAATGTAATGCTGAATTAAAAAAAAACGTAAGAATACAAAGTGACGTGATCAAAGTTACCACAGTTCACAAACTATTTGATCATCGGGTATGTAAAATTACAGTACAATTAAGGTACTACAAAAGTTTTCTAACATACATAACACTAAATGAATCTGCCAAAGCTAAAGGGCTCGAAAGTAGTTCAGCACAAGTACTACAATAGTGAACGTAACCCCCTGTATATCAGGTTATAATCAAATACAAAATAATTGCTAAACGTCTAATTACAAAGATTAGGTATATCAAAAGAACTGAAGTGAGAATTCTTACTGAGGTTCTTCACAAAAGGTTTACTTAATTAAATAGTAATCACTGAACTAAAAATTTAACGTGCTCTCTAATTAACAGTACGAGTCTCAGGTTTATAAAGTTGTCAAGTGAAAAGGTTACATGACTCATAGACTAAACATGATAAAAATAACAAATGAGGTTCAACTAAATATATAAATACCAAAATAAATTACTTTAGGGGGTGAAGCCCTTAATTTGATTACACAAGAGAAAAGATCTCAACTTAAAGGAAAGAAATAGAGAAAGGAGAAGCCCCTCTCTGTAGTTAAATCAAAATTTATAATTTCAAATTAGCACTATTACCACATTGATGATTAAAAAAATAAGTAAAGTTTTAATATTCTCCAATCAAAAGATGTCTCCAAATGACACCGAAAATAAAATTTAAAGCACACTTAGCTGGCTCCAAGACTTGGTGAATCGTTTTCCCCCGGAATCTGTCTCCCTGGAAAACTCTTCAGCCAACGAAATGTAAGGGTTTTGACCACCAAACAGGGAACTTGGTCCTAGATGGCCTTCGGTCACCACGTGGTATTTTTTCCTTTTAACGGAACGAGTGCAAAGTGGACAATCACGCCAGTCCGAACGGAGATAAATTAATTTCAGAAATAAACCACAGTTAATCGGATAACCCGATAAAATCCTAAGAAGAGAAATTTGCAATAAGTAGAATTCAATATATTAAAAATATCTCTTACCGCCTAACAAGCTTCTTCGAATCAAAAAAAAACACGTTATCGTGGCGATGACTTGGGAAGAAGTAATGACAGAAAACCCGTGTGTTCCTCACAATGGCCGACATACGTCATCAAAAAGTTCGGGAAAATAAATGAGAGAAAACGAAGCTCAAAATCTCACAACAATTAACGTACGCCTCAAGCGTTCAAACGAGCCCACATTGAAAAATAATTATATTTTAGGAAACGGCAAATAACAAAATCAAGGTAATTATACTTTCAAAGTAGAATTCTGTAACTGAGGGAAACAAAATTCCGAACAGAGGGCGCTCTAACGAAAACGTTAATAATTAATAGACTGAAACGGTAGTTCCAAAATTAAAGACACTGTGACAAGAAAATCTTACAATACAAAAAGCGAATACCCTCAAAATAAAACAAAGTAACGGAGATACATGACTCGAGGAAATCGGAAAACACTGTCAGAATGATTAACGCGGCAAAGAGAATGTTTAAAGAAGTGTACTGCGTCAGATATAGCAACTTCAACAATATCGAAACTAGAATTATATAACAGAAAATATAGGGTCGGTCAAAATAATCGAACCCGAAATTAGAATTAGGAATTATTTAACTTTAGAAAAGCTTAAACGACATGATAATTAATAACCTAAAAATATAAAATAGAGTAATTTGTAACAATTGAAAAATAAGCGGATCACAATGACTTGAAGAGCCTAGAATAAGAGTAAAAATAAAAGAATTTAACAGCATAACGCAAAATGATTTTCTATACGTAACAATTTTTACATATCACCGTAACGGAACATTCATACTGTAGAAAAATATTATAATATTATGGTTATAATAGTATATTTTATATTCATATAATTTGGAGTGGAAATTACTGTATTCAAATAGAAGTGTTAATTATTCGAATTTGTAATTATTTTTGGAATTACTATTGTAATTAAATCGTTTGTTAATGAAAGCGATATTAATAAACTTCACTCATTCGCGAGTGGATATAGTGCATACGTGTTCGATGTAATTGAAACCAATATATTATAACGGTACGCACTAATACTCATATTTTCAAACTCACAGATACAGTATATATCACATAACAGTTTAATATTTATAACACTATAAAACGCATACTGTGTATCAGCGTTTAATATAATTCCACTATAAACTACGGTTGATGTGCGTGATTCGTCGACACTAGCTGTCATTGTGGTACCAGGGATAAGCTGAATTTACTGAGAATAAGAAAATCTAGTAGACCGTGAAAAACATACATACAGTGTTTATTTCGAGCATCTATTTATCTGTCATTTAACGTTTTCTTGTTGAAGTTACGTTCGTTATAACCCAGCTACTTATTTTTAAAAGTAAAGGAAAATAAAATTAACCAGACAGCACTTTCATTTTAATCTATTATGACTTTAAAAGAGGTTTAAGCGCTTATGAGTGCAAAGAAAGTTTAGATTCAGTTTTTAGTGAACAAGCACCTTTCTTGACTACAATTTACCGATGGTACAGTGTTCCCTATATTAGACTACCCATTTTGATATGCGATTTAAATCGAAACGAAAGTAGATAAGCTTGCCGGTTCTGGTGCAAAATCCCATGTATTTTCTTATGGAGGTTCATTTTGCATTTTTTCGGGGTTAGACGTTAATGCGCTTGCGCCAACTCCTGATGTCATACGCATGCGGCAATCCCAGATCTGTCGTTTAAACAGATAGGACCATCATTAAAACAGATAGGTCTGCCTTTGAAACAGACAGGTCTGTGTTTGAAATAGACAGGTCTGTGTTTGAGACTGATAACTGTGTCTCTGAAACTGACAGATCTGTCTGTTTCAGAGACAGACCTGTCTCTTTCAGATACAGAGCTGTGTGTTTCAAAGACAGACCTATTTGTTACAATGACGGACTTGTCTGTTTCACTGATAGACTTGGAATTGACACATGCATATGACATCATGGCGCATGCGCATTCACGTCTCACCCCAAAAAATGCAAAATGAACCTCTATAAGAAAATACATGGGATTTTGCGCCAGAACCGGCATAGCTTATCTACTAACGAATTATATGATTATTTTCTCTTTAGTAGGTCAAGTTCAGTAGGCTTCGGTATTAGATTTTATGGCTATGGCATAGGTTCGTCAATGATTCTGTGCAGAACATTAAAAAACCTGGACGTCGAAGAACGGTTCGTACTCTTGCAAATATGGAACGAGTGAGAGCTGCTTTCACGAGAAATTGCATTAGCTAAAAGCGAACAAACAATAAAAATTTGGAATGGAGAAATATTAAAAAAAGTGTTTAATATAATTAAATTGATATATTTATCTATAAGAGCCCGAAAAGATAGATTCTTGAGCTAGAAAAGCTATATTTCCCGTTATTTCACATCACCTAAGAACCACGAACGGTCCTGATCCAGAAAACCTTAAGTAAAACACCTTCTAGACGACCAAGACCCACAGGTATTCCCCAAGTGTAGTTAATCACACGTTAACATCATATATTTACACAATTAAAAGTTTTCCAATTGTAACATATTGCTATGAATAGTGGGTAAGAATGAAGATGAGCCACTATTCACCACAACACTGTCCAACTTTGATGCTCAATAGGTTAACCTCTTTAATGAGACAGCTTTCCTCTCCGGGTTTCCAATGGGAAAACGTGGTATATACTCCTACAACATTTATTCGGCGCCAGTAAAGAGTATAGACAAAAGTGTTAATTATAAATAAAAATCACAATTCTTAGATATATTTTTAATATAAAAAAAAATAAAAAAAAATTATTCTTTATAAAGTATAAAGAGCTGTGTAAAACAAAATACACAAAGAGGTAAAATAATTTGCTTGTATTGACCGCAAATCAAATTCAAACGTCCTCTAATGAATTGCGAACTAAATTAAATCTAAATAAATTCCAAATATGTCTTTAAATTTCACCCCTAATAAACAAACTCAAAAGTAAACAGATAAACCTGTCAGACCGAAATCTCTAATACATGCCCGATACCACATGTACAAAAACACCAACCTTGAAATCTAAAACGTTCTAGAATTTAACGTTACAAAAAAATTACTTGAAACGAAAAATTATCTTTATCATTTATATTTTAATTAATATTAAAATATAGAAATTCATACAATCAATAATACAATAATAAATGCATTCAGTAAAGAAATAATATAATATAATATAAAATAAACTTACGTAGTTTTATTTTTCTTAATATAAGAGACACCTCGAGTAAGAGTTGTTAAATCAAAACTACGAGATAAAAACTCGTATAAATTCGGTAATGACTTCAGCAATCACAAACACTATTAATTCAAAAACAAAAGCCGAAATTACTTGAAATAAAGATAAAGAGTTTTATCTTCTAATATATATACGACTCTCTTATTCGAGTAACAGAACGTGTCTGTCGGATACATGCAGCACGCATCCAAACATAAAAAATGCAGTTATCAAGTACATTGCCCAGCAACTCCAAACGGCTTCCTCGAACTGCGCAAGTCTAACTATAAAAATTCAAATATAATACAATATACAAAAATAATTAAATCTTTTCAAAATGTTTGCGGGGAAAAATCCATATCAATATGTAAACTCCGACAAATATTGTCAAATAATCAGTGTAAATGTTTTAAAATAGTCAAACGCATCATTAAATTACTTATATTTGGGTTTATGAACGAAGTAAATGTCATTTGTTGATTGATTATAAAATAGAAACTATAAACGTGGTTCTATTTTATAATCAAGTTTAGGCAACTGAATCGTTATATGTATTAGTAATAGTAAAGAAATAAACTCAAGTTAACAACCACACGTACTATAATATTAAGGGTTGCATTATTATATGTAGTAGATATATTGTAAGTTGTAAAGAAAAGTTTAAAAATATTAAATAAAATTTATTCATTTTCTTAAAAAAAAAGGTCTTTCATTAGTATACACGTACTGTTATTATATGTATCATTTATAATATCTATTTTCACACTTTAAATTATTTATACTCGTATATACGAATCAAAGGCTAAATTTATAACAATATCAATGGTTAGGCAGCTCGAAATAAGCAAAAATTACGACAGATGATATTCCAAACACTTGGACAATTTGACTTAGAAGCTGTCCAAACATTAATGAGAGATGTATGCAGAAAACTTCGTATAATTGAAGATAGAGGGCCTCTAGCGGCAATGTAATATTTAAGTATTATGGTCAAACGTTCACTAATTGGTATTATAATAATATCCTTTGATTATTTTTTTGAGTTTAAATAATAAAAGTTAAAATATTTTCGCGAAACTTATGTAACAGGTGTTAGTATATTAATTCTAAAACAAAAGAATTATAAAAAGCAGGTAGAGGATTTATAATAATATGAAATATTAAAGTTAATAATTATTGCCAGAGCTAATTAAATTTATATAAAATATTGAGCGTAAATCCCGGTTCCTCCACCAAAATTGCAGAAGCAATATTCCAGTTTGCTGAGACAGTCTTCACATTAACAGTATTTACAAATATCGAATATGTATAAGTTAAGTGATGTTGTATTACTTTCCGCAAGCAGAACCAGTTGTTTAACGTGGTTTATTTGATATAAAATACACTTTGTACAAATATTGAATACTTATAATTGAAATACAGAGCGGGGTAACTAGAGTCAAATTACTTATGAGAAGTTTCTGCAGTTTAATTTCTAATTACCTAATAACTTGATTATAAGTTATAGAACTAAGTATTTTAATGAGGTATGAATTTAAATTCGGAAATAGTGGAAAGTTACATTTCATAATTCTATCTAGTGAGACTACCCTACAAGCACCAACTGTATAATCTTGGTTCGAGAAGTTCCGTGGTGGAGATGAATTACACGAAAATTAGCTTCATCGTAAGCCCGAAACCTTAGTCAACAATGAAGCTTCATGGATTTTAGTGGAGGACAATTCTCAAGTCAAATCTCGAGAGAACTTGCAGTTAGATTAAATTTTGAAAATTAATCATATTACGTTTCTTCATGTTAGCGGATAACTAAGAAAGTTGTGTGTAATAATAATAATAATAATAATAATAATAATAATAATAATAATAATAATAACAATAATAATAATAATAATAATAATAATAATAATAATTTACTTTACATGGATGATGGATGACTTTATATATCCATAATTACAATAAGAGAATTAACGAAGAATCTCAGAAGAAATAATAATAATAATATATCCTTTATTTCAACACAAAATTGTTTTTCTCATTACATGCATGAAAACAACAAATCATAGAGGAAAAAGAAAAAGAAAGACGAATAAAAACAAAACAAAAAAAGTGCTGAAACCTTAAGGCGTGGTTCAGATGGACGGAAAGGAATTTCCGCCGCCTGTTTTTCTGCCAATACCTTAATGCACAGAATCAATAACAATATAAGTTTGCCTAGTCTAACTTAACACTAATATTCCGCTATTCTATATAATAATAATAAAATAATAAAAATACATAAAAAATAAATGAAACAAACAATATGCAAATAATGCAATATGCAAAAAAGCCTGTACATCTAGTGACGAACTATAAGGGCAGAACAGACATAGGGAAACAGAAAAAAAAAAAATACTATGTCGCAAAAAGAGAGCCTTTTGCTTACCTAACTGTAGAGATATTAATATAATAGTGAAGTTAAATATACGAAGATAACAGATATTAGATAGAAATTCACCTACCTTCTTCTGTTTATTTATTTCTATAAAAGTCAGATGTCGCTCTAAGTAGTGCTTGAGCGAATCGATTTACAATAAATTGATTTTAATTTATCGTAGTTAATTGGGTGCCAGATTATAGACCAAAGGTGCTATAATCAAATTAGTTATTTACCTGCGGCTATGTGCGGAAGCTAGAGATCTTATTTCAGAGAGCCGGTCCTTCTGTATAATAATATGTGTTTTAAATGCGTACATCAAGTACATTTTATTACAGAAACGATATTGATTTAGAAATATTAATATATAATTACAGGATTCAAAATTACAATAACAGACAAGATATTAATATGAAGTAATGCATAAATAAAAGTTTGTATTCGAAATGAGTGTCTAACAGGCTTAAAAGTTAACATACACAGTATTTAGCAATATCTTGTACCAAACCAAATCAGCTGTTCTTACTATGCGCAGAACACATACATAAACGTTATATTAAAACCAAATGTAGTGCTAAACATACGTAAAATTAACGTATAAATGAGTTTTACATAAAATTAAGTGAATTGTGCTAATTATATGCTTGGTTTAAGTACAAAATTATAGGAACGACCATTCAGTAGCAAGGTAAGGTTATATAATTAATCTTTCTAAGCTAAATATAAATTAAATTGTATAAATTGTAAAGTTGGGTTATGTACGTATTTTTGGATATAAAATATAAATTTTCATTAGGTATTTACTTGTCTTCCTGTGGTATGGTACCTGATGTTCAACGGTACTCTGGGATTCGTATCGGATAGGGATAGATCAGGAATCTCTTCGGTTTTTCTTCTAATAAATCTTCGATGTTGCAGGTTTTTATATGATTATCGTTATAAAAAAACACTTTCTACAAATAACTATAGTGTTTTCAGGTGAGTCAATATTGAATATACTATTTCAATTTTAATATTAGTTTTCCGAGAATTTTTGAGCGTGCTTTCTATATCGTCGTTAATTTTTCCCTTTTCTCTGTTCGGATGTTTTTATTAATCTCGCCTTCTCTCGTCACGGATTATTTGTATTAATAGGTTGTTTTTATATCCGAAATTACGTTATGCATTAGGAAAAATTATATTATTAATTATGAATATCTTAAATTATGTTTTTAAATATTTATTAATGTCATATTGTTGTAGTACATAATGAGTGACTTTCGCGGTAAAAATTCGAACTAAATACGGGTCGGTAAAATAGCTTTCCACATGTTTCCATATTAATTCTTATCAAACAATTTAATTATCTTCGGTTTTACAAATAAATTGATGAATTTTGAAAGTGAAATGACCTACATAAATATAATAAAAATTATTAGAGAGAAATTTTCTAATTAAAAACGCGGTATTAACTTATCTAATAATTCACATTGCGTGTGCATGGTCCGGTTCCTTTTATTTGTTTAACAGCTTATTTCCAAGTAATTTATTATTATTTCTTCCAGTTTCTGACCTTGAAAACCACCAGAATATATATATATATATATAGATATATATATGGTAAACCTAATCAGTAGGTGATTAAAGGTCTGTATATTACTACAAAATATATGTATCTAAAAAACTCTACATGTTTCGGCTGTGTACGCCTTTATCAAGAGAATACAAAATATGAATTCATATTTTGTATTCTCTTGATAAAGGCGTACACAGCCGAAACATGTAGAGCTTTTTAAATACATATATTTTGTAGTAATATACAGACCTTTAATCGCCTACTGATTAGGTTTACCATATCATACCAAGGTCACGAAGTTATTATATATATATATATATATATATATATATATACATATATATGTGTGTTAAGATAATTTCTTAGCCGTTTATTCAATATAACAATTGATAAGTTATTGGAGTTTTTCGGCTTTTATATGAAATATTTACAAATATCAAATTACTCTGTATATAATTGTAAACTAAGTGGGGAGGTAAACATTGCTGTCTACAAATTACAAAGCAAATCATACGAAATTTTTAATTGAAAAATATTGTCCACGTTAGGCCTTGAACCCAAGTCTACAGTTTGCCGGACTGTCGCTTTTACCACTTAAGTCACGATATATATTAATATATATTGAAATAATGCTGATGTACGGTGAATAGTAATAAGAGAATATTAAGTGTAGTTAAATAGTGAATAAATCGTACTTTAGCTGTAAGATGTGTTGGGCGCTTTATTCAATATGAACAGGTAAAGTTAGATTATCAGATACGTAGTATCTCTGATTACGACTAGATGTCGGTAGAGCATGACCAAGATATTAAATAAATTTGACTCTTACTTAGGATCATCGTGGGTGGTTTATACTCCTATGAAACTGAAAAATTAATTAATAATATCAAAAGATATATTTCTAACTACGCATTGATAAATGAAAGAACTTCTTTAAAATAATAAGTATAAAATATTTATTTAACGCAAGGTATCTGTATACAATAATAAGTAACTTGACTAACGGCAAAACAAGGAATTAGAATAATATGCACGTGTGAAATTATGGTTATGTAACTAATGAAATGATACAGTAAAGTTTGTTTTAATATAAATAAACACTGTGATGGTAAGTACTACAAATTCTTAATAGGTAATGTTCTTTTCATAAATTTTAGCAAAATAGTGATATATTTAAAAGTAAAATCAAGATGTAATTATTTAGTAATTTGGTTGGTTAATAAATAGTTATTAATCAGACTTTTACAAAAAGAATTAAAATTAAATTAACCTGTGTTTTGCAGGGAGCGTTATCAAGAAAGGTTTCGGCCACTCAGGATGTTCAGCTGTACAGGATCAAGAGAGGTATTCTTGGGTTAAATTCTGCAGGTATGTAGAAGCTTATTCTTGTATGTAGCTATTGGGTCGACGCTCTGCGCCCAAAAGATGCTTTCGTAGTTTTCTTGCCGGTGTCGGATCTTGTTCTCGTAAAAAGTGCTTCAAATGTTGCGCCGGTATTAATTACACCTTTTCTATATATTTTTATTCTTTTATCACTAGTATTTCAGTATATAATTAATTTAATAGACCGGATAATAACTTTTTTAGGCAACTCGTGTAAAAATTCTACACCCACGCTAACTAGCAATTATTTCTTTTTCAAAGCCTTATTAGAACGTAAAAATTGTCTTGATTTGTACTTTTACAATTATTTATAATAATCAAAATGTAGACAAAATGTTAATTTAGACAGAAAAACAAAATTAAAATATTAATTAACAAGTAGATATGACTGGCTTTTTGATAGGTTATGTACAATTTCCAATACAAATATAACCTCTACGCGGGTTTTTCTTATGATTTGAAAAGTGGGCGTGTTCAATTAGTATCGATATAAAATTCAAATGTAAATAAATTAACTATCTTTATTAATTTCGCGTAATTGACTTGAATGACAAAAATGAAAATAAAAAATATGAAAAGTAAATTTTGAAATAAATATAATTTAATCTGAAATATACAAAGTTGTCGTGATATTAATTTATTAACATTTGGACACTAATTTTACAAGTTGTGTCCACCAAATGTAGATATTCAATTGAGTGTATTTCTTGTATTAATTCTTACTTTTTCATTTACAGATAGCTGGAATAACCGAGCTGTTTGTATCATAACATTAAATATATACAGGGTGGTCCTTAAGTTCGTCGACAAATTTTAGGGTGCGATTCCTTGGGTTGTCTCGAGAGAAATAGTTCCTATAAACATTTGTCCTAAAGTTTTCCGTTTTAGAGACACAGGCTGTTTAATTTTTCAAAAAGAAAATTTTTATTTGAAAAATTTAAGAAACGGTTACAATAAACCCTAAAGGTACTGTTGAAAATGACCACCAACAGCTAATATGCAGGCTTCTATCCTCCTATTCAATTGCATACTCACACACTGAAGAAGTCCGGGAGTGTTTCGAATTGTTTCGCATCCAACAATTATGCGATTTCTTAGGTCATCGAGATCTTGAATTGGCGAAGTATAAACAAGGGATTTTAAATGTCCCCACAGAAAGAAGTCTAGAGGGTTCAAATCAGGTGACCTTGGAGGCCACGGCTGATTCGGAACTTCCACTCCTCGACCTATCCATCTATTCTGATATGTCCTATTTAAAAATTGAGCTTGTAAACTAAAGTGTGCTGGCGCGCCGTCATGCATAAACCAAAGTTCATTTCGGATCAAAAGTGGAATATCTTCTAAAAGGCCAGGCAACTCGTTTTCAAGAAATAGCCGATATGATGCACCATGAAGTCGTATAGGAAGGAAAAAGGGACCAATTACATAATTATTAATTATCCCCGCCCATACATTTAAGGAAAATTGCTCTTGAAAGTGCATCTCCCTTATGGCATGCGGATTTTCATCTGACCATAAATGGTTGTTGTGTAAATTCCTAATACCATTTCTGGAGAAGTTCGCCTCGTCAGTAAATAGAATGTAGGTTAGAAATTGTGCATTTTGGGCAATTTTTTGTCGGAACCAATCACAAAGGACTAAGCGTTGCGGAAAGTCACGCGGAAGAAGAGCCTGTACTCTCTGAATATGGAAAGGATATAATTGTTGATCGTGTAATATCCTTAAGATGGTTTGATGGCTTGCGTTTACCGTTACACCAATCTTTCTTGTACTGGTTTCTGGATGTTCATCGATTATCTGCAGAACAGCTTCCTCTAAATCGGGTGTTCTTTTAGTTTGAGGTCTTCCCGGAGTATTTTTGTTTCCCTCAAATGTACCAGTTTCTGCTAGACGACGGTGAATATTACTGAAGGTTTCCGCACAAGGTACAAATCGTCGAGGATATTTTTGTTGGTAAATACGCCTTGCTTCATAACTATTTCCATTAGCTAGACCGTACACAAAATGCATATCTGCCATTTCAGCATTTGTATAATTCACCATAATTACAAAAATATTTGTAGGTACGAACTTTCAAATTAATTATTGTTTGACAATACTTATGACAGTTACGTAAGTACAAATAAATGCTGTAAACATGACAACCAACACAACAGTTCCCTAAATCGATTTCTAAATTTTTGAAATAATTTTTTTTTTGGTGAAAAATTAATCAGCCTGTATCTCTACAACGGAAAACTTTAGGACAAATGTTTATAGGAACTATTTATCTCGAGATTACCCAAGGAATCGCACCCTAAAATTTCTCTAAGAAATTAAGGACCACCCTGTATATATTAATATGGGATTGGAAGACTTCGCATATGTAAATCAAGAATATATATTCATGCCCTACTTTTGGAAGTCATGATAGTATGTTAAAAGTTCACGTTTGGTCGCCAAGTTAATGTATAATTTAAAATGGTTTGGTTAATAAAAGAATCACCTACAAGAGTCACCTACACCCGCCTCCACGACTGAGGGTATATATAATAGATGCTCCTATACTTTTTGCGATACAACTAAAGTTTTTTTATCTTAACCATCTTCAAACGCCTTTGCTGCGCCAGCTTCGCGAGTAGGTAGCAAGTTTGGCGCCCCACGTTGGGCGCCAAACTTGCTACCCACTGTAGTAGTATTGCACAAAGTATGCAGTTAAAGCAATGAAAAAAGGAACTAACTCACCGTACTTTATTTATCTTACGAAATATAAACTAATAAATAAAATAAATTGTAAAAACCCAGCTTCTATCTACGCTCATAAAGAAAGGAATTTTACTATAATATTGAAGTATTTGCTTCGCAACTCAACGACAAAAACTAGATGTGCGGTTAACCGTATGAATAGTGCTATTAAATAACGGCATGTTGTACTTAGCGATGTTATAAGCTATTTATGTGGGCCATCGTAATTTCGGCCCGATGCCTCCGGTCTCTAATTATTACCGAAAGAAAGTTTGTATGTATGTGTTTATCTTATATATTTGCAGTATTTTTCGAAACCATGAGTTAAATGCTCTTTTGCAATCTATATAACACACCTCTAGGTTTATTATTACTATTATTATTATTATTATTATTATTATTATAATTATTGACGATTTTATATCTTTAAATAAGCAAAAGACCATTAGTAACAATTCTAAAAAGACGATATATTTCTTTTATTTCCCTCTCTCTTTATTTCTTTTTCCTTTCTTCTTTGTGAGCTCGTTCTGTTGTATAGTTCCCTGGACGGTTTAATTTAGCTCTGAAAGCATCGTGTTCCCCGTCTATTTCCTTTTTCCCTCAAGGTAGATAAAATTTACAACGCCTTGGCAGCCTGGAAAGGCAAATAGAGTAAATGCTAACGCTTCGGTTGCTTTAACTGGTCCATCTCTGACCACAAACAACACCGTGTTCACGCGAATGCACACGACAACCACTTCTACCGTCTTTGTCTCCGGCTGCATTACGATCAAGTCGCCTGACCGAGATGCATTGCGGTTATTTTCAGTGGAAAGGTGGCGTTAGTTGGTTTGGATGCATAAAATGTTTTTGTAGAGCACATAAACGACGTCGACCAGAACGTTGACATATCTAAAATTTAATTAAAAAGCCTTTAGTACAGATCGTAAAGTTTGTTCCCGATTAAAAAAAAAGAGATTGACTGCTTACACGCGAGGAATTCTACGGAAAACTGTGGAGTAGCTTATTTCTAATACCGCACCTGTTTAAATGAGAACGGGAATCTGTGTAGGGTTATTCACGTGGGGATTTATGTAATAATAATAATAATAATAATAATAATAATAGGTTGGTTTAACTGTTAAATCTTTAATTTGGCGCCCCACGTTGGGCGCCAAACTTGCTACCCACTGTAGTAGTATTGCACAAAGTATGCAGTTAAAGCAATGAAAAAAGGAACTAACTCACCGTACTTTATTTATCTTACGAAATATAAACTAATAAATAAAATAAATTGTAAAAACCCAGCTTCTATCTACGCTCATAAAGAAAAGAATTTTACTATAATATTGAAGTATTTGCTTCGCAACTCAACGACAAAAACTAGATGTGCGGTTAACCGTATGAATAGTGCTATTAAATAACGGCATGTTGTACTTAGCGATGTTATAAGCTATTTATGTGGGCCATCGTAATTTCGGCCCGATGCCTCCGGTCTCTAATTATTACCGAAAGAAAGTTTGTATGTATGTGTTTATCTTATATATTTGCAGTATTTTTCGAAACCATGAGTTAAATGCTCTTTTGCAATCTATATAACACACCTCTAGGTTTATTATTACTATTATTATTATTATTATTATTATTATTATAATTATTGACGATTTTATATCTTTAAATAAGCAAAAGACCATTAGTAACAATTCTAAAAAGACGATATATTTCTTTTATTTCCCTCTCTCTTTATTTCTTTTTCCTTTCTTCTTTGTGAGCTCGTTCTGTTGTATAGTTCCCTGGACGGTTTAATTTAGCTCTGAAAGCATCGTGTTCCCCGTCTATTTCCTTTTTCCCTCAAGGTAGATAAAATTTACAACGCCTTGGCAGCCTGGAAAGGCAAATAGAGTAAACGCTAACGCTTCGGTTGCTTTAACTGGTCCATCTCTGACCACAAACAACACCGTGTTCACGCGAATGCACACGACAACCACTTCTACCGTCTTTGTCTCCGGCTGCATTACGATCAAGTCGCCTGACCGAGATGCATTGCGGTTATTTTCAGTGGAAAGGTGGCGTTAGTTGGTTTGGATGCATAAAATGTTTTTGTAGAGCACATAAACGACGTCGACCAGAACGTTGACATATCTAAAATTTAATTAAAAAGCCTTTAGTACAGATCGTAAAGTTTGTTCCCGATTAAAAAAAAAGAGATTGACTGCTTACACGCGAGGAATTCTACGGAAAACTGTGGAGTAGCTTATTTCTAATACCGCACCTGTTTAAATGAGAACGGGAATCTGTGTAGGGTTATTCACGTGGGGATTTATGTAATAATAATAATAATAATAATAATAATAGGTTGGTTTAACTGTTCTCAGACTTGTGTTTGTTATTTTATTTTTGTATGTTTATGTTGTCATAATACGGGGGTGTGTCTATATAATGGGCAGGTCTGTTGCTGACAAATTATTTAAGTCTGTTCGGTCATTTATTGAATTTACGTTTTCTTCAGACGTTTCTTTCAAATATACTTACTGTGCTTTTATCAAAATTGAAAGTGTTTTATGTTTTTAAGGGCTATACTATTGCTTTAAAATTTGTGTTCATTTAGACGTTCTTCTAGATATTGTATTGTTTGGCCGATATATATGCCTTCGCAATCGTTGCATGGAATTTCATAAATAATGTGTGTTTTCTTTAATGTAGATATTTTGTCTATTAATTTTGAGTGTAGGTTATAGAGATCATTGCAGTTATTGTTACTTTTATGTTATATGGTGTTAAGTTTTTTTTATATGTGGTGTTGGGACATATTTGTAAGTAGTTTTGGGATTGTTTTTCTTGGTTTTTGTGCTATTTATTTTATTTGTCTTGTATTGTTGATATAATTTTTGTTTTATGATTTTGTTAAGGAATGAGAGGCGATAATTTTTTTTTGTAGAGAATCTTTTGCTTGTTATAAGATTTCTGGTTTGAAGTCTTGGTTTGTTAGTTTAACCCTAGGACTACCAGGGAAACGGCCTATCGCTACTTACGCGCGGATCCATTGGACCAGTATTACTATATGCTGGGTTTGAGCTAATATACGGTGATTAACTTGAATTCAATATAGCGTAGGCATTATTATATTTGATTTTTATTTTATTCAACATAAGAAAAGCCCATTAAAACGTAGCTGTAATAATAATAAGACATAAATATTGTAAAATAAAATATATAAGGGACTTACATAAAAGTAAAAGTGGGTTAAACACATTTCCTACATATAACTACTGAGTGTTCACCGCATACACTGGTTTTACAAAGCGTACAAGTTGTTCTTGTTTTTCTGTCTTTTGAAGATGGACAAACATCACATCTCTTCTTCTTTCTTGGAATTTCAGAACTAGTAGATGCTTCAGCTTTTTCTTCTGCTTCTGGTTTTTCGCGGTCCCTGTATTCTGCTAGCTCCTTTCCTAGTTCAATTAGAAAGTTTCTTCTCTTTTTGAAATCAAAAGCTGAATTAGGTTTCAAGAGCTTCCATAGTATGTATGCATTCATGGCGCTGATGTCTATCATGTTATAAAAAACTACAAGAGGCCATCTCTTCGTCATCCTTTTCACGGTGTATGATGGCGTCATTTTGTCTATGTTGCCTACGTCACCTTTTGTTTTATTGTAGTCCAGGATTATCTGAGGTTTCTTTCTTTGGCCATTATCAACATTTTTCTCACTGTGCAGAGTACTCAGCAACATTACAAGCTTGCGCTTCTTTGGGTAGTACGAAATAGTCATCACAGCGTCTGTAAAACCAAACTGTGTGTAAAACACTTGACGATTTATTGGATCAACAAATGAAGATGGCAATTCAGGCTTATTTTTACGGATCGTACCAACTAATGTTAGGTTTCTTGATAACAAATACTTTGCAAGATTGTACGAAGTAAAGAAATTGTGGCAGGTGACATTTATTCCAGAGTTTTCAATTTCTTCCGCTAAACGTTTTACAACATTTTCGCCTTGATTCTTGTCTTTTTCCTCTCCCTGCTTTCCAGGATAAATTTCCAGTTTCCAAGCATAAGTTGTTACACTATTACAAATAGCCCAAAATTGTATTCTGTATCGTCCAGGTTTTGATGGAATATATTGTCTAAAGGGACATCTGCCTCTGAAAGTTACAAGCTGTTCATCAACCGTCATACACCAATTTGGTACATACGCATCTCGCAAATAAGTATTCCATAACTCAAAGCATTCCCGTATTTGTGCTATTTTGTCGCCACTCATTTTTCTTCGCCTTTCCGCTGCATTGTCGAATCTAAGTGCACGCAGTATATTTTGAAATCTATTTCGAGCGATTATTGTACCAAAGATTTTTCGACCATTGTTTTGCTGCAAAGTTGTGTTATGTCCTCGTTATAAGATTTGTATACACTTATTAGTATCAAAACTCTAAATAAATTTCTTTAATTCCTTTACATTTTTATCAAATTTTTGCCAAAAACAATCTCTCCTTCATTCGTCCACTTTAGGATAATTTCAAGAAGATGTTTACGAAAATAAATCAAAAAAGAAGAAGCAAGTGTATCGATCTCGCGATTTCCAAAACGTGTTGGGCCTGAACGTTCTCGTAAAATATTGTATCGTGGTTGTCTTTCGTGATTAGGTAAAATAGGATCTTGGTACCAAACAACTCGTTTGTTCTATAACATAAAATAATTAGCTCCAGCCGGATTTCCGTTGTGGTCATCATCGCTGCTCTCAGCAGATGCTTTGCTATCTGATTCTTCTGCTGTGCTTGTATCACCTCCATCGATGAGGCCTTCGACTGCATCTACCTCTTCATCGTCGTCTGAAGCTTCATATCCGCTATAGTATTTAACGTCACTCATTTCGGCTACTATCGCCTCTAGCTATTGTTGTGTAAGGTATTCCTTATTTTTACTATCCATTTTCCGTAATGAGTAAAACGCAAAGTAGACAATAGCCGCAATAAAAGATTCGGAAATAACTACCTGACAATTGATAAAAAATTATGTTAAATTATCAAATCGCACATCACAACTGAACAAAATATAAATTTTGTCTTATTCACAGTAACAAAGCAACACTACACAGATTCGGCAAGCACTAATACATTGTTCACGACGTGCGGTTATAAATATGCTGAAACACGTAAAGTCCCCAAAATCCGCTTGATAAAGGGATTTCTCCATTCGGTATACATCGGGGAATGCCAAGAAAGGTTTATCAGCAGCGGAGAAGTCCGGAATTTATAAGCGAACCACTATCATTGTAAAACACATTCGCTTTACCTACAAGTTAACGACATTTGGGTCCAACGGACCCGGTTTGTAAATCGCAAAAGTATTTTTATACTGCCAAAACCATTCTTTCTAAAATAATTTTTTTGTCAAGATTTTAAATCTAAAGGTCGTGCTTAAAAAGTCTATTAATACCAGTAATTTAGCCCAACCATAAGCACGTTAAAACAATGGTTAGAAATCGTTTCGGGTCCATTGGACCCGCTCGGCAGTCCTAGGGTTAATCGCTCTATTAAGTTATCCCATTGCTACATTATTTTTGTGTGGTTCCCCTCCCATTCATTAACTGATAAAACTTGAAAATTAACTAATGAAAGTTCAATGTTTTATGTCTTTTTAGGTTTAGGAGAAATTAGTATTTATATAATACTAGATTTTATACTTTTACTTGTTAGGTGTATGACTTACAATTTAATTTTGATTTTTGGTTTCTCTCTTTTTCTCTCATATATTTTCTTAAGATATTATCCTGTAAATGACGTTATAATTAGAGAACGGATGCAATTTCCATAAAACGCAATCGGCAATTGGAATTGTGTGTAACGTCGCTCAGTACATCCCGGCGTAATTCAATGAAGTATTTGTTTGACTTACTCGGACACCTGGTCTCGCCGCGATAACAATGGACAACTCAGCTATTGTATTCGGAGAATATAGTGTTTTTTAAAGTGTTTTCATGAGCGTAGATAGAATCGGGGTTTTTATAATGTATTTTATTTATTAGTTTATATTTCGTAAGATAAATAAAGTGCTGTGAGTAAGTTTCTTGTTTTCATAGTTTTAACAGTTAATTACATCGTAATTTTTGTGATAGATCCTGTTTAATATCGTTTGATTGAATCTATTTCTACCAATTATTCCGCCGTAAGAGTGCATTGAATTTCGTTCAGTTTCAATAACTTACGAACACATTTTTAGTTTTCATTTATTTAGATCTAGAGCATTGTTTAAGTTACTTTTTCAGACATGACATGGAAGAATGTCGAGAACGCATTGTAAAACAATGGCGAGTTGGATTGACGGTCATACTGATTGTATGTCCATTGTCAGTGATTCCGAAATTTATTACAAAATCCGTAAAATATCGTCAAAAATTCGTCACTTAGGATCGCAAACACATCTGAACTCTCTAAAACTTTTATGGCGGCTAATATTCCATTAAATAAACTTAGCAATCCCACTTTAAAAATATTTCTGAAAAAATATACTGGTCCAAATGTTCCTGATGAATCAACTTTACGCAAATATGATGTATCTAGGTGCTATACGAGAACAGTAGAACGCATTAGAAGCCATCTTTTAAATCAATACATATGGATAAGCGCCGACGAAACGGTGGAATGTTACGACGCTGTGTGGTAAATGTTGTAGCTGGTGTACAACATCCAACTATTCCCTATAACTCATATGTAATAGCAACAAGTGTTATAAATAGAGTTGATGTGGAAGCAGTTGCTGAAACCATTAAGGAGAATATGCAAAAAATGCTTCATTCGGACGCCACGTACAAAGAAAAAATACTTTTATTTGTCAGTGATAGTGCTGCATATATGTTAAAAACAGGCAGACTATTGAAGAAAACGTATCCTAATATGCTGCATATTACTTGTATAGCACATGCTCTCCACAGAATCTGTGAATATATCAGAGACACTTTTCCGGAAGTTGATAGACGTGTATCAGCTTTTAAAAAAGTTTTCAGAAAAGCACCATTGAGAGTAGCTCTTTTCAGCGAAATATTTCCATCTCTATCACTGCCTCCCACTCCAGTAATAACTTGATGGGGAACATGGCTGGAAGCTACTAGTTATTATGCTGAGAATTTCGATAGTCTAAAACATTTCGTAGCACTGCTAAAGAAGGATGCTAGAAGTATTGGTGAGTGCAAGGAGCTCACACAAATCCCAAATTTTAAAAATCAGTTGTACTTTCTTCACGAACACTTTGGAAATTGCCAAAACCAATCACTTATTTTGAAAATCGAAATCTCAAATTAAATGACGGATTAACCACATTAGTTGTGGCTGTTAATAACTTGTAAAGTATTCCAAGTGACTTCGGATGTGGCCTACGGCAAAAGTTTGAAGCTATTCTTAATAGAAATCCAGATTTAATTACATTGCAGCAATTATGTATGGAGACAATTCCACAAAATCTAACGGCTAAATATGAAGAAATAAAATATATATATATATATATATATATATATATAAATTTCCAGTATGCACCTATAACCAGTTGCGATGTAGAAAGGACGTTTTCTATTTATAAGGATGTACTTAATTCAAAGAGAACAAAATTGACAGAAGAAAGCCTTGAGAAACTATTGCTAGTCAATATTAATAGTCATTTCTCAACTTGAACGACAAAATGAACAAATAAAAATGTTCCAATTATAGAAATAAAATTAAAAACTTTCAAAATATAACTTTTCAACAAATACATATGTATTTCGTAATTTTATAGATCACCACCCGTTTGTTTTCCAATTATATAAATAAAATTAATTAATAAATATGTATTTCGTAATTTTAGATAGATAGATCACCACCCGTATGTTTTCCAATTATATTAATAAAATTAAAAGCTTTATAAATACAACTTTTCAAGAAATAAATATGTATTTCGTAATTTTATAGATCACCACCCGTTCGTTTTCCAATTATATAAATCAAATTAAATATTTCAGAAATACAGCCTTTCGCCAGTACTGCACTGGGTGGTAAGCGTGTCCGTTGTCTAATTATAATATTGTGTTAAATAAAATAAGTTTTTTATTATTAAAACTTAAATTATTAAATTTAAGTTCATATTTGCACTGTATATTGTGCTTATTTCATTTGAATTTCGCTGATGAAAATTCGGCATAGATGCTTCGAAGTATAATTAATTTCATTCAAGAAAAGAGTTTTATTGAAAGTCTTGGCCTCCCTTTTATAAATTTTCTCAACATGAAAAAAAACTCATTTAAAAAAATCCTCCATCAAAGGACATTTTTTCAAGCCTTGTTTCCTTTTCCAGTGGACCAACGCAAAAAAAGAATTCTGCTTAAAAATGCATATATTTCACGAAAATATCTTTCATTACGTGCCCTGGAAAGCGGTATCTACGACGCCCCGAAAAAAAATCCACTTCATCTTGAAACTTTCATTATTTCGGTTTGGATTTATGCGCAATAACCGCCCTTACCTGGTAAAGTACCGTACCTACTAAGACCCAGAGCCGTCTCGTTGAAGTTCTAAGAGTGGTGGTTACGGTCGAGCGGTTCAAGTAGTGAACGCATATTTTCCTGAAGACCGTCCTATATCATGCCTCACTCCACCTATATCTCACGGCGCAAGGTAGATTATGTTAAAGTTTTCTATGAATATTCTATTTATATTAGGGGAAATTAGGGTAAGAAGCAACAGGGAAACGGACTTACCACCGCTGAATTTCTTGCATCGGAATGAAATGGATTGATTTTGAAAAACGTATTAGAGTGAATATCAACATTAATTCTAAGATGCATAAACTGGGCTTATCAGGGTCGTAGTGTTACGCGATTGCTTATATTTATTTAATATTTATAATTATGTTTATAATTTATTTTCTTTATTCTCTAGCTAAACAACGAAGCAATGATATTTTATTATAATCGATCTATCACTCCAATGCCTTTGGATACACAATATTCCTTCGTTATTCCATCGGGTACATAAACAAACAGCGCAGATGGTTTTACAATTCGCGAACATGCTACCCATGTTCATAAAGATTGGGAATTTCCAGCTGTTGTAATCACACAAAGAAATTCGATAATTGTGCTCGTAGACAAATATGCATTGCTAACCGTAATGTTAAAAAAAATACGATAACAACCTTCCACACAGTGTAATGAACACACAAAATTTTATCAAAATCGATTATGTAGTATGTAACTAATTTAAATAATTTTGATTTTTATATATATATAGATAGACTAACGTATATATTAATAATATATAATATTAAAAAAATCAACAATTAGATGCTTGTCTAAATTTTCTATTTTAATTTAATATTTTCTGTCGTCCAGGAAATGTTTGAATGTGGAAAAAGATCGTCCAACATCAACAGAAGTAATTGGAGTATAATATTTTGATTCTTACATGTTTCGGCACTTATGGCCCTTTTTTACTTATGGAGCTTTTTTTAAATATGAAAATTAAATTACATATAATTATAAAAAGTTACAGTATATTATATTTTATACTCTCATATTTTATGGTTTTTATGTAATGATTTAAAATTACTATACGATTTTTTTTCCTATAGAAATTCATGTAATTTCACATATTGTTAATTCTTCAATATTTGCCGATAAAATTTCCACAAAAAATATGATAACAATCTTCCACACAACATAAGGAACACAGACAAAATTTTATCGAAATCGATTTTGTAGTTTGTGAGTCTATAAATAACAAATGAAATGTTTTTGATATATATATATATATATATATATATATATATATATATATATATATATATATAATTGTAATAGTACAACCTTCATGAGGTTGCTTAAAGGAACAAGATAAGCACATTGATTTTATTATTAAAATTTTTATATTGGTTTGTTTGTTATGAGTTTCATATTTGTGTGTGAATTAGTTTATTCATATTTTGTAATTTAATATTAAGTTTTTTTTGTGAATGTTTTATTAATTATAATTTAAATGGAATTAATACAATTGAGGCCATGAAACGGAGAACAACAATTGTCAGGGAGACATAAATAGATTTGACAGAACGTGAGAAAATAAATTGATTTGAGTAATTAAAAACTTGGAAATACATGAATAGCAGTGAGTTTACTCCTGGAAAAGTATATCAAAGAGTTTAGACAGCTGGGGTGGATTGGCTTAAAAGAAGAAACTATTACAGAGGCTGTTTCTTTTTTGTCATAGTTCCCAGTACGTCTCCCCTGGCCTTCATTCAATAGAATAAGGATCGCTGGAACTTCTAAAGATTTCCAGCTCGTGTCTCCTGTTACGCAAGTTAAAATATTTTCAAAAGAAAAACATGTTTTTGAAATCAACATATCATAACGTTACCGTAAATGGCCTCTTTTAAAATATTACGATCTATCAAACATCAAATTAGCAAGTGAATCGATAATAGTACAATTATATTATCAGTATTATCATAAACGTCAATCAATATAATGAAAAACTTCAAACTGACAACTAAGATGAACATTTATTAATATAATTCTGTTGTTAAACATATTTGTACATGAACTTCTTATAAAGCTTTGACGTTGTGTTTAGTCTAATACTGTTGTAATTTGCAATTAAATTTACATTGTCTATAGGAAAGCTCGTTATTTATTTATTTTTTTCACTATTGCTTTGGTCAGGATTTTGTTGTATTCATAATTAACAAACCTACAGTATTTGTACGAGAACTGACTTTTACCCTGTATATTGAACTCTCAAGATCTTATATCAAGAACCGACTATTACCCTGTATATTAAACTCTTAAGATCTTATATCAATTGGCCCCAAGTTGGGCGCCAATTGATATAAGATCTTAAGAGTTCAATATACCGGGTAATAGTCGGTTCTTGTATAAATACTGTAAGTTTTTTAATTATGAATACAATCCTGACCAAAACAATAGCAAAACAAATAAATAAATAATTAACGAGCTTTCCTATAGACAACGTAAATTTAATTGCAGTGCTGCGATGCGGTTACGCTATCACACATGACTTTGCGTTAGAAAATATATTATAATACAATTAAAAAATACAAATATATACAATCATACATATACGAGGACACCTCGAAAGATCATAATTGTGTCGGCACGGTCTGAGCTTTACAAAATTGACAAAGACTCGCGCTGATGTTCGATACAATTATGTCTTAACGAACGAAGATCGTTACAAAATGAAAGTACTTTATCACTGCTCTAAACTCAGTTTCTCCATTATTACAAAATCACACGAGACGTTCACTTTGGCGTACTATCAGAAACAGACTAATTGACATATCGCTATGTACTGTCCTATTTAATCTATTAAAAGATAATTCTACAGAATGGTAAATAAATTTACTGCGAATTCGCGCCATCTCTGTGTTAGGCCATGTAGTTTCTGAATAATCCCCGTACGTATTTAGGAAACTGAAAATGGCGACTTAGTTGGTGAAATATATAGAGTTTATTGATTCATACTGTGGTTAAGAATTTTACTTTTTTCTGTCTGTTTTTAGTACTTATTTATGCAGTTATTCGCAATTTGTTATTTAATTGCATAAATTTGTGCTCTATTGAAAATAAACTCTCATATTCATTAATTTCAACCGCTATCTTACTCGATTTAATTGAGCGAACTCGGGTAATTGGATTCGTTTCGTAAAAATAAAATTACAAGCGTCGCTTTACTCGCACCCGTGCACACATATATGTACAAAAAAGGACTGGCAAGCTTTACAAAACCCCTAGCTACTAATATAACACATGTCACTCGTGGTAAAACACGGCACAAAACACCGATTTTAATTTTATCAATATAATAACGGTAAACATGCAAATTTCATATAGGTGTACGGTATATGCGAAACTCTTTTTATCAACTTGTAATTTGCGGGTTAACAATCGCGATTAAACGAAATTGGAGTCGAAGCTAGTTCGTACTTCTGATGAAATATGAACTGTTTGACGTATCTAATGATCTTGAAACTCCAATCTGGCTGATTATTTTCTAATAATAGGAATTAATGATAGAATAACAGGACAAAATATGCGCAGTTGAACTCAAAAAAAAATTACGAGAAAAGTGCGATTATTAATTAAGCGAAAACACACGTTATATTTCTGATATAATGAGGGCAGATTACTAACAATAAGTTTCAGATTAACTGGAAATTTTTCTCGAGTTATAAATATGTTTAAGAAGTTTTGTGTAACAAGCCAAGAGTTTCTATATTATCTGCATAAAGAATAAATAGCTGTAGGGTATCAGCTTATCCATCGATTTTCCAACATATGCCCATTCCATTATAATTGATCCGTCCCAATACATTGATACTAAATCTTCCAGATTTTTGTGTGTGTATATACTCCGATCTTGCCATCGTATGTCGAAATATCACCTTCCAAAATTGTATATTCCTATAAATATAATTTAATGAAAATATAACATGGCATTGTTTATTTTCTTCTGTCAATATTTGTTTCTTGACGGCCACTTTATTTTGAATGTCAGATAATTTAATTCTTCTGCATGTCGTTGATCTAGGACCAGAAAAATCTTTAAATATCTTAGCAACTCGAGCAGATTCGAATGGATTTTGTCTTAAATAGTCGACAAGAGCCACGTCTTCTTCATTTGTAGAGACTCTAGGGCGAGCAGATCCTGCTTTTCTTTTAATAGTCAAATCTTGTTCCCAGTGTTTCTTTAATTCTAAAGACTGTTTTAAAACTTACGTTCATATCAAAAGCTACTTGTCTAATAGACCTACTCTCTTCTATTTTACAAATAATTTTCATCTTTTCATGCTCATTTAAATGGCGCGGCATTTTTATAAAAGGCAATTTAAAGTAATTTACCTTTGACATATAACTTCAATATAAAAAATGACAAATGTCATATCAAATCCACTTTATTGTACCGTGATATAAAGTTTCTAGGACGAAGATGGCTTTGTAATATAAATTGTATGTCTGAACTTAAGTGAGGAAATATAACTCTGTTTTGTAAATTATTTTGACAGTGACATTATCTGTCATCCGTTAATGTTAGAATTGCTGAAAGCAAGTTTGAACGTCGAGTTTGAAATATAGCACATTCGAGTAAATTCAAATATGGTTTACAATATAGTGCAAAAAGCGTACATGATTGAAACCTATTTTCGGAGTGGAGTGCGAATTGATGGAATTTGGGTGTACAGTCAACGTGCATGTTTGGATGATTTTAGAGAGCACTTTTCAGAGTTAGCTGTAATTCCCAAAGATTTTTATAATTGCCTTTCCAATTGTGTTGGTGTGTTTCGTGAGACTGGTTCTGTGGGTCATAAATCACGTACTGGTAGACCAACTGTTCGTTCGGAACAAGTTATAAATGATGTTCGTCAATGTATGGTAAATGAACCCACAAAACCTTTGAAACGCCTTTCTCAAGAGATTGGACTTTCTTATGGAACATGTCAGAAAATTGTAAAGAAAAACTTACACATGCATCCGTATAAAATGCAATCACATCAGGCTATTTTGCCGGTAGACTACCCTAGACGTCGTGCGTACTGCCAGTGGTTTGCAAATAACTTAATAGAAGATGATGACCTGCTAAATTTGTCATTTTTCTCTGATGAAGCATGTTTTCATCTTTCGGGGTATGTCAATTCCCAAAATACTCGAATGTGGAATAGTGAAAATCCTCACATTTTTATTGAATCGTTTCTCCATAATGCGAAACTTGGTGTTTGGCTAGCAGTTTCTCGCCGCAGAGTTGTTGTCCCTATTTTTTTTAATTTCACAATTAATGCTGAGAGGTATAGAAACATTCTGAATGAATTTATTGAACAGTTGCATGATGATGAATTGCAATATGGATACTTTCAACAAGATGGTGCAACGGCACACACAACACGAGAAAATATTGCTTTTCTTCGTGAGTTTTTTGACGATCGGATCATAAGTTTACATACGGAAGTTGAGTTTCCACCACGATCACCTTGTTTGACAATTATGGACTTTTTCGTGTTTCCTCACCTAAAGAATAGAATATTTAAAACTCCTGTTGCTAATTTGCAAGATATGCAACAAAGAATTATTGACGAATGTGCATTAATAACGCCCGCAATGCTGCAAAATGCCTTTGGGAATTGAAAATAACGGACAACAATTTAAACATTTGCTTTAATTTTGCCTTTTTTTATTAATAAAATTTTGAATACAAGCTGAGCTTGTTGTTTTATTGTATCTTTATTAAATCAAATGACATATTTATTGATGTCACGATGACACTATCAAAATAATTTTCAAAAATTAAGGTTAAGTTACCAGTATGATAATATGGATAAAGTTCAGACATATATTTTCTATTTCAATGCCATCTTGGACCCAGAAACTTTATGATATCGCGGTATAACAAATTTATTGTAGACAATTTTATTGCACAAAACTGTACATACGAGTCGGGAATCGGAAATCGGGAATCGAGAATCGAAAATCGACGAAAATTGAAAATCGACAAAAATCATCGAACATCGATAAAAATCGAAAATTGACGAAAATCGAAAATCGATGAAAATCGAAAATTGACGAAAATAGAAAATCGGAAATTGACGAAAATCGAAAATCGATGAAATTCGGCACGAACACCGGCAGACACCGACGGACACTGGCAGACACCGACGGGAACCAATGGACACCGACGGACACCGACAGACACCAACATACACCGGTAGACACAGGCAGAAATCGACAGACACCGCTAGACACACAGGCACTGTCTCTCGGTGTCTTTCAATGTCTGTCGATGTCTGTCGGTGTCTGTCGATGTCTGTCAATATCTGTGGGTGTCTGTCAGAGTCGGTCGGTATCTGTCGGTATCTGTCGGTGTCTGTCAGTGTTTATCGAAAATCGAAAGTCGAGACACACAGCCTCTGTGCGTGTGCCTCTCTCTCTCCGTCTCTCTCTCTCTCTCTGCCTGTCTGTGTGCGTGTGCGTGTGTGTCTGATAACTGTCTTCATGACAACTTTGATGTCGAAGTAGCTATCCAGGATTTGTGATAAGGGCTTTTTCTATTACCTTATTCGTGTTTAGATCTCAATATTAGTAATTGAAAGGATTTAGGACAAAGCCAAATGCTATTTAAAGTGACGTAATCTTATTATCCGAAGAAGCCTTTAACTATTGATTTCTTTATTAGAATTTTATCTTGGGTAAAAGTATTTTTTCCAGTAATTTCTTTTTAAACTTTAAAGCGAAACATTTATGGTTGATACTGCCACATTTACTTTTAAAGAAAAAGGTAATCAATTCCAAGCCATTGTTGTCCTGGCAAGCTTATCCGACAAAAGTAGATTTACGCTGGGGGTATCATGTTTAAGTGGAACTTGCAACACGACACGGTAGTTCGTCCCGAATGAAAGCGTGATACTCGGCGGGTACGTTTAGACGACGACAAAAGGTGAAATTGAATGAGAGAGTACTGTTCGCCGGAAGCCGGGCCTTCCCATTAGAAAGCTCCTCGTTTAAATCGAGTAGGGGCCAGGGGAACCGCAGCACCTCGCCTGTAATGGCGAGCCACGGAAATAGACGGTGAGAGATGGATCCGGTTTCCTTCAAAACGGATTGTTGATTCCCGCCAAGGCGGTGAGATTTTAGAACCTGCTAGTACCGTATTTTCTCGGCAGAAACAGATTGAGAAGTCGTAAAGTTTTCCTTTTTTTTGAGTTTTCCCGTTGAATTGAATCGTAAACGCAAAACATATAAGTTAGAAGCTTGTTTAAGAACTGCTTAAGAAAATTATGTTGCGTTTAATCATTTATTTCTACCAATAAAGTTTTTGTTATAAATATCCTGAATATAAATGGCTTTAAAAGCATATTACTATATAATTACTTATTTCTTATATCTTCATATGACAACAAAAAGAATAGTAAATTAATGAAGCGAAATTTGCTTTTTCATATATAGTTATTGCTTCAAGCTTTCGCAATTTATGAGAGACGATGAAGAGCCTGGCAGATATGAAACATCGAAACCGATTGTTATTTAACCCATTTTATCCCAGTGGTGCGCCAACGCACTGTATATTTTAGGATTTTTTTTTCTTAAGTTCTGTTAAGATTTTCAATATCCGTTTACAGGTGTGATTATTATAAGGATTAGAAAACTCAATATAATCCAAAGCGTTGATTTTCATTTCCAATCAAAAACCTTGTGACGCCTCAAAATTCAATACACATGTTGTGCAATTTTGTGTCATAAGTTTTAGCGAAAACGTAACAAAATCTACATTATTTTTAACACTAGGACAACCAGGAAAACGACCCATCTCTACTTAACACGCGGGTCTATTGGAACTGTAGTAGTAACAAGTCGAGATGTGATCTTCATGGAAATCAAACTACAGGTAATGGATACCTCGTCCACTTATCTTGATGAGAATTCTATTTCAGTGGGAGACAATTCAACTCGTGTTGAGACAAACATCGAGGAAATTGAAGATGAAGCTATTAAACCCATTCTGGCAGATAGTTCGTCTATCGAAGAGAATAACGAAGATGAAGAGGATCCAAATGATGAACCCTACGTACCAGAGGGGATGGTGACGCCTCCAACTGAGGTTCGACGTTCAAATCGTACGCCAAAACCTAGGAAATCGGATGACCACATTTATGTTGTCAGTGCAAGCGATTCGGATAACGATCCAACCACAATCACAGAAGCATTGTCATGTAACGAGCGCAAAGACTGGAAAACGGCCGTAGAAGATGAATTACAGTCATTAAGGGATAACAGCACATGGACATTGGTAGAATTACCAAAGAAACGGAAGGCAATTAAAAACAAATGGGTTTTTAAAACCAAATATGATGACAACGGACACGTAATACGGAGAAAAGCTCGACTGGTCGCTAAAGGTTGTTCGCAACAGCCTGGTGTCGGCTATACCGAAACATACGCACCAGTTGTCTGCTACACATCTATTCGTTTCCTTATAGCACTTGCCGTAAAAAAGGGCCTAAAAATATATCAAATGGATGCCGTTACTGCATTCCTGCAAGGTGATCTTGCGGAAGAGATCTATATGGAACAACCGGATGGATACGACGACGGAAGTGGTAAAGTGTGCCGATTGAATAAGGCAATCTATGGTTTGAAACAAAGCGGTGGTCAGTGGAATTTGGAGCTAGACCAAATGCTAAAGTCATTCGGACTCATCAAATCCCAAATAGATCCCTGTATATAATTTTCGGAAAAATCGCAACTGATTGTAGCTATTTATGTTGACGATCTTTTGATTTTTTGGAAAGACATCAACAACCGTGACAATTTAAAAAAGGCTCTGAGTGAAGCTTTTCATATGAAGGACATGGGTAAAGCAAAACACTGCGTTGGTCTGAATATTACATATGATGAAGAGATCAATGCGATCTCACTAGATCAATCAAAATATATTAAGGAAATATTGGATAAGTTTGGAATGGCAGAATATAAACCGGTAGCCACACCCAGTAAGCCAAGTCAAAAGTTATCCGTTAGCATGTGCAAAGATAAAACAATTGTTAATGTTCCATATCAGGAAGCTGTAGGTAGCCTATTATACTTGGCACAAGGCACAAGACCGGACATAGCCTATGCCGTAAACGACGTAAGCCGTTTCAATTCTAATCATGGAACAGCCCATTGGCAGGCGGTGAAGCAAATTTTTCGACATTTAAAAGGGACAGCGAATTTAAAACTTCGTTATGGTAGCAATGAAGATTTAATTGGCTATTCGGATGCAGATTGGGCTTCTGATGTTGATAAGCGGCGATCATGTACAGGATATGTATTTGAAATGAGCGGTGGGGTAATATCATGGTCGAGTAAGCGACAACCGACTGTAGCGTTGTCAACAGCTGAAGCTGAGTATATGGCTTTGTCTTCAACTATTCAGGAAGCAATGTGGCTGAAGCAGCTCGGACAAGACTTGGATGTGAGTTTAAAGACTAACTCAACGATCATCGCATGTGACAATCAGAGCGCAATTAATTTAGCCCAATGTGATGGATATAGAGCTAGATCGAAGCATATAGATGTTCGACATCATTATATTAGAGAGCGAGTGAAAGACCATGCAGTCAACATCATGTATGTTCCAACGCAAGAAATGGTGGCCGTACAGCCTTACAAAAGCTGTTCATAAAGAAAAGGCGCAATTTTGTGCTATAAGCATGGGGTTAGTTTGATGGTAATGAAACCTGACATTAATATGTTTTTTAGTTTTCATTAAGTAGGAGTGTTAGTTTTAAAATGGTTCTCTCTCGACTTAGTAGTCGGTGAATAAAAAAAAGTATGTATGTTGTTGATCTGTCAAATGTAATAACTGTAATTTTGATATCTGATAATTAAATGATATTACTTCCAAGCGTTACTCTGTGTTTATTTTATCAATATTAACACAAATGTACATACTAAAAAGAACGGTTGCTATATTATCTTTTACCAGTAGTGACAAGTTAGAACAAATAGCTACAATCGAGGGCCTGAACTTTTATTAAAATAACTTTTTGATAGAGTGCATATCCTAGGAAACAAATGGCCAGCTTCAGAGTTTTCAACTCTGTATATTACAGTCGTCAACTTTTTTTCCACTTTTCTCAGATAATTCCGGAATTAATAATAGTTTCAACTGAGTTTCGTGACGAGTTTATAAACTAAAATACAAAAACGGCGAAATCTATATGGTTTCCGGAAGGAAGTTTTTGTCACAAAAGATAACCGAGACAAAAAAAAAACGAAAGGAAAATAAAGAAACTTCCTTTTGTGTTATACACGTTTGATTTTTCTTCGTTATATCGTTCTAAACTTTCCGTTTCGGTTCTCTTCTTTTTTATTAAGAATTGTGTACTTTGGTGGGGTAAAACGAACGCTTTTCCTTCAGGCCTATAAGCGTACATAATCGCAAAATCGAAGTTTGTGTGGCTTTGCCACAAATCGTCATCTGATCCTACTGTTCGGTATCGAAGTTGTTCTATCTAACTTTGGCTGTTTAACGGAAAATTGCCTCTCCCTCGCAGTATGTGTATACAGTCAGTGACCTCTTGACCTACATGTTTTCGTAAAAGAGTTTTGATATACTCATTATTTCTTTGAGGAATCCGATATATTTCCAAATTTATACTTCGAATATTTCTGAAATGCAGTTTAAATAGGTTAATAGCAATGAAATATAGAAACAGTTATGTTCCTAGAATTTAATACATTATCTGACTTTATATGAACTAGTAACATCTGATACGTGAATACGTGGAAAGACTCATTTATTTATTATTTATGTATACTCTACGATATGGAATGGAGACCGTTTACGTTACTTAGATATATATTTAAAGCGTGTTCTCAAAATGGAAAAACAGAAGTTATATTCTAAAAAGGTGTGTTGGACGTAGTTTGATTTTGTGCAAATATTTCGTACATTTTTTGCGCCACATTTGCGTATTTTTAGACATGCAACATATCTGCTTTGGGAGTGTCCATTAGGCTAGGTCACATATTGCAGTGGAATGTGCTTTTGATTGCTTATTAATTTTTTTTTTTTCACACTACAACTTATGCTTCCGGCTGTTCAGTCTAGTAGATTCCTCGAGCTCACTTCTCATGGGTCGATCTTCTCAGATGAGGGCCAGGTTATGTTTGAAGTAAAACAATAAACATTAATAAAAGACTCATTTAGCTAGTTTACAATATTTAATAAAAGAGAAAAAAAAAATCCCTTTACCGAATGTACAGGGAGCTAAAGCAAAATTAACAGTAGCTTAGGAGGAAAGACTATTTATGAATATGACTCGCACAAAGAGAAAAACCCCCTGTGACTCTCGAACAAACATAAAATTAATAAATAATTGAGAAATTTGTCAAGTTTGACCTCTACTTTATCCCCTACAATTTTAAATATCAACAACTACAAAGTTATTGAAACCGCGTAACAGTCTTACAGTCATGCGCAAATAAAACACGACAAAAATCAACCCACAACTAAAAAAATCCAACCTGAATTTAAAACGTTCTAGAATATCATCTTGAAGGAAAAAAACTCCACTAAAAAAGAAACATGACAATTTTCTCTAGTATTCATATACTACTTTAAATATCAAAATTATCACAAATTATACACAAAATTAATTATAAGCAAAATAATCGTAGTATCAATTATATAAATTAAATATTTTTATCAAACTTACATCGATCTAAGCACTGATAACACAAAAACTACGTGAGAGATATCATACTTTAATAACTTCAACCACGAGATCACCAACTCTCGTAAAAATCGAAATAACGTTACATGCACAGTAATAAATGCATAAACTAAAATAAAAACCCGACTTTACTTAAAACAGAGAATAAAAATGAACTTCTTATACTCTACAACCGGTCACTTTGCAAGTCTTGATATCTCTAACTCAATTTACCGCGAAAAATTCCTACATCTAATTCAATAGTACCACAACTGTCCGCATCCATACGTTTAAACTAATAAACGTACAGAGTCAGTCAAAAATATAATTACAAATATAATAAATATCAATAAAATTCAAATGTTGTTCAAAATTTAAATCTTCCATCTTTTTCTCTCTCTCTGGATAGAAAAATCCACTACAATATGTATGGAGAAAAAAAAAATTTAATTTTTTTTATGGGCACGGTGGCAAAAAGATGCCAAATTATAAGTGTTATTAGGTTACGAAGTTTGGTAGCAATCGGAGTTAATCTTATGCCTCCGGTTTAATGTTGAATCTTTAAAAAATGTACTTAAAAAAGAACTTAAAGCATGATATATAAAATTACTCTAATTAAGTTTATTTATTTGGAAAAGTTAGAAATCAATTGTAATTATATTTATTTCGAGAAAAAAAGCATAACAAATTTTTTTTTATAAAAGTGCAAGAAAGGATAATCATAAAAATAATGAATATAATGAGTTTATTTTGTGACAAAATCCTTTTTGCTTCGAATTTTGGCATTAATTTTCTTGATTCTATCTGCGTTTTGATGAAACCTTCTCTTGTTGTTTTGTTGCACAAAGTTGATGATGCGTCACTCACAGCTTTGACTGCTCTTTCTACCGCTTGGGTGTGACAGGGAAGGTGTAATAGCTCAATTCCTCCATTGTTTTCTTCTTCAATAAACAGTCGAAGATTTTCTTCATTTACAGATTTTAATATAGGTGGTTCAGTGATAGTTTCTTCCCAATTCAAAAGGTTAAAATATGATGATGCATTAAAGTTTATCGTTGGTATCTGAAAAAGCCGTAATTGCTTTGATGTTGCTGGCTTAATTTTACAAAATTCGATGGACAGCTAATTCACGAATGTGTTGCTGGGGATCTGTCAACATTGCAAGTAATAAGTTTTCAGGGTGTGCAAAATAACTGTTTCTTTGAATTACTGGGCCAACAACGGCTTTCAAAGTTGTTGGTAAATATCTGCTTAGTTTAATTGTTTAAAAAGGTGTCGTGGTCCGTCTTTACAGCTGGGGAGAGTTTTTATAGAAAACCACACTGGAGCGTAAACCTTGACAATATATATTGCAAGAGTGGTAAGGTTTGGAGAACGGTTCTCAACTGAAATATATAGACGAAGAATTCTGTTAGCACGTGTTAGCCATCGAGCATGAGACATTTTGCCGGGTGATTTATTTGCCAAATTGTTTGCAGCTATACTCGTTGAAACCTTTTTAGTTTCCCTCTCATATTTCAAGCTATGACGGGTCCGCTCATAAAATTTCATCACATCTTCATAAGTTGGTAATATATTCTCTTTCAAATCACATAAAACACCAAACAACGGACACCACCAACTATTTCTGGTACGCTCCATTTCTCAAATGATAAAATAAACAAATAAATGACAGCAATTTACAACGCAACACTAATTATTTTAACGATCGCGGCACACTTGTCTCATCTAACTCCGTGTTGTAAGAAATAAAGATTGTACGGGGATTTCCCTATTTTGTCTGTGCCTTGAACCGTTTAGATAACATATACAAAAGCAGCACGTTTTTCACTTTTTGTAATATATAAAAAAGCAGAAGTTTATATTATTGTTCCTTTTAATGACTTATTTGTCCGTATTAACTTTCAATTAGACGTGCCATAGCCGTAACCATAGCCGTAACAAAAATTCAATTAATATCTACGGTTACGGCTATGGCGTTACGGCATGTTACCAAAATCGAAAACATTGTAGCACATACGTTTGGTTTTATATGGTTACGGCTGTTGCACGTCTAATTTAACCTTTAGACTGAATCAGTGCTGTATATCGCTACCTTAATATAGAAATCCCCAAACTAATTTTTTTAAATCGAGGTTTTTGCATGTTTCGACAGATGATCTTCTAATATATCGAAATATCCAAAAGAAAAACTAGATTTGTAAAAAATTGGGTTAGGGACTTTCTATATTAAGGTAGCGATATGTAAATGCGTGTTCTGGGGAAATTTAACAGTGTGAATCTACATTGTAAAAGTACAGTTTTATATCGGGATTACCTCTATATACCGATACTTAGAATTATTTTGCATAAAACTTGTATAGATATGTAACTTAAAAAGTATTATTAAAGTGATGTCAAAAATCTACTTTTTCTGAAATTTCTATCGCTATCCGGAGGCAGTAAAACTTTAAATAATGCAATAAAATTTTATATGCAGAGTACCTATACTATTTAGCACATTTTTATCACTGAGCCTCTCAAGAAATTAAGAAAAAAATTTTTTGACCCAGCCTAGTGTCCATGGGTACAATTATAATAATTAATAAAATATAAAATATAAAATATTAAACAGATGTTACTAGAACGCTAGATAGGATTAAGATGTATTGTACTTGACCACGTGGGCGCGCCAAATTGATACGATATGGGCGCTTATGGCTCGTGTTGGTTCTTTCCGGGCTATTTGGAGCATCCTAACATTGCGGTAAATATTTAAATAATAAATGGTGTGATGGTGATGCATCAAAGGTTTAGGACGTGTATAGTGTGTGCTGACATAAATATATTACAGCTTATTAACTAAATAAAACACAAAAACGTTGTTCTTAAAGTTTTTATTTAATATTTACATAAGAACTTGAGCAATTTAAAATGCATTAAAGTAATTAAATATATAAAAGGCGTGGCAACTAAGTAATTAAAAATTGACACACAAGCAATGCCCTGAAAGGGAATTTAAATTATGTCGTAAATTAAACGGGAATTAAATGTGATTAACATAAAATAACCTCTGCATCGAACAATTAAGAGTTACTTCTGGAATCGTTTCTTGCTCGGCTACGTAATTCGCGACTGGTACTTGGATAAGTATGAAGAGCGATGTTTGGCAGGAGGACGAAGAAATTAATTAGTTAAATTAATGTGAATGTAACTAAAATAAAATAATCTCTTCACTGAACAATACAGAGTCATCTTAGAAACGTAAAGTCGTGAGCACGTGCTTACTGGCGGGTAGGTACTTGAACAGTACGCAGAGTTAGCTATTACTAATAAACGATGGTTACGGCATCGCAGCTGAACTAAGAAGAAGGATGCGTTTGGTGTAATAGAACACTCGTTGTCGAAAAAGGTTTTTTCTTATGGCATAAGGTGGAGAGGGTTCATGAAGCTGACGATATTTTGAGTAAGGAACTAATCAATAGCGCGAGCTAAGAGTTGTGATATCGACGACACAAATATCATTAAAATATTCCCTGTGAAGAAAGCTTTAAAATGACTTGGGACATGATATAATTATGAACAGGTGTTGCGCGTAATTAATTAAATAACTAAGTTAAAATGAAATGTATCTGTAAGAATTCGAAAAGAACGTAGATACTTGAGTTGAACGTTCATTCAGGTAGATTTCTTGGAAGGGTAGACTGAACAGAATGGTAACGAATGAGAGGCTTGGTTCTTGCCAACGAATGTATACAGAAAATGTCTAAGTTTGAAGTAGCAATTTAAATTCTATCATCATTCCTCGAAAATCGATCACGTGATTAGAGAGAAGTCAGTCGCGCTTTCACGCGACGAAGTGACTGATACATCAAAATTACGTAGAATTACATAAATAGCACGAATATGATATTTTGGAAGACGTGCTTCGCACACTTCGCCAATAAAGCCAATCATTCCTCGAAAATTGATTCCGTTAATATATATATATATATATATATATATATATATATATATATAGGTAACACAGATTATATCTAGAACTAAAAGCAGAAATATGATAATAAATACATATGATATATAAGGTCTCCAACAACGCTATGGTGTGAATGGTTGGACATATGTGAAGGCGATTTGTAAAGTAAGTTACGTTAGCTTATAAAAAAAAACACAATACGTGAAGAAGATTTTATTATATACAACTTAAACCTACTACTATCAGCTATTTTTCTACATAGTTAGTATTAGGATTGAGGCATTTGTCAAAGCGATGGACCAGTTTTTAATGCCCTCTTCATAGAACTTCTGCGCCTGGGAATTAAGCAATACTATAATACTGTCCTGCAGCTCTTCATCGGTCTCCAGCAGCTACGAGGAGGACGCTTTCTTGTCGTAAAATACAGTGACCATGAGTTTTGGCAAAAAAGTTTGACGGAACTTTATAAGGTTTCCTCATAGGAGAGTTAGAGCAAACCCATTTCATTGACTGTCTTTTCGTCTCAACTTCGACATAGGCGACCAAAGTTTCGCCACTTGTTACGAGATGCTCGAGGAAATCTCCATCTTCAGCATCGTAACGTCTCAGAAAAGTTAGTGCCGATCTCATTCTCTTTGTTTTCTTGTTTTCGGTTTTTCGCACCTATTGTGCGAATGTTTTAACAAATAATTTAAAATACTACACGTAGAAAATAAGGGCAAAAAACTTAATTTATTAGAGTCACTTGAAATTAATAAATTAAAGAAAACCGACAAGATCCTAAATGATCAATTAGAAACAAATAATGCGCCCTTACTTAATTTATTTATTTGATATTCAGACAGTCACATATTGTATTTTTCCATAAAATTTCTTTACCTCCCTGTAATATAAAGTAAACCCCTAGTTTTATTACTTAAGAACAGTATTGTATAAACCGTAGTGAAAGTTTTGTGAATAGACATTTTAGTAATAAAAAGTACCCATTCCTTCAACGATTTAAAATAAAACATGTGTTTGTTACCGTATACTTGTGTTAAAAAATTTGTAAATAAGTTAGTTATATGTCTGATGAAGCTCAGGTTGGAGCAAAACGATCGTTGCAGTGTCAATTAAAAAGTGAAATTCATTAAAATTTGTTTTATTTTATCCTGATAATAGTAATTCATCATATTTCGAAGTATTTCCTGGATTCCGACAAGGGAGATTTTACCCCCTGGAAAATGGGGCGTTAGGCTTATCCCACGCGCTCAATTTTTTAAAGATAAATGCATAATCCTTAACCCTATATCTGCACAAAATTTGGCGTCTCTAGCTGTTTCCAAAAATAAGTTATTAATTGTTTCTACAAAATATGATTTCCGACCATTGTGCACTGAGGAGTAGAGCTGAGGATGTTTGCGGTACGGCAGGACCGTATGTAGTGCATCCCCACCAGCGTATAAACACGATGCAGCGAAACACTTTAGTTAGTCGTGAACTAGCAACGTGATCGTGTGTTGTCTTGAGCTCTATTTAATAAGTATGACGGACGTGCCCAAGCCAAGAAAGCGCCCATTGTATAACGACGTGAAGAAATTTATCCGAGACTTTCCTGATTTGTATTATAATGGAGCAAAAGTGGTTTGTAAATTATGCGATAAACAGTTAATTTTCTGGGACAAATACGACTGTAAAAGACATGTTGAAAGTGTACACCACAAAGACAAAAAAAATAATGTGCTGTCTAAAACGCAATTCATTTTCGATTTATTGACAATGCTACTCGTCTGCGATGTGCCAGTTCACCTGCTAGATAAAAAAGCCTTTCACGACTTTTGGAATGAATACAATTCCAACATAAAGCTACCGTCACGGAGAACGTTACTCACCTATTTACCAATTGTGCGTGAGGACATTGAAAACAGAATGAAAGCAGTAGTAAATGATAAACAGTTATGGGTATGTGTCGACGAATCGACAGATCGAAAAAAACATTCTATTGTGAATATTATAGTGCGTGTACTAGATCCTGTCAAATCAATATTTCCCATTTTATTAGCCAGCAAAAGATTGGAAAAGTGCACTAGCGAAGTAATTACGAAGGTAGTGCTCGATACGCTACAAAAATTTCAAGTTTCAACTAATCAACTCCTGATGTTTATGAGCGATGTTGCTGCGACAATGCGTTATGTAAGCCGTTCTCTTAAAGCAGATTGTGAGAGATTTTTGAATGTGACATGTAAAGTTCATGCTTTACACCTTGTGGCACAAACTATTCGGCAATGTTATCCAGAGGTGGATGCATTAATAGCAACCACAAAAAAGTGTTTCTAAAATCTCCCAAACGAATTCGAGAGTTTCACAGTCGGTGCCCTGGTATTCCCGAACCACCAGAGCCAATCTTTACACGTTGGGGAAGTTGGTTAAAGGCGGAATTTTATTATGCCAAGTATTTCCAACAAATAAAATCTGTGGTTCTACAATTCAATCCTGCCGAAGCTGTAGCCATTAAGGAAAGCCAGAGACTCTTTCAAAACCCTTCCCTTGATGCAGATTTACAAACTATTTAAAACAATCATATAGGATTGTTTAACGCAATCGAGAAATTTTAAAATACTGCATTATCGTTAGCGGAGTCACTGCAAATACTGGACGATGTACACGCCCAGCTATGCGCAGTAAATGACAACAAAAATGTTAATGTAATAGAAAAGTTCGAGAGTGTGATAAACAATGATTTTGATTTTACCAGATTAAAACAAATTAATAATGGTGCAAGTGTAGATTCGGTTTCTATCTATAAAGATTATTTTAATTGTGCGTGTGTTACATCCGTAGATGTCGAGCGGTCTTTCTCAAAATATAAAAAAAAATATTCATCACGGCGTACATCGCTCACCGCTACAAATATGGAAACGTGTCTAATGCTACAAACTTACTGCAAGTCTTATCCACTTGGCGCTATGCTATAATAATCGTAAATAAGGTAAGTGTGTTATTTATATACAGTACACATAACTGACACACCTAAGTGATATAAATAGCGAATGCATGTAAAGCAATAAAATCACGCATGCATCACCGATCGAAACAAGGTCATTATATTCGTCATCATATATATTTAACTGAATACTATCCTGGCACACCGCAAACATCCCCAGCTCTACTGATGAGAATGGTGATCGCCTTGCGAATTGGGCAGACACCCACAATCTCCACCTAATCTTCGATGCTAAGTAGTTGCTGCCGGGTTATCAAACCATTTATTACATTCGTTCTGTTGTGCGTTGACAGATGCATATTAACTGCATATGTAGGTATGTGCCACTTATGATAGTGGCCACACGTATCAAATTGTTCGAAACTCACGGACCGCTTACAGAAACAAACCTATTGCGAATACAAGGCAAACGAATATGGGCTATGAATCGTCAATCGCTCGAGTCTGTTCTCCGGTTATTATGCAAAATAATGAATACATTCTGTAATAATATATAAAATATAGAGGAATTTCTATACTTGTAGTAGCCAGTAAGATATATGGAAGAGTACTTGAAAACTAACTGAGGAAATTTCCGAAATATATGGTAGAAAGATATATTAAATTCGTAAAATTCTTAGTTTCATATTTTAATTCTTTCATTAAATTAAGAATATAATATTTTCGTGTAAATATAAGTATGATATAATTTCGTGAAAAATTTTTCAGGTTTATCACATTTTTTTCGAATATGAGAAACTCTAAACTATTTTACTTAAATCAGTACTTCAAGCGTACACAAAAGAAAAAGATACAGACTCGTTGAATTAATAGAAAGTAGAGACAATTTCGTGTTGATTAAAATGCTAAATGAATCTGGAAGTAAGATTAGAAAGGATAATTGCTTTTTTGGGTTTATCTTTTTTGTTTCTGGTCCGTTCTATTCTTTTTTCTTTTTATTTCTTTGTCCGTCGACTTCCAGTGTTTTAATGCATGAAACGTTGTCTTTTCTTTTGCAAGCTCTTAATTAATTTCATTTTAGTTCGCTTATTCTAAAGCATTTTTATTCTAGATTAAATTATTTCGTTGAAATTGACTTTCAATTTGTTTCTTTTTTTCAATCGTTCTTTTAACGAAGGATAAAATAATTTTCTTTAAACACTCTTCTATGCGAATGAATCTCACTTCTTAATTCTACTTTTTAGCTTGCTTCTTTTTTTGACTTGATTATTTCTACAATAAAATATATGTGCTATGTGCATTACAATATTCTGATGAGTTTTCTTTAAGGAACCATTTCATAATGTATTTTTGTAGTAAATTTTTTTTCAAACCTGTCAAGTCTACACTGATTTTGTTACTGTACAAAATGTAGCTTTGTTTAGATTAGATGAACTTTAGATAAAAAAGGCACAGTTAAACTGTCCAAACGATCATACTGGAACATTTTTGCTGACTTTACTATGTGCCCCCACGAGCACTAGACTTGCGGCGACGAATAGTACCTTATCCTAAATCTACCCAACTTACCTTCAACTTTATGGTTGCCCCGGAGATTTTATGGCTAAAGGGCTAACTCATTTATAGAGGCGAGTTGAGGGGAGGTTCTTACATAAAAAAGGGCGCCACCATGTTTTCCTTTAGCCAACAGAGAACACAGACTCTGACGTAGTAAGTGGATAAATTTAGTAATACTCAATAAGTTGTCAATAAAAAGAAAACCCAGAGTTCATAACAATAACAACTAGATTTATTGATTAAGAAACCTCATTAATAGGTTAGAACAACAAACAAAACAATGTAATATGCTATTGCAATTTCAGATTGTGATAACTCACTAATGACAGGTACAAGTAACATACTATATGAATGAATCCCAGATTCGCCTGTATATATTCAATTGACAATTACTAAAATAAAACAAAAATTGACTTATAATAAGCACCTCTTACTAAAATTGTACAATGAGTGCTTAAGGTTGAAAACAAGAAAATATGCTATACCAGAGGGGTATATGTATGGAACAAAAAAAATATTATTCCACAGTTGGAATACCATTGATCAAAATTAATTATCGTACCTAAAACTATATGGTATTGCATCGGTAATTCATTAAAGCTTTAATCAACTTTACACAGGTTCGATACACACAGTATATGCAATGCATACTTAGGTGGTACACACAAACATAAATTAATAATTCAATAAATAATTAACTGTCAATGTATTCATATAATTGGATACTCCAATCAGATAGTAATCAAAACAGGTTCAGCCTGTATATGCAAAAATGTGTTTAAGATATATAAAAAAAATTAAGAACGTTATTCTATAGTTGTGAAAGATTACCAAATAAATGGAAAAGATATTTATTTAATCAAAATTTAGATATTAAAATTACATCGGAATCCGTTACTGATTAAAAAAAAATACTAATTTAATTTACCCAAATTTCTTTACTTTAAACAATCTGATATGCGAGATTGATGCTATTAAAAAAAATACTACTGAAATTGGAACTAGAAAACTGATTAACAAGATTAACCCCTTCACATCCAGGTGCATTTTAAAAATACACTCTGACATACCAGACAAAAAAGAATAAAAAATTGTGAATTATGATTACATAATGGCTTACATCTTTAACCAGAGTTAAATTATTTTATAAAACTCAAAAACAAAATGGCGGCATGCATTTATATTTTAGGCTTATACCAGTATATCCACCATGTGGATAATAGTGCCATACCATATTATCCGCATTTGGATAATAGTGCTATACCGTAATATCCACATTTGGATATACATGTAAAATTAATTTAACGATATATGTTTTGAAAGTAAGTACTTTATTCGCATAAAAAATATTTTTAGCGTTGATAAACTGTTAAAATAATAATGTTTATTTGTGGTATTCTTGAAAGTGTTCCGCACAACATAGCCCTGGCTTATCTGGACACTCGATACAAATATTTCTTGTGAGTTTTCTTTGGTTATGTCTTCGGCAAATAACGCAAATTTTTCGCAATGCCCGCTTTTTTCCATCTACCTTTGGCAAATTAACCATAACATGTTCATTTCCTTTTGAAGTCGAAGGACGATTATCCCTTGAAGAAGCATCCGTCATGTTGCGATAACCTTCATTGTATTTATGCAGAATACAATTACAACACAATTTTATGTACTCATACATTGGAATATGAAAATCGTTTTTTGCATTACAATATAAAACCTTAGAGTTTAGAAGCATCTGTAACATTAGTTGAAAGCCCACTTTTGTAAACCAAGTGTAGCTTTTTCGTATGGTTCCAAATCTTGATCAACGGCGTCAACAGAACCCATACTCTGATTATAAAATTCAATATGGGCAGGTTTTTTAAACTGAACTAACTTGCCGCCTACCATGTAACGTGATTTTTCGCAAAACCCTGCAGTATGCTTACTTGTCAACAAGTATACGTCCTTCTTGTCTTTATACCTAACAAGCAGTTGCATGTCTTTCCGCACAAAGCATGATTGGTACCTTTCCAATGGAATTCTAGTTAACTGAGCAGGAACTCCACGATTGCTTCTTATAGTTCCAGTCAAATAGGTTCCTTGAGTCAGTAGAAATTGCGAAAGCCGCACGGAAGTATACCAATTGTCCAAAATAATTTCTCGGCCACTATTCAGTACGGTTTGGGCTAAATGCACGACAATTCTTTCGGTCGTCGAAAGGTTTTCGGTGCCTTGAATATGAGATACATCGAAATTGTCTTTTGCTGTGTACAAACAAAAGTTCCAAGTATATCCTCGCAAATGTAGAGCGCTTGGGCACATTGCAAAAAGTTTTATGCAAAATCTACTTCTTTTTGTTTTAATAAATTGGCGAAAGTGCAATCTGCCTTTGTAAAGCATCAAATGTTCATCGATAGTAGACACTGGTCCTGGGTCAACTAACGTCATGCAGTTCTCTTTGAGCATAGCCATGTAAACTCCAAGTCTGGTCATTGGAGCATTTTTTCTTGCTGCTTCGGGTGGAGAAAACCGAATGAACTTAAGTATAGAAAGGTATCTGTTTCGACTCATAATAGACTTATTGAAAACTTTTGGCCCAGCGCACAGAATGTTACTACTCCAGTAATCTGTAATGCGAGGGCACTTTACTAATCCAGTAAGAAAATGAAGTGTGAGGAAAACATACATCTCCTCTTTTTCGAGAATCTTCCACTGAACGCCATAAACTGTTAATGTATTGGTATTTTGTTGAAAATACATTTCAGCTCTTCTGTTTGTCCACTTACACAATTTTGCTACGATATTTGGGCTTACAAAACATTGAAAAGAATTGACTGGATCTTTGCATTCTTCAAAATCAATGGCAGGGTGAAAATCATATTCAGAAGAAAAATTTGGTAATGGTCTAGGAACTTGATCGGAATAAGGATCACTTAAAACTTCCCAATCGTCCATGGTCACGTTTTCACCAAATTCGTCATCATCGGATTCTGAATACGTTTTATCTGTGTCACTATTTATTGAATTATCACTCAATACGTACTCCGGATCATCACTACTATCTGTAGAAAAATCCTGGTCATTCATCATATTTAGGATTTTACAATACAACAGCGTAAGTCGAAAAAACACTCAAAAATACCATAAAACACACTTTCCCGCTAAAACTCAATTCAGAGACGTATACGACCGTATACCAGCTTGGTTAACTAGGTACTAACAGTTAAAATATTCCTGCGAAATTATTTTGGGCCTTGAAAAATTTTTGGTGGGGATGGCTTGTGTGCCATACCAGTCGGATAATCTCATTACAGCCTATATACCAGTTCCCCGCTAGATGATATAAGCCCATAATAATGATATCCATATGTGGATATTATGGTACCCAGCGAGCATATTTAAAATATCCACATGTGGAGTACTGGATGTGAAGGGGTTAATGTATGAAAATGTACTTTAAAATGGAAGTTAAATTTTACAATGAGTCAAGAGAAAAAATATATAAAATGGTGAATAGAACACCATGTTTTAGAACACCATGCGTTCCTTCAAAATCACAATTAATATTGTTTTCCCGGACTCTGTCACAAAAAGAAACGTTACTCTCTACACACTACTTTGAGTGAAAGATGACCTTTAGATCCGATCACGCAGATTTCCCGTGTCCGGGTGATTAGCTGACTGCTGATGAATAAATCTCTCGTCTAATTAGTAGATTACACCTACGGAACTCACATCATAACCAGCCTAACGCAATTCCGTCTGTATTTCCGTTATTAGCAGATACTAGCAGCCCTAAATAAATGAGAAAAAGAATAAGTGGAAGATTCCAGAGTAATATAACAAAATGGAGAACAATGCCGTGATATAATTACAGCCGTCCCCTTATCTCAGAGCTCACCTGAAGTAAACACGTGGGCGTAAAACTGTTCAAATCCGGGGAAGAATACCCTCGACTAAAATTGCACTACTACTAGTGAACTTATATGAAGCGAGCTAATTTGTAGAATCCTGCCTTCAGCAGAACAGATTACACTTTATCAACTCAAATTGACTTCCCAGTTTTACACTCGTCGACTTACTACAAAGCGGGACTAATAAAAAGAGAACGGCAAGAATTATTGTCCTTTAATTTAAGCAGAAAATACGGATATATCATTGTTAACAAAAAAAGGTACTACCCCCCATACGGGATATTGAAATAAAAGATTGACAATTACTCGGATATCATGACATGATTAAAAAGCAAATGAGGAAGCCACAACCAAAAATTAATTAATTAATTAATTTGGATTAATTAAGGGTTTTAGCAACGATTAAAATTATACCAAACGTTACAACGATCTAGAGCAAATAGTTTAGGAGAGTCTTGCCTAGATAGCTCGCCAAACAAACCAAAAATGTAAAGACCTAAATTAATTGAAAAATGGTAATACGACAATTTAAACGATCCTAATATGTTTACAAAATTCTAATAAAAAATATAACGACGTCCTGTTTACCTAAAATTGGAACGATAATGAAATATAAATTAAAATGTATGAACAATGACTCGCATAATATTTTAAGATGTCTAACTTGCGCATGAGTAGATCCAATGCTCCGGATTAAAAATAAACACATTAAAGAAACGACTCCGGGGAAACGGTTATAGTGACAGCCAAGATATTTTAACATACAAAGTTTACATGAAGATATTATAGTTTGAAATAGCCTATGATGTTCGATAATTAGCAATTAAAGTAAATAAATTATATTAAATAATAATATTGAATTTTGAAATTGCCTATGATGATTTAGAATTAGTAATTAATTTAAATAAATTATTAAAAATGACCAAACGGTGTAAGGATTATTTTTAAAGTATAACAACTTCTAAGCGAGACTTGTTCTTTTACTAATTCGGGTGTCCTGAATCCGAAAATCATCTTAGTTTTTGCATACCACGTCAAAATTAAACTGTATACTGTAATGTTCTTTGAAGAATCACTAATGCTGCTAAGTAGTTACTTTACATAAGACCTTTTAAGATATTACTAAAGTATAAAATGTAATAATTAATTTATTTATTTCAATACAATATTAGTCACGAGTATAGTGCAAGTATTTACACAATAATCTTTAAAATTTACAAGAGTATTGGTAAAAGCGAAAACAACAATAAGTGTATAAATTTTTGTTTGTAGCATTTTCTGCTGTTTATTTTGATTTGGCAGTCCCTTTGAGGACTTCAACAGTAGACGACCATCGTATGAGGATCCCATCTTTCTTGGTACCGACTTTCCATGATTTTAAAATCTTGATGAAATCTCTCGCCTTGTTCATCGCTTACAGCACCTAAATTTTCGGGAAACCTATCAAGAAGACTATGAAGGAAATGAAGCTTTATGTTACAACCTAGGGGGTGAATTTTTTTAAGCATTGATTGGACTAGATCTTTATAATTGCAGGCTTTTTTGTTTCTAAGAAAATTGTTTGCGACCATCGTGAACAAAGTCCAGGCTTCTTTCTCAGCTTCCTTCATAAAGTTCATAAAATTTGTATCTCCCATTAAAGTTCTAATTTGAGGTCCATAAAATACCCCAGCTTTAATTTTTTCGTAACTTAGTCGTGGAAACTTATTACATATTGCTGTGTATAGTGGGTTTAATTAGAAGGATAGTCCACTATTCACCACAATATGTCCGAACTTGAAATCAGCCTGCTTTTTCTTTTTAAATGAGACTCCTCTTCATCCAGGGTTTCCCGTAAAGGAACGTGGAAATAAATATGAATTAATAATGATAATCTTTACTAAATGTAAAGACAGCTACTGCATCATTTATACAGAAGCACAGAGGAAAAAGATTGTATGATAATTAACACGCATACAATGAAAACCTCAAATGAAACGCGAGCAAAATTAATTCTAATAGATTGATTAGAAAACTTTCAATTTCATTAATTACTTTAACCCCAAATAATACGTAAACAGATCCAACTGTCAGACGCGAGAATAACATTCACTCGTGCGCAATCTCACGAGCATAAAACTCCCACCAACCTTAAATTCAAGATGTTCTAGAATAACGTGACAATAAAAAACTCCCTTATAAAAATGATAGCTTTCTTCACAATCTGTCTATTAGACTAAAATAGATATAAATTCATAAATCTAAATCATCAAAATTACAATTAAATTACAATGAAAAGCAATAAAATAAAATACTATGAAAAAATACTTACGCTAGCGTAAAATTTTCACACACAAAAAATAGAGAGATATCGAGTGGATTAAATTAAACAAAATACGAGATACAAACACTCGTAATTAAATCGATAATGACTTTAATCCCAAAGCACTAAAAAACAAAAGAAATCCGAACTTACAAATATAAAAGATAAAGAAGAAGTTTTTATCTTCAGACTGAACTGGCCCACTCGAGCACAAAAATATCTCTGCGGAAATATGCAAAGCGCATGATAAACGTAAAAAATATCATTATACATCAAAATACGATCCAGGCTGCATCGACATCCGGGAACGCTCTAATCAAAAGTACACATACAAAATATACAGTCATGGTTATAAATGTACATAATTAAATTGTTAAATTTATCTACAGGGAAAAAATCACTACAATATGTGCTGGAAGCAGTTACCTTGCAAATCTGGAGCTTTAACATATTGCTTCATAAGACCCAATTTGATGGGAAGAGGTGAAAAATTACTTTTTCTCTGTCGACTAAAGGTTGATAATTTACTTTTCTCTAACCTCTAACATGTAGGGATGTTCTTGGAGCCTAATGTTTCTGAATCCAGTGTTGGTTTCTAGCTCGACTATCGCAGAGGCACAAAAAGTACGGAAATTTTGTATATCCTCTTTGAAAGCCAAGTAAAAAGTTTACCATTTTGAGATCCACACAAAAGACCCAGTTATGGTCTGTATATTTTAGTAACTTTATAACCTTCTCAATGCCGTCATATGTCCTTTAATTGATCGGAATATCCAATAGGAATTGAACCGAAAACATTCCCGTTGTGTAGTAGGACACACTTAAAGCTTCTGCTGAACTGTCGATAAACAAACGCCATTCACTTGGGTCATATTGTACAACGCCCATTTTAGTTAGCAAACCTGGCATATTGTTACAATAAACAAATTCATACTCTTCTTTAACATATTGCACAAGATCACTTTTCCTGCTACGATAAAAAGTTATCTTCGTACTTTGCTCCAGTAAGTTCTTTTCATTTTATCTTAAAGCTAGCAGTTCGGATGATCCCTTGATAGGTCCAACTCCCATATTAAATCATTTAAGTCCTGCTTGAGTAAAAAGTTGTGGTCTATCATTAGAGAAATTATATCTCCATAGTCACAATCTACATCTAAATCTTGCCCATCAATAGCATGACTTGCCCTGATCAGCAAGTTTTACGTCAAAATGAGTCAAATATATTTTCTTAACGAAAGCAGTAATAGTTACCCTTTACCCTTTACAGTATGTATGTATCGGACATCAGTAATGGAAAGTTTTATGCATACCGGGCGTAAGTCAATGACATGCGCCCTTTCTGCATGTAATGACCCAATAAGTCAGCAGCTGCATGTCAATAAGTGAGGTTAGTATAATAATTTATTGTGTGCTATGTGGTTATAGTTAAACAAGTTTAGTACAATTAGGGTCTAAGAGTGTGAATTTACATAAAATACCAAAAATATGGAAGTTACTTCTAAACCATAGAAAAGGAAAGCAGATCCTAGCAAATATAAAAGAAATGTAATCAAGAAATCACGCGTGGAAAGTACTGCATACAAGAACTATAGAAACAAACAAATTCCATTAAAAGTAGTGGGTTTAGCAAGCAGGTAGGTTATTACAATGGTTTTGTTATATTTCTTACAAGTACAGCAAATTATGTATTGCAGCTGTAAAGAGAAATGTTTTGATAAGTTTACAGAAGAAGAGAGATTACAGATTTTTAATCGATTTTATTCATTGCAAACAAAAGATGAGCAAGACATTTTCTTGCAAGGCAGTATTCAAGTTTACGACATAAAGCAGCGGCGTGCTCGTCAGGAAGAACATTATAAACCTAAGTCCCATTCATGTAAATACTTTGCTTTAAAAGGTACTTCTAGAATACAAATTTGTCAAAAGGTGTTTTTAAATTTGTATGCTGTGCTTGAAAAGCGCATTCGAAGAGTCAAGGAGCTTACTATACTAGGTCAAACCCCAAGAGACCTGCGTGGACAGAAGTCAAGTGCCAATGCACTATCAGAGGATGTAAAGCTGTGTATGAGACGTCATGTGGAATCCTTTCCCACCAAATTAAGCCACTATTCTGGAAAAGAAGTGAAATATTTAGACGGTCAACTTAACATAAAAATAATGTTCGACTTGTTTACAGAAAAATATGTTGGATTAAATATTAGTTATGCATCTTATAGGAACTTCTTCCGTGATAATTTTAATTTGTCTTTTGGTCGACCTCAGATTGACGTTGTTCTACTTGTGAGCTTCTTAATAATAATTAAAGATAGAAATCTAAATGATACAGCTAAAATAACAACAGTTGCTGAGTTAGTAGTACATAAACGTCAAAGTAAGAAATTTTTTTCAAAACTAAAAAGTGAGGTAGAAGGAAAGGATAATAAAGAGGTGTTGACATTATGTTTCGATTTCATGCAAAATATGCAGCTACCTAAAAGTCCCGTGGGAGACGTCTTTTACTACAATCAGTTAACGGTTTCATGTTTCTGCATTCATAATGTCAAACAAAATACAGCGAAACTGTACATTTATCATGAAGGACAAGCCAAGAAAACAGCTGACGAAATTTGTTCGTTTCTATTGGATTATTTGAAAGAAACTCCAGAGAGTGTAAAGGAACTTCGACTGTTTTCTGACAATTGCTGGTGACAAAATAATCTCATACATTGATCCGAATGCTTCTTTTTTTAACTGATAGTAGGCGATTCTCTAAAATTATACATTATTTTCCCGTAAGAGGTCATTTGTTTCTCTCTTGTGATAGAGACTTCGCCATAATATAAAAAAGCTTACGAAAGCATGATAGAATCTATACGATCCACCAAATAACAAAACTCATTATTACCAGTAGTAATTCAAAAAAATTTACGGTGAAAGAAGTTGATACAACAGATAACGGGTTGGCCATTTAATGTTGCGGTTTTAAAAATCGCGCTATTCCCTTGTATATATAGAAATTAATATAATACATATTTTTTACACTAGAGGACCCAGCGCGGTTTACAATAAATATATGAAAAATTTGCCTTGTCAGTTTTCAAGATGGCGTCGTATCCAACGGAAGTGCGTGTGGAATTAATAAAATATTATTATAGAAATGGGGAATCTTTTGCAGCTACGGCAAGACACTTGCGTACTCTATTCGGGAGAAATAACACACCAACGGAAAACACTATAAAAAGGTAAGGAAAAAAAGATAAATTTAGAAAAGTAACAAAGTATTCGTTATCGTATTTCCATGTCTACTAATCCGACAAAATCTTAGGATTGTAGTGAAATTTGAAGCAACAGCATCTGCGGCAGACGAAAGATCAACTGTTAGAGAACGTCAAAAGACCATCCGGGTACAGGAAACCATAGAACGAGTACGGTAGCACTTTACAGCTCAACCTTCAACATCGACCTCAAGAGCATCTCAAGAACTTGAGGAGTGTGCTATCTCGTCGGCAGGAATTATCGGTCCCGTGATTGTCAATGGAACCGTTACTTCGCAAAAATATTGTGAAATGCTTAATGAGTCTTTTATTCCCTGGCGCATGGATTAAATATGGTGGAGAATGCATGGTTTATGCAAGATAGGGCTCGTCCGCATCGCACGGAAGAAGTTTTCAACATTCTTGAAGAACATTTCGGTAACAGAATCATTGGTCTTGACGCTCAACAGTTTACAGACGGAAGGATAACATGGCCACCATATAGTCCAGACCTCAATCCTTGCGATTTCTACCTGTGGGGATCATTAAAAGATACGGTATATCGCAATGGTATAGACACCCTGGATGACCTTGAAATGGCAATACGGCAGCGAATAGAAGCGATACCGTACGCCACACTTCAGGCGGTTTGTGGAGAATTTGAGAAGAGGCTGCGAAATGTTATCGCTGCTCGAGGATCTCACTTCGAAAACCTGATTTATTAAACCGCAGATCTTGTTGTTTAATTCCACAAATAAATAATTTTTTTAAATTAATGTTTTGTATGTTTAATATGACTTCAAAAACCGCAACCTTAAATGGCCAACCCTGTATAATCAATTTTAGAAACTGGTGGCCAGAACAAAAAAGACTGTACATCACAAGAAACTCAGACATTCCGCGACAAAATAAAATTCATTTTAATATTCGCACCTTCTCAAGTTTCTTGTATGATTCTCAATATCCTGGTCGATTGGAAGTTTATCAGTATATCAGTTTCACGAAACATACTTTTCAGTTAAAGCAACCTGGAAGGGTTGTAATTGCAAATTTACCCACAACTACAGCATACCCTCTACAAAAAGTTCCAATAAAGCACCATAAGATGGAACATAAGTATAATAAAGTTTAGTTCTTTATTTTCAGGTTACTACACTTTAGCCCACTATTTTTAAGTTATTTTGTATGTTTTGCTTACGAAAGTAATAAAAATTCGTTCAGTTTACCAGGTTTTTATGTCTCATTTTGCAGAAAGGGCGCATGTCACTTTTTATAAGCCCCAAAAAATTTTTTTGAGAGACTTTTATTATAAAATAACGTGATCAAATAACAGTTACAGATACATCGTAACACTATTAAGAGATTTATTGCAATAAACCTAGTTCGTTTAGTAGTAAGTTTTTTCTAGTTTTCTCAAATTGTGTTATTTTGACTTGCGCCCTTTCTGCATAATGCAATTCAAGTACTTAAATATTATGAAGTACAAGTGTACATTATGCTAATGAGATAAATGTATTTGGAATGTATTTCAATTCCATGAACAGTTAAGAAATTGCTGAATTTACTTAACGATTTTCAATAATTTTGAAATCGGCAAACAAGAAGTGCCGTAGAAAGAAAACTTGACGTGATAGGAACAAATGGGCATCATATTTAGGATTAGCGTACCAATATTAATTAAAAACAAGTGTCATATCACAGCCAGAAGAAAAAAAAATCAATTGTTGGCCAGTGTTATCATAGGAGCCTGATATCGAAATTCTGAGGCCAGAGTTGGGATTTAGCACACGAAAAATGCATAAGAATTAGACAAAAGTATTCTAGGAAGGAAAAAAAAGCTTTTGAAATGTTTAAGAGTGTAATTCATACAATTTTTGCACAAATTCAGAAATTCAAACACCATTTAATCATACATACATAATACGATATTGAAATGACTTTTACAATAATTTTATTTTAAGTTACTCTCATCCTATTAACCAAAAATGCTGGAAACTTACTCATCGGGATGATATAATATATTTATTATAGATGTTATGAAATCAAATTAAATTCAGAATATAAATAAATAATTCCAAATGCGTATTAGCCAGTACATTTTGCATTCCGAAGTACTCTTTCCTCGTAAATTTAGTAATTACATATATCAAAAAGCACTCCTATCCAATTAAACATGTATCATATTCGGGAACGAAAATACATACTTACCCCAATTTTCTAATTTACCCGCAGTCCTGTTGTTTTTTTTTTGTCACGGGACGGTTGAATTTATCGGCACCACCATCTCATAAGATAATAGAAACTGTTGTACATACATCCACAAATTTGTCCAGCCCGGCCAAACCCAAAGAAGAACTGGGTCACAAAACATTCATTTCAATTTTCCCGGGGTAAATTTATGCCCTTCCATTTGCACTCGGGTCCGATTTATCATAGTCCAATAATTTATTAGGAGCAAGAGTTGGAAGGGGTTTGAACGAGCGATAAAAAAAGGCAAACACCAAACACGTCCACGACGGGATATCGTGGAATTTTTTTTTTGCCCTTGCTGCTTGTAAACGCGGCCAGTAACCGAATCGGAATGGGAATTAAATATGCAAAGTATGGGTGTACGAGGGTCGAATCGTATTTACAGAAAGATCATTCGTCCAAGATGTATATTTATTTAAAATTTGCAAAGAGCAAACACTAATAATAAAAAAAGTATAAATTATTACAAAGATTTCCTTTCCTTAGCTCAATATTTACTAATATCTACGTTTGGTTAAAATTTAACATTGAAATGATATGACTTATGCTGTTGTTGTGCATGCTTATTTTTAATCAGGAGCTAAGTAAATGCAAAAATTATTAAAAGCAACACATGAGAACTACTAAACTATAATCTAAAATACATTTTTTAACGATATTATACAGTAGTTCCGAAAATTATTAAATAATTTTAAAGCTTATACAATAAAAGTGTATAAATAAAAGGCAAACTAACCGAAGAGTAGAGTAGCATATACTACATCAAGGGCTTTTTCACAAGAAGGAAATCAGATTACGTGCAATAGGTAATTCCTGAAGGACAGTCATGAAGGTATAAAAAGCTATTTATTTACAGGTCATTATGTTCTATATGTTTGCCAAGCCCATGTTGAGAAAGACATGGCTAATACTAAACATTTTGTATGTATTTAGTTTAATAATATACATATCTGTATTTTAGCATTATTCCACATCAGCTGGTCCACCAGCCAAAATTTCAAAATATGTAAACGATTTCATTCTCAAGTATCAATATTTCATTTTTCAAAAATCCTTAATTTTCAGCTACTGAGTGTAATTCGTGTAAGATATGCATAAGAGCTAACAAGTGTTCATTTGAAAAGTCAATCTAGGTTACTTTGAAATTTTGATGGAATAAGACGCAAATACATTAGTATGTGTTTGTTGTTCCGTAAACATAAATCCAAATGACATTTGATAATGTCAATCACAAATATCAGTTAGTGAATAAAATAATCGTGCGTCGATTCTGGTTTAAATAAATTGCCTTTCAGTTTTAAAAAGGCTTTCACTTTAGAACATAAATTTTTTTTAGTCCAGGCTTATTTTCGAAGTGGTAATAAAATTGATGGTTTATGGGTTTATTCAGTTCAAGATTGCATGGCAGAATTTCAAGTTAAGTTTCCACATTTTGTAATAGATTATATACAATTTAAGAATACTTTGGATAGAACTTTAAAAAACTTTTTTCTGAAACTGGTAGTCTCTTAAGAAAATCAGGCAGCGGAGCAGTTAATAAACGTACACCTCAAGTTGTCAATCGTGTTGAAGAAATAATGGAAAATGAACCACAAACATCTGTTCGACATTTGAGTCAACAAATAAACCTTTCTGTTGGTACAACTCACAAGTTATTAACAAAAGATATGCAACTTTATCCATACCGTGTCACAGCAGTACAAGAATTGTTAGAAATTGATTACCCACGTAGACTACAGTTTTGTAATTGGTTTGTAAATATGAACAATAATGGAGAACTTTCGCAAAGAGTCATCTTTACTGATGAAGCATGGTTTTATAAAACGGGATACCTAAATTCACAAAATCCAAGAATTTGGAGTAGTGAAAATCTACATGTAATTACTGAAGAATCGCTACATCCAGAGAAAATTGGTGTTTGGGCAGCGATAAGCCAAAGGTGAATGATTGGACCAATATTTTTTCAGGGAACGTCAACTGCTCAAAGGTACCGTACGGAAATTTTACAACCATTTGTCAATCAGTTGCATGATGATGAACTACAAAATGCATATTTCCAACAAGACGGAGCACCTTGTCACTGTACTGCAGAATCTTTGGATTATTTAAGAGAATTTTTTGATGAGCGTATAATTAGTCGAAATACTGCAATTGCCTGGCCTGCACGTTCATGCGATTTAACACCTTGCGACTTCTTTTTGTGGCCTTATCTAAAAAATAACATATTTCGAACACCTATATTGAATTTGAATGATATGCTACAGAGAATCGAAGAGAAATGCATGGAAATTAATAACAATCCAGTAATGATGCAGAATATCATCAGAAATTTTGAACGGAGGATTTTAAAGTGCATTGATCTTGAAGGACAACATTTTCAACATTTGTTATAATTTTCAATAAATACCTATTATTTGTTATTTATTTGTATGTATGAAACTGTCAAAATATACGACTTCGTAGGTTAAGTAGTAAATTTTAATTTACGACGTACTTCACAATGTTCTCAGTAAATCACATGCTTCTGGATTGACTTTTCAAATGAACACTTGTTATGTACTTTAGCCTTATTCCAGATCCGCTGGTCCACCAGCCAAAATTTCAAAATATATAAACGATTTCATTCTCAAGTATCAATATTTCATTTTTCAAAAGTCGTTAATTTTCAGCTTCTGAGAGATGGAATAGAATGAAAAATCGTCGCGTGTAATTCGCGTAAGATATGCATTAGAACTATAACAAAAGCATTAAAATATTCAGGAGTTATCATTAAGGATTTTGCCATCGGATTTCAAGGTTTTAATGATATGTCAGCTCAGAAATTATAGCTATTACTAGAAACTAAGTCAATACGAGGAGTACACTGAAAAGTTCGGAAAAATCATAAATAAAATAAAATGTTAATAGGTTCAAATACTTTATTGTTTTTCGAAATAATCACTCTTAAGTTCTATACACTTTTCCATTCTTATAAATCAATTACTAAATAATTTATCCCACTTGGAGAAGATGGTATGTTTGAAATGTATGTTTCATACGCCCCAACTGCCTCCTCAGGCTCTTTTTACACATATTTTACTTGTATTTTGGGGAACGTAAAGGAGTCCTTGGAGGATAGGTCAGGGATGTAGGGACAATGGTTGAGTAATTCAACGTTGTTGCCGGTCTAATAATCGAGTGTTAGTTTTGCGCTGTGAGATCTTGCATTGTCATGGTGAAGTAGAATGCGACGGTTCTGATTGCATTTTTGCAACTCTGCAATAATTTGCGGCAAACAAATGGTAGTATACAATTCTTCATGTACAGTTCTACGATTCTCTAAAGGAATCATGGCCACGTGATCAGTCTTATATACAAAACAAGCAATCATTTGTTTCGAAACACTGCGCGCTCGAACAAACACCTTTCGTCGGTTTTGCTTGAAACACCCATACAGCAGATTTTTTCTTTCCGGTTCATATTAGTAGATACATGTTTCATTGCCACTGACGGTGTCATACATAAGTTTTGGATGAATATGAGTAGAAGCGTCTACTGATGGATTATGTGGGATCCACCGCTCAGACTGGGTTCTTACATTTAAATTATCGTGCAAAATTGTTTGTATTGCAGTGATGCCATTACCTAAGGATGCACGAGTTTCAGAATATGTCACATGTTAATCAAACTTAATCATTTCACGAACGACATTTTGCGCAATAACAGATGTTGATGGTCGACTTTTACGCAATTTGTCGCTGAGACTGTCACGTCCAAGTTTGAACTCCTAAAACCAGCGATATATTGTAGTTTTAGATTGTGCTTCACTACCAAGCGCAGAATTCATTCGCTGGACATATTCATGTTGACTTAAACTACGTCGAAAATCATAATAAATCATCGCACGGTAGTGTTCTCTTGTTAAATTCATTTTGTTACTGTATCGCTAACTTCTAACTGTCACCATAAAAAACTATTTGACATTTCTTGGTTCTGTCAACTTGTTTTCACTCCCATAAATGTGATGTTAGCCGCATTTGCATAAATTATAGGTCAGGTACCAACTATACTGCTGGTTCCCCAAATTTTCAGTGTATTCCTCGTATTAACAAATTATAAATTCGATAAATTAAATGAGATATTTTTATTATATTTTGTACACAATTGTAACAAAAAATACATTTAAATAGAAATAAATAAACAGATTTTTTTAAATTATTTAGATTTCTGTAGACGAATTGTTAATAATTGCATAATAATAAATACGTTAAATAGTTCATGTACGAACAATGTGGATGTGTATAAATAAAGCAATGGGACTAATGGTGGAGCGTTAAATCTGGAAACACTGTTGATTTATTCTTTTGCGAAGAATCAGGCCAATATCTGAAGCATAGTATTATATGTCGAACACTTGTGAAATGTTGAAATAACGAAATAAAACAAAACATTATTTTCACAAAAATAGTTTTAATAAACTAAATGTACATTTTGTGTACTCTGCACACATCATCAGTAGTACTGTTTGAATATAATATCTACGAGACAATATATAATATGAAAATACATCATACACAGAAAAATTAGGGGTAGGGTGAACACAAATTAATTAAAAATTACAAGAAATCTTAAAACTAATACAATTTCTGATAATGAGTTACCAAAAATCTATGATACAAAGGGAGGCATTGTATTGGACTAACGGCAAAAGGATTAGGGATTACAATATATTATATTAATGTGAATGAAGAATTTACTACCTATTTACAAGATGTCTTAAGTATTTAATGATGTCGGTATACATGCTAACAGTTTATTATTGAGGGGTGAAATATAATTATTTAGAAGATAATTTTTGTGTTTTTGCATGTATATGGCTTCCCACATGTCTAAATTTCTATTACTGTTTTTTTAACTAAACTAGCATTTTCTAAATTGAAGTTGTGTATGATGTAGAGCTAATGCTGAATTTTCTATGTTGTGTAATTTAACATGAGCCATGTGGTCTTTGTATCATGTTTGAACATTTCTTCTGGTTTGCCCGATGTATAATTTTGGACAAGAATTACAACTTATTTTGTAAATGCCCGACTCTTTCAGCGGATCTCTCTTAACTATTTTTGTTTTTAGACACTGTTCTAACTTATTATTGTTGAACAAAGTTGCAATTAAATTGTATTTTTTAAACAGTTTTATTACTCTGTTATGCCAATTTTTATGAGATGATATCTTAGAGTATTTTTTAATGTTGTTTAAAGTGTCTGGTGTTAAAGTGATTTTTTAAGTTTTAAGCATTTTCTTTTCTAGTCTGTTTTTAATTTTCAATACTAATTGTTTGTCGTAATCAATCGATTCAGCAACTTTATCTATGTAGTCTAATTCTTTCTTAAAATTCATAGGAGATAGAGGAATTAACAGTAATCTATTAATTAAAAAATAAAAACTGCTCTCTTTATATTTGTGAAAAGTGTATGAGTGTTTATGAATGTAATTGTCTGTATGTGTTTATTTTCTGTGTTTCTTTTCAAATTGAAGAGTGTTGGCTGATAATGAAATTTTTAAATCTAATAAGTGTAAAGTTTTATCTTTTAGTTTATTTAAAATATTTAAGAAAGCCTTTGTATTGAAAGATTCGGGTATCACTGCAAACACATCATCTACATATCTTGCCCAAAACTTAGGAAAAATGCCAAAATTAGCTTTGACTTTGTTTTCAAGGTTATTCAAAAATAGGCTTGCTAAGAAAGGTGATAGATGATTGCCCATAGCTGAGCCATGTGTTTATTTATAGAAGTTATTGTTGAAAGAGAAAGTGTTTTGATCCATGCAAAGTGTTGTTAGTTTTATGTATTTGTTTGTTAAATCGAAAGAGATCGAATTGAATTCTAGAAAGTCTTTAAGCATAAGTAGTATCTATCGGAACACTTGAAAACAGGGACACTACATAAAAGGAAATAAGTTTATTATTTGACTCTACATTCACATAATTTAATTTGGTAATGAGGTCCGACGTATTTAAAATAGAAAGATCATGTTTAATCTTGAAATTTACTGAATTATTTAACCAACCGTTTGGCAATTTCGTAAGTGGGAGAGTTTATGTTCGAGATAATTGGGCGATAAGAATTCCCTGGTTTGTGAATTTTTGTTAGGCAATGTAAATGTTGTATTTTTGGGTTACTGATTTTTAACTTAAGTTTTTGTCTTTTGTCTAATAATAAGTTGAATTCATTTAAGGTTCTACTAATGTTTTTTACGAATATATTTAAAGTATGGTTTGTAGTATCAACTTTTGAAATAGTTGGACCATACTTTTTCGAGAAAAATGATCAAGCAGTCACCGTTAACTCCCATCGTAATATACACAGGCTACATAATTTTTTGGTGACAGAAGTACGAAGATTGGGGCAAGACAACGAATGATTCCAGAAGGATGGTGCGACAGTACAGACAGCGAGGTAAACTCTTCTTACTCTAAGGCTCGGTTCTACAATCACGGAATAAACGCCTGGAATAACAATACCAGGTATAAAATTATGCGGGCTTTATCCCGAGAATAAGTAGGCAACCGTTCTACAAGTCGTTTTACATACAAGAATAGTAATACTGCTGTTGGTAATAGTTATACCATAAAAATACGCATCCGTTTGCCTATTTTCGCGCCAATTCGAATATAACCTACTTGTGTTATACGTTATAATCTGAACACTGTTGTTTTCAAGACCAAATTTAATATCTTTTTAAAAAATGGCATCCCGTGTAAGGTGTACTAACTTTTCATTGGATGAAATAGAAATATTGGTGGGATTAGTACATCAATATAAAAAGTTGTTAGGTAAATATTTTATTAATATAACATAATCTATTGTAGGGGCATGTGGACATTACTAATCTTATTTTATTTGTAGAATGTAAATCAACGGATGCAGTCTCTAACGAAGAGAAAGAAAAAGTCTGGGAGAAACCGGCTATGGAATTTAATGCTATTAGTAGCTGTGGCCGTTCCTTAAAGATGCTACGAAGTAAGTGGGACTCCTTGAAGAAAGCCACCAGAAAAGAGTATGCTACTCTAAAAAATAGCATGTATAACCGTCAACTGATAACAATCTGGGTCCCATAGGTACAAGAGTACTAGAAATAATTGGACTATCGGTTACAGGGACTTCACGCCCTTATGATGCTGATTATGTTGGTAGGTGTTTTACAGGGGTATATTAGTACAGCTTTCTTTCGTAGCAAATAGGCAGTTACTAATCATTTAGACAAAAACTAATTTTGTAGATGTTTGGAAGTACTTAAATAGTTTTACAAGAAAATGTATTGGCTAGGCACATACTTTCAAGATACATAATACATATTAACACCAAATTAAGAAGGTATTTCGTAAAAAAACTTATTAAAATTGAATAGTGGATAGAGTATAATAACATATTTACAAAAATATTTAACTTCATAATTTGTTGCTATCTAGATATTACAAAAACATTTGAAACTGAGGAAGAAGTAAATAACAAGACGACCGAGATGGAACTTGATCTTCAGGTTTGTGATAATATATGTACTAGTTCAACTTCTTATTTCCAGAATTATTTTCTACATAGGAATTTGATTGGTCCAGATGGAACCCAAGTGTTTTGAAAGAACCAAAGAACAAGAAGTTGTGTGTTTTGCAAGAAGAAAGTATATGTAAATATTTGTATTACATTCATTTTTTTCTTTGATTAACAAAATTCATTTTCAGAATTAAGCAAGAGCCCAATAGACTTGTCAATTGTTGGTGTTGAGGAAATTGCAAATGGGCGAAACACTCCAACATCAGCAAATGATGTAACACTTTGTTTTCTTGTCACAGATACTTATATTCCTCCAATCACAGCCCAGAATAAAGTTATACCGATGTTTAACTTGGCCCTGAACAGAGGGATAAGTTATACTGCTACTTATACCAGAGTTTATTTTATTCGGGGTTTATCTAGTGATTGTAGAACAGTTACTTGAAATTTATACTCGGTATTGCGTTATACTAGGTATATCTATGGATTGTAGAACCGGCCCTAAGGGAAATGTTTCCTAATAAAGTTACATTGTGCGTTAAAAAAAAACAGCCTCAGACTTGGCCATGAAATTTTTAGGTATGCCGTAACTTAACCGCACCGTTCAAAATTGTCAAATGTTAATGTCATTAGTAGAGACCGGATACGAGAGGCCAATGACTCTACGCCCACGGGCGTACTATTGAAAATTGGAATTTTTAAAGAGTTTTTTATTTAATTTATATAATTGGCAAACAAACGGGTGGTCATCTATAAAATACGAAATACATTTTTATTTGTTCATTTTGTAGTTCAAGTTGAGTAAAGGAGTATTAATATTTACTAGCAATACTTTCTCAAGGTTCCCATCGGTAAAATTTGTTCTCTTTGAACAAAATACATCCTTGTAATAGAAATCGTCCTTTCTACATCGCAACTGGTTACATACTAGAAATATTTTTTTTATTTCAGCGTATTTAGCAGTTAGATTTTGAGGCATTGTCCCCATAGACAATTGCCTCAATGTTATTAAATTTGGATTTCTATTAAAAACTGCATCTAATTTTTGCCGAATGCCACATCCGAAGTCACTTGAAATATTTTTCAAATTATTAATAGCCACATCTAATATAATTAATCCATCATTTTATTTGAGATTTTGATTTTCAAAATAAGTGATTAGTTTTGGTAAATTTCCAAAGTGTTCTTGAACAAAGTATAACTGATTTTTTAAATTTGGAATTTGTATTAGTTCCTTGCACTCAAAAATACTTCGAGCATCGTCATTTAAACATGTATCGAAATTTTCTGCATAGAAACTAGTAACTTCCAACCATGTTTCCCATCCATTTGTTACTGCAGAGGAAGGCAGTGAAAAAGTTGAAAGTTTCTCCCTGTAAAGAGCTAATTTCGATGGTGCTTTTTTGAAAACATTTTTAAAAGCGGATACAAGTCTAATAACTTCCGGAATGGTGTATCTGATATATTCACAGATTCTGTGGAGAGCATGTGCTACACAAGTAATATGCAGCATATTAGAATATGTTTCCTTTAATAGTCTGCCTGTTTTTAACATATATGTAGCGCTATCACTGACAAATAAAAGTATTTTTTATTTCTATCTGTCGTCCGATTTAAGTTTTTGGTGCATATTCTCGTAAACGGTTTTAGCTACTCTTTCGGCATAAACTGTATTTATAACGTGTGTTGCTATTACATATGCGCTATATGGAATATTTGGATGTACTACACCAGCTACTACATTTAGCACACACCGTCCTAATATATCGACAATTTCGTCTGATTTGAAAGATGGATTCCAATGCGTTCTACTGCTTTTGTGTAGCATTTAGAAACATCATATTTGCGTATGGTGGATTTATCAGGAACATTTCGACGTGTATATTTTTGGAGAAATGTTTTGACAGTGGGATTATTAAGTTTATTTAATCGAATATTTGCCGCCATTAAAGTTTCAGAGAGTTTTTCGTTAAAATTTTCAGATTCCAACGGGTCTAATTCCTGTGTATGTGCTTGCGATGCTAAGTGACGTTTTACGTGCGATTTCTTGGAATTTTTATCGATATTTTACAGAGTTTGCAATAAATTCGGAATCACTGGCAATGGACATACAATCAGTATGATCTTTAATGCAACTCGCCATTGCTTCACGATGCCATTCTCGACTTTACTTAAAGTACTTTATTTATCTTACTAAATATAAAATAATAAATAAAAAATATTATAAAAACTCTTCACGCTTCTATCTACACCTATGAAGATAGAAATTTAACCGTAATATTGAAGTAATTGCGTCACAAATAAACGACAAAAAAACAGATATGAGGTTAACCGAATAAATAATGCTATTCAATAACTGCGTGTTGTACTTAGCGATGTTATAGACTATTTATATGGTCCATCGTAATTTCGGCCTGATACGTCCGGTCTCTAGTCACTAGTGTCATCTAATAAAAACGATAGCACGGAATTTTCTTTATTAATGACAGGAAGATTATAACCTAGTAATTAACCTAACAATTTTCTAACATTAAAATTTTCTAAAGACGTGTGTCATTTAGATATAACTCATTTAAGAAATTCATATTAGTAAAGTAAGCGACATGCTTTTGATGTTACTTAGAAATTATGGGTCACTAGAGGCAGGTTTTTTTTTGAATAAATTGGCCGCCAAGATCTTCGGATTTGTCGGCTCCCAAATTCTTTTTATGAGTCTTTCTAAAGAATATGGTATAAAAGAACCGACCACAAACTATTCAGGCATTGAAAGCCAATATTTTTCAAGAATGTCAGGGTATTAATGCTCAACTTCTGCTCAAAGCTATGAAACATTTTTAGAATAGGTTAGGGTTTGATTTACAGGGTGGCCCAAAATGACCGAAGGGGTTTTAATTCCTTATAACTTTTTTATTATATATTTTTTTTGTTTTCAGTATTTTGTAAAGAAGACTTGGGGAATTTAAAATGGAACAGTACACGATTGAACAACGTGCCAAAATCGTTGAACTTTATTTCTCAAATCAACGATCCATTGTTTTGACTCAGCGTGCATATCGTCGTTATTTTAATGTGCGGGTTGGACCCTCAGAGTCAACAATAAACCGTCTGGTTGCAAATTTTCGAAAACAAGGGGCAGTAAGGAACCTTCCTGGTGCCGGTAGACGACGAACGGTGAACACGGATGACAATATCGAACGGGTACAGGAGAGTATTCGGGAAGATGGAGAAACATCAACCAGGAGACGTTCGACAAACTTGGCCTCTCAAGATGGTCGCTCCAGAGAATTTTGCATACAATAAGAATGTTTCCATACCAAATTCAGCTTATCCAACAATTGAAACCGACAGATTACCAGCAACGACTTGATTATGCAATTTATTTTCGTCAAAAAGCAGCATTTCCAATTAAATGGGTTCGTTAATAGGCAAAACTGGAGGATATGGGCTACGGAAAATCCTAGAGTAGTTCAACAGCGAGAATTACACCCACTTAAGTGTACCGTTTGGTGCGGTGTTTCGTCGGAAAGGATAATTGGCCCATATTTTTTTGAAAATGAACACGGTGTCGCTGTTTCCATCACTGGTGTTAGATATCGAACAATGTTGGAAAATTTTTTAAGGCCAGCCGTGGAAAACCATCCGTAAGTATGGTTCCAACAGGATGAAGCCACAGCGCACACTGCGAGGGACACAATGGCTCTTTTACGCGACATCTTTGGTGAACGAATTATTTCCCGTACAAGCGATTTTAATTGGCCTATGCGTTCACCGGATTTAACCGCTTCAGACTGTTTCCTTTGGGGTCATTTGAAAGGAAAAGTCTATATTAATAAGCCTCGAACCATACAGCAATTGAAAAATAATAAACGCGACGAAATCAACAACATAACACCTGAAATTTTGCGAAAGGTTATGGAAAATGTTTTGGAAAGAGCACGAATATGCGAAGCAGGAAATGGCCACCAATTGCGAGATATAATTTTTCATAATTAAAATAAAAATATTCTCCATTAATATACTGTATTTAAAATAAAAAGAAATTAATAATTATGTCTTAAATAAGAAGTTATAATGAACTCAAACCCCCTCGGTCATTTTGGACCAGCCTGTAGTAGCCAATGGAGGGTACTTAAAAGATATTTCCAAAAAGTAAAAATGCTCACATTACAGTTGCTATATTTCGCACATTGGTTTAGTTTAGCCATTTTTCAACAATTTTACAGCTTCATGAAAATGTGTCGTACTAGCTGCCGTTGGAGTATAAAAGTTGCATCTCGTAGTAGAATGTAATTGAAAAAAGGACGAAAGTACTGACTAAACTTAATTAAACACTTGTGGTCAGTATTAGTAATCAGTTTATTTTGTGATAAGATCATTGTCAATATTAATTAGGTTGTTAGTAGAACGCTAGATGGAGCTGCATTGTATCTGTATTTGACCACGTGGTAGATCTAAACTGTTACAAGATGGACGTTTTTTGCTCGTGTTGGTTCTTTCCGGGCTAGCTGGTCTATCCTAACAATACTAAAAATGTTTAAATAATAAATGGTGTTATGGTGATGCCTCAACGGCCCAGGACGTGTGTAATGTACTGAAATAAATATATTACAACTTATTGACTAAATAAAACACAATAAAGTTTGTAATTAAAGTTTTTATTTTATATTTACAAGAAAGAAAATTAAGCGTTGATATACTTTAAAGTGATTAAATAAAAGTAATATATACAAGGAACGTTGGATAAGTAATTAAAAGTTGGTATGTAAAAATTACTCTGGAAAGGAATTAATTAATTCAACTAATGTAAATGCAAGTAAAATAAAATAATCTCTGCATTAAACAATACAGAGTTACCTTAGAAACGTAGACACATGAGCGCGTGCTACATGGCGGGCACTTGAACAGTACGTAGAGTTAGCTGTTACGAAGAAGCGATGATAACGGCATGGCAGCTGGGCTAAGAAGAAGGGGTGAATTTAGTGTAAGAGAACACTCGTCTAGAAAAAAAGTTTTATTTTATGGTTCATAGTGGAGCGGGACCGAAGTTGTAGACGTCTTGAAGTGTTGCGATATCGATGAAATAAATATCACTAAAATATTCCTTGCTAAGAAAGCTTAAAAATGATATGTGACATGACATAATTATGAAGAACTATAAGTAATTGACTAAGTTTCAAAAATTGTGTGTTTATTTTGTAAATTTTTTTGAATGTGAATGTGTGTTCAATCAAGTAGATGTCGAAAAGTTGGTCGGCTAGTACGATAACAAAAGGCTTTCTGTAGAAAGTATACGAATATACACCTAAAATGTCTAAGTTTGAATTAATATTTTTAAATTCGAAATATTTGAAGAAATATAATTTATAATTAAATTAAAACATTCTAATATACACACGAAGCGTAACAGTTGTAAAAGGAATCCGGAAATAAAATAAAACACATTTGATATTTAATCTATTTAAGCTTTATTTACATATACATTCGAAACAGTTATATTCTATTCAATTTTAATTATTTTTCATTTAGTACTTATTGCACTTCTTATAAAAATATCTCAGTCTTTATATACATAGTACGTATTATATTATATATGTATGTATTTAGTTTATGTGAGTTGGGTGTAAGTTTATTAATTATAATTGTTTTGCAAGCGATTAAAGCAGTGTTCTTGAAAAATTTTACATTTACAGAAATTACACCGAAATTTTGGACTTGCAGTCTTGATCCCGTAAAAAGTAGCTTTGTACAAGATTTAGATACTAATATTATCGTGTATTTTTTAAATTGTTTCAGTTCTTATTTTGCCTCAACCTAAAGAGCAATGCTAAAATATTGTCAGTATTCATGTCAAGGGTAGCCTTGAGTCTATTGAAAAGGATCTAATAACTAACAAAAATATTTATTACAGAAACAGAATTAAGGGTTTTTATAAATAGACATGTATATTATCTCAGAAAATATGGAGAAATTTCCTTCTTTTTATTTTCTATTCTGTACGATTTAAAATAATATAATAAAATAAATAAACGAGAAATTCCGAGAACTAAATGAATCTAAATTATATAATACTAGCTAAACCCGGTCACGTTTCGCTGTGGTTCAATCTGATACGAAATTAATAAGAAAATAAATAGTGTTGTAGCGAATATAGATTCATCGAGAAAACACATCATTCAATTCAATACCCTTCCTTGCGTTGCGGTGGCTACGTGAAATGAAAGGAAGTAAAGAAAAAATGTGTTTGTTTACAAAAAATTCAATCTAGTGGATTGACAACATTTTTCGTTTGTCCGTTTTCTTCAAAATCATAAAGATCAGACGGTTTACCGACTCTGGAGCATGCGACGTATAATTGCTCATGAGAAAAGCAATCGCTTTCTAAATTCAAATTGCGCACTTGCAAAGATTGTCCATGCGCTTTATTGATAGTCATAGCGAACGCAAGGCGTATTGGAAATTGAAGTCGTTTGAAATCGAACGCCATGTCGGTCGGAATTATTGTTATCCATAAAATAGTACGTTTTCACATCTATGAGGGCCAAGCAGAATTGTTGCTTCAATTAGATTGTTCATCAATTTTTTAACAACTAATCATGTGCCATTGCATAAATTTGGCTGATTGATGTTTAGAAGTATTATAATTATAATTGGCACTACAATTTTCGAATTCAGAATATGTGACGGTACCCAGGACCATCGAGAGAATTCCGTTGGAAAATTCACTTCTTCACTTTGGATCATCATGGAATCTATGGATTTGCATGCCACTGTTTCATCTGCGATTTTGTTTAGAATGATTTTGTTTATATCGTATACGTCGGCAATCAATAACAATTTCTCCTTTTTTGCTTTCTTTCAAAAACCCAGCTACTTATGTAATTGTTTTTCATATATCAATATCATTTATATTTTCGCCGTTTAAATTTGACAATTGTCTGTCATAATTTTTTTGAAAATAACATCTTCCTAACATTTACATCTAACCTATACAAATTATTTTATGTTTTCATATAAGACAATTCTTTCAAGGTTAAATCAAAGTTATTTTCCTTTTAAACAGTATGTTAACGTAAATAGAGTATATGATTAGCAAACGTCAACTTGTAATATAAATATACTACCAACTCAAGTATTTGAAAAATTTTTACGTGTGTGATAAATCGAAGAATGAATTCAAGCATTCTGCGTCATTCGTTGATTATAAGACGTCTGCCATCTGTATTCCCATTATTCTCTTCAAAAGTGCCTTTTAAGATGTGATACGATTTCTGTTGCATGTATAGTGTGAACCACTATCTCCTCATTTGTTGCCGATGCCAACGCATTTACTTTCCCGTTAGGAAAAATTCGAACATGAACTTCACCTAAAACGGTTTGACATTAATACCATGAGATCTTAGATCTGCACATCTCGAAATAATATCAAGCAGAACAGGGTGTATTTGCCAAAATCATTCGCTATGTTTCAGACCATTAAGAGCGTTCTGAGAGTCCGGCAGCAAAACAAAGGTGGTGAAATTCATTTCCTTAAAATACTAGCCAATGCAAAAAAAGAATTCAACATACCAGTCAATCTACATGATCTACCAACCCCATTATTTGCATGGTAAAACGCACAACCACAGCCATTGTTATATTTAGAAGCATCTGTATAAATAATAATGGAATTGTGAAGACTATTTACGATCTCATAATGCAGTGCTTTATTGTTTATGCGGCTACTAGAGTAATTCGGTTAGAAGATCTGAATGGGAAATAGTACACTGTGTATTTAGTAGTAAAAGCGATACATTATCGGACGACAAAGTAAAGTGTTGGCCGAGGCGTTAAGCCGAGACCAACTACCATTGAAGTCCCGGGAATGTGCTTTTACTGCGAGGTATACGTACTTTTTTCCGAAATCGGAATCAATATAATTATAAATTAAAGAATTTTTATAAATGCATAACATTTTTTAATTACTAACTAATGCTCATGAAATCGTTTCCTTGACAATCACTGTTTGTTTCTTGTGAAAACGGTCAGAGATTCATTACTTATTATTTTGTTTTAATACCTACTTATCGCTAAAAAAAATTTAAATGGACAGTGATGATGATGTCCTGGTGTGCGGGACACCACCGGAGTTAATAAAAGTTGTTGAAAATGTTGTCTGCGTGTATTTATTTACTGGCTAAAATGTGTATATAGAACAGGTATGGGAAAACTACGGACTTTCCCGGCTTAGGACGAAAAAAAACCTTCCGGGATTGTTTTATGATGTTTGCTTAGCAACGGACTAAAATACTAGAATAGTTTATTTTGGGATCTGAAATTGCGCCGAGAAAGTAGGCAATCTTGACCGATTTCAGAAAAAATAAATTACTCGAAATCAATTGCAATGTTTTTATATGCTACAGCTAGTAAGGCAGATGCTTTTTTTCCCAGTACGGAATTGATAGATCAAAAACTAATAGACGATGAATATTATAATATTATCTTTTTATACATTTATTTGAATAATTCAAAAAAGGTATATAACCCCTTACCACAATTATTAGTCGTATCCTAAATACGTATTTCGACAACTAAGTTGTCATCATCAGTAGGTAAAAACTACTAATTAAAGTCACACGGGGCACAATAAAGTAAGATAAACGCTTCCGCACAACTACTATACACTGCAACCCTGTAAAGACTCCAGTCTTTACAGGGTTGCAGTGTATAGTAGTTGTGCGGAAGCGTTTATCTTACTTTATTGTGCCCCGTGTGACTTTAATTAGTAGCTTTACCTACTGATGATGACAACTTAGTTGTCGAAATACGTATTTAGGATACGACTAATAATTGTGGTAAGGGGTTTTATACCTTTTTTGAATTATTATTTAACCACAGTCTCCATTGAAAGAATTTATTTGAATGTTTTTAGCAATGACATTAAAACGCGTATTTCCTTATTTTCAAACCCACGCTATTCGTCAATCGTTTATTTTTCCAAATCCTTGTAAGTATAAATTTCTTAGTTCCCTAATTTACATTAATTAATTTTTAATAAGCAAATTCTTAAATATTCTGTAGATAAATTTTATTTTATAATTCTAATTATTTTTTATATACGTAATTATATAGTCCACTTGTAAAATGTCTGCTTATATCCGTTTAAATTTCTTCATTGAATTTAACCTTTCTAATAATCTATAGATGACTCTGATCTCGTTTCTACTAATGCGAAATTTATAAATTTAAACCTATAATTAGTTCGAATGAACTTTTTCTATTTCATAATATAATGTGAAATAATTTATAAATATTATGAAGATAACTTAGTTTAAAAAAAAGCAATAGACTCTACTTTTATACTGTATAATTTCATAGAAGGACCAAAAAAAATAATATTTTAACCCTTTCAATGGCTATATATTTACGAGCTGTTGAAATTATTTGATAATAATGCACTCTTTACTATAAAAGTTGTAGCGTCTAAATCGTATAGCCAGAGCAGTCAGCAAACGCATAAAACCGAATTATACGAAACAGGACCCCGCTACGCCGCAATTAAAGCTTTCAATGCCCTACCGAGTCATTTAAAACGCTGACGAAGTCATACTAATTTTAATGGAAATTTTAGGGAATATTTATTAGACAAGAGCTTTCATAAATTTAAGGAGTTTATAACTTCCTAATTGCGCTTCGTATTTTGTGTAAATGTATCTAAGCATTGGTTTTTGTGTATGCATAATGTAGCTATTAATAATTATGACGTATTTTAAGTGAATTTTACAGAACACATTTTATTTTAACTCTTAACGGGCGCGGCCGGAAATTTTAACACTCAATGCATTGCGGAGTTCCTGGGACTCAAATATAAAAATACCGTGTTTTTATCGTAATTTTAATGTAAAATAGTTTTTCTTGTATAAATAATCAAAGACATAAAAGGGGACAAAACTTTATATTACTAGTAATAAATAAGACAAAAAAGTATAAAACTAGAAACTATAACTTTTTTATTACAAATGCGTAGTGTTTCTTGATTTTTATTTCACAAAAAAATAGTAAAAGATAGTAACCTTTCGTATTGAAAACATGTATCGTAAAATCTAAACTGCAAAAAAAGAGAATACATTTAATTCTAAATTAAAATTGAAAAAAATTGACAACGGCCTAAAACCACATAGAGAAAAGCAATATTTACGACTCTTCTAGGTTTTGAATGCATGAAACACAGAATTTCTTAGAACATTGCAAACAAATTGGTTGCTTGCATTCAACACATAAATAACCGGTTTTTCTTTTTAATTTTGGATCGCAAACAGAACAGTACTTCCTCTGTTTTCTAGGCAAAACGTCAAAACGGCATCATTTGGTGCCTCATCATTTACAAAATTCTGAAAATACTGGCTTTTAACTCTCTTGGTAAATTTGCTTTCTGTGATCGTTCACGAAGTAATAGTTCATACAATTGTTTGGTCAATAATTTAAGAAAATCGAGTCTATCTACTTTATGTGCATTGGCACAAGATTGGTGGGCGATATATGCATTTACTGAACGCATATCTACGATCCTGTAAAATATAACAATAGGCCAGCGTCGCGTTCTTCTGGTACAGGAATACTTAATGGTTTTTTCATCCACAGCATCAATTCCAGATTTAGTATTATTATTGAATGCATTAATTTCTGGCAAGCCGTTATCATCCTGTTTGGAGTGATGCATCGACGATATAAGCACAACACATTTATGTTTCTTTGGTACTCTGGAAATTAATGTTTTGTTTCTTGTGAAACCATATATTGTTGATCCAACCTGTCTTAATTTAGAGGGTAGAAATTGTTGGGGTACTTCGCGTTTGTTGTTTTTTCAAAGTTCCAACGTAAGTAAGTTTATTTTTGAAAAGGTAGTCTGTTAGCTCTATTGAAGAGTACCAATTATCACCACTAATTTTACTATTGCTTCCAAATATTGACTTAGAAAGACGAATAACAGCTTGCGTTGGTATAGAAAATCCTTTTTTCTATTTCGCACACACAATGATCTCATTTTGATACGCCTTCGCGGCTCGAAATGAACCTTATTTCGAGACGCAACCTTTCATTATTCAGTGTTGGTTTCCTGTTCAATTTGGAATAATATTTGACACGCTGCTTAATATAGGTTATGTACCTACCAGAATACAAAAGATAATACATGAATGTAGAATAACGACTATTTATTATTATATTTTAGTACTTAAACAAGGTAATAATGAAGCATAAAACTCAATATAAAAATATAATTATGTTAATGTATTTTATTTTAGTTATTGTAATTAGTATAAACATGTCATTAACTTGCGATGAATCATAAGCATTTATACTAATGCCAGGTAGGTTTTGATTGGAAACTAACGTTTTCCTTGTAGTATTAGTTTCAACAATAACTTTAGATTTTTTATTTGAAGATTGTGGCTGTGAAACGCTTGAACACCCACTTGATGTATTTTGTTCAGACGAGAACATTTGAGCAACCTCAATTTTTCTTTTCATGGATGTATCAATATAACCCTCAGCTACAGCTGACGATTTCCATCCTCCATGTTGCTTAATTGTAATCAAATCACCACCCTTATTTGCTATATGAGACGCACTGGAACGTCTAAAACAGTGTCCACTAAATAATTCAGGATTTGGTAATTTAAGAAAGACCGCAATAAGTTTAGGCATCTTGCCTATTGTATGAATTCCAATTAGACATGATATACAATATCCATTGCGATAGGTAAGAAAGAAACGTTCAATGGTTGTGTTTTTTGGTCTTAAACTTATATATTTTTTTATTTAATCAATCCATTTAGGGGTTGTGATTGCAAAACTTCTAGGTAAATAATTTTTTGTTTTAGGTATCGAAAAACAATGAAATTATCCTTATATTCAATATGATTGATTGACATATTTACTAATTCATCTCGTCTACAAGCTCCAGCATAACCTATTAATAATGCAACCTAAAATGAAAATGCTATACAAATTGTGTTTTAATAGAGAAACAGAAATACCTTTATTGCAAGGTACAATTTATCATCAGCATTTTCTATAAAATGATCAATTTGTTCCATATCTAATATTTTAGATTTCTTTGGCTGATATCCTTGTCCACAACGTTTTAAGAATGCTTGTAGTTTAGAATATTTTGATATATCTAAGTTCTTATAGATATTTAAACAAGAACGCAACATAGAATATAATGCCCAATGCCCATAGTGTCGAGGGCTTTTTTATTTCACTTTGTAGCTTAAAATATGCCAATAAAACATTTTCTGATAGTATGTGAACTTCATTTTCAATACACAAAGATTCAAAATTGCTGATAATTTTTTTCATATACTACACGAGATTTTTCTGGCAATAAATTTCCAGATGTATTTTCTGCTATTTCACGGAGATTGGGTGGTGTCCCGCTAAGGTAATTAGAATTATCGATCATTTCTTTATAGTTTCTGTTTGAATTAGAATAATAATAAATTTTAAATGACATTCGCTATTTAAAAATAGGGAATATCAGTTTGACCAACGTTTACATTTCAAAAAAGTAAATGTCACTTATTTTATACAAATTGCATACTTTGAAAAATACAAATTTTAAAAGTTATGGAAATGCGAAATAGAAAAAATAGTATAGAAAACTCGTTTCATAAGACGTTTTGTTGTCCTCGTCCTTTGGAAAACTCGCCTTCGGCTCGTTTTCTAAACTTGGCTTCGTACAACAAAACATCGTCTTATGACACTAGTTCTCTAATATACTATTTCATCGTCAGCGACATCTTTTAAGGTATCAGTGCCTTTACCGAAATAAATATACGCATTGAATATATATTGGGTGCGAGCATCAACTAAGCATTGGACTTTCAAACCATATTTTACGGGTTTGCATGGTAGATACATTTTCAATTTGCACCTGCCTCTAAAGCCGATCAGCATTTCATCAACAGTTGCATTGGCTCCCAAACACTAAGCTGCTTGTGAATTTTTGTTAAATTTATCAAGGATATATGAGATCGCAGCAGAAGGATCAGTATTTACTCTTAGCATTCTCTCTTCTTGTGTAATAAATGTAAGGCAAGTCAATAAGACAGCGACGAACCGTTTGCTGGTATTACCAGCCGAAATATTTCTCGGCCAGTCCCATCTGTTGAAAAGATTGATTCAATAGCCTCATTATTAAACTTAAAAGCCGCAGTTAATAACAAAAGTCCCAGTAAGCCATTCATTTCAACAACGTTTGTGTCTCTGTATTCTGTGCAATTCTGATTGTCTGCCTTTTTACGAAATTCTTGAATTTTTAAATTTGTATAATACACAATGATATCTAGTATATCTTGTTAGAAAATTTGCTGCCATGCTTTTAGCGCTTCAATTGTTGGTAAAACGTTTTTATTTCCTGGCAACTTTAATATATTGTGGGCTGGCGTTCTTACATTTCGGGTTGGTTCAGTGGCAGCCGATTTGTATCTGTTTTTTACCTTATAAATATTTTTTACTTGGATCGTGTATATCACTGTCCCCTTCAGTTTCAATCATATGCATCTCATCTTGGTGACCAGATTCATTGCCAGACAACTCACTCGCTGTTTCGTGATCACTCGCAATAGCATTTTCGATAGAAATGTTGCTCTCAGAATCGCCATCTTGGTCCGAAAACTCTATGTCACTTTCTTCAAACCATCTTAGCACACATTCCTCAAAGTTGGGATCTGTCACTTTAACTGTTTTACAATTCCCGAACATTCTTGCTAAATAGAAAATATTACACTAACTGCGTCAGAGAGTTCCACGGACTCTAGGGTCGTTGTTATACCTACTTGACTTGATAATAGACTGATGTCGTTTGCCAATGCGATGGGTCGTCCCACCATACAAAGCTACTGAAGAACTCGCGCTATCTGCACTAAAAATATGAAAGTTATTAAATAAATAAAGGATTAGCAACAGGTTAAGAATTAACCAACATCTAATAATAATATATAATCACCTACTTTAGCTTGCCCCCTACAACGACCAGTTTCCAAACTTATCTAGAGTAAGCCTTCACAGAAGTAGTACAGGAAAGTCAAATTCCAAAGAATTATCGGAATACAGCCGTAAGTAAGCCGCCATTGAGCTAGAGGACGCCATTTTGAGACGCCGTGAAAATTTGATCCAGAATTCCAGAAAAAGGGAGCCTTGTCGATTCCAAATACTCCATCGAGAGTGGATTGTGGATTTTTGTACGGATCTCCTCCAAAAGATCGAAATTTACGATGCACCGCTGCGTGGAGAATTGCGTATGCTAAAACAGCCTTCCACGTGGCGTGGTCCTTGAAGAGATTCCGAAGTAAAATTGGCTTAATTCCCTAATTAATTGGGCGTTAGCACAAAAATATATCCTAAGGAGGATAAAAGAAACGCATAAGCAAAAATTCTAAAGAAAATGATATCTCTTACCGCAACGACTTGGTTCACTCACAAAAATAAAACACGACCTAAAATCGGTAACGCACTTGAACGAAGTGCGTCCGAACGAGATGAACGGAAATCGGTCGGGGATCGATATACGTCACACACAAGACCGTTGATCGGTAAATTTTAAAAGGAAAGGAATTAATATACCCTAACAAGGTTCAAAAGTGAACAACGAAGCTAGCAAGCGGAAATTCGGTAATTAATACGCCGCAATCAAGGTTAATTAACCAATTAAAGATCTTTCCAAACGACAGCGAACTGTAATCGGAAGATAAACAAAGAGTCGTGAAGATGGCGCTTCAAGCGAAAGAAAAGAAGTACGCAAGAATTACGTTAATTAAAAGGTTAAACAAACAAATTAAGCACCCAAATAGATTCACAAAATTCGAATAAAAATTATCACAATATAAGAATTGATTAAAGAGAAACAAAATTGAATTAATAGTAAAAATAAATGAAGCGTGACTATGCATAAAATTTCAAAATGTCGTTCTGTGTCGAGGCATAGGAAAATAACCGAAAACAGGAATACGGATATAGCGACATCCAAAATATCTGAACATAAGTAAATTTTATGAAAATAACAAAGTTGAAGATGCCTATGTAGATTGATAATTAAAAACGAAGTTAAATCAAATTATAATAAACGAAAATTTTGAATAGTGAAAGGCCCATGATGTCTTAACGTAAGCAAATGATGTAATAAATTCATTAATAATTCCCAAATGGTCTTTGGGTAATTTTCGAGCGTAACACTACTTCATACTTGCTAGAGTCCCAGGGACTCCGCAACGCCAGTTAAGGGCTAAAGTAGTAATTTGTTTACGAAAAATATAATTATTATTATAAAATAATATGTTAGTCTCGATAACTAAGAAACAGTTTGCTTGCTTAAAATACTTTCTGTAAATTTTTAAAATTTTTTTTCGTGATCAAGTATGCTTATAGGAAAATTTTACAAATAATAACGATAATAATAATAATAATAGCAATAATACAGTGGCACTCGCTTATTAGAATACCGCTTGAACGAATATCCCGTTAATTATAATAAAATTAGAGAATCTAGTTTCGACACCATTCAAATGTTAACAAAATTGTCGGTTTAAAGGAATACTGCATAATGGAATAATATCCTTTATAAGAATATTTGTTCAGCTATCGTTTCGTGAAATTTTACCTGATAAAAGAATTATACACACGACGAAGAGGCTACAGACTTTTATGATTATCAAATATCTTCGTTATGTCAGTTATCTGAGTTTGTTGATCTACCATTCTGGATTGAAAATAAAAATGAGTTACACAAATGAAGAAAATCGTAACATGTTGAGACTGTATTTCACACACCGCAGAAATTCTGTGCGCACCAGCGAAGCTTATCTTCTGAGAATTCTCGGAAAGGTGGCAGAGCCGCATTATTCCCATTTTTGCAGATTAGAACGAAATTTGGTTGAAAACCACGATACAAATACGGAAACAGGACTAACGAAGACGATGCTAATCGAGTATTAGAACAGGTTTGTTTACTAAATAGTATGTTTTTCTATGCACAAGCCTATGTACTTTAAAAAATTACAGATTATTGCTTATCCGAGAAAATTGGAACACGTATTTTTTTTTCAGTGTATACATGTACGCCGTGTAAAGTTGTTGCGTGATCAGTTGTGCTAGGTTTACTGTCTCCCATGTGCGACATTTTGATTAGTAGTTTTACCTACTGATGATGACAACTTAGTTGTCGAAATACGTATTTAGGATACGATTAATAATTGTGGTAATTGGTTATATACCTTTTTTAAGTTTTTACTTAACCACAGTCTCCAAAGAAAGACTTTTCGGATCATGTATATAAAAGGTGTCCCAACAGGAACTTGGTGATTTAAATTTCACATTATTTTCAAATAAGGTAACTTAGCAACCTAATATTTGGTATATGTCATCTATAAACTTGTAAAAGTCATCATGCAACGTTTCACGACTGAAGAACGTATCCAAATTGTTCAAATTTATTATGAAAATGGTCGTTCCATTACGAACACAATTCGTCGACTACGCGTTGTTTTTCATCAGAATCATATTCCCAGCAATACGGCAATTAGAAATTTAATGACAAAATTTGAGCGAACTGGTTCTGTTCTCGATGTAAAGACACCACTACGTCCTCATAACGTTCGGTCAGTTGAAAATATCGCTATGGTGAATGAAAGTGTTACCGAAAGTCCAAAAACTTCAATTCGTCATCGGTCACAGCAATTGGCCATCTCAAGATCATCTCTGCAACGAATTTTAACAAAAGACCTTCGGCTACACGCATACAAAATCCAGTTAACACAAGAATTGAAGCCCAGGGACCATCACCACCGCCGTATCTTTGCCAATTGGATTTTGGAGCAAACTGATTTTGATGACGAATTCTGTAAGCGAATCATATTCAGTGACGAAGCCCATTTTCACATAGGGGGTTACGTAAATAAACAAAACTGCCGCATTTGGGGGCGTGAAAATCCTCGAGAGATTATTGAAAAACCCATGCACCCACTACGTGTCACTGTACGGTGCGGTTTCTCGGCCAATGGTGTTCTTGGACCTTACTTTTTTGAAAATGAGAATGGAGAAGCAGAAACTGTAAATGGGGAGCGGTATCGACAGATGTTGAATAACTTTCTATGGCCTCGTTTGGAAGATATGGACCTCAACAATCTTTACTTTCAACAAGATGGGGCCACTTCTCACACTGCCAGGGAAACTCTAAATTTACTGCAGGAGAAATTCCCTCGCTGTGTGATTTCTCGTAATGGTGACGTGGATTGGCCTGCAAGATCCTGCGACATAACACCGCTGGACTTTTTCCTTTGGGGTTTCCTTAAGGATCAAGTCTACACAAATAATCCACAGACAATTGATGAATTAAAAAATAACATTCGTGCGGCTATTGGCGAGATTAACTTGCATATGTGTGATAAAGTCATTGAAAATTTTAAAAAAAGAATCGCTGTGTGCAATAGAAGTCACGGTGGACATTTATTCGATATCTTGTTCCACATATAATTTTAGGGTTTCTATTTTATGTTTACGTTAATAAATCGTTGAATTTCTAAATACTACGCATGTTATTTGGAATTTAAATCGCCAAGTTCCTGTTGGGACACCTTATATAACAAATAGTAATATAAACCTATTTTTTTAAATAGCATTGGCGTCACTGTCTCTCGCATATCATGAGAGCACCTTTACACTATCCCCCAGCTACTTTATTTAAAATTAATTGATCAAATTACTAATATGTACGGGTAATATCTTAGGCTATTCATATTGTTCAGATGTATTTCAAACACAGCACCATTATACTGTATATGCAATGCATACCGTTGCTCTGAATTACATTAGTAGCATAATAAAGGAGCTGGTTATTGTAACTCTAGCTACGAACATAATGGAATGATAAATCAAAATTTAATATGATTCATTGTTATTGTTGTTACAACTTGCATATTTGTACAAATTAATCACATTTAGTCTTCCGCTATGTATATTCGGCAAATATTATTAGTTCTATTATGAAGGGAAATAACAAAGGAATAATCGCTGACTTTGCTATTATATTTTCCTGAAATCATTAAAATATGGCAAAAAGTAACTAACACCTAATAAAATCTTGAAGTTACAGAAAGCTGTTCCAAAAAAAAAAACATTAGATCGTTTATTAAAATTGTTACATTTGGCGTGCCCTAGGTATCTCATTTTGGCCCTTATTGTTTATACTAACAATATATATTTAATTTTCAATTTCAGAGACAAATTACCGGAAATAATGCAATATAATTATAAGTCTAGCATATCTAGTATTCGTGTTGGTTTCAACACGATGGCGCCAGCACACTTCAGTCGAGAAGTTCGAGCAATTTTAAATCAACACTATCTTGATCGATGGATAGGTCGTGGCGATCCGCGATACTGGCCTTCGCGGTCCCACGATTTAAATGCTCTGGATTTCTTTCCTTGGGTCTATGTTAAAAAATGTTGTATACAGGCACCCGATTGCTATAGAAGAACAACTCAGGGGTCGCGTTCAAAAAGCTTTTGCTAGAATTACTCCTGAAATAGTTACGAATTTTAAACTGAGTCTTTAGCGGCGGGTACTGTTATGCGTGCAAATGAATAGTGGTCACTTTGAGCACTTGCTCTGATTGAATTTATTTTTCGTTTCGTGATTCCTTTTGACCATGTTGCTTCTGTAATTATTATTATTGTGATGCAAGTCACGCTATGACGGGCTCCCTAGAATAAATTAGAAGACGAAAGATTCTAGTTCGAGTGATGGATTATAAAAGAGACCAAGAGAACGATGATTCGTTAGACAACCAGCAACCGGCAACGAGTATTGTGATATAAATAAATACTGATATATAAATATTGTGGAAATAAATACTGAAACAGAAATAAATACTGTTATTATTAGTTATTAGTCATTAAATGTTTTTAGTGTATCTGTTTTTTAAAAAAGGTATATAACCCCTTACCACAATTATTAGTCGTATCCTATATCCTATCTAGGATACGACTAATAATTGTGGTAAGGGGTTATATACCTTTTTTAAATTATTATTTAACCACAGTCTCCATTGAAAGAATGTATCTGTTTTATTGTTTATATAGTGTTTTAAATTACCGTTAGTTTTATTTAGGAGAAATCAGAAATACAAGTATTTTACATGATTATATTATACCTTTTCTCCTGTTTTTTACGATAAGTTCACATGTATTAGAATAAAACAGGTTCTTTTCAAAATTGCCATTTCTTGTTTTATTAAAAAAAAATAAAAGCAGATTAGTATGATAGCGAGTGTAACATCTTGAATGACATCTGCCTTAACATGTTGATGTTGACGCTTTGGGAGGGGATGGATGTTATTCTGACAGTGCGATGATATAAGCCTAGCAACCGATTTTATTCACATTAACACATGGTATACCCTTTCTGGAATTGGTGGATCTTAAGTCAGCTCTGTTATGTAAGCAATTAATTTTGTCGTCGACATTTGTCAAGTTTTCTCTGGGGTGCGAGTTCTGGGACTAGACTGCCCTTCAATTCTAGAATTGGTTGATTTCATTGTACCACCTTGTGCAACACAATATTCTGCAATGTGTAAAGTGAGCCGTCCAAGGATCAATATTTTCCTTACGTCGCCAATTTCACTTATGACACACAATTTTAATAATTTATATTGATGCTTCACTAATTAAGTAATGCGAAATAACGCAATCAATAAATTACACTTGCACTAGTTAGTATAACTTTTATTTCTATTTACAGTAGTGTATGTACTTAGATATTTTGTATGTATTCTTTATCTTGTAAATGTTTTGTTGGTTTGACAAGTTGTTCCGATATTTCCATCTCTTGTTTGATTTAGGAAATTCGACGTTTCGGCAATTAATATAGTTTTGCAGGGTAGTTCTGAGAATGGGTGTTCCTTACCAAACTCATAGTCTTACGCAATTTTTTGCCAAAATTTACTAGTATGAGATTGGAACCTGGTCTGAAAATTCTAAACTTTTCTGAACCAAGCACACTAACCACTTATCGATCGGGGTACAGAATATTGTTTCTTAGAACTTGTATTTAAGCTACATGTACCTGCGCAGAATACAACTCGCAGTAGGCTCATATGTTCCTGCGTGGTGTCGTGAGCACGATGTGTTTACTTCGTTTTTATTCTGTCTCCGTTTCCGAGCGTATTATTCTTATGTTTATACTTTCTCTAATCGATGGCAGTCAGACGTTCTTGATTTACAGGCTTGGTGTTCTTATGGCGTTGGGTGTTATAGCCATATATGCTGTCTCTGTCAGCTTTCTTTCTGTTTGGTGGTTTTCTTTTGCCAGGATTGCTGCATCAGTCAATGTAATCCTGTGACTTTTTTTTTTGGCATGTTAAGCTAGTCGCAATTTGTCTGTTGCTCCTAATTGAACTAATTTTTGACGATCTTTAGTCCTGACTTGTAAGGAGTATGCCTGTTTCTCCGATGTAAGTTCTACCACATTCACGTGGTACCTCGTATCTAGAATTCTTTGTTCTCTGATTTTTGTTGTACGGTTTGGTTCTGGTACGAGACAATCTGATGGTGTTTGTTGTCCTTATATCTGTTCTTATGTTGTAGTTTTTGCCTATTCTTCTGATCTTTTTCGATATAACTTTAACATATGGTACCGTCATAGTGTACATGCTTATTTGTTGCTCTTGGGTTATTTTTGTCTCTCTTGCTTTTGACAACGTTTTTTTCTGTATATGCGTTTAGTTCCACTCCGATGGTTACATTACTTAATTCCTCTTCTGATGTTCACATGAAAGAGAACAGATGAACCTACTGCGCATCATATTCTGCGTAGGCATATGTAGCTAAGAAACAATATTCTGTCCCCCTGATAGTTAAGTGGTTGGTGTGCTTGATTCAGAATAGTTTTGAATTTTCGGACCAAGTTCGAATCTCACACGAATACATTTCGCTAAAATATTGGAAAATGCATATACGTCAGACTATGAGTTTGGCAAGGAACAGCCCTTCCCAGGGTTATTCTGAAGATGGCAGTAGATAAACTGCCGAAACGTCGGATTATCTAAATTTAACAAACGATGACAATAGCCCAAACTCAATTAATCATTCATCGTTAACAATTTCTCGTCATGAATTAATTATTATTGTTATTATTACACTGCTCCATAAAATTAGCGGAACACTATTTTGAACGCCTGTAACTTTTCTGTGAGTAGAAGACGATTTTTTTTCATGTTTTTTATTATTGTCTGGACTGATTTAGCTAAGTGCAAAAGAAAATTACTTTGACACATTTTTTATTTTTCTCCTTAGATGTTCAAATGTAAAAACTACCCAATAGAAAATAATTTTTGTTCCTTAAGCAAACAATCAAAACTTTTTAAGGTAGTTTTTTGACATTTTAAACATCAATTTTGAATGTCAAATTACTTCTAAGATTAAAATGTCTTATTTAAGTGAAATCGAAGTCGCGAGGCGGTTGCTTTACTTGAAGACGGTCGATCTATGCGATATATCGCCTATTAACTACAAACCAGTTCATCGATTATCTGCAGAGTATGGCATATGTATCAAGAAACGGGCAGATATTCCAGGAGAACTGGGCGAGGACGTAGAGGAAAAATTAGTCGTCGGGATGATCATTACATCATGAATTCTTTATTTTTCCGACGAACTTCCGCCGCTCAGGACTTAAAAAACCTACTTAGAAATGCTACCGGTATATCAATCCCTGATAGAACGGTTAGAAGAAGACTTAATGAAGCAGATTTAACTTCTTGGGGGCCTGTGTGATCTCCTCGCTTAACCAGGGCCCGCAAACGGCCCCACCTAAACTTTGCTCGCGAACATGTGAAATGGCAATTTCAATACTTGAGGTCTGTGCTTTTTGGTGATGAATCCTAATTTACTTTTACACTCGTTGCGATGGTCGTGTACGAGTGTACAGATGTCTTGGAGAGAGATACACTGCAGAGTCTATACAGGAAGTGGATCGATTTGGATCAGAATCAGTTACGATATGGGGTGGAATCAGCATAGATGGTTGTACCGACTTGGTTCTTGTTCCTCAACGTGTCAATACATAGAATTATGTTAAAATGATCCTTAAACAGCGTGTTGTACCATTTACCAAAAATTTTAGTAATGGTTTTATCTTCCAGCAGGAATTCACACAGCAAATTTTACGACCAATTTTCTTCGAGAATAGGAAACTCAAGTGATGGAGTGGCAGTTTATGAGTCCAGAGTTGAATCCTATAGAATATCGTGATAGGAATATCAGACAGCGCCTTGTTGTACCTCATACTCTTCAGGAATTTGCAGAAATTCTTATGCAAGAATGGAAAAATTTACTACAAAAAGCTGTAATTAATGCTAACGGAAGGTACACACAATATTAAATTTACATATTCGGATCTAAATAGAATTTTTAATAATTTTAAGGAATAAGATATATTTAGATTGTGGTAGTATTTTTATTTATTTATTATTATACAAGAAAATGTTAAATTATAGCATATTTGTTATTAAAATCTTGTTAACTAATGTTGAAAATTTAATATCCAAAGTTGATACTTCTGTTAAAAAAATATTGCAGTAATAAATTTGTGTTCTGCTAACTTTGTTGAGCAATATAGTTATTATTTTCTGAGTTTTGCACGAAGTCTTATTATAAAATTCCCTTGATTTATGTTGATTATTAATAATTCCCAAATAATTGATATAAATTACAAAAACAATCGATCTCAAAAGCGTGGGATGTGGTCCAGTATTTTTAATAATAATCCCCTATAATTGTATTTTTCTTACCAACTAAAAGTGTTGGTAAGAAAAATAAACATTTTAAAGTACAGGGTGGCCCAAAATGACCGAAGGGGTTTGAGTTCATTATAACTTCTTATTAAAGACATAATTATTATATTTTTTTTATTTTAAATACAGTATATTAATGGAGAATATTTTTAAAAAAATTATATCTCGCAATGGATCGTGGATTTGAGAAATAAAGTTCAACGATTTTGGCACGTTCAATTGTGTACTGTTCCATTTTAAATTCCCCAAGTCTTCTTTACAAAATACTGACAACAACAAAAAAAAAATATAATAAAGAAGTTATAAGGAATTAAAACCTCTTCGGTCATTTTGGGCCACCCTGTACTTTATTGCTTCAATACTAAAAGCAACGGTAACTAATTGCATCGAAAACAGTAGGTGGTTGATTTATCTGCAGTAAACTTGAATCAATATTGATGTAAAAACCGGTGTTGTGATATAGCAATATAAGTAAACTGAACGATCAGGGAATAAAGACGTAAAATAAATAAATACAAAATACTTGGAAAACTAGAGTCTTTGTTACGTCGCACTTGCCATTGTTGCTGTTGGATAAGTTTTATGCAATACACGCTTTAAAAGTGTTCGAACTTGTAGCGCTTTATGTTGAGGATAGCAATTTAAATAAATTCAAATCGCGTACAATGTATTACAAACAGCAGAGCATTTATCTTATTCCATCTTTTAAACTGATGTTTTATTGTATTAAAATTATAGTGGTGGTTGTATTTACACGACATCTTCATACATATACAGGTGGGCTAAAAGTTACCTTACAACTGAAAAATTAAATAACTTTCTTGCAATTAGCGTTGCTTAGAGACCTTTTAAAGCACTCAAAATGAGTGCTTTAATAAATCATTAAAGCATGGAACATTTAGTGGTTTCAGTTTTAAGTTGGTTACACTACGTCTATAAGTCAGTGGTCATAGTGATAATTTAAGGTTATGATTAAATTGACAATTAATAAACATTTTATTATACGGTAATTATATTTACCGTGTAATAAACTGTTTAATTATGAAGAGCGAAATGTCAAGTTAAATTAAGTCGATTATATGCAACTAAATTCATAAATTGGAATTTTATTTTAAACATACGCGGATGTTACCAACTGCTATAAAATTTCCCTAAATTATCAAAGAATAGGTAGAATAGGTATATTATTTTGTTACTCATCTATATTTTTGTTTTGTTTCAGATTTTTAAAATACAGAATTCGGAAACAAATTGTGGATAAATTGACTATAAAAAAACGTATAAAACTTATTGAGTTTTACTTTGAACATCAGTGCTCCATTGTTCTTATTCATAGAGCATATATGCGACATTTTAACTAAAGAAATCCTGCGTCAAAACCAGCGATATTGGCGTTAGTTCGGCGTTTTCAACAGAGAGGTGCTGTTCAGGATTTTCCACGGGCTGAAAGACCCCGTTCGGATTATTCACAAGAAAATATTGAATGGATACGACAGAGCATTGATGAAGAGCAAGAACGTCCACTCGACGGCAATCTCAAGAGCTTGGAATCACCTGCAGTTCTTTAAGACGTATACAAGGAGATCTTCGCATGTTTTCATACAAGCTCCAATTGGTACAGTATTTAAAGCTGATGGATCATGAAGCACGGGTTAACTATTGTGTCCGTATTCAAGAGAAGTTCAGAGAAGAAGTCAATTTTATTAACAAACTGAGAATGGGCGACGAAGTTCCATTTTACTCAAATAGATTTGTGAACACATTATCAGATTTTGGGAAACTTAAGACCCCCAGGCATTCATCAATACCAAAATTCAACTTTCCAAAGTTACGGTTTGGTGCGGAATTACATGAAAAAAGATGCTAGATCAGTACTTCTTCGAGGATAATAATGGGAATACAGTCACGATTAACGGCGAAAGATATCGCCAAATGTTAAGAAATTTTGTATTTCCTGTTGTTCAGAACACACCTAGATTGTGGTGTCAGAAAGATAGGGCAATTGGCCAGTCAGCTCGAAAGTTCATGTAACTGTTAAAGCAAGTTTTCGGAGAAAGAATAATATTCAGAAATGCATAGTTTTGTTTGCCGTCACGTTCCTTTGATCTGACGCTCTCAGATTTTGTTTATGAGGATATTTGAAACAGCGAGTGTTTGTTACTAAGTGCTGAACTTTTGAATAATATTCGTCAGTCGTAATTGTAATGATCACGTCAATTTTAATAATAACAAGATTAATTTTGTCAGCAGTTATGGAGAACGCCATAGAAAAAGCTCGCATGTAAAGGGGATAAACAGGCTTATTTAAAAGATGTTGTCTTTCCGCTTAGGCCACAAAATTTCCAAGATGTGTACATTATAACGTTAAAAAGAAAATTATTAAATAACTAAAAGCAAAAAAGGCAATCTAATTTTGAAATGGTTAAGTGACTGTTGACCCAGCCTGTACAAGCTATTTTTGAATTTCTGCTTTTACAGCAAGTTGAAAATCAATATAGTTACCCAATATCTTGCAGAGAACACGAAGGTTAGTGCTTGTGGTACATCTTTTTAACAAAAATACGCAATAAGTGATATTAATGATTCCTGAGTTTTAATAATGTTAAAAGTTCTAAATGTTGCTCTATGTTTTTGGCAAGTACAACTCGCGTCTGTGAATAACAACAGTGTCCGAAACTTGCTAGTAACTTGGAAAAACGTAGAAAATCCCTTACCCCATTAATATTCGTATCCTAAATACGTATTGCGACAATTAAGTTGTTATTCTCAGTAGGTAGAAATAACATGGGGTACAGTAAAGGTAACACAAAAATCGTGAAATACTTTATAAGACGTCCAAATATGTACAGCGTTAAGGGGTTTCATACTTTTTTTTAAGTTTTTTACATAGCCCCGCTCTTCAATGAAAGACTTTAATTACTAGTAGTTAAGCGTCAACTTATGTAACGCTATGACTTATGTTAACCTCCATAATACCCTAGGAGAAAATTTTGGAGAAAAATTACTTTCTTTCGACGGAATCATGAATGTTCTATATTAACTCATTTTTAACATGTAAATTTTTTATAAGTTAATAAGAAATATGCAATACCATAACTGATACTGTGATCCCAGTTGCCGGAAAAATTAATTGCTTGTATTTATTATTTATTGCTTGTATTTATGTAAGAATATATTTTTTGAATATATAGAGTTACCACTGAATTGCGCCAAAGCTATACGGATCTGAAGATTGTTTAATGTGTGAAAATCAAAAAAGAAATTTTTTGTTTTCATCAAAAATTTTCAAATTCTTATGGCCAAAATATAATTAAAGTCGTTGTATATCTTTGGTTATCCTATATTTACAAAAATATAGCTTATAATTCAAGTTCATGGACCTGGCAAAAATCGATAAAATTTCTAGACTTATTGTTAGACGATATCGTTTAACAAGTTCATTATTCATAAGAATAGCGAATGTTGTTTTTTTTACCAAAACATTTATGTAATATAATCAGCCGCGCATGTGGTCTTTTTATTGGTATGTTTTTTTTGTGGATATCAATAATAGGCTTTACGCCGAAGAAGTCGCCAACCCTATAATCAATGCGTGCAATTAACGATGCATTGCGAACGCACCTAGCCACAGCAAAGGTTATGTCCTTACTAAATGTAATTTCCGTCGATGGCGCTACATTCCATATGCAGCCAATGTAGCAATGGCCTTATTGCATGAGAAGTTTGACGAAACAGCGATTTTAATTGGCAAGCGATATTATGCGATTTAACACTATTGGACTTCCTTCTTTGGGACTATCACAAAAGTAAAGTATATTCCAACAAGCCAGCAACGATTCTAGAGCTAAATGACAATATAATAAGGCATATTGGTAGGATAGAAGTCCAATTATGCCACCGAAGATATTAAACTTTCACACTTAATTGCCAGATACCACATGAATCAATAAAAACTCTTTCTTATTGTAACATCTTTTATAAGATCGAGTTATAACTATAATCAAGTCATAAAATATTTTGGTAGTTATATGCTTTGACAATCACTTCTTTAGCTATAAAAGTACATTAATACATTTTTTAAATTCCTCCGCTAAAGTAACAAACTGAAAAAATATTTTGGCGAGGTCCAATATCTCTCTTATTATCGAACGGATCGTTGACAGTGTTAGATATTGCACCAATTTGTGTTGGGCTTTTCTCGAGGCGGTCAACGTTTCAAAACCTGATTGATTGTGGCAATTCTAGTAGGGCACTTTTCGCGTATATGCGAATTTTAGTACAAAAGAGAAACAAGAAGTATATATATATATATATATATATATATATGTACATAATATGAATTTTATTCATGACAACTACAGATATATAAGTTTGACATTGATATACTGTCATTTATATTTTATATATATATAGGCATCATTTGCCGAAACATGTAGGATTGTTTTAAATATATATATATTCGAAGTAAAACCAGACCTTAAATCGCCAACAAATTGAATTTACCTATATATATATATATATATATATATATATATATATATATATATGCATATATATATATATATATTATATATATATGGTTAATGTTTCTTGGGGTTCGGATTAATTTTTATTCATGAATTAAAAATACTCATATTAACGTTTCGACTATTATTGTCTTCGTCAGATTAAATTGTTTATAATACAAGATGTTTTCTGTAAATAATTTAAAGTAATAATACATTAGTAATATATGGTAAATATTACTTACAGCATTGTTTTCATCAGTGTTATATTTTATATATTTTAAACCATTTTACTTAAATATATTGTGACATATTAATTATCCTACATATAGAAGTAAACTGAAATTACCTCGACATACAGCAACTGTTTATTTTAAAAATTTTTACTTATCCCTGCATGTAACTTGATACTTTATTTTCGTGCGGGTGGTTTTAAATAGTTAAGTGTTGATTTTGAATTGAACTTTACTTTATTAATAATATCTTTTTCATTTATATTATAGAAAAATATAATTTCGATAAACTTGTAATTTCGGTACGGTCATTTACAGCATTTTCTTCTTGTTTTTTAATGTGAATTAGTTCTAATTTTGATCTTACTTTGTAATTTTTTTCCTTTAACTTCTTTGTAATTGAATGTGTGACTATTTCTGTTTTCGTTTTTTTTAAAGCTGTGATGTTTTTTGCATATTTGTGACCATTGATTCTCTTAAATGTTGTTCTGTTTGACCTATATAAACGCGACTGCAATCATTACATGGTATGCTCTAAACTAGGTGCTTTTTTTCAGTAGAAATGGCTGTTTTTAATTTTGTTTTAGTGAAATTTAAATTATTGTAATTTTTATGAGCAATTTGGATATCGTATTTTTGTACAAAAAATTTGTTTAATTTTTCTGATAGTAGAGGAACATACAGTATTGATAGATATTTTTTTGGTGCGCTAGCTTTTCGTTAACACTGTATTGTTGGTGATTATACATTTTGTGTAATACTTTTAGGAACACCTATAGATTATCTACTAACATTCCCTGTCAAAAATTCTCGCAAAAGGAGACCAAAATTATCTACGTGCTGCAACTGTCATTATAAAAAAGTATAATGAAAACATGGGTGGTGTCGGTGGAGCTGATGGAAATATTAGCTCTGTATAAAGAGTATCGATACGAGGCTAAAAGTGATATTTTCCATTAACAAATCAATGTTTTGGTATGACTGAGCAAAACGGTTGGCAACTTTATCGTTGTAATGGCGATAAATTAATGGACCTAACTCTTAGAAGAGTGATTGCGCTTGAGATAATTTAAACTTTTAAAGCTAATTCTAAAAGAGGTCGATGCAGATTTCTTGCCAACTTGCAAGAGCATTTTAGATACGATGAATACACCACATCATAAAATAATAACAAAACTAAAACCGATGAAAAAATTGACACAAAAAAGGAATTTTATATGCAACATAGCAATGTTAATTGTAGTACTATTGTCCTTCTAAAAGGACCCTTGATTTTGATTAAACACGCAAAAAATTAAATTTTTCTAAGACGCTGTTATGTTTGTCTTGTGTTGTTAATTCCAATTACAAAATATTTTGAACTTATAACAAGAAAGGAAAGGCTTAAATACAGCATTATTTTTGTAAGAAACTAATTCTGTCATGTATTCTTCTAATTAAATTTTGTTTGTTGTTAATATTATCAAAAGAGAATATGTTTTGAATATTTTGAATTTAAAATTTATTCTTGAAAGAAAAGATTAAATTAACCAAAATTGAAAATTAATTAAAGAAAAACCTTTAGAAGCATTTGAGTGATAAATTGTATAACGAAATAATCTCCTACTGGTGAATATAAAAATGAACATTAAATTCCGAAAGATCAATGTGCTTACAGCGGACTTCGCAAAATATTAAATTTGGATCGTAATGTAATTCAGCAGGTTTATCCAGAAGCCTCTGAACGCCTCTGAAGCCTCTATCGAACATATGCTTTTTATAGCTGCTGAGTTGAACATCCAAGGAATAGAAAATAACTTAAAGTCGTGAGAATATACCGTTACTACGATGTAATTTTAGAACAAATGAAAACAGTAACTTGTTTCTAAGCTGGTACGTGATTGCTTATATATACAATATGGACAGAATGAAATAAGAGAATATTTTAAATAAAACTTTTTTGTTTCATTAAAAATTTTTTTTATAAAATCTATTTTTTTTTTATTTGATCTGTATATTTCACAAGAAATTTGTTGCTTCTTCAGGAGATAATAATGTAGAGTGTCAAACCGTTTGCCCGATTTTAATTTATTATTAGTAGTAGTAGTAGATTCAATTAGTTGGCAATTTAAGGTCTGGTTTTACTTAAATATGTATATATTTAAAACAATCTTACGTGTTTCGGTATATGATGCCTTTTCCATAGAAATTTAAAATATAAATACAAATATAAATATAGATTTATATTTAAATTTTACTTTTGTTTACATCGTAACCACGGACAAATTGTACCGAGATACGAGTATCAAAAATTATCTGGGTCAACGGTGACCATGGAGTGAAAAACATCTGACTTAATTTATACCATTCCTTTGAGAAAATTCTCGTAAAGTTTTCAGGTTAAGTGTCATACTGACATTAAGTTTAATATATTGACAAATTTTAACGTCAACATCACACTTAACCTGAAAATTTTATCAGAATTTTCTCAAAAGAATAATATAAATTAAGACACTCCATGGCCACTGTCCACCAAGATAATTTTTGATATCTCGATATTATGCATGAATTACACTTCACTTACAATATAATTCACTAAATTTTGTTCTATATATTTACGTTTGAAGATAAAATAGTATATGTTATTCAGCTAAAAGATTCCTTTATGCGCCTCTGCTGAATTTCTTCTTTTTCCTTTTTAAGAAATTAGCCTCGTCGGTGTAAAATACTTGAGCTAATAACTGAGGTTTTAGTGCGATTTTCTGTTGTATCCATTGACAAAAAGCCAATCTTTGTAGGAAATCTGCTGGCAAAAGTGCCTGTACGCGTTGTATGTGATATAGATACAAGAGTTGATTGCAAACTGTTAGCTGACTTATGTTTAAGACAGAGACAATTATTCTGGTGCTTGTAGTAGGATTTTCCTCAATTTCATTTAGCACCATTTTTTCTATTTGTGGAGTTCCAACTGTACGTGGGTGCTCGCTTCAGTTGTATGTTTTATAAAACTTCTTATTTCATTAAGACGCTGGTGAAGAGGGGCAAATATCGAATGTTGAGGGATGATACGTTTCGGGTATTGTTATTCATACAGACGTCTAGCTACACGTGAATTACCATTAGTAAGACCGTAACTAAATTGCATACCGCACAACTTAGCATTTGTGTAATTCATTTTAAAAAACTTTAGCAATACTGACCCAATAATATTGAAATGACAATTAAATATTTTCCCTTCAAAACGAATGTTTTTACAGAGATATGTGAGACATTAAATCATGTTAGTTATACTATAATAAATGAATCAGTATTCTTGAATCATCAATCAATGGAACGGAGGATAGAAGCTTGCTTTGCAGTTGAAGGCGGTTATTTCCAACAATTTATATAAGTTAATTTTATTGCCTCAGTACGTTTTATTGTACAAACTTTTAATTTACTATTAAACATCCTGTAACTTTAAAACTAAGTCGTTTAGCACATACGTTTATATGAACTATTTTGATCAGAATAATTCTAGAAATGAGCCCATAAAATTTTTTGCATATATTTAGAATCATCCTGTATATATGTATTTATATAATATTTACTTTAATTAATAAAATAAAGAAAAAATATTAAAAACCAATTACGTATTTTACAATATTGTTTCTTTTTTCTGGTGGTAATTATTGACAGGTTTTACTGTAATTGTGAAAAAGAAATAGCGAAGCTGAAATATAAATCAACTTTCTCTCAACGTATTATTTACAACAAAACTATATTAGAATTAAATTTATTTTTTCCTATGTATAAAGAAGTCGATAAATACATGTATATCTAATAAACATTCCACTGATCTAGTTTCTTTAAATTCTTGTCCTCAATCTTTCCCATATCAACTAACCAGCTTTAGGAAGTTGGTTTCTGACATGTTTCGCGGCAAAAGTAATTTTTATGCAACGCGTAGCTTACCATTTCCATCGTAACAAATCGACAATATAGGTCGAACATAAATCACATCATCTGACAGGGAAACGCCATAGTATAAAATGTGTTATACGACGTATAGATATATGGCATCGACATAACTGCAGCGTATATTATATTCGAACACCCAACACGAGAAAAAAATAGAGCGATCCGTGTTAGAGGCCGTTGCGGGCACGCAAATGGATGCAAAAAACTCGTATGTATCAACTATCGAACATGATTTATGCAGGAAACAATACAGAAATGGAGATATTGACCCTCCATTACGAAGACTACCAGCTCGTTTTGAACGAGATTGCCAAGTATTCTGTATAGAAAAAAGCTGAATTATAACGAGGTAAGGAAAGCTTGGCGTTACCTCTTTTTGGCAAGTAATTGGCTAAAATACAAAAGGGATAGGTTTATTGAAAATAATGTGAGCATTGATATATGCAAATTATAATTATCATAAATGGTAATATTCATGTAAGGAAAAAGTTAACGAAAAATACAATGTATGTAATAAAAGTTTGAAGGTTGTTTAAATATTTTAGCAGACAGAAGCAAAACTTAGATTTTATGATATTGTTGAATACGCGCACGTAAATAAATTTTATGATACTTCGATGCAAATTTAAAAATATTCTTGAATAGAAAATGCGAATTCCAAATTTTGTTACAAAAATTACATAAATATTTATCTTAAATACGAGGGTCAAGCTGAAATAATTGAGAATAAAAACGCGATTAATATTTTCTAGGATTTCATTTTAAATATGCTCAAAGTAATTCCCTTCAGGAATGGTACACTAGACCATTCTTTGTTTCCACTGTATTCTTTCGGAAACCCTTCTACCCTGGAAATTCCGTTTAACTCAAAAAAATACCCAAAAGTCACACATTGCTAAATCAGGTGAGTACGGCGTTCTATTACTTTTATATTTTTCCCAGCCAAAAACCGGAGAGTTAAAACTGCGGTAGGGGTAGATGCATTATCATGGTGGAGCATAATTCCCTTATCTGGAACTCTACTGAACACTTCAGACAAACACTTTTCATTGTACCACTTAGCTATAACTCTCTTTTGTGCATCTAGCTTAATTGCATATTAGTGGTGTGCTAATCCGGATGGATTCGGTACAAAGGAAAGAATCCATCCGTGGAACGAATTGGAATGAATCCGAAATTTAACTGTATGTCATTCCTCTATTTCGTTTCATCGAGATTATTCAAACTGTAACCACGATAGAACGGCACGTCGTCAAGCATTTGTCGGTCTTTCCACATACTTGTTTAGCATGAAAACTAATAAAGTTGTAGCAATGAAATCTTACGTAGACATGTAGTATGCTACAGTGCATTTTCTATTTTTATTTATATATTTACAGGGCGTTCGAAATTTACGCAACAACTTTCAATTTTCTTTTTTAAATAGATTGCTATAATTTCTTATTATTATGATGATAGCCACCCAAATTATCTTTGCAATGATAAATGACAATGTGCACTTACAACTGTTAGTTTTGGTTTTATTGCAAATTTTGTGAAAATCTTTACAGTTGCAGCGTCTAACATTTTAAGTCTTAGCCTGAAAATGGGTGCAGTGCCTCACGTAACTCTTTTGTTACCAATTTATGGACTAACACGTTATATGTTTTGAGGATGAACAACGTGACAACATGTACAGAGTGTTAAATATGTCGTAACAAAGCTATCGGCTATTTTCTCTTTTTTTTTAAATTAAACCTATAATTTTTTTATTAGTCAGCAAATTCCCTGTAAAATTGCCGTTAAAATGGTACCAGTAACATAGAATACTAGAAATAAGTATATTTCTAGTATTTTCGAAGTTATAACCCTTTAATGGGATATACCTATGTTTATAATATTCAATATGCGGTGCTGCATCTAATAGTTGGTTGGTTGGCCATGAAATCATATTAAGCAAAAATTTCTGTGTAACCAAACGTCAAACATCTACTTAAAATTTCTGTATAAAGTGTTTTTCTGTAGTTCCTCTTTGTTGTAATCGCGTTTAATTGTTATAATTTAAGTTCGGCTAGTGAATTATCAATTTCCGTTTGTTCGTTATTATTTATTATGTTGTTGTCAGTTATATAGTTTTGTTGTCATTATTTTTTATTTACATGCCGTAATAGTTTATAGTTGTGTTTTTTAGAAAGAATTTTTCGAAGGAGGAGATAATAGACACGGTATTTGTTCTTGGCGCTAGCAATAGAAATCCACTTTTAAATCAAGAACATATGCTATGGAGTATCCTCATCGAAGAGCACCAGATATTAAGACGTTTAAAAATTTGTTGACAAGGTTTCTACGGACGGGTTCAGTGAATTACGTCAAACATGAAAGAACTAAGACTATGGTTACAGAAGATAATGAAGTGACAGTCGTTCAGTCCGTTGTGGAAAACCCGCGCGTATCTACAAGGATAATTTCGAAAGAACACGGGATAGAAGGCACTGCTGTAAGAAGGATTTTAAAAAAACATAAATTTCACCCTTACAAAATTCAAAATCATCAAGGATTATTACAAACGGATTTTGAAAGGAGACTTGCTAAGAGTGAATGGCTACTTTTCCAATTATGACAAGATCTAACTTTTCTATCATCTGCTTTTCACAGATAAAGCAATATTTGCGAATTGTGGAATAATAACAAAAATGGAGTGTTAACACCTGGGGAAGCATCATAGGAAACACTATTATAGGTCCATTCTTTTTTAATACTACTTTAAATTGTGAAATCTACACAAATTTCCTACAAAATAATTTACCATTGCTGTTAGAAGGCCTACCAGATAACGTCATAAGGAGATTGTGGTACCAACATGATGGTGCACCTGCACATTAAGGTGCTGCTGCAAGAGCACATTTAGATAGAGCATTCACCAATAGGTGGATTGGGAGAGGAAGCTTTATAAGCTGGCCACCGCGATCACCAGATCTAGCCCCTTGTGGTTTCTTTCTGTGGACTACTGTAAAAAATATTGTTTACGAAACACCTCCTACAACGGTAGAAAACATGAAGCAACGAATCAGAAATGCTTTTCTTCAATTAAGTGAAAACAACATGGCTCAAAATGTAAGACTGTCGATGCTGAGGCGATTAAGAGCATATATAGAGCAGAATAGACATATATTAGAACACATTTTAAATTAATTTTGTTTTATTATGGAAAAATTACAAAATCTAATTCTAAAACTAATAATAAAGAATTAAAAAACAGGTGTTTGTAAAAGTTACATTGTTTGATATCATTTCATGGCCAACCAACTATTAGATGCACCGCATATTGAATATTATAAACATAGGTATATCCCATTAAAGGGTTATAACTTCGAGAATACTAGAAATAAGTACTATGTTATTTGCACCATTTTAAATTTTCAATTTAAAAAAAAAGAGAAGATAGCCTTTGAACTTCGATAACTTTGGCACGACATATTTAACACCCTGTATATGTTGTCACGTTATTCACCCTCAAAACATATAACGTGTTAGTCCATAAATTGGTAACAACAGAGTTACGTGAGGCACTGTACCCATTTTCAGGCTAAGACTTAAAATGTTAGACGCTTCAACTGTCAAGATTTTAACAAAATTTGCAATAAAACTAAAACAAGCAGTTGTAAGTACACATTGACATATATCATTGCAAGGATAATTTGGGTGGCGATCATCATAATAACAACAAAGTATAGCAATCTATTTAAAAACAAAATTGAAAGTGGTTGCGGAAATTTGGAAGACCCTGTAAATATATAAATAAAAATAGAAAATGCACTGTAGCATACTATATGTATACGTAAAATTTCATTGCTACAACTTCATTAGTTTTCATGCTAAGCTCCGCCGACACACTATTGCCGCACCCGGTATATATTGTTCACATATTTTTTCATAATATAAACAAATCATAAGTCCATTTATGTTTATTTTAAAATTTGGCTCTTATCTACTCTACCAATTGTCGCTTGTTTCAATAGTAAAGACTAGTAATGAAATATATGTTACAATTGTTTATTTTGGGTTTTGAATTTAAAGGTTTGTAGTGTCTGCACTTATTAGAATTTAAAGACAAAGCAATAACAAACAACTAATGGTTTTAGTCTAAAATAAGTAGGGGTTCAATGTTTTTGTTTTAATGGTTAAGTTTAGGTTTCAGTAGTATCAAGTTGCCATTATTATTCAAGTTTGAAAAAATTATCGCGATGGATAAAAAAAGTGTAGTGAAGTTTGGAAATTCTTTACTCTCGTGAATGATGATTCAGCTTAATGCGATTTCTGCAATTCAATATTTTCACATAAATGAGGAACAATCGCAAATCTAACCCAACATTTGTAAAGAAAGCATCCATTTTCCCCAGTAGAAGAATCTGAAGAATATACATCGCATACGCATATCGATCCTTTACTCGATGTAAACAAAGCTTCTACATCCAAGGCTGGTGAAAGTGATTCTTCTGCTACTTCAGAAATTGCACCTGCCACAACAAGAGTAAATACTGAAGTGAATACCGTACTTGTAAAGAAAAAGAAAGTGTATCAGTCAAGTTTGACAAGTTTTGAAAAAACGTCATTACCCGTACAAACTTAAAAAAAGCTAGGTGAACAACAAAAGTGTACTATGATTGTTGATGAATATCAGACACTTAGTTTCGTAGAAGATACTGAATTTCGAAAATTTGTTAAAATACTAAATCCAAATTACAATCTTCCATCAAGAAAGATTATTTCTAATATAATTTTACCCAAAACTGCATGCAAAAATACATGAAATTGTGAAAAAAGTGTTAGTCATTGACGGATTATATTGCTATCACCCCTCATGGATGGACTTCTATTAGTAACCAGTCTTATCAGGCGCTAACTGCACATTTCTTCATCGATGATGGTAAATTAAAATCAGCTTTATTAAGATGCTGCTGTATCGAAGAAAGTTTTTCACAATTTACTAGATCTTTTTATTCTCAATAAATTCAGCTTATCCCTCGTACAACACCCTGAAGAAACTAGAGAGTACTAATTTCCAGTTTAATTAATTTACATCAATTTCCAGTGAGATTCTGCAGAAATTTAAGGACAAGTTTGAAATTAATTTGCGTAATTAATTTAAGATTAATTGCCAAGCAGATTCTGCAGAAATTTGAGGACAACCTTATTTTTAAGGAGCACAACATTGTAACTACGGAACAATCAAAACAGTAAGATTTAATCGAAGAATTTTCTTCAAAGAAGGTGGAAACCGTTGTGTCTATTACAAATAATTAATAAATTTAGAAACAGAGATTTACTAAATAAGCAATTAAATGTATCCATCTCTCCACTTTTAAATTTATTCAACGTTAGCAAAGATTACTTCCACTAATTTTATCTGAATATGAACATTTTTAAACGTACCTATATTCTAAGTCAGTGAGTATTATATACCTTACAAAGGCACAATGTTAGTGAAACATGTATTTTTATTAATATAATTTAGGATTTTTTTAGTCGGATTTTTTCCATTTTATTAAATGACATTCCAAGTAACTAACAACTCAAATTGCAATCATATTAACGACCTATGCAAAAGTTTGGGGTCGGTATCGTTTTCCTTAAAGCAATTAAAATAATCAGTAGCGGTTGCTATTCTAAAAATGTACTATTGTGTAAATAATTCCTTAATTTCGTATGCTACAATAGCATCGAATTTCTCAAGCGCGAGCGAAGGTGTATTAATTACAAGGGTATAAGTAGACGAACACAATGTAAGGGTTTCTTCATTATACTAAATATTACAAATGGTCGGTGGATCCTCATTTATCAGTTATTAATTTACGCTAGTTAAAACATACACATGTTTGTAAATGTTGGAAGACACTGTGAATATATTACAAGGAGCAGGGGGAATTTCTATAACTGAAATCTGTAGTATTTAGCTACAAATGCTTTTAATAAAACTCTTAAAAATGTTCGCGTTTCTGCCATTTTTCACCATTAAAAATTTAATTTAAAAATAAAAAAATTATTGATTGCTAAATGCCATAATTCTTTTAATTACTTCAATGATGAGTCATCATTTAACTACTATACGGCGTCGGAATTGTTAGAGTTGGTGATATACAAAATAGTACAATGCCTAACAATCTTTTTCTCTTCGTCTGCATGGCTTTTTTACTTTTAGGTGTCGAGAAGCCGAACGCATCACACTACACTGTAATTTTTTTGCAGGTAATCTATCCAGCAACTGACAATGGTAAGGTTTGTTTTCTTTGACTATATCAATTGCAATACTGTTACCGTAACTATACTGGCTTACTATTGGCACCAAATTATTTGAAAATTATGCAACTACAGTTATATCGCCACTATTTACCCATTGACGCAGAAATAGTTAGAGTTGGTGATGTACAAAATAGTACAATGAACAATAATAAAAACTAATAGTTGTGGGATTTTGACAATTTATTTCTATACTATATATTGTCAATCGTTTTAAATATCAGATTAATTTCCAATAAAGATCGAACATTTATTTGTATGGGCCATGCAGCAACCAACAGCTACATCTTCCACCATCTTCTAAAATCGAAGACGGGTGCTTGCCGTAATTCATTTATTTACATGGGCTTGAAATATTTTAACAGGCTAGCGTCGTACATCAAGCAATCTTCAAGCTTAAAACAATTTCAAACGAAAATGAAGGTTTTGCTTTTAGAATGGGTATTGTACTAGTTGGATGAGTTCGTTGCGAGTTGACGTTCGAATCCCCTGCGTTTCTGTTTTTTGTGGATATGATGTATGAATCTCTTATTGATTGTGTCTGTGCTTTATTTATTGTGTAACATGTTCATTTCATTTGTAATGCTATATAAATGCTATTATACCGCGATATCATAAAGTTTCTGGGTCCAAGATGGCATTGAAATAGAGAATATATGTCTGAACTTTATCCATATTATCATACTGGTAACTTAACCTTAATTTTTGAAAATTATTTTGATAGTGTCATCGTGACATCAATAAATATGTCATTTGATTTAATAAAGATACAATAAAACAACAAGCTCAGCTTGTATTCCAAATTTTATTAAAAAAAAAAGGCAAAATTAAAGCAAATGTTGAAATTGTTGTCCGTTATTTTCAATTCCCAATGTGACACGCCTTTTCATGCTGTTAAAGGCATTTTGCAGCATTGCGGGCGTTATTAATGCACATTCGTCAATAATTCTTTGTTGCATATCTTGCAAATTAGCAACAGGAGTTTTAAATATTCTATTCTTTAGGTGAGGAAACACGAAAAAGTCCATTATTGTCAAACAAGGTGATCGTGGTGGAAACTCAACTTCCGTATGTAAACTTATGATCCGATCGTCAAAAAACTCACGAAGAAAAGCAATATTTTCTCGTGTTGTGTGTGCCGTTGCACCATCTTGTTAAAAGTATCCATATTGCAATTCATCATCATGCAACTGTTCAATAAATTCATTCAGAATGTTTCTATACCTCTCAGCATTAATGGTGAAATTAAAAAAAATAGGGCCAACAACTCTGCGGCGAGAAACTGCTAGCCAAACACCAAGTTTCGCATTATGGAGAAACGGATTCAATAAAAATATGAGGATTTTTCACTACTCCACATTCGAGTATTTTGGGAATTGACATACCCCGAAAGATGAAACCATGCTTCATCAGAGAAAAATGACAAATTTAGCAGGTCATCATCTTCTATTAAGTTATTTGCAAACCACTGGTAAAATAGCCTGATGTGATTGCATCTTATACCGATGCATGTGTAAGTTTTTCTTTACAATTTTCTGACATGTTCCATAAGAAAGTCCAATCTCTTGAGAAAGGCGTTTCAAAGGTTTTGTGGCTTCATTTACCATACGTTGACGAACATCATTTATAACTTGTTCCGAACGAACAGTTGGTCTACCAGTACGTGATTTATGACCCACAGAACCAGTCTCACGAAACACACCAACACAATTAGAAAGGCAATTATAAAAATCTTTGGGAATTACAGCTAACTCTGGAAAGTTCTCTCTAAAATCATCCAAACATGCACGTTGACTGTACACCCAAATTCCATCAATTCGCACTCCTCTCCGAAAATAGGCTTCAATCATGTACGCTTTTTGCACTATATTGTAAACCATATTTGAATTTACTCGAATGTGCTATGTTTCAAACTCGACGTTCAAACTTGCTTTCAGCAATTCTAACACATTAATGGATGACAGATAATGTCACTGTCAAAATAATTTACAAAACAGAGTTATAGTTCCTAACTTAAGTTCAGACATACAATTTATATTACAAAGCCATCTTCGTACTAGAAACTTTATGATAACACGGTATTATATTGTAATGTTGTGTAAATACTATTTTGCTGTCCATGGACGATATGTACTTTTTCAACAGAAAATTAAACTAAAATAATTTTATTACTACAACATCGTATTAGGTACTTATAACAAGCAATATTATTTGTTTCGAATTTAATAATCTCCTTCGAAAATACATTAGTGTTCATACACAAATAACGGTTTATGTTATTTTTACGATGGTCAAATTTTATATTTATATTTCTCTATTTAACTATTAGTTTTGTGTATTACCAAAACATGTTAACTTCGAAAGTGTTGTTTTATTTACAATTGCTGGTATCAAACTCGTAAAAACAATTCAAATAATTTCGTTTCAAAAGAGAACAAAACAAGTATTTTGAATACGATTTCTTTAATAACTCATCAACGTCTTCCTTTAGAAGTAACAGTGACAAAAAATATTATTATTAAAATCATTTTCAAAAAGTTTAAATAAAATATTTTGATCCTTCTATGAACCTATAAAATATTATTAAAATCTGATAGCCGCACAAGTAATAGACGATGGTTACTGTAATGATACCTATCGAGGTGTAATAAAAAATACTATATCGTTGTTTTTTAAAGTGCTTGCTTGTACAATTTAGTTGAGGTAAAACAGTATAATAAAGTTGTGGTTAAATACCACCAAGTATTTCTAAAAAAAATAGTCCACTGCTTATGAAATATTAGAGTTAGTGATGTACAAAATAGTACCACGTATGATTATCAAAAATTAATCATTTTATTACTTCAACTTTCTTTCTTTATCTGTCTTCAAAGCGAGCCTAACACATACTTAAATAGATATACCGCGCAAAAGAGACGTCCGACACGCGGAAACATGGGAGTTGCCATTTTTACGTATTTCCTGAAGGATAGACTATCCAACTTGTAAATGTTCTATATTGATTGCATAACTATCTATAAAGTTAACATAAATATTTCAGTTAGATGTGGTAATTCTACTCGTTTCAAAATCACATGAAAATATATCTTTGAACATTTAATTTTAAAATACCTTTTGATATCTAAATACGCCAATAAATTTTTTTTCTTAAAAGCAAACCCAGTATATGTAAAATAAAAAGGTTTGTTTGCACTTCAACTTCAAATTTTTCTCTCGTTTGTTATTGCAACAATTTTAGTTAGTAAAATAGCGTTTATTATTTTTCCCGGAATTATAAGAAAAACGAACAAACGTTATTAAATAAAAGTTTTATTATTTTGAAGTCGAAACTTGTATTAAATATAATTATTAAAAAAAAATTATATATATTAAATCATATGCATACATCGGCACAGTCATATAATATAAAATATTTTAAAGTAAAATACAATTAATATTCAGAATAATTGAAACATACATGAGTAGGTAAACCCCACCAGTTTTGTATAATACAAAGGTATTTTTAATAATATAAAATATTATTAAAAATCTGGTGTGAAGAACACAAATGCAGGTTCACTATTAATATTTTCTGTGAACGTGTCCGAATATATCCTATCCCCAGAGACGTAGATACGTATTTCACCTTTCTACAGGCTCATCGGTACGCCCCTGCTGGAGAAAGGATATTCCCAGACACATTCACAGAAAAGAACCACATCGCCCTATCACCGTAATTATCCAGACCGAGCGCAGAAGTACACGTTCACAGAAAATATTAATAGTGAACCTGCATTTGTGTTCTTCACACCAGATTTTTAATAATATTTTATATTATTAAAAATACCTTTGTATTATACTATTAATATTATTTTAAACTAGAATAAACACAATATAACGTGGATATATCTCAATAATCAACGGAATTGAAAAAAACGTCACATGTATTGAACAGTAAACACTACCTGTGAACACAACTATCAAAGATGTTTATGTACAACGGCTGGATTGCATAAACAGCAGGAAATACGTCAAAATGTCAAATTCTATCTCCTTTTATTCCAAGCTCCGTACAAATGCGCAGTGGACCATGAGCGGTATATTTATTTATATGTATGTGGAACCGAACCGCAGTATGGTCTTTTCACGTCACCCAGCCTGCAACTGATAATAGTAACGTCTGTTCGACTATGTGAATTGCAATACTGTTCCCTTAAATGCACTGCTATACTGTTGACACTAAATTGTGTGTTGGTGTTAGAATTTATTGCTGAAGAACAGGCAGATAATATAAAAATCATTATAATCGAAACTGATCCACTAACTCTAAAGTATTTAAAATTAGCGAATTACCGTTAGTTGTAGAGATAATAGAGTCAATTATGACGAATAAATAAGTTGTAAATATAATATCTTTCCTAATCAGTAGTCTAGAGGTTATACGTTCTTTGGTCTTTCTGCTTGGTTTCTAGAGACAATAGTCAGTTTCTTCGTCTGACGACAAATTTTGTAGATAACAGCTTATTAATTCTTCTTGAAGTTTTAGTATTTCTCTTTTTAGGTTCTGAGTTTTGCTGTTCAGAATAGCTGTATCTACAGGATCTCTATATTTATGCTATCTTCTTCTAACTCTTTTTTCATTAACGAGTTCTCTAATGTTTACCGGGTAATTTAACGACTTTGATAGTATGTTTAATTTATTTTGGGTTATTAAAGGCAGGTGATAGTACATATATAGTTTAGCTTTTCTATTTTGAGTTGCTCAATTTAAATAAAACAAAAGAAAAACAAAGGAAAACAAATTTTATTATGAAAGCTTGGCAAGTTGATGTACAAAATAGTACCGTATATAATAACAAAAAAATCATAATTTTATTACTTCAACTTTCCTTCTGTATGTCTGCTTCCTAACGCACCGAATCGCAGTTTTGTCTTTTCACAGCTTCCAAGCCAGTAACTGATCACAGCAAGGTCTGTTCGACTATGTCAATTGTAGTACTGTTACTTTAACTATACCGTCATACTGTTAGTAATAAATTGTCTGTTGGCGTAAGAATTTATTGCTGAAGAACTAACAGATAATATAAAATATGAAAATTGCTTTAATGGAAACTGAAACATTAATCCTAAAGTATTTAAAATTAGCAAATTAGCATTAGTTGTAGAGATAATAGAGTCAATTATGACGAAAAAATAAGTGGTAAATATAACAGGCTACAGTAGAAATTACGTTTTAAAGAAAATGGGTAATTTAGCATAATAATGCTCAAAATATTTCGTAAAAATTCAGTTTGACTCTTAGGATAATTATAATGCTTTGAATTAGTGTAAGATATTATTCTATGTATTTATTTAATTTTATTTCATGTTTTATGGGGAATTGAACTAATTTTAGTAAAAATATGAGAACTCTGATTTCATATATCGACTGCAAGCCCAAAACTAAGCACAAAGTATAATAAAGTTTAATAAAAATTTATACTTATACATATTTTTTTTTTAATACGTTTAATATACCTAGACGCCGTGAAGTAAATTTTATTGTGAAATTCTACACATCGACACTTGTGACACTTAAAAATTTCAGACTTTCCGAAAATTTTGTCCATATTATTTTCTTAAAAGTTTAATCGCATCCATTCATACGTATATATTTGTCAATGCACATTTTTTCATTATACACAGTAATATTAAAAGACACCAGAGAATATTTAGAAAGAACGCATTTAACGATTAAAAATGATATATATTTAAATACACCAATACTGCAATTAACGTAACTCCTTCCACTTAAAGTTACATCCGGAACAATCCGGAAAATTTTAAGGAAAGGTAAATCACTACGATTTATCACAATAGTATTCTTCATACTTGTTCAACACTTCCCGTTTTTCTTCCATATGAACACTAAAAACGAAAACTTTTCACTAAAAATAAACATTTTTTTGGTATAACGCATCACTCTGTATAATATTAATATTTCTTTGGATTTATATACACGTATTTTTTTATAATTTTTTTTATTTAATTTAAATAGATAAGGGTCCTTTGCCATATTTAATAACATTCGGTGAGTATTATTATTTGAAGTGACGTTTCGTTTTAACATTTAATTTGAACACTGAAACACTGACAACAGGACGAGGATGACGAAAGATGATGGTATGAGGAGTTTCGCAGCTGAACTGCTGAATGGAAATAATCCTTGCTGACTGCTACCGTATACTGCCGGTTGTGCGGACGGTTCTACCATATTTTCTATTTCTGCAAATGAAAGAAATACAAAAATTAAATGAAGAATATATGGAACAAAATTAATAATATAAAAGTAATATAAATACAGGGTGGCCCAAAATGACCGAAGGGGTTTGAGTTCATTATAACTTCTTATTTAAGACATAATTATTAATTTTTTTTAAATTTTAAATACAGTATATTAATGGAGAATATTTTTAATTTAATTACGAAAAATTATATCTCGCAAGTGGTGGCCATTTTCTGCTTTCGAATATTCGTGCTCTTTCCAAAACATTTTCCCTAACCTTTCGCAAAACTTCAGGTGTTATGTTGTTGATTTCGTCGCGTATATTATTTTTTAATTGCTGTATGGTTCGAGGCTTATTAGTATAGACTTTTCCTTTCAAATAACCCCAAAGGAAACAGTCTGAAGCGGTTAAATCCGGTGAACGCGGAGGCCAATTAAAATCGCTTGTACGGGAAATAATTCGTTCACCAAAGATGTCGCGTAAAAGAGCCATTGTGTCCCTCGCAGTGTAGGGAAACATTCTTATTGTATGCAAAATTCTCTGCAGCGACCCTCTTGAGAGGCCAAGTTGTGTCGAACGTCTCCTGGTTGATGTTTCTCCATCTTCCCGAATAATCTCCTGTACCCGTTCAATATTGTCATCCGTGTGCACCGTTCGTCGTCTGCTGGCACCAGGAAGGGCTTGTTCTCGAAAATTTGCAACCAGACTGTTTATTGTTGACTCTGAGGGTCCAACCCGCACATTAAAATAACGACGACATGCACGCTGAGTCAAAACAATGGATCGTTGATTTGAGAAATAAAGTTCAACGATTTTGGCACGTTGTTCAATTGTGTACTGTTCCATTTTAAATTCCCCAAGTCTTCTTTACAAAATACTGAAAACAAAAAAAAACAAAAATTATAATAAAAAAGTTATAAGGAATTAAAGCCCCTTCGGTCATTTTGGGCCACCCTGTACTAATATTCTTAAAAGAAATTGTTCCGTTCTAGTTAATATTGCACCAAATATACCATAACTAGTCACAGCCTGCGCCGAGTAAAATGACTGATAGTCAGGAAGCTATTAAAACCATTATGAATCCATTTACCAGGTCTAAACTTGCGATACATTGTAAACAGGTCCTCAATAGACTGCCACGAGACAATACCGTGTCACTAATATGGGTGCCAGGATATGAGAGAGTTCAACGCAATGAGCTGGCCGACGAGCTGACCAAGGAAGGTACTTCGAGGGACACCGTTTATAATTTTACATTCGACCACTAGATGGTGTTTTTGACATATGTAATCACTATATTCTTAAAGTTTGACATTTGTCAATGAGAATTCCGCGATATCTTAGAAATTGAGTCAGTAGTTTGTTGAGAGTGACAGTTTTAAGACAATGAGTTTGTAAAATAATGGAGATTACTAGTGATGGTTTTCTTTGGATGATTTTTTCGATAATAAAAAAGGCCCAACCCCACAAGAATGCATTATGTCGCTTCGTTCAACTTTTGGTAATGAAGCACCATCAGTGAAGACAGTTTACAATTGGTTTGCAGAATTTCGTCATGGTCGTGCCTCAGTGAGTGATGAATCAGGTAAAGATCGACCGAAAACTCTTGTGATTCTAAAAAACATCGATGCTGTGAGAAAAATGATAGAACACGATCGACATGTGATTTATAGTGAGGTAGAGGTATCTCTAAGGATATCTCTGACTGCAATTCAATCGATTTTACATGCGCATTTATTTGTAAAAAAATGTGTTCCAGATGGATTCCACATAACTTGACCGAAGCACAGAAAGCACCTCGTGTCAATTGGTGTAAAGAAATACGCAAAAACTTCGATGTAAAAACCGCAAAATCCGTATACAACATCGTCACAGGTGACGAAACATGTATATGCGTATGAGCCGGAAACCAAGCAACAATCTACTGTATAAGTGTTCCAAGACGAACCGAACCCCATAAAAGTTGTTCGTACAAGGAACACCAAGAAAATTATTGCTTGTTTCTTCGGCTGTACAGGACACATCGCAATAATTCCTTTAGAGTATCGAAAAACTGTAAACGCTGAATACTAACAGTTTTAGCAAACAAATTTGCCAAAAGTTATAGACGAAATCAGGAAGAACAAGCGGAAAGCGTCTTATTATTCTTCATCACGACAATGCGAGTTCCCATACAACACGTCTAACAGTTGTCGATTTGAAAGAGAAAAGTGTTGAAATAATGTCTCATTGTCCATATTTACCTGACTTGTCGCCAAATGATTTCTTCTTGTCCCTAACTGTGAAACAAAAATGCGTGGATAGCGATTTTCAACAGCTTAAGAAGCAGTCGAAGCCTTTAAAAGCCATATTTCTGAGATACAACCTTCAGAATGGAAAAAATGTTTTGAGAACTGGTTCGCACGCATGCAAAAGTGTATAGACCATAAAGGCGAATATTTTGAAAAACAATAAAATAGTTGGTCCCCAAAAATTTTGTTTTCTTCCCAGATTTTGTAAAAATATAAAAGTTGACGCTCATAATAGGAATTTTATAGGACCAGAAACTGTATGTGGAATCGCTAAGCATTCCGCTGGAAGAGAAATCTGGTTATGGCTAGAAAGAGAACATAAAAAGAAATGGAGATTAACAGATGGTCAGCTCCATACTAAAACACTACTAAGGGACTTGGGCGCTAGGTTTTCAGCCAATCTGATTCATAGTAACAAAGAAAAAATTAAATTATTACCGGGTTAATAACCGGACATTGTCCTTTGAGGAAGTATATGTACAGTAAGGGCTTGGTTAGTGAGTCCTGGTGTAGGAAATGTGAAAGAGAGGAGGAAACTAGCCTTAATATAATATGCACTTGTAAGCAACTGAAGGAAATACCTCGGAACAGATCTACTGGATTCTACAAGGGTACTCAAACTTCCCCTGAGGAAGATAATGGCTTTTATCGAGGACACAAGACTAACAGATTGGACCTGAGAGATGTATTGGGGGCGGTACAAAGAGCAACTGTGCTCAAGTGTCTGAACGTGCTGGCGCCCACCCCAAAAAATTAGGAGAAGAAGAAGAAGGTACCAAAACTAAATAAGTACACAATGTAAGTAGATACAGTATGTGAATTCTAGCCCAAAATCCCATGTATTTTCGTATGGGGGTTCATTTTAAATGTTTAGGGCGAAGGAAATATAATTTCAAAAAATAATAGTAATGTTAGTATAGCTTACAAACCATATGTAAGAACAAGTAATTTCATTTTTAACGCAAAACCTAAAACAGATATCAATAATAAATCAGGAGTGTACAAATTATATTGTAATGATTGTAAAAGTGTATATATAGGTCAGACTGGTCGAAGTTTTATTATATGGATAAAAGAACACATGAGGTCATATAAACTAAAGATGACAGATTCAACATTCGCAAACCATCTTATTACAGAAAGGCATACATTTGGTCATCATAAAATATTGCATTTGGTAGAGAAAGGTCGTAAATTAAATCTTTTAGAGTCACTTGAAATTTTTAAAAGCGGAAACAACACAATAGATATTGTTCTTAACGACCAGTTGAATCTTATATATACACCATTTTTCCAATGTTGTATATATAGTTAAGTATATAGTAGTAATTTTAAATAAGATCATAAACCACCCCCATATATTTTTGTGTCATTTATAAGATCTATGTAGGCCTGTAACTTTTGCAGTTTGATAATGACATTGTATGTCGAAACCGCGGTCACTATTACATGTGAATAAAGTGGTATAACAAAGTTATTGTTTGATTTTATTTTATTATTTTCAAAATGAATTACCACAAAGTTACTGCTACCAGTATTAATTTTCTTAAACGAACTTTATATTTATTTAACTTTCCTGTGCTAGAGCAAATAAGAACAAATCATTATCCATCTCGATACTTGAATTTGACATTTTTACTTAAAAAAAAATCTACAAAAATATTTACGAAGTGGTGTTGCTAACGATAGCTTATTTGCTTTCGTTACTCTAAGAACGTCGATACGAACAATTTTCGAATTTCGTACTACATCAGTACACTTCCAAAGTTACAGAATACAGTTTTGTTATCGTGACAATTCTTTGGTAGAATGTAACGAATACGATGCAGAATAGAGTGGATAGTATTATTATATATTGGAACAAGCAGAATAGACGAAACTAAACTTTTAATTAGACGTCGAAATGTATAAACAACATTGAATTGGCTATTTACAGGGGAACTGTCATTCAATTAGCAAGCATTACTCGCTACAGAAATTTAATATTGCCGGCAATTGTTAGAACACAAGAGAATGGTGTAAACTTTATTAAATAATACATGCGAGGAGTTTGAGGGTTCTCGAAGTAATTTTAATTGATATGTGTGTTTCATGTTGTGTACATGTCTATATTAGGTGCTAAGTAGTAGTTTCACTTTGGTAATACAATTATTAAAGCAGAATTTCTGTAATTTAGTTCATTAGCGAGTATCTTCTATCAGACTATATATACAAAACTTAATAAATTATTGGTTCGTATCTGTCTAATACAGCTTCGTAGGTGTTGTAATTAACGCTATTAGTAAATCTGGAATTTGGTAGCTACATAGAAACACAGTTTAATGAGAAAATTGTTTAAATTACAAACTATATTGAAGTTAATTTAGAAAACGCTTGCCATATATGCATCGGGGATATATTGATGTGGTTTCCTTGCTAGGTCCCCGAATGCAATATTTCTACTGATGTTCACAATTTAGTCGTCGAAATAGGTATTTTGGATTTAAAATTACACTCTTGTAGGTGTTATTAAATAAATTCTACAAAGTGTCTGTTTTATTCACAGCTATATTTAGAGGTTAAAATTTATTTAGTGTATTGTAATGTGAGTCATGTAATGATATTACCCGTCGTACGCACGTTCGGGGCCATTCTCAAATCAATCGCTGGAGGTTTCTAGAAACGCAGATCGGGAATTATTTTCGAGGATGTATAGACCTATATAAGAACTCGAAACGGATGAAGACCAGGCATTCAGCTAGCCATCGGCGACGAATATTGCTCTAAATAAATACTAATATGTAAATATTGTAAAATGAATACAGTTATAGCAAGCGCCAATTAAGTTGGAGCGATGAGGGGGTGCGCAGAAGCCGTTTTTAAAAACGTCCACCCCCACTACTCAAGTAATTGTCAGAATACATTTGTCATTGACGTTTAACAGAACATAATGTCTTTGCTAGGGGATCATACGTGATACACACTCAGAGGTTAGAATTATCTGACATTTGATGTAAAACCAAATACAAATCTCCCCACTACTTCTAATCCTGTCCGAACTTACTCCTCCTCGAGCCAACTTAATTGGCGTCTGCTATAACAAGTGTTCATTTGAAAAGTCAATCTAGTAGCATGTGATTTACTGAGAACATTTTGAAGTATGTCGTAATCTAAAATTTACTACCTAACCTACGAAGCCGTATATTTAGACAGTTTCATACATACAAATAAATAACAAATAATAGGTATTTATTGAAAACTATAACAAATGTTGAAAATGTTGTCCTTCAAGATCTTTGCACTTTAAAATCCTCCGTTCAAAATTTCTGATGATATTCTGCAACATTACTGGATTGTTATTAATTTCCATGCATTTCTGTTCGATTCTCTGTAGCATATCATTCAAATTCAATATAGGCGTTCAAAATATGTTATTTTTTAGATAAGGCCACAAAAAGAAGTCGCAAGGTGTTAAATCGCATGAACGTGCAGGCCAGGCAATTTCAGTATTTCGACTAATTATACGCTCATCAAAAAATTCTTTTAAATAATCCAAAGATTCTGCAGTACAGTGACAAGGTGCTCCGTCTTGTTGGAAATATGCATTTTGAAGTTCATCATCATGCAACTGATTGACAAATGGTTGTAAAATTTCCGTACGGTACCTTTGAGCATTTAATGTTCCCTGAAAAAATATTGGTCCAATGATTCGCCTTTGGCTTATCGCTGCCCAAACGCCAATTTTCTCTGGATGTAGCGATTCTTCATTAATTACATGTGGATTTTCACTACTTCAAATTCTTGTATATTGTGAATTTAGGTATCCCGTTTTATAAAACAATGCTTCATCAGTAAAGATGACTCTTCGCGAAAGTTCTCCACTATTGTTCATATTTACAAACCAATTACAAAACTGTAGTCTACGTGGGTAATAAATTTCTAACAATTCTTGTACTGCTGTGACACGGTATGGATAAAGTTGCATATCTTTTTTTAATAACTTGTGAGTTGTACCAACAGAAAGGTTTACTTGTTGACTCAAATTGTCGAACAGATGTTTGTGGTTCATTTTCCATTATTTCTTCAACACGATTGACAACTTGAGGTGTACGTTTCTTAACTGCTCCGTTGCCCGATTTTCTTAAGAGACTACCAGTTTCAGAAAAAAGTTTTAAAGTTCTATTCAAAGTATTCTCAAATTGTATATTCTATTACAAAATGTGGAAACTCAACTTGAAATTCTACTATGCAATCTTGAACTGAATGAGCCCATAAACCATCAATTTTATTACCACTTCGAAAATAAGCCTGGACTAAAAAAAATTATGTTCTAAAGTGATAGCCATTTTAAAACTGAGAAGCAATTTATTTAAACCTGAATCGACGCACGATTATTTTATGCTATGATATTTGTGATTGACATTATCAAATGTCATTTGGATTTACGTTTACGGAACAATAAACACATACTAATCTATATTCGTCTTATTCTATCAAAATTTCAAAGTATCCTAGACTGACTTTTCAAATGAACACACGTTACCTATAGTTAAGTGTTATTAATGCATATTCTCTCTAGTCGTCGTTGATCATATGTTTGCTTTGTTTCGGAAAGTATTGCAATCCCGCTCCGCGATTGCTTCGTCTATGTTTCGCGATAGAGAATTCATTCATTGCAAGACGATTAAAGAGTTAGTTGTGTGATAGGGTATTTTCGATTGCACCTAAGGGGGTTAAGTTAAAGGGCATCAGGCTGCGTATTTTGAGAATTAACGCTACGGCGGATCGGGACGCAGTACATCGAACTAGCTAAGGAGTTTGCTAGTATCGTTTTCTTATATGGCGAAAATTTATGGCAGAAGAGTTTCTTCATGTCGAGTTATTGAAGTAGCAACAAAATTTTACAATGTATAACTACCCTGGTGGTGACGGTTGGAATTTCAAGCAATTCCATCTCCCGCAATGAATCACCCGTCGATGAGAGAAAAATCCGACAACCTTAAGCCTTGTAACCCATCTCGGACAGCAAACGTACATTTTGTGTGGTATCAATATCCAATTTATTTATTTATATTTATAACCGGATATTACTTCAGATATTCATTGATTGTTGAGATATATGTTATTTTTCTTTTTATTCAAATTAAAGTACTGTAGCATCATATACTTGTATATATATTTTTAATATCACGTTAATCTAATTTTAGTTTGATTGCGATTATTGCTTAGTAATTTTAAATCGACTTTCAATGTCATAATTTGTCTATTCCTTATCGTATCATAACATTCAGTTTTTTTTATAAAGATAACTTATAGTTGAATTGTTACGTGAAAATGTATTTCGCACTGTGGTTTTCTTGTAAGAACATCTGGCGTAGGCATATAAGCGGCCACAATCCATCCTCTCTTGTGGCGTTAGAGAAGTAACATTAAAATTTCTCGACACTCTTTCAATTCGGTTGGCGCTTAAGATAGGTATACCCAAAAAAGATTTCGTGCATACTCTAACTAAACTTCCGTCTTCAATAAAAACATGATACCTAATACTAACAGAATGATGTGTGGTTTTACTTCGTTTGGGTTTATTTCCAACGCAGTACTTTAATATAAGAATATCTTGTTTGATTTTGTCAGATGTTTGAAATAAAATTTCATTAAACTTTTTCACCTGTTGCATAGTTAGTGTGTTGCACATCTAAGGTTCGTTTTCTCCTCTGTCAGAGTATTTGGGATAACCTGACAATTGTGTTGATTGATGTGTAAAAAGTTTCACCGCTTTTTTATAGTGAATAATAGCAAACAAACCCAAGCAAGCCCAAAAAACAGGCTTACCTTGTTAATTTCTTTAAGTGTCTCTTCCATTTTTCCTTGTGAACAGGTCTCTTTCAGAATGTTTCCTTCTCGAAATGGTTAATAATTGTACTTTAATCCATAAAGTATAACTGAATAGCACGTAATTACAAGTAAGTCAATGATTGCAAAAGGACTGCAGCACATTGTAATCACGTTATTCATAGAAATCATGGGACACTAACCATGCGTTATCATGGGATTAATTTCACATACGAACTTTTACATCCGAATTGTCAAAACAAATACAGAGTTTTGCATATACTATTAGATTTTAAAGTTTTTTTTTTTTATTAAAAACAAATTTTTGCATCTGTAAACTATATCAAATCATATAAAAGTAGCTGTAACGAATTCAACAGTACAGGCTGATTCATTTTCGGCCCTCACCATGGGGATCTCTCTTATTATTGGAGTTAGAGTATATGTTTAAATTTGGAAAAGTTGTTAAATTTTGTGTTTGTTATAAATCCGTAAAGAAAATAGACCTGTGACAAATGACCTTCGATATTTTAAAAAAAACGCGAAAACCGCATCTTCTTCTTTTACCTGTAGCACCGACATTTGGCCTTGTAGAGAAAAAATAAAAACACACCCTTGTGGCCATTTCTAAACCTCTATCCAGTGGTGTACTCTAAATTTTTATACGACGTTTCGTTTCTTTCTGGCCATCATCAACAATCTAATTTCTTATACGCGCCATATTGGATTTAAACAACTTCAGAAAGTGTTTTTTTTCTGATTTCAACCATGCACCACATGCTAACTAAAGTTTTTGACATTAGGTTTTATTTGAAAGAATAAATTATAAGATTAAATAAGGTAGCCTTTGGAATTTCAATCTGTCAAACATTTCATTTATTGTTCATTAATAATACAAAAATGTCATACACTAACGAAGAGAAACGAGATATGATAAGTATTTTTTATTCTTCGAAACGAAATGCAACAGTAGCGAGTACAAGATAACAAAAACATTAATAAAAATACATAGAAAAGTAAACAATGAACAATTACAGTAAATATTTAATTATCTGGCCATCTTCGGTAATGCACAATTGGGCAATCCTTCTGGCATTTTGTACTGCCCTTTGTATAGATCTTCTAGGAACTGCATCGAAGGCATTCTGAAGTCTGTCTCCTAATTCTTCAATGTTTTGTGGCGCATCTACTTTATAAATATTATTTTTAACATATCCCCATTAAAAAAAATCTGGCGGACTTAAAACAGGTGATCTCGCAGGCCATTCAACAACTCCTCTATTTCCAATCCAACGGTTGGCAAACTCTTGATTTAAGAAATTTATAACAACAGCTGCCTTGTGTGCTGGTGCGCCATCTTGTTGCTACCGTAAATATTGTAATTGATCTAATGGGATATTGTCGTCAAGATAGTCAGATACGTATGTACGTAAAATGTTTAAATATCTTTCTCCATTTAAATGTTCTTCATACATAACTGGTCCTAAGAGACGATTTGCCAAAATACCCATCCAAACGTTTATTCCAAAACGATGTTGTGGTCTTCTAGCCCTGTTTTGTCGGGGATTTTGTACTGCCCAATAGTGCTCTGTATGTCAGTTGAACATTCCAGAATTTGTAAATTTTGTTTCATCTGACCAGATGATTTTGCTTAAAAAATTTTCGTCATTTTCTATCCTTCCCATTAACCAATTACAATCTTCTAGCCTTCTCAAATTATTTCCAGGCAGTAAAGAGTGACTAACATGGATCCTGTTTAAACCTACTTTTATGTAAAGTTCTCCAAACTCTGGACTGGCACAAATTTAATTCTGACGCTACTCCGCGTGTAGAAATTGATGGATTATTATTTATCTATAAAAATACAAGATTAACATGAAATTTTAAAACACGCTTTTAATTTACCATTTGTAAAATATCTTGTCGATTTTCATTTAAATTCCTGTTGTCTTGACCATTACGCGGTTTAGTAAACGATCCATTCTCGACCAAATTTCTGTCGAGATCTAGAAAAATGGTACGATGAGGCTGTTGTCGTTCTGGATATAATTGTAGATATCTTGTACTCGCTACTGTTGAATTTCGGTTCGAAGAATAAAAAATACTTATCATATCTCGTTTCTCTTCGTTAGTGTATGACATTTTTGTATTATTAATGAACAATAAATGAAATGTTTGACAGATTGAAATTCCATGGATACCTTATTTAATCTTATAATTTATTCTTTGAAATACAACCTAATGTCAAAAACTTTAGTCAGCATGTGGTGCATAGTTGAAATCAGAAAAAAAAACTCTTTCTGAAGATGTCTAAATCCAATATGGCGCCTATAAGAAATTAGATAGTTGATGATGGGCAGAAAGAAACGAAACGTCGTATAAAAATTTAGAGTACACCACTGGATAGAAGTTTAGAAATGGCCACAAGGATGTGTTTTTATTTTTTCTCTACAAGGACAAATGTCGGTGCTACCGGTAAACGAAGAAAATGGGGTATTCGCGTTTTTTTTTTAAAAACGAAAGTCATTTGTCACAGGTCTATTTTCTTTACGGATTTATAACAAACACAAAATTTAACAACTTTGCCAAATTTAAACCTATACTCTATCTCCAATAATAAGAGAGATCCCCATGGTGAGGGCCGAAAATGAATCAACCTGTATAATAAACTCAATTTTTTAATTTCCTGCATACACACAGTCTTGCATCTAGTGGCCTAATATTATTTATAGTATTATTCTATAATTAGGTGATTGTTTACTAATTTCTTAAGTAAAAAAAAAAAAATATCTACATCTGAAACAGGACGTCTAAACTTCTACTGTAGAGTATTAAATCCTTTAGATTGAATGTAAACCATTTCATGCTACCAATTAAGTTTTCCAAAGTACATACTATATTTTTATGTTGAATTATTCTATATACATTGTCTAAAAGTATAATTAATATTTATTGATACTCACCGTTAGACTTCGTCGTGAAATGAAATATTGGAGAGAGCTTATTCCAGCCGTGGACGTTTCTAGCCTGGACCCGTACTTCGTAAGATGTGGCAGGTTGCAGGCCACGGACAATATAATTCATTCGTTGTCGGCTGACACCAGGAAATGGTGGAGGCGCCGGTAACTGTGGATTAAGTACACCAACTCCCGTTAACATGACATTTTTCCAGTCGTTTTTGTACAGCATAGCATTAGACGAGTTATGATTATTGCTTTCTTGATTGTGGTGTATACGTCGGTGTCGTTGCTGGCGGTAGAGAAGTCTATATTCTAGAATGGCGGCGTGACTGTTGACCGACCAGGAGAGATTGTATGTGTCTTTTTCGGGTCCAACCACTGGTGAATCAAAAATGGCTAAACCTCCTGTTCCTGTTAGTGTGACGTGACCTCGATTCTTGCCATGAATATTACTGGCCACGCAACTAAAACAAAAAATTGTTTATTGGTTTAAACTACGGATTCCCTATGCTATAATTTACACATTATATTACATTTCACCTTTCTTGTAATATTTAAACATTAAACATTTAAAATATTGATAGTTATTGTAATATTTTGAATATTACCATGTTTACTTTAGCCACATAATACATTAAATATTTTGAAAATATCGTGTGTTTTTAATGTTTGTTTCCAGTATTATGTCGCTTTAGCCACGAAAAGCGCAAACCTAAGGAAATCTTCCCTGAACTTAATTTTGTTTAATATTAATCAGGAGTTTTTGATTCTGTATTTAGAAGCATTCATAAAAATAACACCCAGATGAGACTGGTAGTATCATATGTAAATGCCTCTTTATACAAACTTGTAAATATCTATGTGAAACATTAGCGGAAGAAAACAATTTTGAATCGAAATCTGTTGTAAAAAATACCATATAACTATCTAAAAAAAAACTAAATGATATCCTATTACCTCATAATGCCAAATTAAAATCCTTTGACATTAAAAACCTTTTCATATCTGCTGTAATAACATTAATTACATTATGTACTCAATTGTGTAGCGAAACACGTTCCCATTAATTTGTGTCCTCGCTAATTATTGCATCTCTGCGAAAATGCATAACATTAACTAGGTTAATAGATGATGTGTAATACTAGGTAGCAAGATCCACTTATTTACACAGCAAACCTTATTCTCGATTTGGAATTTACTGCAAGTGAGAATTAATGAATATTAAATCACATTCTTACATGTAAATGTCGACTTATTTAATGCGTTCGAAATTACAATCCGACAGACTAAGTCTGTACTAGTATGCAGAACACACCCTTTCGCGACAACGAACTTCCTGGTGATTAGGTTAATTAAGAATTAAGAAATACTGAAAAAACAAGTCTATCACGTGAAACGCACAGACGACGTTTCGTTCTAATTGGAACTTCTCAATGTGCGGTATTCTCTCATGACGGACATAGCAATGTCCGTCATGAGAGAATACCGCACATTGAGAAGTTCCAATTAGAACGAAACGTCGTCTGTGCGTTTCACGTGATAGACTTGTTTTTTCAGTATTTGTTAATTCTTATTCTCGATGTATATATATATATATATATATATATATATATATATATATATATATATATATATACTAAGAAGATTTAGAGACAGACATAGTGTGTCAAACACATTCTTGTAAATCTCTCACTATGTAACTTATTGCTGTTGTTATTAAATATTATTATTACATTATCCTTAAGTGCATTATTTCAAACAAGCACACCTCGGAGATGTAGACATAGTGAGGATTAGGGGACACACAATGCCAATAAATTAAATAAAAGAAATACTAGAAAAACTACAATAATTGCAATATACTCCAAATTAAAAGACAAAATGCCTACACACACGATATTTATGAAATTCCATGCAATGACTGCGACGGCGTATACATTCGCCAAACAGCAGAATATCTACAAGAACCTATAAATGGGCACAAACATTCAAACAATAGTATAGCACCATAATTTGAAACATACTTGAGTGGGTACAACCCTACAATTTTGTATAATACAAAAGTATTTTTAATAATATAAAAAATATTATTAAAAATGGGGTAGAAATGTGAAATACGTATCTACGTCTTTGGAGAAGATACATTCAAAAATACATAAAAGCACTTGTATTGTGTTCTTCACACCCCATTTTTAATAATATTTTTTATATTATTAAAAATACTTTTGCAATAGTATAGCCCTTAAAAAAACACATCAAACAAACAAGACACCCTTTCAATTTTGATAAAACCGGAATAATTACATCATAACAAAACAACAATACATGAAATAAACTAGAAAGCATTAACATACAAAAAAATACTAATTAAATAAACGACTGTTCTGATTTAAATAACTTGTCAGCAATATGCCTACCCAGTATATAAACAAATAAATACGTCACGATATATTAACACCAAAATTATTTAATGTTAGTAGTTTATTATAATATCATCTTGTACTTTCTTAATATTTAAATAAATTTTAGCTTTTGAAAAATGTACTATGTATAGTACCGAAACGTCTAATTAAATATTGTTTTCATTACCCGGCCGCTACTCCCAAAAAACATTAATTTTATATCGTATTATAATTATGGCCAAGAAAATAAGAAATTCCTTTCTAATATTATATCTAGTATATATACGAGGGTAAGCTGAAAAATTCGGTAACTAACTATGAGGTGGTGCTATGTAAAGGCAATCTTTGACGCTATTGTATAGCTTGATGTTTCAATGATATATGATTAAACTTCATATCGGTCCGTCAAGTAGTTTGTTGTGTACACTAGTACTTTTGTCGCTTCTTGAAAATGGACAATATAGAAATTCGCGCAGTGATTAAATACCTGTGGAAATGTATTCTTCGCCTAGAGAAATTCATGTTGATATGGTAAATGTGTTAGGCGAGGAAGCTGCTTGTTTTAAGACTATTTGCAAATGAGTGAACAAATTTAAAAAAGGTCGTACGAGCGTAAATGGCGATCCCCGTTCTGGACGTCCTAAAACAGCCACTTCTGCAGAAAGTGTGCAAAAAGTTTTGAGATTTGTGGAAGCTGAATGCCAATACACATTCCAAGATATTTCTGAGGCTACACGCACCTCCAGAGAACGGGTGTCTACATTTTAAATGTTGAATTAGACATGTCTAAGCGGTGTACTAGATGGGTGTCGCGTTTACTAACAACACTCAAACGCGTGGAATGTTCTACAGCTATTTTGGAGAGGTTTCGGATTTTTTGCGCAAATTTTTGACGTGCGATGAAACTTGCGTCCACCACTACACACCAGAAAATAAAGAGCAATCAAAATAGTGGACTAAACATGGTGAACCGGCTCCAAAAAAGGCCAAAGTCAGTCTATCGGCAGGAAAGGCGATAGATTCCGTTTTCTGGGATGCAAAGGGAATCTTGATTATCGACTACCTGCCAAAGGGACAAACGATTACTTCACTATACTATTCTAAACTTTTGGATTGATCGAAGGCAGCTATCGTCGAAAAAAGACCCTGAAGCAAGATCCCGACAATGCTCCAGTTCATACGAGCGAAATTGTCAAAGAAAAATTGGCCAAATTAAAGTTCGAAACGCTTGAGCATCCCCCTTATTCGCCGGATTTAGCTCCGTCGGATTATCATCTTTTCTCAAAACTGAGGAAACACCTCATCGGTATGAGATTTGCTTCAAATGAGGAGCTGATAGCTGCCGTCGACCACTATTTTGAGGTGCTCGAGTAAAATGAGTACTGTGAGGGCATAAATAAACTTGAGCATCGACTAAATAAATGTATTGATCTTGAGGGAGATTATGTCGAAAAATAAAACACATTTCACTGAAATATTGTTTTTTTGTTATACTTTAGTTACCGAATTTTTCAGCTTACCCTCATATATAGTAGATTTAGTTAGTCGGCGATTTAAGGTCTGTTTTACTTTAATATGTATATATTTAAAATAAAACAAATCTTACATGTTTCGGCAATTACAGCCTTTTTCAAAGAATTTTAAATTATAAATTAAATTTATAATATGAAGTTCTTTAAAAAAGGCAGTAATTTTTTTTTTATAACGAGCGATCATTAAAATTTTCACTGGTAGCTGGCCGTGTATATAAAAATTATGTCGTAGCTTTAGTAATTAAGATGATATTTCAAACATCTGTCGGTGTCAAATATATATTTTAAAGTTTCATCAAAAGAAAAAGTAATGGCCTTTAATGATATGCATAAAGCGTTTATGGTAGAATGTTACTTCCTGACATCTCAAAAAATTGATGGTATTTGGCAGCATTCAATAGAAAATTGCCTTGCGGAGTTTGAAGAGAGATATCCAAATACTGTTCCTAGCTATAAAACTTTCCGTGATACGCTAATGCATTGTGTAAATCTTTTTCGTCAAACAGGCAGTATTTTAAGGAAAAAAGGAAGCGGTCCTCCTCTCAAGAGAAGTCGCGGCGTAATTGAAAATGTCAGACAAATTATTAACGAATCTCCTCAAACATCTATTCGCAGAGTTTCGCAACAAGTAGGGCTTTCGTATGGAACATGTCAAAAAATTTTAAAAAAGGACTTGCGCATGTATCCATATAAATTAACTTCTGTACAAAATCTATTACTTAGGGATTACGAAAAAAGAACACAAATTTGCCAATGGTTTATTCAAACAATGACAGACATTTTAAATCATACTTTTTTCACCGATGAAGCTTGGTTTTATTTGAAAGGTTATGTTAATTTGCAAAATATGCGTATGTGGTCCAGTGAAAATCCTTATTTCTACGAGAAGTTCCTCTACATCCAGAAAAAATAGGCGTATGGGTAGGTATGAGTCGTCACCGATTAATAGGACCAATATTCTTTGAGGGCACGATAACATCGGAGAAATATCGTAACGAAATTCTCAGTGTTTTTACTAATCAATTGACTAATGATGAACTCCAGGTCGGATATTTTCAACAGTTTTTGCAACAATTTTATGGCGATAGGATAATAAGTAGAAATACAGCGATTCCATATCCACCACGATCGTGTGATTTAACAGTCATGGATTTTTTTGTGTGGCCATATATAAAGAATATTATTTATGAAACACCAATTAACAGTCTACAAGAGTTAAGACATAAAATCATAGAAAAATGTGAACACATCAATAACTCACCGCAAATACTGATCAATGTTTTCAATGCTCTACGAAATAGAGTGCGATTATGCTTGGTGGTGAATGGTCAACATTTTACACATTTTTTATAATATTCTATTACTTTGTATAAAAATTATAAATATATTTAATATAAAAGTCAGCATTTTAAATTATTTTTAAACAATCATGACGTTTGAAATTATAATGACAGATCTCCTCTAATAACTTAAGTTAGGATATACTTTTTGTGTACATGGCTTACTTGAGCGAAAATTTTAATGATCACTCGTTACTTTTGGCCAATCTGCAATTGTTAATTTATATATGGCTGACCTTTTATGCCTATTTCTTTCAGATTTGTTGTTTTTCATGTATTTTCCTAAACAATTATTAGATTTAAAGGCTGTATTGATGTTATGTTTATTAAGTAATTTACAATTTCTTCTATTATCAATGGGTTATATCCATTATTTTGTGCAATCTGTTTGATAATATTAAATTATTTTTGAAAATTTTTATTATTTAGTGGTAAAAATGTTAATCTATGTATTATCTTATGAAATGTTGATAATTTATATTTTAACGGGTGGTATGAACTATTATGAATTAGTACGTCCGTATGTGAGGGTTTGTGATAGACAGAAAACATCTGCTGTTTTGTGTACTACTAAAATAATCAAAGAAGTTTATGCTGTTCTTTTCTATAGTAAATTTAATATTTTTATGTAAATTATTTATATATTCAACGAAGTAATTTAGTTGTCCCTCTGTTCCCTTGAAACCAGCTAAAATATCATCTACGTATCTGTGCCAATAAAAATTGTTTGAAATTCGGATGAACTAAAATTTGAAATTCTAAAAACCCATGAAGATTTCTAAATGTAACGTTTTAATGTATATGTTATCCACTATTTCCAAGAATAAAGACGGACTATTCATTAAAATAATTTGTATAATTGTTAATGTAGTAGCAAAAATATAATATCTCGTTCATGTTTAGAAATAACCATATTGTTAGGAATGTCACGTTAGTAATAGTTGTGTGTAACGAAACATGTTATACAGTGAAATATAACAATTGAAAAATGTATAAACGTGAGTTTTACTTCATATCCTGACAACTTCTATTTATTTAATAACTGGACTATTCAACTGTAATGGCAATTAATGAATTATAAAAAGTCAGTTCTCGTTCTCAATTTACTATTTTGTTTAAAAGATACGAATTACAAACTTTCAAGATTCCTTAATAGATTTACTTATATATTTTCCAGAGTTTATTTGTCTATACTATCTGTCGTTTGGTATTAGAGAACTAATTAGATTCGAAATATGTTCTATGCAGTGTAAATAAACTGAAGCCTGGTTATGATAAAAGTTCCTCATTATTAGTTAAAGATCGTAGATTGATTTTAGCGATTGTTTCAGCTATTTCAATTATTTTATAATTATTAAAAAAAAACATTGCCACAAGAAATAAGTGGTCTTAAATATTTTCAAATAACTATAGTGATTACGAGAACAAAAAGTGTTTATGTTATTGTAAAGTGGAGCTTACGCAGTCAATAGCACTCTTTCATTAGTTGGCGATTAACTATATATACGAGATATATATCAGTGATAGTGGTCTATGGCAAATGTTTTAAAGTCTACTTTGATGGATTCGGTTGCCCATTTGTTGGAAACTGCTCCGCTTTCATTTCGAGCGAAAACACTAATTGATTGAGTTGTGAATTTTTTTCCGCGAATACCGCTTCAATCAATAGAGCTATTCAAAGTGATCCCAAATAATTTCTATTTGGTTGACTAGTTATAGTAATATTGCACAAACGTTCAAACAGAATATAGAATAAATTCAGATTTGTCAATTTCCGTGTTTTACATTATAGTCGATAATCGGTATAAAATGGACCTGATAAATACAAGAAAATAGAATTCATTCGCTACGAGCGTGGAATGATATGTAATGTCTCCAACAACACCATTGCGTGGCTAGTAGGAATAGATCAAAGTTTCTTAATTCACCTCTCCGGTTCATTATTTTTTTGGCTAGTTATTATTATTTTTTTTTGTTGTTGCTAAACTCTCTTTATCAACTACTAATATTCTTTTTTTTTATTATTTATATTTTCCTTTTACTATCTTTAAAAACACTATTGCCATCATGTAATCAACTTAGATTTATGCGTAAGACTTATGTGTAGCAATTGATGATGAAAATCAAGAAAATTTGGCGTGAAGAACACAAATACAGGTTCACTATTAATATTTTTGTGAACGTGTCCGAACATATCCCACCCCAGAGACGTAGATACGTATTTCGCCTTTCTACACGCTCATCGGTACGCCCCTACTGGAGAAAGGATATCTTCAGACACATTCACAAAAAAGAACCACATCGTCACATCACAGAAATTATCCAGACCGAGCGTAGAAGTAAATTCAGCGCTGCCTGTTGCAGACGGCCGAAGTACATCGCCCAGTCCACATAACCAATGTGTAGTAACGACGCCCTTCCAAAGGTGGCACGGCCATCTCTCTAGAAACTGCATTTTCTTTGTGTCTTCACTCATACTACGGACTAACCGCATGTGTAATGTATCACAATAATTGAAACATACATGAGTAGGTAAACCCCATAAGTTTTGTATAATACAAAGGTATTTTTAATAATATAGAATATTATTAAAAATCTGGTGTGAAGAACACAAATACAGGTTCACTATTAATATTTTTGTGAACGTGTCCGAACATATCCCTCTCCAGAGACGTAGATACGTATTTCGCCTTTCTACAGGCTCATCGGTACGCCCCTGCTGGAGAAAGGATATCTTCGGACACATTCACAAAAAAGAACCACATCGTCACATCACAGAAATTATCCAGACCGAGCGTAGAAGTAAATTCAGCCTTTGGAAGGGCGTCGTTACTACACATTGGTTATGTGGACGGCGCGAGGTACTTCGGCTGTCTGACAACAGGCAGCGCTGAATTTACTTCTACGCTCGGTGTGATTTTCTCATGAGCATTATCATTGGGGATGAATTATGGGTTCGTAATTATTACTCCAAAGTTCTGAGTTATAGCTAAAGTTGCGATATTTCGTCCGTACAATAAAATCGTACGTGGAGTTTCGTTATGGATTCGGCCTAATTCAAACATGCGAAGTAAAAAATATAATACTAAATATCTATTTATGCGTTATAGACTCTATAAATGCAAAAGTCTTTCTTTGGAGAGTTTGGTTTAGTAAAAACCCAGCAAAAGTATAAAACCCCCTAGCACAATTAATAATTGTCTCCCAAATACGTATTTCGACAACTAAGTTGTCATCATCAGTAGGTTAAACCACTAATCGGTGACTGTGTATACGTAGACGCCGTCTAAAGTCACGCGCGATTCTATGTATTAGCTTTACTGTGTCCAATGGTCAACAGTTTCATTAGTGGTTTTACCTACTGACGATGACAACTTAGTTGTCGAAATGCGTATTTATCATACGATTATTAATTGTAAGATTGATTATTAATTGTGGTATTGATTATCGATTATTGATTAGTGATTATTAATTGTGGTAAGGGATTTTATACCTAATTGCCAACGTTTCGTCTACTGTTACAAGGGACATCTTCAGAGCTGTACGTTGATGTTCGTCGTTTCGCAGTAGTTTGAAGAATGCAAGGACAGAGACCAGCACAATCCGATTATCTATCGCCGGATGCATACAAAAATCTCTTATCCCAAGACACTCCAAGCCACTGAGATTATATGGATTACCTAAAATTCACAAGCCCAACGTTCCTCTTTGCCCCATTGTCAGCGCTATCGATAGCCCCACCTATAAATTATCTAAATATTAATCATACACTCTCAAACAATACACGGGCGATAGTAACTTTGCAATTCAAAATTCTCAATATTTTATAGAATTTTTCTTTAGACTCTTGTGATTTACTAGTTAGTTTTGACGTGGAATCTCTTTTCACGAAGGTCACGATCCCGGACACAGTGTCAATAATCTCCAACATTATAACATCCCACAGCAAACCGAATGATATATCCGAACTCGTAAGTATGTGCCTTACTTCGACGTACTTCCAATTCCGAAACAAGTTCTATGAACAAGTGTCGGGAGCCGCTATGGGTTCCTTCTTATTCCCGGTTGTTGCTAATATTTTTATGGAAGCGTTCGAACAACAAGTCTTAATTTCCTTTCACTTAAAACCTAAATGTTGGTTTAGATATGTAGACGATACGTTCGTCATCTGGCCGTATGGGCGACAGTCCTTAGATGAGTTCCTACTTTTCCTAAACTCCCAACCCCGTGACATTCGCTTTGCCATGGAGGTGGAGTCAGACTGAAGTCTCCCGTTTTTAGATGTCTTGGTGACTCGCATTAACAATAGTAAACGGGGCCAATTATAACGGCCACGACATACACCGTACTATAGTTACCGTAGACACCGTAACCCCAAACCTCGGAGCGAACCCGATCCTAACATCAGCACCGACTTCTTACCGTATATTCAATGTATCACCGATCATATACGAAAGTTTCTACATACAAATAAAATCAAAACCGTCTTCAGCTCCCATTCTAAAATTTCGGACCTCTTACCCTCGGTTAAAAACAAAATATCTCCGCTCCAAGCACAAGGAGTGTATCGCATTCCGTGTTCGTGTGGTAGCGTGTACATTGGCGATAACGTGCATTTGTCCGAACATGAACGTTATATTACACTGCTAAATATAGCCGGTTCAGCCATGGCAGAACACAAACTCAACTCAAATTCTATTCAAAGATGTCAATCGAATTACTTCCCTAGGAAAATCCGTGAATCTATTGAAATTCACAAACATCCCCAAAAGCTCAATAGAGACGATGGCTATACGTTACATCCAACGTGGCAAACTCATTTGATTTCTCTTACAAAGTACCACGCCCGTACGACGCATGCGATTGGCTTATTGTCTCCAGCCAATAGCACGCCACCATCTGACTCAGTCCCCCTATATAAGTTGTGTCGGTCCCTGTCCTAGCATTCTTCAAGATACTGCGAAATGACGAACATCTACGTACAATCCTAAAGATGTCCCTTGCAACAGGGGACGAAACATTGGCAATTACGCCTAAATCTACGCGGTTCTAACCCGGAAACCGAGATCTACATCTAGTGGTGTGGAATTTTTTAAAAACAAAATATTTGGTTTCAATTACTACGTACACCATTTATCAGCTTTTTATTTGGTAGTTACTATCGAAAGGTAGACTAGGAGAAAATAAAAATGTTAGGTGAAGTTCGCAAAAGAAAATTTTTTTTCAATTCTAAGTTATAGATGAATTTATATATTTTTTTTTTGCAAAACTGTAACACCCTGAGTCTTGGTCAACAAACGTTTAAGACAAAAATGTTATATATAAACTCATATCATTTTAGCGTAAGGTATCTGTACACTAATTGTAATTACTTCGAAACAGAAATTGGACAATCTGTATAAGTTCATTTGCATGCAATTTTGATTAATATCGTTTCGTTATTTAGTTTGTTCTCATCATTATTACATTTTCATTTAAGTAACAATAAACTTGCATTTTAAAAACGCAGCCATATTAGAGTAGCGCATTTTATGTGTAATTTCACCATGCTAAAGTCAAGATAATTCATTTCGCCAATTCCTCTTAAATCACCAACTCGTCCCGAGCCAAATGAATTAACCCCTTAAAATTTTAATCAACGTGTTCAGTACTTTTGACAATTTCCTACTTTTCATCCCTTTCCCGGTTGTCCAAAATTACGACCCTGACTGACTCTGAGTTACTAGTTTAAACTGACACTGGAGGCTACATTTACGTAATTGAGTTTCGAATGTAATTTTACCTGTAATTTCCGAAATCTGCAGCGGTTACGTTTCTAATTACCAGGGTGTATCTATTACCCCTGGCGTGTGAGGCATGCTGCTCCGTAGTACCCAATTGAGCCGTGTCCTTAAACCATAATACCTAGAAAATAAATCACAAATCAAGTAAGGTATCTGTGACCACTAGCCAAGGTTTGAATTTTAGTATAATTATTTTCCGCTATTAAAATCTTAGAGTATATATTTTGGGTTGGTACAGAATTTTAATACAAACTTGACAAAATTTGACGCAACACTACAATTGAAATAGCGTGGATTTTATTTCGATATTTCCATTTTATATTCTATCAATTTCATAATAATAAAAAAAGGAAAAGAAAAAAATAATAATAATTAATATAAGAACATATTTTATATCGGAGAAATTACACAGGTCTACAAAATTAAACTTTTTGACAGATGTTTTTATTTTGAAAACTGATTTTATATAATTTTGGTAGGCTGATTTCAAAAATTCTATGCATTTATTTGTATCACGTAAGGTTTTTTTGCAAATATTAAATGAAAAAAAACGATATTTCTAAAAAAAATTATTTGTTTATTGAGTAAAAAAGTGGAATTCAAGTTAAAAAAGTTGAAAAAAAAACTTTACTCAGACTTTTTTAAGTGAAATCTTTGTCTTTTTGCCAGAAAGCTGCGTTGTCCGGACATTCGGTTGTATGTTTTTAAGGGAATATCCCGTTTTAACATCCAGCAGTAATCCGCCATCATCGTTATGCTCCATCTGCCTTGGTATCGCCGTTCCATTTCCTTAATGTCTTGGTGAAACCTCTCTCCCTGTTCTTCGCTAACTGCTCCAAGATTTTCAGGAAAATAGTTCAAGTGTGAAAGCAGGAAATGCACTTTCAAATTCATATTACAAACTGGACGATGAAAGTGTTGTAACATATTTTGAACAATATTTTCGTAGTTTTCGTCCTTAGAGTTCCCAATAAACTTATCAATTACTTCTTTAAATGAAACCCAGGCGTTTTTCTCGACATTGGTCATTGTGTTTTGAAAATCCTTGTCTTTGCATAATGTTCTTATCTGCGGCCCAACAAAAATACCTTCTTTTAACTTGGCATTGGATAAGGCTGGAAATGTCTCGCACAAATATTTAGAACACTCTCCATTTTTGTCTAGGGCTTTAACAAACTGCTTCATCAAGTCAAGTTTGATATGGAGAGGAAGCAGTAAAACTTTTTTGGGGTCAACCAAGCTATCTCTTAATACATTTTTGCTACCAGGTGTAAGGCTTGTTCTAGAGGGCCATTCTATTTGAGTCCAATGTCTATCCCTTGCTCGACTATACCACCACAAATAAAGCATTGAAATTTTGTATAACCTCGTTGTTGTCCTAGTAGCATGAACAGCACTTTAAGGTCACCACAAAGCATCCACTGATGATCTTGGTAGTTTATTTTCTTTAAAAGAAGTTAAAAATTTTCATACGTTTCCATTAAATGTACCGAATGGGCAACGGGAACCGAGGCAATCTCGTTACCATTGTGCAATAAAACGCCTTTTAAACTACGCTTACTTGAGTCAATAAACAGGCGCCATTCTTCTTTTACATACGGCACATTTCCTAATTTTGAAATTAAGTCAGGAATGTTGTTGCAATACACTAGCGGTCCGTCTTGAGTAAAATATTGACATAACTCTTTTTCGCGATCCCGGTAAAAGCTTGATGTGACGCCAGGTGCCAGTAAATGTTTCTCACGAAGTCGGCTAACAATTCGGATGCATCCTTTGGAAGGTGCAAATCTCTAATTAAATCATCTAGTTCGCTCTGGTTAAACACTTCGGGCTCTCTGAAATCTGATGTGAAATCTGAGTCATCTGGGTCGCAATTAGATTGCCCTGATTCTGACGATATGACGTTTTCTAGTGCTTTTGAGGCGGTAGGTATCGGTACATCTGGTCCATGAGGAACTGGTCGAATAGCAGAGTCAAGATTTGGATACACAATTTGTTTCTTATTTTTTCTGTTGAATCCTTGAACATTACATGAACAAAAATAACAATCATCACTGTGATTTCTAGGCTCTCGCCATGCCATAGGAACACCAAAGCTTAAACATTTCTTCCTACCTTTTTGCCAGTTTCTTAATGCTTCAACGCAAACGGAACAAACAGTATGAGGAGCCCAGGACTTGTCTTGGTCGCCAATTTTTACACCAAAATAAGCGTGGTATACATTTTTCACAAACGAAGTTAAAGTTTGCCTCTGCTCTACTACGACATAGCTACCACAGATATAACAAAAGTTATTCGGATTGTTCACACAATGTCTTCTTTCCATATTTATATGTTCTAGAACACTTAAAATACGCAACAACGAAGACAACAAGCGCGCGGACACAGTAGCACGACGACTAACATAACCAAACTGCACATAAGCAGGTTTCAACGTTGTATTGACGCATCTGCGCCGACTCAGTTGCTTTGTTGAGAAATCTAATTTTAACCAGTGTTGCCAAATCACATTTAATTTCATAAAAATCAATTCATTTAAAAATCATGCCTAACATAGAACAAACATATTCTTGTCATAGGTATGTATATTAAAGAATTAACATTTTTAAGATATAAAGCGCTATAAAAAAAAATTACGTGATAGAGCAAAAATATGGCGTTTTTTGGAATAAGGGTCCCCAAACATATACAAATTAGCAAACAGCTTTCAAATATCAAAATCACTGTAGACCTGTGTAATTAATAAAATCTAATTCTGTTCTGTGCAGTTAACAAACATTTTTTTTGAAAGGCTTAAATGCTAAAGATGTGAAAGCGGAATTAGACGAAGTTTATGGAAAGTCTTCACCGTCGTATGCAACCATTGCAAACTGGATTGGTGAATTTAAACGTGGTCGAACAAGCATAGAAGGTGCATCGCGTTCTGGGAGTCCAAAAATATCTACCGATGAAGAAACGATTAGAAAAGTTCAGGGAATCGTGATGAATGATATATTGTGAAATAGTGCATAGATACGCTAAAGATTAGTTAAAGCTAATCTAATATGGTAAAGCCATGTTGATTTCATGATTAAAATGACCGAACACAATTATTAAGGACCAGAATATACAAGCTGTTCCGTATCGTTATGTTCAAACTTTAGGAGTGTAAAGTAGACTTCATTTCACAAAACGCAAAACTTGTATATCCATTTTTATTTCTTCAAAGTTACAGATCTATGAATATGATTGTCAGATCATGAAAAAAATGTAATCCTAAAGTCAATATGAACTGATTTTATTTAAAAAAAGTTATACGATTCAATAACAGGCCTCGTGATTGATAACGTCGCATAATAAAATGTTATCCTAAAATAAATAAACACGTATCGTAGTGCATACAGTCATTTCTTGGAGATCTACAAAAAGAGCACTGGAAATTGATTTATGATAAGGAAGGCTCTTACTTATTTCGTAAGTGCTGAACCATGAATATCATACAATAAACAAATGTTCAGATGACTGTTAACGTTGCATTTTTTAATAAAGTCTTTTTAAAATTACGTTTCAGTTCATACAACAGCTTATTAGTGAGTGGACACGTTTTCTTGATTCAAAATGCCTTACCGATTTTCTTCTCAAGAGTATGCGGACATGCATTTTGTGTATAGCTACTATAACGGCAGTGCACGTCAAGCAGTTATTGAATACCGACGTCAGTTTCCCGATAGGCGCATTCCTCATTACAGAACGTTCCTGGAAGTACAATGATAATTTCAGGAATACGGACTGCGTGATTATCTTTTCGACCGAGGAGTAAATTTGCCAGCAGACTTAGAGGAAGAAGCAGTAGCTATTGTTACAAGGGATCCAACTCTCGGTGTACGTCGAATCGCTAGACAACTAGGAGTGCCACGAACGACAGTTTGGCGAATTTTAAAACGTGAGGGCTTATATCCATATCACTATCGCAGGGGACACGGTTTGCTTGAGGCAGACCACTATGCTCGTCTAGTTTATTCTACCTGATATTAAGACAGTCACGGCTTCATTTTAATTTCTGCAGAACAGTCCACTGGACAGTTGAATCTACGTTCACAAGAAGTGGTGTTACAAATCTGAGAAACCTGCACAGGTGGTCATCAGAAAATCCCAAAGTTATGCGCCCATCTAAATTTCAACATGAATTTTCTATTAATGTTTGGGCGGCCCTAATCGCTGACTTGTTGATTGGTTCTGTCGTTCTACCTGGAAGGTTAAATGCGGACTATTACCTTCAATTTCTTTTTGACGAGCTGACAGGTCTTTTAGAGGATGTCCCACTGAATTTTCGACGAGACATGTGGTTTCACAAGGATGGGGCACCACCACATTTCGGAATTGCTGTCCGAAATTTGGTTAACGTCATATATCCAAGATGGATTAGTCGAGGTGGTCCTGTTGCATGGCCACCCGGATCACCCGATCTTAATTCCATTGACTTTTATTTATGGGGTGAAAAATTTAGTCTACGCGCAAGTTTCGAACACAAGAGAAAAGTTGCTGGATCGTATTCACCTGGCTGCCGAGCAAATCCCACAAAAAAGTATGTAATTCGGATAATTACTTCTTCTGTTGGCTTACGGGCACAAGCCTGCATTCAACAAGGAGGTGGACATTTCGAAAATATTATTAATTGAACTTTTTTAAATAAAATCAGTTTTTACTGACTTTGGGATTACATTTTTTTTCATAATCTGAGAATTGCATTCATAGATCTGTAACTTTGAAACAAATAAAAATGGATATGCAAGTTTTGCGTTTTTATGACTTGAAATGTAGTCTACTTACACTCCTAAAATTTGAACATAACGATACGGCACACCTTGTATGTTGCAACTTAAGGAGTTTTAAAGGGAGTTATTCATGGATTTTTAAGTAACTAAAGAGATGATAACTACATTCAGTTGGTGGCAGTGCTTCTGCAAAAATACAATCAACTCCGATGCAACATGTCACTTAAAGGTCATTTTCTTCACTACTACTAGACTTTTTCCATTCTAGTTGTGAAGCTTTCAGTGATGAATACGGAGAAAGACTCCATCAGGCTATTTCTGTAATAGAACAAAGATATCAGAGCCGTTGGAATGAAACAATGCTTGCGGATTACTGGTGGTCTGTGTGTAGAGATGCTCCAAAACTCACAAGAACTAGGCCGAAAGACAACGATCTTATGAAGCCACCACATGATATTCTCTTGAGACCCAGCCACCTACCAAGTATTCTTTCATCGATTTTGAACTCTTAGCATTGGCATATGTGCGTAATTAAAATGTATCGATTTCTCTTAATCCGTTAAAATTAGATACTTCTACCTATTGTATATCACAAAAACATGAGCTTATAAAAGTGTTTCTTTTCATATTCGTTTTTCTCAACCCAAAATTAATAAAATTAGTAATATTTGACTCATAAAGTGAACGAAAGATTAAAAAATTTGTTTTTGTTGCCAGTGTTATTGATAGATAAACTTAAATACATACCTGAGGTGACGGTTCAGCATGTACAATACAAACTAATTGCGCTTCTAATCCAATTCCAGTGTGGACAGTTGTTCTCTCGGCATCTACCTCAGGAGCATCTGCAAAATAAAGCAAAAGAAAAATACATCACTTATTTTATCAACTCATCTTCACCAATTGCAACTCACATAAAACGTTTAGAAGTATATGTTTGGTATCCGGTTGACCAACTCCGTTATCAGCCGAACATTGGTATTGTCCAGCTGAATGTCTATCAGCATGCTGTATTACTAGAGACAGTCCAGACACCGATCTTTCTCCGCTAGGTAAAACGTTATTTTTTCTAGTCCATGCTATTGTAGGAACTGGATTTCCTGAAGCTCGACATTCCATTTTAACGGTTGCTCCTTGTAGAACATCTAGAGGGCCGTTATGTGATACGTAGTGGATACGTGGGGGAACTGCAAATAATTAGATAAATATGCTGATTATTTAAGTAAAGCACACTGCATTTTTTTACAATTGAATGAGATCATTTAAAAAAATTATATGAAATAGTAGTTTAAATAATTCAAATTGCTTTAACCGCAGGCAGAAATAAAGAAATTTTAATACATTTTAAGGTTTAAATTTTCAATAATTGTATTGTACGACAGTCAACTTGTAAGCCCGATACAGTTATTATTAATAAGAGGAAATAAACAAAACACCTTTACTCCATCTATACGTCAATCTGAATAAGGTGCAATCCATCCAGGCACAGTCGCTATTTTCGACATTTTTGCTTTATATATGACAACTCACAAGTTTACACATCGAAAAGTCAATGTAAAATGACGTTTAAAATAAAATTGGAATAAATTCCTCCGAATAGCAAAGAAACACATATACTCCTAATTTTCTGGTAAAATGTATTTTTGTATTTATTTTGACGTTTTAAGGTATTAGCTTTTCCTGGAATTTTGTCTCGGCCTGGATGTATGGGAAGAGCATTAATAAATTCTTGGAGACGCTTATCGAAAAAGTAACGGGAAGAGGCTAAATAAAATGCTATTTTTAACTTAAAAAGGACTGTTTAATTTTTGTTTGTTTGTTACATCCACGAAATATTTTTAGCTGAATTACTACAAAATATGCAAATAATATACAAACTGCTTATATTATGCAAATATGCAAACAGCATATAATCCGGCCTTTAGACATAACTTTTCGCTTCCATACTTTGTGTATATATAGTTATTTTTTAAAATTTATTTTCAAATAAGAACTAATGACTATTGAACCTGATTTTTACATGCAAATGTCGCCTAAAGTGTCGCGTTAATTTCTACAATTTGACATTCTAAGTTTGCACCAGAATGCAGAAACGCTACACGTTGCGACGTTGTCTGTCTAGGATACGATAAATTGATAAACTCCAATAACAGCGAAATGCATCTGCGCTTTCTGGATAGGTGTGGGTTTTCACGAATTTTTAATTATTCTAACAACCAGGAAGGTGTCGTCGTGACGTGTAGTGTTCTGCATACTGGTACAGACTTAGTTTATCAAATTGTTTATCAATAGTCCTTAATTCTCATTTGCAATAAGTTCGATATAAGTCATACAGGTATTGTGAAACTTTGTATTTTATCTAGGAGCGTTCTTATTTATTTTAATTCGCAAAATGCTTTAACTCACTTTCCTGGAACATTTGGAAATCTGGTATTTCACATGGCCATGCAGTTTTGAATTGTTATTTTTAAACTTGCCGCCTATTAGAATTTTGAGAAGGAAATTTATAATTTGAAGAAAATATGCATAAATATGCTGTATTAGATGAAATATGCATCAGGTAGCTGAAATATGCAAAATATGCCTTTTTTTATTCAAAAAACATTAAATATGCCCAGAAAAGTCATAATTTTCTTGATATACCTTTCAATAACAAATATACATTTTGCATATTCCAACTTTAATTACACAGGCCGGCATTTTTCAACTCTTTGAATGTTGATTTAAAAATTTTAACTGTTTTCTAGTAATTGGGTAGCGCTGATTTCAAATCTGCTTTTATTTTTTTTTTGTATAACGTAAGGTTATTTTTCAAACCAGTAAAATCAAAAAATATAGAAAAAACACGATTTATTTCATTTATAAGCTAGTTTTATATTATATTAAAAAAATACAAAAATATACACATAGAAACTATTAAAAATAGTTATTTATTCTTTATGCTTCTTAAAAAAACGTTTTCGTTTTTCAGAAAAGCTTCGTTTGGTTGTTTTCCTGTCATATTCAGCTAAAGGAAGATCTGAAAGTAGTTTCTGGGCAAGCAAATTTTTTTGTTTCAATCTAGACCCCAGTACTTCAGCAAGATCTTTTGAAAGTCCCAAAAAAACTCAAACTAAATCATTCAGTTCGGCTTGTGAAAAAAGCTGAGGATGGTTTTGACCTGAGGTTGATGGTTCAAAATCATTATCCATCTGTACGGGGCCGGAAGTTGAAGAGGTTTCAATATCTTCTTGTAGTACTTTGAGGGGTATAGGTATAGGTACATGATCACTGTGAGGAACTGGTCTGATAGCTGATTTAATATTGTTTGGGTACAAAATATGTTTCAAAGTTTTTCTATTATGCCCCTTAATATCACAAAGACAAAAGTAGCAATCTTCATGATTATTTTGCGGTTCTCTCCAAACCATCGGTACTCAAAAAGGAAGGCTTTTTCTATTCCCTTTGGTCTAATGTCTTAAACTTTCTTCACATACCTTACAAACAACGTGCGGTGCCCAATCTTTATCTTGATCTCCTAATTTGATTTTTAAATAAGCATAATATGCATTTTTCACAAATTCACCAATTGGTCTCTTAAACTTTTTCAAGACGAAATATCCACAAATATAACAGAAATCATCTGGTTTGTTTTTGCAACACCGGCTAGACATATTTTTAAGCAATGTTTATTTATCGAATACCACGCACAACACTAAAGACGAATTAATTTTACTTGTTTACTGATCGACACTCAGAGCTATAATGAAGTAAATGACATTAAAATATACATTTTGTTTGGAGTGATAAACTTGAAATCCTTCTTCGCAGTACTAATAAAGTGAAAGCATAATAAATAGGATTTAGCAGGTAAAAATTCCCGGAAATCTTGTCCAAAGTTAATACATGCAATAAAAGATTTACATCAGGTAATGAGAGCCTATTTAACAAATTTCTTTAAAACCACAACAGAAAATCATTTTTGGGTTAATACCTAGAATTTGAAGTAGTACATTCATTTTAAAATGTATTAAAACGCCTATTATAAGATTTTTTTTTGTATTTTTTCTTTTTCTTTTGTGCAAAAAAAAAAATCTGTGGGTGGTAGAGACTAACTGTATTTTAATTAGTTATTGCTATATAAAAACTGAGCTTAACAAACAAAAATCACGTCATCACAAATTTTATGCAGGCCTGTGTTATTATTATGTTAAGTAAATATAATACATTAAATGTGACTTGATTTAAAGTATCTAGAAGTCTTTTGTGCACATTCTTTAAGCTAAAATGATAAATAAATAAATAAATTAGCTCTATCCATTAGTCAGGTGCGCTTCAGTTGTAATTAAAGCAATTATTCTTGTGTGCACTTTGAATGATTCATTTTCTGGCCAGCTTGGTCTGGGTTAGTGAGGATAGCTAGTGCGCGGTAAAATGCAAATTCTGTCCAAATGGGTATCCTACCGCAGACGAACCGGTAAATTTGTTTTCTCGCTGTTGCTATTTTCGTAAATAGTTTGGACTTGTTTTTTCGATTTACATACTGGGCGTATTACCGTTAATAAATTTTTCGATGCTCTGCAAAAGTAACTTTTTAATTTCGGAAACTACTCATTCAATATTGAAGTTTATATAAAAACTGAACAGGATGTAGACAGTTGACTAATTTCATAAAATAATTAGTCCTTTTTTTTTAACGGTCTAGGGAATATATCTACAAATAAAAGCGTATCTAGTTTTTTCGCTTGTTTAGTATGCTCCACGTTCAACGAAAATGTAAACAGAATGTTTAACTTAAAAATAATCACAAGATTAATGGCTAGCGGTAATCACTGCTATATAATACAAGAAATAAAGTCAAGATTGTAAAGAACAATTAATGTTAGACATTACTTAAACAGGTAAAAAGACACAGGAAATATAAGGAAATGTTAACCAGATTATTAGAAAAGCAAAAGCATTTTAAATAATATAAAAATATAACAGAATAATTGAAACATACATGAGTGGGTAAAACCCCACCAGTTTTGCACAATACAAAAGTATTTTTAATAGTATAAAATATCATTAAAAATCTGGTGTCAAGTCTTTGTGTATTTTACAAAAGTGGTGAGGTTTTACCCACTCATGTACGTTTTAATTATTCTGTTACATTACACATGCAGTTATTCCGTAAGTATGAGTGAAGACACAAACAAAATACAGTTTCTAGAGATAAGGCAGTGCCACCTCTGGAAACACTTCGTTAGTTTTGCATTGGTTATGTAGGTAAATCGAGTACTTCGGCCGTCTAACAATATGCAGCCCCGTATGTACTTAAAAATACTTTTGTATGTCAATTGTTACGTTTATCAAGTTGCGGTCTTTGGTTTTTTATTTACATTTTGTTCTATTTTTAATATGTTTGTGTACTACTTAATTATAGAACAAGATTTTGAAAAAAATTAAAAAAATAAAAAAAAATTGAGTGATTCCACAATTTTTTTTGCGGAGTGTATTTAAAGCGCGTATGGAACACTTCCACGAAGCGCCGCTGTTGCATATATATGCAACAATAATGTAATAATGCCAATCAGCTGTATACTCATCCATTACGGAGAAAAATGTGTTTAATTTTTGTTTTTATTTTACGTATTAAGTTAATGATTTTTTTATTGCACCCACTAGTCTGTTCTAAATAATTAATAAAATTTTCTTTATTTTCTTTTTATGAAGCTGTACTGTATTAACAAGTAACTTTAAGTTTTCTCGATTAACTAATTTTTACTCTGTAATTGAATTTTATTGATCTATTGTGTGAATAATAGTATATTATACATCGGGCAGAAAAAGCTCATAATACAGCCGAGCATACATTTCACCGTTGAGGCATTAACCGAGCTAGTAGAATGTCTGCGATGCAATTAATAAGAACTCGCTGCCATGTGTTATACAATTTTTTGTAGGATTTAATTAGGATATTTCTTTGAGTTC